>OU862872.1:4375000-5000000 GCA_917880715.2 Matsumyia berberina
TTAGATGTAGTCAAAGGAATCTTTTCTATGACAGCTCCTTTGAAAGAGAAATAGTTGTGAAATGACTTTTGAAGGAGTGCCGCCTTGACTCAATAAATTTGATTTTCGAAGGGTTGAGTCACGTAGATAACCACCAACGATTTCAATGATGATTAAAGTAATCAACTTTTAAGGAGTGTCAGTATCAGTTGCGAGTACATATTTGCGCGACATATTCTGTAATCTTTTAAGGTATGTGTTCATTGTTTATGCACATATGTACATATGATATACTCGTACATTAATTTTTTGCATCAGTGAGACTTGAAAAATTGGCTTCAGAATTCGATGTAATTTAAAGCACGATTGAGTAAATTTAGGTCGGATTTTGCTAGGTTACTGTCGTTTCTTGACGACGGGACTTGTAGATTGTAGATTGCAGGTAGAGGTGGGACCGTATCACCTTATCACTGGCTGATATATTCTCCGTTTCGAGGTAGAGTGTGCCAAAGTGATGATGACGTGTTCTGTTTAAACAGTTACAGTGACATACACAGTGACGGCAGGACGTACTTTGACCAAAAAAATTTTTTTTTTTACGGGAAAAGGTGAAAATTAAAGTGCAATACTCGGGAAAAACCCCCTAACGGGGCCCATTAGATACCACAATTTAATGGTTGTGGCCAACCCAACCGTATGGTGTGAGACAGTGGACCGCCCGCGACTGCCGGATCACTGTAGTGTGTTTCAAGCGGAAATTACGGCAGTCTGCGAAGCTGCGGCTTGGCTTTCAATTAATGCGATAGATTGTAGCGCTATTGTACTATATATAGATATTCAGGCAGCTATTAAAGCCTTGGAATCGCCGACAATACGATCGAGGTTGGTAAAGCAATGCCGCAGATCTCTTAACGAAATTGCAGATAGGTGCGACGTAACCCTGTGCTGGGTCCCAGGACACAGGGACGTTCCAGGCAAGTGCAGAGCGGACGAGATGGCAAAAGAGGGTGCAGGACGGCTTCTCCCCGAAAACCTGGGGGGACCCCTTGCGCCCGTAGCATCGATCAAGTTCCTCCTTGACAGAGATGCCAAGAAACTGGCAAACCGCAGGTGAAATAACATCAGCACTTGTCTCCTGTCAAAACAAATCTGGTCCAAGCTGGATTTAAAGAAGACGGAGAGACTTTTATCTACTAATCGGAAAAATCTAGGTTCACTAGTAGGAGTCCTTACCGGACATTGCCTGATAGCCAGGCATGCACTTAGACGATTTCTGCAGAAGCTGTAGGGACGAGGAGGAAGAGGAAACCACGACCCACTTACTTTGTACATGTCCTGCTCTTGCGACGCTTAGAAGAAGAACCCTAGGGGAATACTTCTATGATGATCTTAACGATCTTGCTGAACTCGATATCCAGAAGATAAGCAACTTCATCTCTGGGACGAAATGGTTCAAAACTAAGGGTTAACACCGCTACGGTTGCCCACTTTTGTTGTAGTTATGCCACATTTGCTGGTTCCCTGGTGCCGGTAAGCCGGTTTACTTCGTTGTGGTATCACAATGGGCCATTCTGGCCTAAGTGTGTCCCTGCCTAAGCGGGGACAGCCACCTAACCTAACCTAAGGTGAAAATCTTTCATGAGACACCATGAGGATCTACCGCACGTGCTCGTGCACGTGCAGGTAGCTTTCCAGTAAAAGCCCCTACTAATACCGTCTTTACTTGCGGCTATTCCTTATTGCGCTAACTCGAACGGTTTCGTTATTTGCAGTCGGTTTGTCACGTCCAGAATTTGGAGTACGGCGTTATTGCAATGTCCGTGAAGGCGAACACGGAATGTGCGAGTAAATTTTGTTATTTCATCTTCGACGGTAGCTAAACCAAGGTCTCTTTGGATATCGTCGTTTCTAATGTACCACGGCGCATTAACGATTGTTCTGAGCACCTTATTTTGAAAGGGTTGTAAAATGTTTCCATTGCTGGTTTTGGTACAACCCCAAAGTAGTATACAGGTCTTAAGACTTGCTTATATAAGAGCAATTTGTTATACATGTTTAATTTGGAATATCTTCCAAGCAGCCAATACATTTCTCTAAATCTGATTTCGAGCTCGTCGCGTTTCTTTTTAACGTGCGGCTTCCATTTGAGTTTCACATCTAGTGTCATTCCTAGATATTTTGCTTCGTTTGCATACGGTATTTGTACCGAGTTAATGAAAACGGGTAAGTTGTTTATTTTCTTGTTAGTAAAGCTATCATGCGTAGATTTGGTTTCGATGAGAACAATGCGCCAAACCTTTGTCCACTCGCAAATTTTATCCAAAGCCATACGGTCTGCGAATATAGAAACAACGGTGCCTTCTTCTTGAGGTATATCTCGAGTATACTTTAAGAACAAGACTGGACCAAGAACACTTCCTTGTGGAACTCCGGCAGCGATTTCCTTGAATTCCGAGTATTCGGCTCCGTGTTTGACACGGAAAAGTCTGTTCTCCAAGTACGACTTCAAGATCTTGTACAACTCTTCCGGAAGTACCTGTCTCAGTTTATAATTCAAACCTTCGTGCCACACCTTGTCGAAGGCTTGAGAAACGTCAAGAAAAGTGCTAGTACATATCTTTTTCTCTTCTATGGCCTTCTCAATTTCGTTGGTTATTCTATAAACCTGGTCAATTGTGAAATGCTTGATGCTGAACCCGAATTGATGGTCAGGAAGCAAACGTCTTTTGTCTTCGTCGACCAATCGTCTTTGACCAATCGTGATACCACTCGAGCAAGGAGAGTACATTAACAAATTATCAATATACGATTAATGAATGCTCTTCTGTGTCCAAGTCCAAGCAGTCAAAAAATGGTCGTAAAGTGAGGCCATGTCTTGATTTTACTTAAAGTGCGTGGTATTTCGATATTGGAAACACTGGAGAGCTTGAAAAGGATCGTGTTTTGCTCTTGAACTATGCTGTGCATTGAGCAAATTGAGTGCTCTGTTGCAGAAACTGCGAAATTTATCAAAAAAATTCATAACGCTGGGATGTTTGCTGATAACAAAGGATATGTGCGTAGCGTACTAATCACATGCAAAAGGATTGACCATCTGGTTCGTGATCGCTTCTTCTAATGATTTCGAAAATTATTAAAATTATTAAAATCACTTTTTCGTACGAAACTTATTTACATTTCGGAGTTTGAGCCAAGAGGGAAAACGTGGGGGTTCAGGAGTTCTGGTTTTCCACATATAGTCGTGTGGAAGGCAATGTATACTCACAGGGTGACTACTTGGTATGGGCTTGGAGTGCTGGCATTAATGGTCTCTACTTCCTTTCATGCACTACTGATTCTCATTCACTACAGATTGACCTCTTCATTTGATGTTGACAAAATCTCTTAGACCTCGAAGTCAAAAAATTTGAGTTTATTACTTACTTTCGTAAACAACGAATGTAATCTTAGGTTTCACTTCCCAAATCGGGTCATACAAACACAAAAATCTATCGTTGGGAAGCCATTGGTGCTGAGCACATGAAAAGATTCTCTTTGCGGACTGTTACACGGTGAAAATGGTCAAAATCTCGCTGTCAGGTAGTCCGACCAAACGAAGTTAAAGCAGTCATAGCTTAGCTTAAATAATTTAATACGACAAGCTTCGATGGCCTGGGAGCTGATCTTTTAAAGACTGCTGAGATGAAATGGGTACATGCACCAACTCTACTATAAAATATGGTCCTACGTTGCCCTGCGCTATAGTTAGAACCTCAGGATCTGCGCCAGTCACATAGATACCTGAAACCGTAAGTCGATGGACTAGTCAGGAATTACCAGTGAATCTTCAGGTCTGAAAATTAATGATCGATTCACTTTACACCCAAAACCCGACACTTCCGGATCGATACTCATCATCGATTGTGTGAATACAGATGCGCAATTTTGCCATGGTCGATAAAATCGGTCTGATTATAAACAAGAATAAAACAAGGTGCTTTCTGATGATTGCCGTCTCGAGCACGACGAGTAACTTTGAAGAAATGAAGGAATTCGTTTGCCTAGAAGCTGCTTTCAACTCTACGCAGAGATCTAACGTAGAATAACACTTCCCTATCGAGAAAAAACCGCTATACAAAGCCCTCATGATTCCCGTCCCAGGTATGATTTGAGTAAGAAGTAATTATGTTCGCTAAAACGTAATGTCGTTGAGTGGTCTCCTCGTTCTTCTAATTGTCGCTATAACTGACAACTATTGAAATAATATAAAAGCGACATTTTTTCTCCTATTTTATGGCACCCTGTAGCTCTGTGTGGACATGATTCCTACCTAAATTCTTAAATTGAAAGGGTATTTCTCTGAATTGGCCATGTGCTTTGAATTTTGATTGGAACCAAGATTCGATTGTTTGCAGATCCATCCAAGTAGAAAAATACACATCCTTCAAAAAAAGGAAAAAAAAAACATTGAAAGGCAGTGGTATGTTGTGATTGTTTGCATTATTATTTCCCGAAATATTCTTACATTCGATCCATCTACTCTAGAGTTTTGGGATGAAAAATCCACCACATAAACCCTTTTTATTTGACAACACTATTAGTTTTAAATTCGAGTCCATTTTATTGAATATCGGCAGTTAATCATTTGAAAAGAATCCGTTCGCCCAATTGAGTGGGAACCCCTAACATTATACTAATTTCAATGAATAAATTCGTTGAAATGCTTCATGACCGAAGGTTTACGATGGATTTGAGGGTTCCACAAACCACTCTGGTAATTGAATCAATTAAATTATTGATTTTGTAAAGGACCAAATGTAAAACATTCTTATTGAGCATAGGTTGGGTACACATAAATGATTTGAGGTAGGGCTTGCCTTGAACAAGAAGTATCTACTAGAAATTACAAACAGTTCTTAAGAGTGAGGTAAGATGGAACAGCGTTATGAGTTCGAGTTGACGAATGTGTACAAAGTGAGTAAAATCCATGGAAAAAATATCGAGAGCTGAAAACCTTATGAAAGGGGAAAGGGAAGATATGGACTTTGCAAGTTGGATATACTCATTTATAGAGATGGGATATCCAACCAAAAAGTCTCTATAGCTGAAGGAGGAGTGTAGCAGAAGTAGGTGGTCAAATAATATCGACTATGGGAACTTCTTTATTAGTCTACTAGCATCTGGCAAGCATGGATGTGTATGGGAGACATCGCAGTATCTGAAGCTTGAAAAACATTCGGAATACAAACAGCTTTTGCGAATAGAAGCATCATCATCATCATCATCTTCCAATGGCCCGCTTATCCATTTAAGTGGACTCTCCACATTTGCCGATCTTCCGCCATTGACTCTAACCCCATATAAGTAGAGGTGAGATTTCGGACTTGGTCCAGCCATCTCATCCTAGGCCTACCCAGGGGACGCCTGCCAGATGGCACGAATTTCATGGCACTTCCTGGAAACCGAGTTGGGGACATGCGTTTGACGTGCCCAAACCATCGAAGTATGGACCTCTCTATTCAAAGAAGTAGCTGTTCGACATAGAGTGCCTCGCGTACTCTGGTGTTCCTTACCCGATCTCGGCGAGTCACCCCAGCATTTTTTGTAAAAATATTCAAGTCTGCACCAAAGACAAAGTACAACAAGGAAACGAGTTGAAGGCCCTCTAGCAGCAGGACAACTTTTTTTGGCAGGTTTGAAAATACTTTACTGGAACACTCAGACGTAACTGGCTCATTGTATTACCAGGAAGCAGCAGTTTTTACCCATTTTACTGGATTTTCTCGAAGATCTGCCACCTCGTAACACATTAAGATGCTTTGCAAAAGTGAAGTGTCCCGTTAGAACTCCAATAAGTTGTCTACAGTCTCTGCTACTGACTAACACCAAGATTGTCACTGATTTCTTACAACCGATCGGGAGCATGCATGCATTTCCTGGAAAGCCGTACCATGCCCAATTGTGTTTATAAGAAATCCAGTCGTGAACTGAGGCCGTGACCAAGGACGCAGGAAGACCCAACGCGTTCAGGAGATTTCATTCTTTAAGCTTCGTCTGGTAATCTCATAGGAGATACCGAGATCCCAGTGTGACCTCAGATCCAGACAAGAGTCAAAGATTTCAGCCTTGCAGCCGAATTCTGAGAGTTCTTGTAGTCTCTAGATATTTTAGAATTTGTTAAAGGGGTTAGCAAGGATTTAAGCGCAACTTGGCTATCGCTACAGACGCACCTATTCTTAACAATATAGTCCGTGGCCATAAGGACAGCAAAAGTCTCTCTCTGCCTGGAAAACAGAGGCATTCTTACCTAAACAGAAGTTGTCGGCTTTCACGAAGACCCATGGTTTTGAAACCAGCCGTGAAAATTCGACTACAGCCCACTCCAGGCTCAGACTCTGCCCGAAGCCAGTACTGAACGCAAGGAAAGACAACTTTAAATTTGTACAGCAACCGAAGTTCTGGTGCCATTGCATCAGACGACATATCCAGTGTCGTGCAAGGTCATCTAAACTCCAGTGCGGATGATAACAAAAGCTTAGCAATAGATTGTTTTGATAGTACAGCCCGTCATATAAGTATCAAGGGGAGGTAGATCAAGCAGAGCATCCAGAGTAACGCCAGGCGTACTCCGAAAAATGCAACCGAGACGAGCCGTTCAAAAAAATTAAGACCGCCTTGAATGTCTTCGACTCAACATGCTTTGCCCAAATACGTTTTTTATCCAAGATCACTCCTAGACACATATTTCGCTTCATCGGAGATCTGGATAGTGACGCCCTTCAGCACTGGGTGAGGCAGACCGGTCACAATCTTCCTTCTCGTAAAGAGGACAACCTCAGTTTTCAGAGGGTTGACCGAAATCCCACCCCTAGTGCACCATTCATCGATCTTGTCTAAAGCCGCCTGCGCGTTAGCACAGACAGTCTTGAGGCATGACCCGACAGAAAGTATGGCATCATCATCTCCATATACTCGAGCGTAGACGTTAGAAGAATTGAGTGTAGGCAACAAAGAGTCAACCACACATGCGCCATAACAGTGGAGACCTTGCCTTGCGGGCAGCCTCTGTTTACCCCGTTCACATCTATTCTACTCATCAAAATTGCTCTGATCTAGAAGAGCTACACATGCAGTCAAAGGTTGCATTATCGAAAGCCCCATCTGTGTCGTTGAAGATGCCCAAGGAAGACAGACTTGTAGGTCTGAAACAGTCATCTTTACCAATTTTCGGTATCTAAGCCATAAACTGATCTGGGTAAAGTAGTGACGCTAAGACTAAGATATCAAAAATTCCGATTGAGAGAGATTGTGTTCGTTACCATTTAATTCTTGAATGCTCTGTATGAATATAAAAGTAAATTCACTGTCGATTAAAATCCCGTGTATTTTTAAACTTTGACAGCAAAATTGAAAAAAACGATCCGTTTTACCTACTTGAGGTTAACTCTTCGAAACAATTGTGAGAAAATTCTAATTGCACACACTTGTTCCGTTTCCAAGAATAAACTAACATCCAACGCCGGCTGCAATTAGTGCAATTATCCTCCACAAATTGAGGGTCTGTTAAGCGTTGGCAACAAAAAGAAAAAATCTTAAAAAGTTTATTTTCACTCGAAATTTTTGCAACGCTCTAAGAGGAAAAAAAAAAAAAATAAAAAAATAATGTGATGAACGGATGAAGTTAATTTATTTTCCAACTGTTCCAAACATATGTATTTCTGTTGATTTACCGAAAACCAACGTGGAATCGAATAAACATCTCCCGGCTGCAATATGCATTTGCCGCCCGACTAATGTTTTTGATTGCGCCCAAGTTAATAAATTCTCCCAAGCATAACAAACAGACGCGCTGCACTACACACGAACAAAATCTGTGCAACGAGATATTTTCAAATATTTTTTTTGAGAACGTGACGTGCGTGTTTTAGAGCTCTGGGTGTGGGGAACACCCTCGATCCACCTGTCCTACAACTACAAGCTCTCGAATATTCAGACCTGAACTGAGTAAAATTCCCAAATTGCACTTTTTTATATCATCTCCGTGAACATCTTCACACGCTGAATGCAAAACACGTAGATTTAATGATTTATTTTTAAAATGCCCCCTGATTCGAGGGCGGGGGTGGTACTGCATTGCAGCAAACACGATTGCAATTATTGTTCATCCTCTCACCGGAGTCGAAGCCCACCGAATGAGTCCAATTAAGTTATCACTTGAGTGTTTTCAAGTGCCACTGAGTCGGCTGGTTTGTGATTTCATTTTCATTAGAAACACCGCGAGACATTTAACCACTTCGTCTAGTCTAGCAGTGATTGAACATTCGCGTCGATAAAAAACACTCGTTTAATTGAATAAACAATTGATGATCGTAAAACGAAAGTATCTATTAATACAATAAACAAACACTATCGAAATAGATAGTTGAATCAATCCTCGTTTATATTTTTAACACATAAACAACTGGCGATGGGTTCAAAAATAGGATAAGGCGAAAGAAGAGTGGTTCAAGTTCAGCCGGTGTCGTGCAACCTGCAAGCGAAAACTAAAGGTCAGATAAGAACGAGAACAAGGAATGTGTCAAAATACTTTGGCACCAGAATGGAATTTCTTCTCTGTTGCGTTTAATTGTTTAAAATGTGCGTACGATTGTTTATTTAACATCAAAGCAAGTAAGTGTAATAGGGTCTCCTGTTTGAGTGAATGCTTCATGTAGAGTTTACATTCAATTTTGTATTTCGAGGGGTGTATTTCGAGTGCGTGAAAAATAAAGTAAACATTTGAATTAGGCTTGTCGAATTCGGTGGAAATAATAATGTTTACATCGAATAACATGGCCTGAGTAGTGAGTATTTCGCTTCTTAATTTAGATTTCATTGTGATTATGTTCTCGTCCTATTCACTTCCGGTTGACGTTTGATGCGAAAAGTGTTGTAAAACGCTTGTGTTCATCATTACCCGCCCACACAAACTCTCTTGGGGAAGGTTAAGGTGATTGGCCGTACCTGGATGCAGATCCACTTATACTAGAGGAGATCCATAGGATAATTGGACCAACCAGAGCTGTTTGTAAACTTGAAAACATTTCCAATGCCGCCGAGGAAGAGGAGGATCTCTCAGATAGAAGATTTTTCTTTTGAATTCTCAACCTAATTGGCAATGTTTTCGATCGTAAAGTTCTGTTGGAAATCCTGATGCGAAAAGTTAGTGCTCACGCGCTAACACCAGAGGCAGAATCTTTCAAAACTTGAATATGCCGACGATATTAGGAGTGTTTTTTTAAACCTAGCTAGCCAGTCGTTCATATAGACGATTCCCAGCCAGCCAAACCATGTCGATTTTTTATACCGTCAAGTTGGTATGTGTGATTTCATTCCTATGACATCGGCTGTCAAACTGTCAAAGCATTCGGCATTAACCCAAATTGTATTTTTTTAATTTGTTGTGAAAACCATAATTTAGAGAATTGTTTTAATGGATAATTTACAAAAAGAGGTATGAAATCATATCATCTTCCATCTTCGTACTCAGACGCCGGTCAAATGTCAAGAGAATACAACAATTTGGCAGTGATACCAACGCTATAAATGAAAAAAATCGCTTTCGGCGCCCCCTGGCCATGGGATATGGTAAAATTCCTAGCCAGTTGCTTTTGACTGGGGATAAAATCAAGAGTTGTAGCCAGCTGATTGTTGTATTTGTTTTACATATAAAAATTGACTTTGCCACAATTACTGGCTGGCTAAGTTTAAAAAAAAAACACGCCTATTTACATAATCGGAAGAACGCAGCGTTCGCGAGTATTGAGACGGAAGCGGCGAAGATGGGTTAAGCGGTCAATGAGGTCTAAAGGGGTTATGACTACCCTTAAACGAGAGCACGGGCATTAGGGAAATTAGAGGAGAGACGTAGGAGATACCGATGCACGTTGGTCTTAAATGCCTGCAGGTTGCAGCGACGGGGAAACACAGAGCTATGCAGATTGTTCCACATTCGCGTTGTACGGCTTATGAAAGAATCTCTATATTTGACTGTACGCCCGAAATTAGGCTTAACGGTGAACTGATGAGCATTCGTAGCATGACGCGTATTGTGATTGAAGTATTGAAGGGGTGGAATGCAATTTCGCTGGAGCACTGTTTGTAAAAAAAACGATAAAACAGCGAGAGACAGGAAATATTTCGTCGGTGTTCGAGCGAGTTTATTGACTTCGCAATGTCCCTGTCACCAATAAGTTTTAACGCGCGATTTTGGATTCTATCCAGAATGTGCAAGACGGTTTTGGGTGCACCAGACCAGATATGAGCGTTATACTCGAGCTTTGGGCGAATGAACGCCTTATAAATTGAGGCCAGATGAGAAGGCGTAAAGTATTTTTGCACCGTTTGAGGAAACCTAGACATTTCGCAGCATTTTTGGCGACTTCGAATATATGGTCATTACAACGCAGGTTATCGTTGACACACATACCGAGGATGGAAAGTCTTTCAGTTTCGGCGATGCAAGTACCATTCATGGATAATGGTTGAAGAGTGAGGTTTCGCTTGAGTGCCAGAAGACAGCATTGGGTTTTGGACGCATTAAATTCCCCTCTATTGGTCAAGCCCCATTTCATTATGCTGTCAAGGTCGGAATTTAATGAGCTTAGCATACGATGCCGTTCCTCTTCTACGTCCGAAGAACAGGGACGAGAGTTAGGGAACGAATATGAGAAGCTGAGGGTACTGTCATCAGCGAAGGAATGGATTAGATTAGAAGTTGCAGATAAGAGATCATTAATAAAAATGAGAGAGAGTCGGAGACAAAACAGAGCCTTGGGGAACACCAGCACTTACATATATGGTGAATTTCAGACTTGAAACCATCCAAAACAACTTGGATTGAACGGTCCGAAAGGTAGTTTCTAATCCATTGAAGAAGTGATACAAATGCAGTTTTCCATCTACTCGGGAAGAGACCGGAAGAGTAGAAAAAAAGAAAAAGCTTACGCAGTGGTTTTGCCACCGTGGAAAAACACCTCTTCAGAACTGTGGGTGGAATACCATCTGGACCAGCGGATTTGTGTATGTTTAGACCTTAATCGTCCCAGTCCTGTTCTATGGCGCAAAGACATGGACTTTCTCAAAAGCGGATGAGGTTGCTCTTGGCTGTTTCGAAGGGATTCTGCGGGTGAATATCGGTCCTGTCTGCATAAACTGTAAATGGAGGAGGAGACACAATGACGAATTGTACGGGATGTAAAGCGACATCGACTTAGCCAGAAGAGTGAAGCTTCTACGACTGAGGTGACTGGGGCATGTAGAGCGTATGGACACAAATGAGTGTTTGAGTATAACCCGGAAGGACAACGCATTAGAAGAAGACCTCGCCTAAGGTGGCCCGCATAAGTGGAACGGGACCTTAAACAACTTGGAGTGTGCATCTGGAGAGGCTTGTTGGTAGCTGTCCCGGTTCACTTTGAACTACAGCGCCATCTAAGCAAGTAAGTAAGTAGAAAAGTTGGTGCTTAGAGTGGGCGAGAAAACATTTAACAAATTCTGCACATTTACTCCTTTATGTCCTGTCCTTTTATTAACTTTTGCAATGACTATCCATAAGTACCTACTTAGGTCAAGTTAGGTTAATGGGCAGGCGAAAAGTGTTCTTCTGTAATTCGAAGCTTTTTCATATGGTACCGCAGCGTATTGTGCCCTGTGATCACTCCTATAAGGGTGCTTAGGGATCTTCTGTCGATCTGCAGAAGTCTGTCGGTCCTAGGATTAACGAATTTCGGCCATATCTTCCTTGTGGTTGCACAAGTGTTTAGAGAGGTCCATCTGTTGTTAGCCTCCCTTAAGGCTCTATTCCCTGCTTCAAGCTTAAGTGTGCAAGGCGGGATGTTCACCGAAGTCTCGGCTTGTTCCGTTGTTGCCGAGCCGTTTCTCGCCAGTTCTTCAGCAATCTCGTTTCCTGGTATTCCCTCTTGCCCAGGGACCCAGCAGAGTGTCACCTTGTGCTGTGTTCCAAGAATCTTGAGCTCTTCTCGACAGCACCTTACTCACAAGTACCTACTTAAACCGGCCTCTGAATGGGAGCTGTCAGCTATTATATCACAACCTAATGGAATATATTATGTAACTACATATGTATGTACCTGCTACTTTAATCATGTTGCATTTTACTTCGTATGCAAAATCTTGTCAAACGTCAAATTTCACAAATCGAGAAAGACAGTTGTTAACATAATGCAGTAGGTACATCAAGGTTCTTGACAACTCAATTTTAAGATAAAGGAATTTCTCATATTGTCGTCCGTCCCAACCCTCTTCCGATGCCTTATTATTTCCATGCGAATTACCAAAAACATCACAGATCTCACATCTGCGGAAGCAAAAAAATACCTGGTTTGTCAGCACCAGCAGTCTTTAAGTCCCCCTATGATGTCTACAAAATGGCTGTTTTCCTACATTAGCGTCAAGACCGCACAACATACCTAATAAAAAAAAAAGCACAACAAAGAAAAAAAAAACGTCATTTTCATCTGTCAGAGTTTCATGGTGAAAATCATACAGACTTCTTCGTGTTTCCCGTCATGTAAATTTTTTGTTTATGCTTCCCCCCATCTTTGTCACGATTTTTCTACTTTTTTTTTCTAGTCGTGCAAGGCATGAAAACTTCCTTCGCTTACATGTGTGTAAAATAAATGAAATTTCAGTTGGTAGTGTGTTGATTTGTTAACGTTCGTGCAGACGAGTTATGCATGTGAAGGAAGTCAAATTGACGTTTAGCTTGTGACCTAGCTATGGAAAATTGGGCCAATACGGTAAGCAAATTTACGTAGTTGAAGAAAACAGAACAGGCATGCACAAAATATTCCTACCCAAACGTTCTGTCGGAAAAAACGGATGTATGGCATATGTGTATGTGCTCGAAAAAAGATGAAAGAAACATCTGCATAGGATGGGTCTGTCGAAAAAAGCACATGCAGAATATGAAGTGACAGCAAAGGAACTGCTGAGCACATCCTTTGTCACTGTAATGGACAAAGTTCAGTCATCTCGGGGATTTAGAACACATGGACTTGGGACTTGTTGGAGCCATTTGGAGGAGGTTAATCGGTCCACACTAAACGTCACGGTGGTTCATTTCAATAGTTACATGCTGTTGGCTTAGTGAATGTGTGTATGGACACACATATGTATGGGAGTAGTTAGATGACGTATGCAATCGTATGTGGCTTTGGAATCTATAGAAACATGGTGCGTTTTGGCTTGCAATTCGTTAATCTCTAAAAATATAGTCTAATTGAAAATCAACTGGTGTGCGAATCTAATAAGCTATCAAATGCGAGCCTTTGTTCAGCTTTTTACCGGATGCTTGGTAGGAATCTGCTGGAAGCGGTCTTTGAAAAACCAGTGTATCTTATTACCAATGGCGTGGAGTGAAATTTCAAGGGAAACCGACAAATATTGAGATAAAATTTACAATTTCAGTGCCTTTTTGAAAGCCAATCGACATGCACAGACGGACAGACACACAGAATTGGTAGACCCACTTTGTTTGACTTCTCTATAAAATGATTGCCTGGTACTAACAAAAACTTAATTTCAATGCGTAAGAGTGCAAAAGCCGGAAAATGAACGCCTTATTTACATTTTTCCTCTCCTCCTGTGTTAACATACGTACATGAGTATGTGTATAAATTTAAGTAAATCAAAAAAAAAACAACTTCGAACATCATTCGACCCACTACATCACCCAATTGACCCGATTTTCATCGACTTATTTTCTTTCCTTATCCACAAAAAAAAAAACCTCAGTCAAACTAAAGCAAATTAGTGAACCACAAAAAACCCATTGCCCTTCCAATCAGAATATAGTACATATTCTACCCATCAAAAGTTCATCCAAATAAGCCAAGAAATCGCGGGTTATTTCTTCATGGATGGTAGACAAACAAACTGGAAGGAAAGTTCTACTGCATGGCAGCAAGGGATAGACTTCATTGTTAGTTTCGTACTAAAATCAAATGAATGCATGCATAAGCCGGAGAATGAACTGATTTTTAAAAATTCATTGTCTGCTTGGCTAACCTCGAGGTTCTCTCGCTCGGTGTTCATACTTATGTCGACTATGTGTGCGTGAGGAATGAATAAATTTAAAGTGAGTAAAATGAAAAATGGTTTGATGAACAAATAATACAGGTGAATGTGATGTGGGCAAGTGTAATAAATTTGATAAGGAAAGCCGGAAAGAATCGGCTTATACGTATGCCACGCCACTGGTATCTATGTGTATACTAAAAATCTGTGACTGGACTAGGTTTTCTTTATTATTTTGAAGAGTTTGCATACCGGGCTTAAAGTCTGTTCATAGCTTCTCGACATTCGTGTAAAATCTCCCTACCTGGTGGACTTAATACGCACTGAAAGCTTTGCGGCAGTCCCTCCAGAACTGTATACTTCCTCCAATGCACTTCCTGCGGCGCTGGTCTGTATCATTTTGTCGAATATTTGTATGCGGAACATACTCAATATTACACGCCACGAGTTCTATCTCGACAGTATCTGTTGGTATGGACTCACTAGTCATTAGAGTTTGTGGTCGCAATAGTAAACAGGAGGTTTCCTCGCTCAGAAGCTATACAGAGCCGTGCTTTATTGGCCTGCTCAAGTGCACGACTGCTTTCTGTATCTAGAAAGTATGGTTTCAGGCAAGCTCTTCATCATTAAAGTGCCTTCTCGGCTTTCTGCGAAAGTTGGTGAAATTCCAATAAAATGCATAAAAACTGGGTCCTGCTTTCTGATAATACAATGGATCAGTTGCATCTAAGTGTTCCAGTCAGGGGCGTAGATAGCATTTACCTAGGGGGTTTAAGCGAAATTTTCTCAAAAGATCAAAAAATGTTCTCGCAAAAAACTAGCTGGAAAAAAAAAGCAATTGAAACACATGGTTTATTATTTATTTCATAAAGTGAATCTCAATTTCATAAAAATCCCTTCATTGCTCTTTCAATAGCGTTATCTGCTGAGGTACGGAAAAAAATTCGGTTAGTAGTTTGTCAACGTCTACTTTTACATGGGAAAGTATAGGGTCATTCAACAAGAGGTGTCATTTTAAATTTCACGCCATTGTTGAACTGGAAGCATTCAACTATTATTGTGATGACTTTTCATAAGTAAAAACCAGGAGGTTACTAAATCTGGATCGATACAGACTCGCATAACGTGTTGAAATAGTAAAAAATCACACGGTGAAAATATGTTGAAAACGTTTTGTACAATTCGTACTGTTTTTGGTCATCATGACGCGCATTCTTGCACAGCTACCTATAATGAATTTAATCGATAAATTTGAATGTGTTCGTGATCGTCCGGGAAGGTCAGCTGAAAATTATTGCGGCCGTAGCTGAGAATGTGATTAAAAACCCAGGTGTATCCATTTCGAGACGATCGCAGGAATTGGGCCTATCTGCAACTATTTTATACCGCATTTTGCATAAAGATCTTGGTCTACATGCTTATAAGGTCCAGTTGACATAAGAATTAAAGCCAGTAGACCTCGTACTTTCGCAAAAAAAGAAAAAAATGTTGGATGACCTTATATATAGGTACAATGTACATATACATATTTAGAAAAGCAACCCCAGTTAGACAACCCTCATTCACCGTCGACTTTACGTGTCATGCTGACGCTAGGTAGAAAACGACAAATATTGCATAAGTTAGAAGCACAGTACATAAGTTAGGAGGTACGTTGTGTGAAACCATTTGTGTGAAATTTTCACTTATCGTACTTTTGTAAAAAAGTGGTCTTAAGTATGACTCTAAAAGGTTATCTATAACAATGAGCTTTTGCACCGCTTTAATCAAGTGCTCGATGGTGCGACAGATAGCCACAGCCTGTAAGCACGACGATTTTGAGATCGGGAGTTCGAACCTCACCTCCAGCTAAATGTTTATTTATTTTTTTTACCACCAATGCGGGGGGGGGGGGGGTTTGAATCCCCAAAACCCCCCCTTGGCTAAGCCGTTGGTTCCAGTATAGCGTTTCCAAACCCGAAAGAAAAAGTATCGGTTTACGGTGACACCAAGCAGGATCGTCAAACCAAAAAATGCTTTTGAACTCCTAAAAAATGTATTCCTTTCAGCATTAAAATTAAGACGAAACTCACTTTAACGTTTAGGCATTACTTAATTACACCTTGTACTTTACATGGAAAACGACCACTTCATAACTCCCAAGTTGCAAACTTAAGTGGATTTTCTGTCTGAATCGCATTTCAAACGAACATCAAAATATGCCAAAGGAAGTGTCAGTTGATCGGACACACCCAAAATCAAATTCGTTGCGCAGTATGCCATGTAACAGAATCCACTCACCCAGTCAGGCAGAAGAGTTGATTACCCTGAAGGAAAGTGAAAGGCGTTGCTAAGTTCAAGCGATTACCAATGTCTGTGGGATAATCAATCTCAGTTCAACAACCTAGAATGATATAGCCGTGTCTTAAGGGGCACCACTAGTGTATTTCAGTAGTCTATACCTCTAAAAATAACTTACTCAAATTTCAAGTGCATATTTATATATATAAAAGGGTTTGTCCTGACTGACTGATTGACTAACTGACTGACCCAGAGATAGATGCACAGGCCAAACCGCTGGTACTAGAAACTTGGAATTTGGACAGTAGTTTCCTTTTATGGCGTAGACACCCACTAAGAGGGGATTTTTCGAAACTCAGCTTTTTACAAAGTGTTACAGGGTGTTCAAGTTTGTAGTAAAAAAAAATTAAAATTGGATTTTGGACTTGAAATTTGGTGGGTATATTCTAGAACAGAACACGTGTTTTGCCGTTTTTCAAATTTATAACTGTGGGCCAAGTTACAGGGCGTTAAAATTAGGCCATTTATAGTAATGCGCAACCGTAGTCAGTGGCACATATCGTTTCGTGATCGTGTGTTGTTTTTGTTTTGCCCAGTTGTACAAGGGTAGTTTTTTTTCATTTTTCTTTGTTGCTGATTTTCTTTACTCATCACGATATCTGTTGTGGGCTACAACTAGGGGGGAAAGGAATACTGCTGTTGCCAGGAAAGTTGTTTACGGGGACTCTTAAAGAATAAATATGAGAAATTGAAAGTTTATACCTGCTCATCAATGTCTTGAAACACGAGGAAGGATATAATGTGAAGTCTTGCCACGGGGACGTAGTCGCGGGTATCAGCTAGTCTACATATATACATATGTGTGGATGTATTTGACGGAAATATTTTTTGTTGTTGTCGGATTTACTTGAAATTTAACACAAATATTGCGATTTGATGCGCCATAAACATCAATAAGGTACAAGGACAGAGCTTGAAAGTGAACAATGTGGATTTAAGGAGTGACTGTTTCTCCCATTGCGCGTTCGGAGTCAATTCAGCAGATAGCCTAGTCATCTCCGAGCCGGAAAGAAAAACCAGGAAAGTTGTTTACAAGGACGCCTTAAATAATTAATATGAGAAATTGAAAGTCTATACCTAATCATCAATGGCTTGAAACGCGGGGAAGGATATAGGGTATAATGTGACGTCTTTCCACGTGGACATAGTCGCGGGTATCGGCTAGTTCCAAATAGTTTTTGAGTTACAGCCATCTGAAGAGCAGCCGCTCATCGGATTTATAACCATGAAATCAGTAACTTAAACTTTAAACGCGTTTTTATCGAAACTACATTTTTCAAATTTGCTGCAGTTATAACTCGAAGACAAATCATCCGATCGATTTAATTCTTTTTGCAGCTTCTTTTATATATGTTTCTCCATACCATGAACCTCCACATGCAATTTTGGCAGGCCAAAAATCGTCAAATTTTCGCGCAAAATTTTCGACAAAACCTTCTTGTTTAATAAACTTTTTGGTTTTTTTGATTTCATGCACTGTGAAGGTCGCTACCACTGCAGCAGTGGGGGGACTTTATCTTTTGAGCCTTGGGAGCCTTGGAAGATTGCGAATAACTCGCTGAATTTTCAATTTTTTGGTCCATGAATTGTATCATATATTTACTATAAATGCGCAAGTAGTTTTCTGAAAAAAAATGCCCAAAAATCAACTTTTTTTCAGGCGGTCATACTAGTGGTGCCTCTTAATCAGGCTTTCTGACGGCGTTAGATGTAGTAGCACCCACTGTCGTAACTGCAGCTCATAAATGAGAAGATATCCCTATGTAACTGTATACTTCAGTGTCCGGTATTTTTCAGAGTCACACATCTTATACTTGACAAAGCCTTTTTTAAAGACCAATTAGAGATTTTAGACAGGTGAGTGTGTGTTTCTGGACCGACAAGCCAGACAGCCACATTTACCTCTATAACTCAGGCTAGACCTCGTCGAATTGATAAGAAGTTTAAAACTACCGGCTCTGTTGTTGATAAACGAGAACTCACGCCTAAACGCCATCACATCCAGTCAAAAGTATTCACAAGCAGTCGACCTTTCGCAGAACTCAAAGTGAAGCAAAGGCTTTCAGCCTTCATCCGTATGAAGTTCACTTGATACAGAAATTTCGCAGCTTCCTCACAGGAGCAGTTGTAAATTGACCCTCGATGACCTTAACTGAAATAATTTTAGACCACAATTTGTATTTCAAGCATCCTCCTATAAAGTCGCTGACAGTGCAGATAGTAAACTGCTGCATCTCCCTTACAAGGGTCAACAATCTGACTTCCTTAAACTGGAACACATATCTTTCTCCGCCATCTTCCCGCAAAACAGCCACTTCTGCATTGACAAAGAAAACAAAATTTCCATCGAAATCTAGAAATGAATGAAAATAAAAAAAAAAACCTCTCGTCCCTCCGGTCGTATACGTAACACCTTAAAACATCTCAAAGTAACTAAAACGTACTCGTTATCTGTGTGTACTCTCTCCTACTTGGCAGGCATCCCAAATTCCAGGGGACTTTGACCCGGTTCCTTCATTTGCTGTGCCCCGCCTCAGCGCGGCGGTTGCAAAACCTTTAAAATGACTTTTCTTTTTCATTCCCTTAGATATCTCTCCTGCCAAACGGGGCAAAAAGACAACCGACAGCAGAGAAATAGCACAAACCAGCACTTGGAGCGGTAGTTTCTTGTGTCCCTCGTCGTCGTAGTCCTCGTCACAGATCGTGACTACGAAAAATGCTATTTAACGTCTGGTGGTGTGTGCAGCTGATTGTCTAGTTCTAGCGCCACACATTTTGGATAATTGGAAACTTGTAGACTCTGGGCTACGTGTGCCAAAAAGTCTGTAACAAACTAAAATTCGAATCAATTCTTCTTTCAAGATGACTTCCAACAGCAGTCAGTATCTCTCTCTTTCTCACTGTGTGCATCTGTATCTATGTACCTACAGGAACTCGCAAATAATTATGTCATAGAGATTTTTCCCATGTCTACTACGAAACCTGATTGTTATTTTAGAATTTATTTCTTTGCCACGATAATTATACTCGACGGTGTGTGTGAGTGTGTGTGCGTTTACGGTGTGTATTTGCGCCGTCAATTGAGTAATTGCAAACATCTACAATTACACAATTAAGTCAAAAAGATACAAAAATTCGAGAGGAAAAGCGCAAGGCGATGTGGATTTCTTTTGGATGTCGAAAAGAAAATAGAAAATTTAATTTTGTGCACAATTTCGCGCATCGCATAGGAACGAGCGCGTAATTATACTCAGACTCTGGCAGTGTTGTTAATTTTTAGAAATTCTAATTTTAGCCGCATGTTATGGTTGTAGCTAGGCATACGAGTATCTACACTTGCAGGGGCCAAGCAGTGAACAGATAATTTTATGTATTTCATTGAAATCATAAATTCGTGTCTAGCTTCCTTTATGCTTCCCCAATGAAATGCTTTATACATACATATGTACTATGTAGGTTAAAATATGTGCGTGCCATTGTTAGATAACAAGGGAATGTCAAAATGAGTTTGGGCTTTGGCACAGTGGCAGTGGTGGTGGCGGGAAGGACGCCGAAGTTATAGGCAAGTGAACATTTAATTACGAGCACTAATTGAGATTTACCTTGTAAAGTAAGTTTTGGGAAGATTGTTAAGTAGATAGAACTCGTTAACATTAATCAGAGTAAGTAGATTACAGTGAGTTTTGTGAATTACATTTTGACGGATATGACGGAAAAGTTGAATATTTTCTTGAATTTCGTTAGAAATCTCAATAAATAATATTCCACAGCATCCGTGCCTGTATCAATTTACAAACCGGAATAATGAGATTAATTCGTTGGATGTATTAAGGAAGTTATCATATTTCTTATTGGTAACGAAATACTTTTCCGAACGTCCTTTAAAATTGACACGGGGAACTGCAATGGGAAAACAAATCGTTACGAGTCTCAGAAGTCGATCGAAGGCGTTTTTAAATTCATAAAAATAATACAAGAGTGGTTGGGCTTTCAGCAAAATGGTCGTTGAGAGTGAATACTCAAATGAACTTGGTTGAAGGGAATACAAGCAGTTCATAACATCGTAAATAAGTAAAGTGAGTGAGTGAGCCGACGTGAGGGCAAATAAAAATGGTTCTCTGAGTTAAATTTTATTAGTTTTTCTATAAGCAAACACTTAACCACAAAAATGTGAGCGAATTTGATGCATTACATTATAAGGGAGTAAAAATATATAAAAGAATCTCAACCATTCCTCTGGTGATGGTCATAGCTACACAGATGGCTCAAAAATGGATATAGCCATAGGAGCAGGCCTTTTCTCAGAACAGTTAGGACTTAGCAGTTCCATAAGACTCCCGGATCACAGCAGCGTTTTCCAAGCGGAGGTTCTAGCAGTGACAAAAGCCGCCCAACTAGTCTCAATGCTTAGAATATCATGGGAGGATATTACGAATTACATTGACAGTCAGGCTGCCATTAAAGCTACGCAGATAAAATCGAAGCTTGTGAAGTGTTGTCGCGAAGAGCTTAAGGTTATTGGCACGCAGCACAATGTTAAGCTCTGCTGTGTCCCTGATCACAGCGGAGTACCAGGCAATGAAAAAGCTGACGAACTGGCAAGAAAGGGTTCAACCCTAGCCCTAGAGCAAGCGGACTGTACGGTCAGATCGCCACTCTGCAACTTAATGGCGAAAATTGCACAAAAAACTCTAATAGAAGCAAATAATAGGTGGAAATTTCTAACCACCTGTGAAGAAGGTTGTGGCCAGAATATGACAGAGGAAAAACCTGCCAGATTTTACAAAAAGACAGGAGATCACTGTCAATGTTGGTGGGAGTACTTACTGGCCACAACATGCTAAGATATCACACAAAGAAATGATGATGATATATATATGCAGGGGATGTGGTGATGAGGAAGTCCATGAGGACACAGCTCATTTTCTCTGCTCATACCTCTGCCAGATAAGAAATAGGACCCTAGGCAAATTCTTCTTCGAATATATCGCTGATGGCTCGCCAACAGAGCTTCTAAAATTTGCAAGAGCGACTGGATGGTTAGCACTAAGGAATTAAAAAAAATCTTTCAAAATTTGAAACGGATGCAGCGTTTTTTCAAGCCGAGATAACTGCCATTTTACAGGCCGCGAAGTTAATAAAAAATGAAAATAACATTGTTTGAGAAAACATTACTATCTATGTTGACAGCCAGGCGGTTATTAAGTATCTGCAGTGAGCATCGATACAAAAGGTCTGCAGACAAAACCTCAGCGATAAATCAAAGACCAACAAGGTGACCTTATGCTGGGTACCGGGCTAGATCCTGCTTATACCCTTCCGATCGCGAAGACACCCATTAGCACTCTTTACGGGGAAATAGATGAGAATAACCATGATCAGGGCGAATACGTGATGGTGTCACATGGACACATGTGCAATAGCCAGATCACTATGGCCAGTCTTCGATAAGAAGAAGTCCAAAATTCTCGTACAACTTAGTCGAAGGGAAATACAAATCGTCTCTGGTGTCCTCGCAGGACACTGAGGATTAGGAATCCATGCGAAGCGTCTTGGATTAGCCTACAACGACTATTGCAGAAGCTGCAGGGACGAAGAGGAAATAGAATCTATCCGACACCTGCTATGTGAATGTCCCGCACTGGACACCAGAAGATTGCGTACTCTTGGTAGCAGCTTCTTCCATGGGCTGGAGGACCTTAATATCGCTGATTTTAGGAAACTCCTGAGATTTCTATCCCTTTCTGGGTGGTTTCCGGATTAGACAACCCTATCCCTTGGTTTGACTCCCATGAGAACACTTTTTATGGGTACAATGGACCCGCTTGAGGTCTAACCAAGTCACTTAACCAACCAACCAAGGAATTAAAAAACCGCAGTAGGGGATATCATGGGTATCACAATGGGTCTACATAGACCTAGGTGTGATGAGGCAGTCCTCATCGGCCCACAAACCTAACCTAACCATCTCGACCATTCTTAATCACTTACATACACGACCGCTGAAAATTTTTTGATCAATCAAGACGCCTGGGCGGAAGTCGAGGATGTCGAGTAAGATGAAGTTCACTTGGTTAATGTCAAAATCTTTTAATCTTTTTTACGAGCATTCATCTATTGAAATGGTGAATGCAGTTTCTTGGCTTTCGGACAACTTTCTAGTCCATTTTTGGTAAGATCTTGTTCTGTAACTTTAACGGTCAAAATATATCTTCCATAGAATTTGATTCAACCGAAAAATCGTCCGTGACTACACATAGATTAGGACGTTAGGTAAATGGGTTCCTTCTACCTTGTGTCATTCGTCACTGCTCACTTAGACCAGCAAAAGGGTCCATTGTGCCCAGTGACTGCACATACATATGTATATAAATTAGGGAGGTTATCTCATTGGCATTGGCCTAAGAAAAGTTTTGCTTACTAAACCTGATAACGAGTCACAGCTTTGGAGTATGCACGCGTCAATTTTAGTTGCCCGGTTTGTGCGAACACCCCAGAGAACATATCTGTGGATGAACTTCACTAGCATATAAGTACATACATACATATGTACATATGTATATTCCAGATTGGCGTGCCGAGTTTGTGTTGTAATTTAAAGCATCAACTTACATCTTAAATGGAAATTCCCACTATTTTTTTTAATCATAACAACAACTTTCTGGTTTATCGCATTTTCACATTTTTGCGCAATTTTCTATAGAATTTTGAGTTAGTTAGTATTTCACTTCACATTGGAGAAAATTTTAGTTCGAAGTAATATTGAGATCATGGGGAAACCGCAAGATCTTGTGAATGACTTGATTAGGGCTGGGCTCCGTGTCGAATGGTTTTGTCTGCTACGAGCTATGACGGGACAATCGCACAACATATGCTCAGTAGTTTTATGATCCTTCGAAAAATAGTTGACTACGCAGTGTCCAGTTTGAAAGCGTGTGAGGGGCTGGTGAACTGTTTTAGCTTTTCGAAGTCCTGTTGAGAGCTTCTCTTTATGTTTCCGAGAGTTGAGCTCGAGTCGAATGGACAAAACAGGGAAAAAGAATGTCCTGGGAAAAGCTGATTCTAAGTCTTGTCCGCCAAGTTCGCCATTGTATTATTATTATTATTATTATTTATTAAAAAGTAAGTGAATTACAATTTAATTACAAAAACTTAAGCACTAGCTACTAGGGCTTTCGGCTAGTATGTCATTGTAGGCATCTTGCAATAGGTCGAAACAAGCTTTGAAAATTGAATCAACGGAGACCTTTCGTCCATGGTTTCGTCTAATGCTATCTCTGATACAAAGTTCGATCGCACATACCTCCAAATGGAAGCAGTCCAGGGAAAATTCTGGTTTAAAGTTCGAGATCCATTTGTGTACCACAGTAACTAGAAATTGTGGTTGATTGGGTCAAAATTCTGGCATTCAGTGCACTAGGCGTCAAAGGCGGTCTTAAATCCTTCATCCTTCACTAGAGTTTTCGCGGCACCACCTCTCGTCGGGGAATAACAAACCTCCAAGAGTATAATTTATCACGAAGAAGCTTCCGGATTCGCCGTACGATGTTAGCAATAAATTGTGTCGGCAACATGAATGGTTGCAAGAGACTTGGGCTTGGTACACCATGGGCTATCGGCACAGACAGGCGGTTTATTGTATCGTATTCAAAAACAAACACATTTTCTATTCGATGTACTTTTTAAAATTTAATGTTAAATTCTATAATATATTCAACTGAAAACAAAGTAAAAATATTTCAGAAGTATTCTGTCAACCTTTAAGATTTGTTCGTCCCAAGCAGGAAAACATCCTCATGTACATGTTTAAAATTCCAAGCAAACGTACCCTTATCATTCTATTACAATTTAAATATACATGTACCTTAATGTACATATGTACGAGTATGTACATTGAGACTACAAACTTCTCTTCTTCACTTTAAGCTTTCTTACTTTAATCTTGAATTTTAGCCCCAAAATTAACTTCTTCGCTTCTTCGCTTCCATCCCATGAGCCTTTTCCGGTTGATAACGGTGGGAATTGCATTTTAGATTCGCATTTCATGGAAAGGGGGTCATGTATAAACACATACATATTATTAGGGGTTTTGAAAATGTTTCTGGAAAATCATCTAGCTTGTAACGCGTTTGTTTATTTTAAACTTTCTGCACTTTCGTTTTTTGAAGTTGTATCATACTCAAATCAAACTTATAGAGGTACGAACCAACTTGCTTTCCAAATGTCATTTCTAAATTATTGTCTTCATGTATAAAATGTATGTAAGGCCATACAATTATTAGAAGAACTAGAGTTGGTTTATCAGACTTGTCCTACTTATAAAAAAGGTTTACAGCGAGCGATTTGGAACCACATAGGATCTAGGTCAATTCCTTAAGAAATTGTTCTCCGAAAAATGACCAATGAAGACGACCTCGATGAGGAATTCATGACTTTTATTTGCGTTGCTTAGAGGACAAACACAACACAGCACAAACTTATACATGTGCAATACTTCTGCAAAAAAAAAACTTTGTTAGAGTTAAGGAGCGATCAAGAAAGAGTCCTTCAATCAGCAGGTGAAATGAGAAAATGTTGTATGGGGCGACGACTAGGGTTTAACCAAGTTTTAGGAACTGAACCGTCAAATGCAACCAGGCACTGCGTCTTACAATATCAATTGTGCTACGAAACCAGTTTTAAAAGACCAGAAGAGGCTCAATTCTCTAAATAAAATTGAGGATCTCTCTGGTGGAGACTTTGAGGATTTCCCCAGGGATCAAAATTTCTCTTAGGAATTAGTGTCTCCTTATTGCGCATAGAGCCATGCAGTCACATAGACTGTGTTCCCCAGTTTCGTTTTTTTCCAAGCAAAGACGACATTCAGTATCTTGAATTATATCTATTTTGTGTACAGGTTTTCATTGGGTTTGTTCTAGAAGGGTCTTACAGCTCCTACAGCCTGACGGAGCCCCTGGGTATTTTCCTAATAGAAATAAACATGATGTTTTCCTAACTTTTGATCATTGCATGATATGCTACGTGTGGAATGTTTTAGAATGACACAGGGCCAGTAAATGACTCCCCTTTCTAGCCAGTTCGTCGGCTATCTCATTTTCAGTAATATGTACCCCTATGTCCACGCATCCATCAAAGTTTGACTTTGTTCTTACTGGCCAGGTCTTGCAGGATATTGAAGCAGTTGAAGACTGATTTGGAGTGAATTAGATTTGAGTCTAAGACTGTTCCTAGATTGCCCATTGTCTCTTATAGAGATGGCGGAGCAGTTTAATATTCACCTTTGTTAGATGTCAGGGCACAGTGACATTCCAAGGAACTGCAAGCCTGATGAGCTCGCCAAATATGGAACAACATTACCTATTGGGCCTGATAAGGGCAGCATAGGTATACCGATCGCTACTTGCAAACTTAAACTAAACATTTGGCCCAAGCTGGATCTGAATCGCTCTAGGTAGTTGATTTCTCTTAAAAGATCGCATATTACCATTTTAATTGGCGTCATTACTGGACACTGTATAATCGGCAAGCATGCAATAAAGCTTGGCGTCTACGCAAAGGATTTCTGCAGAAGCTGACAAGGAGGAAACTCTACTTGGGAGCTTTGTTCTTTACAAATTTAGGTGACCTGATTAATATTGATGTTAGTAGCCTCCTACGCTTCATAAGAAGCTCCAATTGGTTCAATGAGTAGGTAGGACAACTTTTCGAGATCCACAATGGACCCCTTATGGGTCTAAGTGTGATGGCTTTAGGTGGCAGCCACTTCAACCTAACCTAACCTAAGACTGTCCGTGAGTATATGGATGGAGACGCCTTTAAAACCGGTGTCAATGATGAAATTTGCACATCCTTGAATGGAATGAATCTCTGCCTGAAAAAAAATTTTTTCCCATTAACACCATCTACCTTTGATGCATCCTTATACCACCCACCTGTAACCTTTAAGATCAGAGGTTGGGTTTTTAAAATTCCATGATTCTCGGTTTAAGATCACTGCATCGAACCTCCTGTTGAAACATAGACTTTTATGTTAGTGGTAGATTTCCGCTCAAATCATGTCAAGTTACGCACTCTCGAAAAGCAGATCGTTATGATCCAAGTGGTCTGTGAGATTCATATCTCCTGTTTGCAGTAGTCTGACAGAGCTGCGGATAGTCATCTTTATACTTTCCACCTTGGTAAGGGAAGTATTGTAATCGGTCCGATCAAAATGTTTCGAGATATGAATAGGGGTTGACATTACTATACACTAGAAATCGTTTGCACCCATTTTCGAAATGATGTTTGTGAGTGTGTGTGTGCGTGTGTGAACATATTTTTCGCCTTCGATATCTTGAGAACGAAACAACGTAGGATCATGCAGTTTTAACTTCCCACCTAGTTCTGTTTTATTTGTCAGCGTGAAACTTAGAGCTGACTAGATTTTGAGCATAATCGGTCGAGCGGATGCTGAGGAAATTGAGGAAATGTTTTTTATCAAGTTCGCGCAACAACTCTTTATCGAACAATTGCTAGGAAAATTGAAGAAATGTTTTCTTTGACATTAAATTGATTTTTTGGTTCTATTTATCAGCATGCAACTAAGAGCTGATCAGATTTTAAGTATAATTGGTTTAGTGGATGCTAAGGAAATTGAAGAAATGTCTGCTTTTCCGGTTCGCGCAACAACTCTTTGTGGAAATCTGGAGAACGAAACAACGTACGATTATGCAGTTTTAACTTTCCACCTAGTTCTGTTTTATTTGTCAGCGTGAAACTTAGAGCTGACTAGATTTTGAGCATAAT
Organism: Matsumyia berberina; assembly: GCA_917880715.2. NCBI lineage: Eukaryota > Metazoa > Arthropoda > Insecta > Diptera > Syrphidae > Matsumyia > Matsumyia berberina. The sequence goes on from OU862872.1 coordinate 4,402,163, forward strand.
CGGTCGAGCGGATGCTGAGGAAATTGAGGAAATGTTTTTTATCAAGTTCGCGCAACAACTCTTTATCGAACAATTGCTAGGAAAATTAAAGAAATGTTTTTTTTTTTGACATTAAATTGATTATCCAATTATTTTATGCAAAAACAAAAACAAAAATTAATAATATTAATTCAACTCGATCGTTATGTGTGCGGTGGGAAGTATAGGACTGTCACCTTTTTTGTAAAGAGTTTGCATGGTATTAAGCCAGTTAATGCTTCTATAACAGCTGTAGCTCAGGTGCGGATAGTGCCGGCTATACCGAGACATGCAAGCCATTGTTGTGGTAGATTTCTCTGTTGTTTTATTCCACAATGTAGCTGAAGAATAGATGATGATGGACCGTATCATCGTATTTTATTAGCCTGACTTAACTTGTGCAATGATGTTTGCTCTTAAGTTCCAAAGAGGTATGAACATCCAGATCATCATTATCATTATCATCTTCCAATGGCCCGCTTATCCACTATGAGGGTCGCGGGTTAAGGGAGCTTAAGTGGACCCTTCACATTTGCCGATCTTCCACCATCGACTCTAACTCATCAGGGGCTATCTCCATACGGGTAGAGGTGAGATTTCGGATTTTTTTCTAACCATCTCATCCTAGGCCTACTAAGGGGACGCCTACCCGATGGCACGAATTCCAGGGCACGTCTTGGAAACCGAGTTGGGGACATGCGTTTGACTCGCCCTAACCATCGAAGTATGGACCCCTCCGTACAAAGAGGTAGCTGCTCGACATTGAGTGCCTTGCATACTGATACAGCTTGTATCATAGGTGAGGGTCGGCACAAACACTGAATTAAAGACCGACAACTTAGCTTCGATGCCAAGTTCGGTCCTCCTGATAACAGATTGACCAAGCTGTCTCAAAATTGCTTCAGCCTGACAAATCCTACAGGATAACTCAATATTGCTCCTACCATCACTCGTGAATAGGACCCCGAGATACTTAAACTTCTCCGCCTGTTTCAATGAGACTCCACTAACATGCAGAGTGCATTGAACAGGTGTTCTGGAAATTACCATTACCTCTGATTTTGAACATCAAGATTCATTATAAAAATCCCTTGCCTGAAGTTTAAGGTAATTTTCAGGTATTACCATAAATGCAACGACCTGGATGCAAAAACTTAAAAACTGAAGCACAAACGTACTGCATTAGTGCTTGCGCTTTTGTTGGAAAATAGTAATGTCCTTCAGGGTTGTGTTGAATGACATTCTCTAATCTGATCTGTAACCTCCATTTATTCTCATTAACAAAAAAATTGATTAAAACACAACAACTTAACTTGTTAATCGCAGTCGAACATTTGTACGAGGAGATGCATTCGCAGAATAGAAATAAGCAGCTTTCATGCGTGCCAAACATAACAATGCATCACTATGCCTGGTGTCATTGTATTACATTACTAATCACTTGATGGTAGCACAAGCGCTGTATTATTCTTGAGGCATAATCGACTTGCTTCAGCCCGAATAAACACCAACCTACTGCTCCCTAATTTTACTGAAAAAAAAAACCCTGGAAAGATCTGTGACTTAGACAACAAATTTTTATGAACACCTTAACCCCGATTATGGAAGCCGATTTGTTTTACTCTACCCAACATTTATTTCGACTATAACCCAGCTGAACACGCCTATGAAATAAGCTCAATGCCGCATGTGTCACTCCTTCAAAACCTGTCTAGTCTTATCCTTATCCTTAACCAGTTGACTTATTCCTTTGAATCATTATAATGAACATTTTTCCTATTCATCTGAATTTTTCATGCGTTGACAATTGGATTTTGATCTATTCGAAGGGAAACAATGTAATTTTGTTCGCTCTACTACTTCAGGCATAGACGCTTTAGTAGATTTTCCTTTCTCAATCACTTTGGATAATTGATGTGAAATTAAAGTTTTTTTTTATAGTAACTCGGCACCGGGTAGTTTGATCTGATCCCAATTATTTTCTAACGAAAGTTGAGAACACATTTTTTTTACGACGGACGATATGTATAAGTATATATGGATCCTTCGTGCAGCTATCTAGACTTAAATAAAAATTTGAGTCAATAAAAACCCCAAAGTACCTACGAATGACATGCTCGATCTTTCATTTTTTAAAGTTGAAAATTAAGTTCAAAAATCTTGTTCCCAATTAATGACGGAAAACAAAAAAAAGTAAAAAAAAAATGCTTCGGAGTGGAATGCCTTGGATATGCCGATTTAAATTAAAACGAATTCTAAATTACGTATTTAATCTGATGGAAGATTATTGCATGAGCTATTCTCTTTCTCGGATGCCTTAGCACTGATGTTAATGACGTCCAAAGTGATTGCAAAGTTGATGAAGAGAGAAAGAAATTAGTAGGTATACGAGGATTTCAAAAAGGATTTTAGTGAATCACTGAAGATTTTATGTGCATAAATTGTGGAGATAACAAATTTTACAATCAACGTTGTCTCGCCCTTGTTCGTCTAGACTTTGAACTCCGGCATATATTATGAAAAATAAATGGGTAGCACAGTCATTAACCGCCTTGAAATTACATCATAAGGACATTTCGTAGTAAAAGCATCAGAAAGAGAAGACTTAAAGCTAGACATAACAAAATCTTAAAAACTAGATACTAAATTAAAAAAAATAAATAAAAAATTAAAGTGAAGGGTAGGTTAAATATGTCAAGAGAAAAAGTTGGAAGATAGGTTGCGAAGGGAATTTCTTAGAGAGGATTTACTACAGTGAAGGTCAAAGATATTGGGGCAAGTATAAGCGTTTCTTAGGATTCTTGTTAGGGGTTCGTGCTGACCATACTCCGTGCGGTGGTAGTTGAGGCGAAACAAAGGGACAGATCTTAAGCGGTGGGGATTAGTGTTAAGGGAGAACTGGTGAAGCAGATGAGGGCAATCACGGATTCCAGTCAATAACTGATGTACAAATAGTATATCAGCGACATTATGGCGTGTATAAGGTTTGCAGGTCTAACAATTTGAGTCAGTTCTCGTATGGAGGTAAGTTGAAAAGGGTCATCCCAGCCCAGGCCACGCAAGGCAAATCGTACGAATCTGCGCTGAACAGCTTCGATTCTCTGAATGTGGACTTGGTGGTAGGGTGACCAGACCGGACTGGCATATTCAAGGAGCGGTCTAACGAAAGTGATATAAAGGAATTTGGTGACGTATGGGTTGGAAAATTCTTTCGACCAACGTTTGATAAAACCAAGTGCTGAGTTAGCTCTATTAATAATGCTGTCGATGTGAGAACGGAAGTTAAGTTCAGGGTCGCAGATGATGCCTAGATCACGCATTGAGGTCACTGAGAGAACGAGCTCATTGTTATCTGCGTAGATTTGAAGATCAGAATGCGTAACGGCATGCCCTCGTTTTAGTCGTTTATAGTCAGAGGGCCTAGGTGGCTACCCTGAGGCACTCCTGAGAACGCCATGATTGGTTTTGAAATACAAGTTCTAAAAATAACTCCATACTGACGATCTTTTAGATAGGACATGGTCCATTTAACGAGCAAAGGCGGAAAACCAAGAGCTTTTAGTTTAAGGAGTTCAATTTGGTGAGAGATCTTATCAAATGCCTTACTGAAGTCAATAGCCACGACGTCTACTTCTTTTCCATTTTCCATGGCACCAAGTGTGTTTGAAACAAATTCGAAAGTAAGGTTAGTGGTTGTAGATCTGCCTTTCAGGAAACCATGCTGCTTGGGGGAGAAGATTGGTTTACAGTGGAAGAATAGTGAGTCGTACATGATGCTCTCAAAGAGCTTAGGTATGCTTGAGAGTTTAGCAATAGGTCTATAATTGGAAATGTCACTCTTACAGCCTTTTTTAAAGATGGGGATGATAAATGTGTCTTTCCACAACTGGGGGAAAACTCCGCACGCAATTGATAACTGGACTGATTGTTAACACATTTTTTCAAAACTATGGCGGGAACACCATCAGGACCGGAAGAGTAGTCGTCCCGGAGAAAGTTAATCTTGTCAACCACTGCTGGCGTGCTTATATAAATGGATGTTAGGGAGGTTTGAGTACAGCCATTCATGTATCTGAAGTAATTAAGATCGGGCTCGATGTTGACATTTGAGAACGCTTGTCCAATATTTAGACAGGTCCATGTTTTTTTATTTATTTTATTTATTTAATTCATTTTCGAATGCTTATGCACATTAAGACAAATTGTCTTATAATTTTTTGATAAGGTACATATTTATACAATAAAAATTTGAAGCCACGATTAGACAATTTCATGTTCTTAGAGACTAAATATATTTTAATTTAATTTATACAGTAAATATACAGAAAGTATAGAAAAGGAAAAAAAAAATATAAGGAAAAAGTCCATAAGCGGATCAAATGAATAAAAAATTTACGCTCGGATGTAAGGAAAGTATGGCGCGGGTGAATCAGCATTCGCTATCTTTGTGAAGCTACCTACCAATCTTTTCATAGAGGTATTGGGGCCGATGACTTAAGAGGATGTTTGAAAGCAAAGTTAGGGCACGGTACTTGAGGAAGTTTTCAAAGGTCAAGTGGAGGAGGCGTTTTGAAAAATTAGATACCCTGTTATATCTTCTTAGACCGAAAATTGAACGTATTATGCTATTAAATGCAACATTGAGTTTCCGTTTGCTTACGGAGTCACAATTTGAATATATATCACAACCATAGATCAGAGTGGGTATACATAGCGTTTTCAACAACAACGTATGCAATCTCATGGTTGTAAAGGATTGTGGTGCGAAGAATGCCATATGTTTTGCCCACAACTGTATTTATATGGTTGTTCCACGTTAAGGTGCGGTTGAAAACCATGCCAAGGTTTTTTGCGGTTTCTATATACGTGATTGGAGTGTTATTCAGGATCACAGGGGGAAAGTATGAAAGGTCGACAGTTTTTTTCGATATCACGAGAGACAAAGACTTTTTAGGGTTTAATAAGAGGCCATTTTGCTTAGACCAGGATGCAATTTCTTCGAGATCACTTACTCCGTGTTCGATAAGACCGAGTGGACAACTCAAATACATTTGTACTTCATCGGCATACATGTGGATTGAATAGTGTTTTACTATAGACGGTAATTCATTAACATAAAGCGAGAACAGAAGAGGGTCCAAGATAGAGCCTTGTGGAACACCACGTGATGTTGGAAGAAGATCGGACAGAACATTGTTTAACTGAACTGCCTGCATGCGGTCTGTTAAGTAAGAGAACAGAAGCTTCACAGCACAAGACGAAAAGTTAAACTGCCGAAGTTTAACACATTTATTTTATTTATTTATTTATCAAAAATAACTTACAAAATAAATTTATGAAATTATTTACATTGGAAGACATCAGGGCAGCAAGACCAAGTTTAACACATTTGTATATATATGCATATGTAGAAACCACCACCTCAATAGGTCCATTTTCAATATTCTCCTCTTCTAGATTCCTTAGCATTTATTCCCCGATCACGACTTTCTGTGTAAATGAAAAACATATGGCCTATCTTTGCAGCCGAAAATGTCATCTCAACTTATAGCAATGCTGGACACTTTCAATGTATATGTATGGGCAGTTGTCTCCTTTATTTGACGTGTTCTAAAAGACACATTTACTTCAGACTTTACATACCTTAAAATTCCATATCCTGTGTTCAAAGTTACTAATAATTTGAGAGTGTCTCGCGTCATGCTTACAAGTTCTTGGTGCAGCCAAACAGGTGCAATAACAATGGAATTCACTCTTGCACAGTACATCAGCTAACTCTTCATCATCACGAAATTTCGAACGCTTCCAATAGACTTGAATAGGCCAAAAACATCCTAAAATACAATGTAGACGATAACAAAAGACCCCCTGGCTTCCTTTTGGGACAGATAGCATCTACCCAAATTATATGTGTGGATATATGCATGTATGTATGTAGTTCAGGAAATTGAAGCCGACTCTGTTTAGAGGCAGATAAATCAGCACAACATGAGACGTACATATTTTACTCATGGAAATCCTGGCCTCTAAAGACAATAGAAATATTTCCACAGAAAATAACGATGGTGAAGATGAATTATTAAACTACATAGAAAAATCTACAGTGTGACACTCATGACGTTTAATACTTAATTAAAACTTAACCTTTTATGTTTCTAAATGTCAATTTAGTTTCTATTAGCCTGACATAACTTTGTAGGGCAATGATTTTCCACCATAAGCTCTTTTACTGAAATAGTTGCGTTCGAAACTCTAATTACCTAATTCTAAAATTTTGGATATGAAAATTCTAATTGACATCTGGATATGTAAATGTCAAAAATTGACTATTTACTTTCGGTTGTAAAATCTTAAGTGCGCAAATTTAAAATAAGTAAGTAAGTAACTTGTCTGAAGATTACATTTTGGGAATACATCCGTTTCACTGTAAGTGCATTGGACTGGGGTGACAAATTCACTAAAGCATAATTTGAGTATTCCATACTAATATTATAAATGCAAAAGTGTCTCTGTCTGCTACGTTTTCACGGCTAAACTGCTGAACCGATTTCGATGAAATTTGGTACGGAGATAACTGAAGCCTGGGGAATGAACATAGGCTAAACATTTTTAAATTCCTCCCACTGCCACGCCCATTTTTTGAAAAACACATTTTTTTAAACTAATTTTACAAGGAACTCTAAAAAACTTACTTAAGCAAACGTGTAGATATTCATTTATTCTAAAAATAATCCTGACATTATGTACAACCACGCTTACTTTCCAAGGGCACTTTCCTTAAAATAACTGTTTTTTGTCGATTTCTTTAGAATATCAGTTCTGGCGAACAGTAATTGTTGAAACTCGGAAGTAAAAATCGAGGATGCTGTAGAGTTATTGCACACTTTCTATCCACCAGGAAACCCACCTCACATCCTCAACCTTAAAGTTGTTGCCCAATCTAAACCCTCCGAAACTGTGCAGATGAAGACTTTGTACCAGCAGGCAAGCGAAGCCAGGATTTTCACAAATGTCAATCAGGGAAAACTTGTCTTCATCCTCCGCATTCCTCTGAACCCATCAGACTACCACTTTCAGTTCAAACGTCTGCAATTTTCCGTTGAGTTTTGATACGCCATGAACATCAATAAGCTACAGGGAAAGAGCTTGAACGCGGACAATGTGGATCTGAAGAGTGACTGTTTTTCGCATAGCGCGCTCAGAGTCAATTCACCTGACAGCCTGGTTATGCCTGAGCCAGAAAGAAAACCCAGGAATTATGTTCACAGGAACGCCTTAAGGAATTAATATGAGGAACTGAAAGTCTATACCTAATCATCAATGGCTTGAAACCCGGGGAAGGATGTAGGGTATAATGTGACGTCTTTCCACGCGGGCGTAGTCGCGGGTATCAGCTAGTTTTTTTATATTTTCAGTTGACCAAAGTTTCAGACAGAATTTTTTGACTAGTACTACGTAGCAAAAAGTTGAAAGATTCTTATCTTATTTGCAATCGACTAATTAAAACGCATATTCTGAACGTACCCTATGCTGTCAAGGTTAAGTTAGGTGGCTGCCCCTTCTCAGACAGGGACACACTTAGATCAGATCGGCCCATTGTGATACCACCATGAAGAAACGGCTTACCAGCACCAGGAACGAGAGTATGTAAAACAAAGTACATCGAGATGGGCAACCGTACCGGTATTAACCCTAAGAGTTGAACCATTTCGTCCCAGAGATGAAGTCTCTTATCTTCTGGATGTCGAGTTTGGCTAGATCGTTAAAATCAGGGCAGGGAAAATGCGCTCTAGGTGGGTTGTAGTTTCCTCCTCCTCTTCGTCTGCACAGCTTCTACAGAAACCATTGGGATGGACCCCCAGTCGGAGTGCATGGCTGCTTATCAAGCAATGTGGATAAAATCCTCTCCGTCTTCTTTAAACCCAGGTTAGGCCAGATTTGCTTTGACAAGAAACAAGTGCTGATATTGTTCTAACTGTTGTTTGCTAATTTCTTGGCATCCGTGTCAAGAAGGAATTTGATCGATTTGATAGGCCCAGGTAGTTCCCCCAGGTTTTCAGGAAGATGCCGCCCTGCACCTTGTACCTGACGTTGAAGTCAATATGGAGGACAATGTAATCCGTTTTACTAGGAATAGTAGAGTTGGTTTTGATGATCCTAGTGTGGCCCATTGCTGTCCTGCTCAGTTGGAAGGATTCTCTGAGTCTTAATGCTGCTTTGACTGCCACTAGCTTCCCAAAGATATCAACAGGAAGCAGATGGAGCATTACCTCCAGTGCGGCAGTAGGGGTTGTTTTCAAGGCACCCGTTATGCAGATGCATGATCCCCTCTGTACCTTTTCAAGCAGACTACTGTTGCTTTTCTTGTCTACTAGACCAATACTCGGTACGTAAGGATCGGCCTAACCACCACAGTGGATAACTTTAGTATGCTGTCAGCCTACCAACACCTTCTTAGTTGGACTTTGGACCTTGTTTAGTTGGACTGTTGTGCGGGCTGAGTGGGTTCAAGGCCCAGCCATGTCCACCAAACATGTTTTTGCCAAACCACCCCTCAGCGGGGAATGGCAAACCTCCGAGAAAATAAACTAGTCGCACTAGCCCTGTACTGCGTCGTTTTGATATCTCACGTAAAACCCGCGTAAAGATTCATCATCACTTGCTAAATTGGCGAATTCGTAAGTCATCCCCCAAGTCTGCTAACTGACTATGACACCATTTGAGCAAGAAGGTCAAGAGTTAAAAAAAAGAGTGTGCTTCACCTAACTGTAAGCTATATGTTCGCAACCTGCAAATTAAAAAAAAAGTTGTACCAACACCAAACCGACCTATGATTATGCCTGCACAAACCATATACAACTACATATGTCCCCTACCCGATATGAAACCCAATCGTTGTCGAATGTAATGACGTGTGAAAATTAGTCGTGGCCATTTGTTTCCACATCGTCTCCGTAATCACGTTTTCCCTATTCCATTAAGCAAGTGTATAAATCAGAGTCACCAATATGACGTTCATACCCACCACGTGGAATATTCTTCCGAGAACCGCACCCAAGACAAGAAGCCAGAAAAAAAAAAGAATCCCATATCAACACGCTGATAATTATCAATTCATTATGCTTAGTGCTGACACAGCCAGTAAGGGTTGAAGGTCCAAATGAACTCCCAACGATGGCACGCCTAATGTGTGGCGAGTGATACGGGCCAACTCCAATTAATTCCACCGAACACCGTATATGCATCAAGCAATTAACATGGCATTTGTTCTGGCACTGCACTCCCCCCTTTTTTGGTTTTGTGTTTCCCAGTGCCATACGTAAGAACCAGCAGAAGAAGAAACGAAAATCGCTTGTAGGCGCATTCCACACATAACAAACTATCACAGCACATTAATCGACCGGCTTGGTCAAATTCCGTCATCGCTGTGTCTGTCTTTACAGCTCTTTGGCCCCAACCCACGCACTCTACACATCACCAGAGCTAAGGCAACTCGGCAACTTCTCCCGGCGTCGTCGTCTTCTTGCAAGATTACATCATCCGCCCAGCTACTCAGTGAAAAAAGAGGGAAAAACTTACGGTTGCGGGATGGGGAGAAGTCGTCCCAAACGACTGCGATACGTCTTGGGGATATATGTACATTTGAATTCGATTAAAGGATGTTCGGGAGGAATAAATGCTTTCAGGGTTCGTGTTCTCTGTATGCTCGAAGAAAGGCCGTCATCCAGAAATCGATGATAACATGCCACTAAGATAGACATGGACGATTTATTGCAAAGGGGTGATTTCTTGAATCTTCGGGGTATTTTTATGCATATCCTTATATCCTGCTCATCTTTATTCAGCGCACCGGCCGAAAAGGCACAACCACGTCAGATCAACTGGTTTCGGAAGTATTTTCAGAGATATTTCTTATTCTGAGATACATTTTCATTTCCATCGTGTGGCAGGTTATTTGCAAGAAAAAAGGAAACAAGTCTGTGAAAGGAAGGAAGGACATCAGACAAATTGGGCACCAGATGGTGAGTTTGATGATTTATTCCGGATAAATGTGTGTGTTAAGGAAATTTCCATTAAGGTGTGCTGCTGTGATGGCAAAGCTGCTTATGAAAAGCAAGGACATGCAACTACGATTTTGCTTATCAAATGAGAGCAAACAATAAATACTTAATAACCACCTGACCTAAGCCAATTTACGTGTCATTCATTAACAAAACCACAGGTCCCACATCAATGGATGGACATTGAGGTCGGGTTGCTTACAAAGGAAATATTGAATTTCCGCCCCTAATGCGTAGTTGTGTGTTGCCATTAGAAATTATCCAGAACGAACGCAAAATTGTTTTATTTTTTGCCAAAGGATATTCTCAGAAGACACACACACATAGGGTTGTAGGACAAAAGGGATTTCCAACTCCTTCCCAAAGTTGGTTAGGAGGGGAAGTCATGTTAAATTCAAACATAGTACGTTTGGATATTTGTCATGTCAAGTGTAGGCACCGAAGGTATTTTTAGCACATTTTCATGAGAGTAGTGTTTTTTTATTGATCCTTAACAATAAACATGCAAGTGGGTAGATCAAAAATTAAAAACGCAAAGTTAACCCGTTTTCCTTTTATTTCCTGGAATACGTATACACTCTGTGTGTGTATAATTATGGTTTCGCTTATTTGCGTGCTATTTTGAACTTTTGTTGACAGAAACCATTCACGTGGCGTTTTATGCGGTTATGAAAATGAAATCATAAATCTGGAATTGTCGAGAGAGAATTATTTTACACAACATATCGTACATCCACAGTGATGTAGTTATTACTAACAGTTATTCATTGACAGTGGAAAATAAAAGCTATCAAAACGTCGTTCCTTCAGGAAATTTCCTCTCCTATTGAAAGGGAGTGATTGACTTAGAGCAATGTCCTTTTGACAGTTTGCCATAAAAATGCTATGGACATTCTGACATCTAATCAATCAGTGAGAAAATCTGTCAAAGACGCAACATGTTTTCCCTTTCTTTTTCTCCACTTTGCACATTTCTCTTTCTGACATTTGGCGCGTTCCAGTAACACGCCCACTTCTAAGGTAGGAAGTTGTAAAGGGAACATTTTTAATCAAACTTTCTGGCAAAATTCTGCTTAACAGAGAAGAAAGAATAACATGGCTTCCGAAATGATTAGCGACTACCCCGTGTTCTTGCTTTTCTCGCCGATTGCATATGTATTAGGGTGACAAATTTTGACTGCTTCTACATTTTTGGTCAAAATGACAAGACAAGAACATACATATGTACATACTTCTTTAATGACATTTTTTTATAACGATTTTCAAAACTTTAGGGCTGGTGGTCTCTATTTAACGATTAGTATTTCTCTTGAATTATTTATGATAAAAAACGCTCAGTTCTATAAAAGCGCTATCAATGGGCTCTTTGGAGTCATTTTTACGTTTCTTGTAGTCCGTATTTTATTTGGAAACATGTGCAAGTCCTTCAATAAAATCTGTACCTAAGAGATAGGATAGTCCGTAAGTCTTGTAACTGCGAGTCTCGCCGAATGTTTTGAGCTTCATGTTCATTGTTTTGTTGTTACATATGTAGATATTCAATAGACAGATCTTACTTAAGTAATTATGTCCCGTTTCCCCCTTCTAGAGGGTGCAGGGCAATAACTCCACGGGAATTTGCTCTACCTGTGAATTTATTCCACCACATTCGAAAAGTGGAGTAATTTCCCACTGGCAATGGTAAGTTGCGCCACTTTCTTGGGGGGAAATTATTTCACATTTTTGACGTGGAGTAATTTCCCATTTAGAATGGGCAGACAAATTACTTTATTCTTGGAATCCTCTAATCATAGATAATACACAGACGTAGATTCTGGTCGATTTCGAGGTTTACTTCTTTTTTTGCTATTTAATGCCTATAGTAACCACATACGTACATATGTACTTATGTAAGTCCACAGTGCAAAAACAGTGGAAAATCTATGAAAACTCCTCACCAGCAGGTTGTTATACAAATGCTGTTCCAAAACTCAGGTTTCGGGTAAATGGCTTCTACTCAACCACATTTTCTTGTTAAGCACTTTCCCACTGTCGCATTCAAAAAGTGGAGTATATTCTCACTAGTGGTGGAGTAAATTCCCATCCAATTCCCGTTGTAGCTATACCACCTTTTTCTGGTTCCTTCGTGCCGGTAAGCCGGTTTTCTTCGCTGTGGTATCACAATGGGCCATTCTGGCCTAAGTGTGTCCCTGCCTTAGTGGGGTCAGCCACCTAACCTAAGCTAAACTAAATTTCCATAATATTTTACGTGGGAAACTACTCCACCAAATTTTCGTGTGGAGCAATTTCCCACGGTGCCGTGACATAAGGCCATATTTTGAAATGTGGCCTTATGTCACATGGCCTTATGTCACGGCACGGCGAGTAAATGGAGTTATTTCCCTGCACCTTTCTAGAGCCTCAGCTACGCCTCCGCGCCAGGCCTCTTTGCATGTTAAATATCGTGGAAAAAGCACTGGACCACAACATTAGGTACAGACAGGAGAGGGCAATCGATGAGGGAGTACTGGTAAAGTCGTCAATACGGCGAAAAAAAGCCATTGAAGGAAGACGTCAAGAACGCCTTCAACATCGTAAACTAGAGAAAAATTCTGCAAACGCTTACCGCCAAGAGAATACCAGACTACCTACTATTTTATGCAGCTGAAAAGGCAGCGAAGGCAATGGCTGCTCTGCCAGGGATTATGCCAAATATCGACGGACTGAAGCACAAGAAGAAATTGCTCTTAGTAAGAGTTATGAGATCCATAATGCTCTACGACTCCCAAATATGGGCTAATGCAATGGAGACAAAGTTGTTCAGAAAGAAGATGGAGGCAGCGTACAGAACCAACGCGTTTCGAGTATGCAGCGCTTTCCGAAAAATTTTCTACGACGCGGTGTGTGTAGTGGCTGAACCACCAATGGTACAATTAGGCCTTCTTGCTGAAGAAGCCCAAAAGAAATACCGTACCAACAGGACAACGGCATCGATAGCGATGAGTCAAAGTGATACAAAGTTACCAGCAACGACAAGTCTAGAAAATGACAGGAGAGACAATGTCACTCTGACAAGGGCAGACAGATACAGAGATTAATCCCCTGTATAGACGTCTGGATCAATAGGAAGCATGGGGAGGTGAATTTCTACCTGATGCAGAGATTTATTGGTCATGGATGTTTCAGAGTCTACCTCTACAGATTTGGACATGACGACAACCTCTATTGCCCAACGTGCACAGTAACAGTCGAGGATGCGAAACACATAAAGTTTCATTGTCTACGATGCAAATTGGGGACCTATCTCCCGACAACATCACCAGACAAATGATGAGCAGGAAAGAGGTATGGGAAACAGTTAGTGACACTGTGGCAACAATTATGAAGGAACAGTGAAGACAAAAGCGACAACAAAGCGCAGCGTAGTTGCCAACACGAACGAGCCGAGTATGCACATAAGGCTTCAACCGCGCGATAAAATGCTTGCCACGAGGACGGTAGAAGGGGAGATGGGTCTAGTGGATGGAAATCCCACACTGTTACTGAGTACAGGCTCAATTTCGTCTTTGAAAGGCGTCCCAACTTTCGACGCGAAGAAAAAGAATGCCTCCGCGCCATCGCGTACGGTTTCTATGCCATATCTCTCTTTTCAATTCCCTCTCAACCAACAAAGCGACAATCAAGTTTGTTACGAAAAGCAAGTACTTCGCGTTACAAAAATACCTCCATGTGCTGAGACCAACTATAGTGTAGCGTTTTGTCATGTCCTTTGGAGAATAAGCTCATTCCGGCATTTCGATAAAATAAATAAATAGCTGGCGCGACAGCTCGGAATGAGCCAAGGCCTAACTTCTCGCAACCATTCATGTTGTGCATGTTACATATTTCGCACGAATGGAAGGAACCTACAGTCTATTGCCGACTCCGAACGGCGAAGTGAGAAGCTCTTTTATGACAAATTATACTCTCGGAGGCTTGTCATTCTCCGACGAGAGGTGGTGCTGCGAAAAATGTTCGGTGTTCCTGGCTGGGGCTTGAACCCACCCTGGATATAGTCTTTAATTTATCCCTATGGATGAGATAGCTTTAATCATTGGCAGGCTGTCTAGGTAAATCATATCTCTTCGCGGACTTGCCAACTTGAAACATGCTAGCGTGGTTTGAAAAATGTATCGACCGGGTAATGGGGGACTCGTTTGAGAATATACCAGAGCTCTCTGCCATTTTTGAATCATCTGTAAACATTGATATATTTTGTGGAATTCTCCGCTCAAGCATTTTCCAGTGAATTCTTGAGTCCTGCGTCGCAAAATAAGGTGATGCTTTGTTTCTGGACAAGAATTGATTTCAAATAGAGAAAAAATTAAAAAAGAAAACAAAATCTGTTTCATTTAAAACTCTTGAAGGTTCTCTACAGTTTGGTATATCTACTCCTCCCTTTTGACACCTCCTGTCGATGCTTTGATATTTCTTTAAATATTCTGAAGCACCTAGCAAGTGAAAATCAAATTCCACTGAGTTGTACCTGTCAAAATTGAGTCGAAATGTATTATTAGAACATTCCGTTGTTTTACTTTTCCCAGAAATATGTATGTACCTACATCCCCTCATTTGTTTACATCATTCAATTTATTTAGTTTTCTTTCCACACATGTGGCCTTAGCAAATTTATTATGTTTTCAGTTCATGAACTAATGCCCATTTAATGTGTAGAAGTTGCACTACACGGGATGTATCATAGCTTTTCTCTAAAACATACCAAGCCCTGGATACTTTAATGCGATTTTGTTCAATTTAAACAGGAAATACATACATACTCATCTGTTTACATACAAATGTATGTCAAGCAAACGGAAGTTAGTTTTGCTAAATGATGCTTTGGGTGCACTCTACGATGCACAATTGTACGATTAGAATTCTAAATTCAGACCCCAACTCACCTCCGTCCTAGTCTCACTTACAACTACTATCTGAACCTTGTGCTTGTTACCTTCAAAGAAATGGTTCGCATCAATCAAATGCAAATAAGTAAACCTTTTTACATGGTAAACCAGGCTAGATGCATGGATTTCTATCCGAAAACCCTCTAGAGTCGTTAACTACTGAAAAACAATTTTTTTTTTTTTTTTTATTCTCCACAAACATGTAGGAGTGTGTGTGGGAGGGATTTATCAGAACATTCAACTAGCAGGATTTGAGTGTGTGTGATTTTATACTGTACACCTCCCGTTGGGAGACATTCAAAAATTCGTTTGGAGAATTTAACAGGAAGCGAGGGGAATTAACAAGTGTTGAACAAGTTCTGAATGTAGGATGGCATTGCACAGCCAAAGTTTGTACCCAAAGTTTCTTATATCTATGAAGTGGTTTTGCGATATTTTTACTGTAGCTTATTCGATTGGAATTTACAATGTATATGAGTTGAGTTTCGTGTTTCTTTTTTTTTTTTCCAAAAAACAAGCAACAAAAAAGGTGTGTCGATGGGCGGAAGTTAAAATTCCGAGCACGTTCGAAGTTTACACAATTTTCTTCTATGATAAAACAAGGCGAATTCAATAAAAAAGCAAAAAAAAAAAAAACTACGAGCAGACATAGGATGGCTATGGATTCTGTTGAATATTGATGCCTAGATGCAGCAGTTTTTTAAGGGCATAATGTTGTGAATGTGTAGTTTGCTGTCATTCGATGGAATAGGATCATGAATTTATGACGGTCTACATTTTAAGACTTTGAGTTGGTTTTTATGGTTCAACCGGGAATAGCGAGACGTCGTCAAAATGACAAATTGTCAAAATTATTTGAACGTGACAACGAGTTAAAGTGTATATAAACTGTCGCATATTTGGACCATTTTAGTCTGTTGTCTGTCGTTTGTTGAAACATCGCAGTATTGAAGTCATAAACTATAAACATGAAAATAGTTAGTCCCAAAAGCATAAATCACAGTTTTAGAGATTGCATACGATTTTGACCATCTAAAAGTTGATAGGAGGGTAAGTTAGTATAAAAGGGTTCACTAGAAAAGAGTTATACTTAAACCAAAGGTAGGTTCGTAAGTTTTATTGGGACGAGTTTAAAAAAAAAAAAACCCGATCTATTCTTGAAACAGTTTTAATTTTCGAACACCAGTTGAGATCTAGAAGGTCACTTTATACAGGGTTTTTCAATGACAATGTAATTTACGATTTTTTTCTAACTTTTGCAGAGGCCAATCGGAGAAGTTTCCGCTGTTCAAATGATTAAGAGGCTTCAGTTCTTTAGTTAATTTGATCTTGTAAGGCAAAATTTGTCCCCTCATGCAACTGACCTCCTTGCGATGGGGGGCGGGCAACATGACCCGTACTCCCCAGATATGGCTTACGAAGTGCAAACACCGATGACGACAAAGAGAAAGAAACTAGCCTCGGATATTGCTAAGCCTGCTAAGTCAGGGTGTCCTTCGGAGCCAGGCCTAGGGGGTGGTAGCATGCGAGCGTCTGGTGGTCAGTTTGTCCCGCTCGGCAGCCGGCCGGTTTCAACCCGAAACGGCTACGAGCTTCCCTATGGCAATGGTCCCGCAAACCATCACGGGGGTCAAAGGAGAGATGCGCTATGCTCCAATATGGGCATAAGTGGACTTTCGGCTTTTCGACAACGGCATCGACTTAGGATCGACTTAGACCTTGAGTTTATTGGGGAGGCTACTAAATATCGACTAGATATAGTTGGTATCTCCTCAACAAAGCAAAGGGGTTCTAGAACCTTTTGGATGGGTGGAAACTCTTTATGTCAGGAGTAGCACCTTCAATGTCTGCTCCGGCGGGAGTGGTGATACTCACGAGTCCCAGGCTGGCAGGCAGAGTACTGGAAAGGTCAACTCTGGCTTTGGTGCAGGTATATGCGCCAAATTTGGAGTCGGACTATGCAGCTTTCTTGGATGAAGTAGATGCCGCCTTAGAACAGGTGGCAGATATGGATAACTATGTCCTGATGGGAGACTTCAATGCAAGTGTGATTGGGAGGAACGGTGACCCGGATCAGAATGCGAACGGAGAGAAGTTCTTGGACTTTTGCTGTGCAAATAGCATGTCCATTATGAACACCTTCTTTCTGCACAAAAACATCCATAAATACACATGGTACCGTTAGAGTCTTGAGCAGAAATCGCTGATAGACTTCTTTGTGGTACCATCGTGTGTTAAAAGGATGGTTTGTGACGTTCGTGTTGTGAGAGGGGCTGAACTGTCAACTGATCATCACCTCGTGATGTGCAAATTGTATCTCAATGATAAAGTACCTGTCCTACCAAAGCGTAAACCAAGGCTGGTGACACGTATACGGTGGGAGAGTTTATGAGATGAGATGAGATACGGAAGGAGTTTGCACGATAAGTATCCGAAAGGTTTGAATAAATTCCAACTGTTCCAACAAATGTAGAGGAAGAATGGCGGTTGTTTCCAACAGCAGTCATTGCCTTTGTAGGAGATGTTTGCGGAGCGAAGCGGCTCGGTGTGGCGGCTGGTGGTGAGAAAAGAACTGCGTGATTTAAAACACCAAGTCCTAAATCTCACCTATGGGGATTGCCCCTGATGAGTTAGAGTCGATGGCGGAAGATCGACAAATGTGGAGAATCCACTTAGAACCCGCGATCCTCATAGTGGATAAGCGGGCTATTGGAAGATGATGATGATGATGAAGGCAAAATTTGCCACAATGGACTGATGGATTCCCACTTCCTGTGAACGTTGCTCGTTCGTGAACTTCACCATGATAAAAACGTAAGCCTTAACTGACGTTTTTACATTTACAGATCATAAAAAGAGTTTAGGGGGCGTTTGTATTAAAATAACAAAATTGTTATGTAGAGTCACAGGCGGTGCTAAAAATTTGAAACAACTATTTCCTTAGACTGTTTAACAGCAACGAAGACCAATATCCAATAGTCAGAACTTATATCCACCTGATCAAAATAAAGGTAAGTTACTACGAATTGTAAAAAGCCATTGGCAAAGAGTGGAGCCTGCAACCTCGTACTACGTGTCCGTCTTATCATCTGATGGACATCCTTTGAAAAAACCTTATACAGTCACTTATTGGGGAAAATACAAAGAAAGAAAGAAAATACACTATGTACTCCATCGGCGGCATTTGACGTGCTCCAACATCTATGTGCTTCCCTTAGATATACTTTTGCAAGCAGTCAGCTGCGATCTTAGATCCCACAATCTTTATCCGGAAAAGCATAGACAACACACCGTCTTAGATGAAATTTAAACTCAATTTTCGGACATTAATTCCTTCCAGAGAGGAGTGGGAAAATAATGAAGCCAGAGGCGAGCCTTTTGTTCACTTCTACACTGACGGTTCCAAAACCGAGAGGGAAGTGGGAAGTGGTGCCTTCTCAGCAATGCTTAAGTTGAATATGTCCTTCCGTCTACCCGACTACTGTAGCGATTTTCTGGCGAAAATTAAGGCGATCAACGAAGCTTTATCCTGGCCTACGCACAATGCTTACCAGACTGCTAAAAAATCTCTGGAATCAGTAACATTGTCGGTCATCTCTCATGGAGATGGCAGAAGATTTTAACATTTACCTATGCTGAGTACCCGGTCATAGGGACATTCCAGACGAACTTACCAAACATGGCACTGCTCTAGAGATCCTACCAAAATAAAGGAATCTGGGTATTCCACTGGCTACATGCATGTTGTACTCTTAGAGTAAGGCGCGATCAGAAAGACAAACCAAAGATGGGGGAATGCAATCGCATCCCGTACCTTTAAGGACATCTGGGGCCGAATTACCACACTCGGTAACGAGTAACTCGTCATCGAAATGTGAGGATTTGGCATTACCACTCCTAATGAAGTTTATGGATCATTCGATCACGAGTCCCACTCACTCACTCGTTATCGATCGCGGTAATTCGGCTCCAGGTCTATGCTAAACCTCAGTCGATCTAAAAGTCTGGGGCCAAATTACCGCAAAATATAACGAGCAACTCGTTATCGAAATGAAAGGCCTTGGTATTACCGCTCTCGTTATTGAGCATTCAGTATCGAAATTTGAGATGACAGCACGCGTTAAAGTGCATAATTTCGTTCGAACATTATTGTGCTGTCGAGCCGTCGAGCGAAACAACAAAGATGTGATTATATTTATTTAAATTTTTTTTTAAAGGAATTTAGTAATACAATGTCCGTTCCTTTTTTATTAGGGTCCAATCTCAACAAAATTAATTTTTTGCAAAAAATATTCTGGCGGATTTTATAGCCAATCACTCCGATTTAGTAAAGAATATGTTGCCGAACTGCAGACAGGAAAAAGCAACATCGCTACCACTATGGCAGCAGCTTATGGGAATGCTAAATGCAGAAGGGCCACCAGTTAATCCATTCCATTAGATCCATTAGATCCATTCTTTACCTAAATTTCACGGCAAATAATATTTTTTTATCTTTTATATCAACCGGAGAAACGTCACTTTGTGAGTTGTAGTAGAATTTCTCTAGTACAATTTTATTTTCATTCGACACGTGGGCTTTCCAGTGCCATATCCCAATGAGGTTAATCGATCATTCGATCACGAGTCCTACTCACTCTCTCATTATAGATTGCGGCCTCTGATCTTGCTTAAGAGGTCGTTTATCAGCACCGTTATAGGTGTTGTCACTGGCCATTGTCCCATCGGCCTTCATGTCAGAGGCTTTTCTCAAATTATTTTTGCAGGAGTTGCAAGAACGAAGAGGAGGAAGATATAATACTCCATTGCTTCTGTACCTGTCCCGGACCTATCCTAAAGAATGCAGCTCTATCTAGCTTCTTCAGCTTCATTAAAAGCTTCAAAAAATGGAGTGGGACTTTAGGGAAAAGATTCTACTACTATCACAAAGGGTCTATCTTGGCCTTTGTGTGTCTGTACCTTGCATACTTATCTACCTACCTGCTACGAATTGAGAGGTACAACTTTACAGCGAATATACTAGGCACGTAATCTTCCTGTTCTTTACGAATGGTGCTTTCTAGAGAATAAAATTTTATGAATTAACGTCAATCTGGCACACAGACGGCCCTAAGGCAAGGTAATTAAATAATTAAGAAAAACTGGTGACGCATATTTTTTTAAATAAAACAGTAACTTATCGGTTGGTTGTTAAAAAAATCCAGAGGTTCTTTACAATATACATATCTCAACGACTGAGATAAATAAGAAAATGTGTCAATATCATGATATGGCACAAATTAAGTACATTAGGATATCTACATCTAAATATAACCATACGTTTTAAAAACTCGATGAATGATGATAAGGTCTTATCAAGCACTCACCCAAATAAAGGTTAAGTTTTGGTTTCATAAAACTTATTCATATTGGGACTTAGAATTGAATCACAATTAATTTAACTTTAGGTTAGGTAAGGTTAAGGGAAAAGCGTGCTTGCACAAACTCATTTAGTTATTTGCGGTCTAATTTCCAATACAATTAATGTCTGAAAAGTATACGTAATTTTCTATTTTCACCATTTTATTTTGTGAAATATTTATAAGGCTAAATAACGAGCGAATATAATTGCTTTTCGCTTAAAGACCCAACTTTAATTGATTTAAGCAAAAGCAATTATGCAAGTACACAGAATTCGTATACTGCGCTCTCTTTTTTTTTCAGGTAAGGAGCGCTTTCATTGCCTTGTAACGTACGTCATTTAGACAGTTAAAATTGCAATAAATTATTTGCTGTTCAAAATGGAAATAGATGAATTGTAAGACGGAGAATTTAAGATAATGAAAAAAATATACCTGTCGCGACAGCTCTGGATGAGTCAAGTTCTACATAGCTTCTCGCTTTAACCACCATCTCCTCGCACTAACAACATGCAGAATAAAGGACATACCAGGTCTGGCAATTGAAGTGATAGGTTTTTAAAATTAATTTTAAATTTTTTGTTGCGATTTTTTTTTAGTTAAAGTGGAAATTATAAAGTTTATTTTTTGTTTATTCATCTGGAATATATCCGCCACTGGGTTGTACCACAGACTTGAGACCCTTTCCAAACGTCAGACACGATGCCCAAACGTCTTGGCTAATATTCTCCCATTCTCGGCACAAGTCTCTCTTCAGTGACTCCAAACAAGTGTGTTGTTTAGCACATGCCTTGGCCTGCAAAATACCCCAATCAAGCGGGTTCAGATCAGGCGAGGACGACGGCCAAAGTTCGTGCGGGATAAACGTTGGAACTTTTTTTTAGCCAATTTTGGGTCCCTTTTGCCTTATGCGATGGCGCCGAGTCTTATTGGAAAGTCCAGCACTCCGGACCAAAATGCTTACGTGCCCACGTTAGCAAGCCCGGCTCCAGCACGTTTTCACGATAGATCTGCTGATTTATTTTGACCTCATTCCGACGCATCGGGAAGAAAACGAGCGGAGATCTGCCATTTTCGGTGACAGCCGCCCATACCATGATTTGGTCGGCTCCTTGCCGTCGAGTGACGCGTAATTCATTAGAATGGTCACTGGCACGTCCTGATAACCATTTCTGATCAAGTTTTCTCGTCGGAGAACACTAAATTGGGCAACTCGTCTGTGCGGGGCATGCGAAGCAGCACTTTTGATCTTCCCAATCGCTTGGCTCTTTGCAATGTGGTAAGTTCCTGCGACTTGAATCCCTTAAAAGGCTTGGTATTCAACTTCTCTTTTAGTATGCGCTCACATTCAGCTCCCGCGCCATTTTTGTTGCACTACGTCTGGGATTTCGAGCCAATCTCTTGCGCACTTTTTCAACGATTGCACGGCCAGTTGCAGTACATCGCCGGCCTCCACCGTAGAGTTTTTGTTTTTTAATGCTACCAGTCTCCTTATAATGATCGATGGTGCGACCGATGAAAAGTTCGGTCAATTTCATATTCGGCAGGGCTCGACGTATTTGGATATTCGATTTTCCTTCCAAATAAAGACCAATCACCAAATTTCGTTTTATTTCTAAATCACACTTCTTGAATGCCTTCTGATTCACAACAAAATGCTTTTGCGATTGCACAGACAATAATTCAAAGAGCATTCGTGGTGAATTTGAATGTCGTTCGAAAAACGGTTTAGAAATGATAGCTCGGTAAACATAACCTATCACTTCAATTGCCGGACCCGGTAAGTACGTTCAATTTTTTTTTACTTTAGAAATTTTCCCATTTGACAAGTGAACTTTTCGTCCATTTGTGAATAACAATTTTAATCGATTGTGTCATAAAAATCACCTTCTTCCAAATAACTAAAATCTGCTGAAAGTATGACAATTTCTTGTTATTATATTGACTGACGTTTTTTTGACGTGAAGGATTTATCACATTTCAATTCAGTAGTAAATAATCAAATAATAATAAAAATAAAATATAATTTGATGAAAAACTGAGAAATGGGAGAAGGAAAAAGCATTCACATATGTATGAGCAAGTTCCTGCAACTATGTCGAGCACTTTAGTTTCAAAGCCAACAATGTACATACACATACTATGCACGCAGCCAGATATTGCTTGTTTGATTGAATTACAAACGTAAATAATAATCGTAAATGATATTTTGATTGGTTTGAACGATTTATAAATAAAAGTTATGGTCATTCATTGATGCCTTTCTTGACAACAGTTAAAACAGTTGACATTGCATGCGCTGACATGCTTCGAATGGAAACATGCACATGCGACTGTTATGTTCATGTGGAATCGTTTCAATTATGTTTTTATATCCTTGTAAAGTCAATTTATTATTTAAAAATGTAAAATGAATTTTTATATATTTGAACGACTCAACAATCCTGATCCTGAATATTAAAAAAAAAAAAAAAAAAACACATCCAGGTGGGCCAGGAGTTTTCGCAAAAAGGATGGAATCTACAATTTATTGCCAATTTCGAACAGTGAATTGAGACAGAGGTATAATGCTATGGGACCGATTTTGTAATATAGTGATAAATAGCACTAGGATCCCAAAACAACAAACCACATAACAACATGGCGCTCTCCATGTGGTAATCGATGCGAGGCATGCATCTAACATTCTGAATGTCACTTTCATGTCGCAGAAAAATTCAGAGCTCGACTGTCCAAAGCATCGATCCACCGAGAGAAAAAAATTCATCGTCGGACGCCTTAGCACGACTGAAGTAGCCAGAGCCTACAGAGAGCGCCTGAAAGAGAATCTTTCCGTTGTGCATTCACCATCCACCAACGTGAATAAGCTGTGGATCCAGTACCGCGATATCACCAAAGAGGTAACCGAGACCACTGTAGGTTACCAGTCACTCACTAAGAAGAGTCCGTGGTATGATGATGAGTCCGTATACTAAGGGGAGCACGAGAAGTGTTTCGCACCAGAAGAAGGGAGAAGAAGAAAATCCTGCGTAAGAAGGAAATAGCATAAGCAGTCTCCCAATTCAAGGAAATTGAAGAATCGCCCAATAGAAACAACAGCCCGCAGTTCTACAGGAGGGTTTCAAGGTTGGAATACTGCCACTTCAAAAAGGGAAGAGAACCTAGTTACTGATTCGGAAGCAATTGTAGATGTATTTAAGCAGTAGCTTCTAGATGGGCATAATGTTGAGAGAGCGATAAAGAAAGAAAGAAGAAATCGACACAGCTATCAAAAAGCTAAAAAGCAACAAGATGGTTTACCAGCAGAGCTCTTTTAATGCGGAGGTGATGCTTTGGTATGGTGCGTGCACCAAATCATTGGGTGGATGGAAGTATACCCGATGACTGGAACATCAGCTCCATGTGCCCCATTACAAAAGTCTTGCACCAACTATTGAGGCATATCCCTGCTATATGTCGCATAAAAGATCCTATCCACCATACTGTGTGATCTTCTGAAGGCTTTAGACCAAAGGATTTTAGACCAAATCTTCACCAAAAAATTTCAAGTCGAGACACCTTTTCAGCGCCTTTATAGCCGCATATGACCTCTGCAGGCTAATGGCCGACTTCGGGATCCCGAACACTGGAAAACACAAAGTCTAATGTGTAGTTTGAGAACAGCTCTTCCGAGCTCTTTCAAATACGCACTGAATTTCGGCAATCACTATCATGTGATTTATTCATCCTCGTGCCAAAATAGTACACTGAGCGGGGTAAGTAGACGACATCGACATCGTTGGTCGCTCCCAACGTGCCTTCATAGAGGCTTTCACGGCAATTGAAAACCAGGGGAACCAAGTTGACCTAAAAGTAAACGAGGGCAAAACCAAAAACATGTTGTCAACAAAAAAATAAGCTTCTATCAGTCGCCCAGGACAAAACATCACTGTTGACAAAAAAATAACTTCGAAGTGGTTACCTTCCTCGGAGGAAACATCTACTCCACGAATTGCACCTTAGTGAAGATCCGACGAAGACCGAACATATTAAACCGCTGCTACCAACATTCGACAAAGAAATGGATTTGAAACTCTTGCCAGTTCTGCTATATGATGCCGAGTGATGGACGATGGCAAAAAAACAGAAGAGGAGATATTAAACACTGTCGAGAGAAAAATCCTTCGTCCGATATTTGGTCCCGGAGGCGAGGGGGGCGAGTGGAGGAGAAGGTACAACCACAAGTTCTATGAGCTGCACCAAAATGTGAGTGTAGTCCGAAAAGCCAAAACACGTCGATTATCCTGTCTCGGCCACATCGACCGAATGGACAATAATCCTCCAGCCAAGAGAATCTTCAAATTTCATCCGGCAGGTTTGAGAACAAAGCTACCGCGGATGCCGGAGCAATAGATCTGGACAACTGGAAATAGAGTGCCCGGGATCAAAGAGGATGGACGGCTACCGTGTCTCAGGCAGAGACCCTCCACAGTACTTCGTTTGGAGATGGGAATGCTGCATCTTTTTTTTTACATAATCCACACGCGCATCAAGGATAAATAAGTATCATTTTGGTGTTATTCAAACATCGCGAGCGAGGTGTAGTGGAGCGGACATATTAGGTTTCAATTGCATCCGAGGGTGGTGTCCAGACTTGTATTTGCTATAATTCACGGTATATTTTTTCGATTCTCCTCATGTCATGGTGGGATTTAGACGCTTCTTAAAGGACGCTCATCACTATTTCATAGTTCACTTTGGAGCCATCAGTGACAGTTGATGCTTTGAACTTACTGCGAAGTCGGTTAATCATTCCCCCCTGGTCTAATCACTCTTAAATCATGTATCGAAGGTTGCAATTTATCAGTGGAAATTTGTATAATTAATTCCATCCCTACAACTTCGAGAGAAAAACCTCTCATCGATAGAACCAAGAGGGTCTTGGAATCCCAGTCTCGAGGCTTGAAGGTACGGAAAGAAAGCCCTTCTTTCATTCTAAAAACAGTCCATCGTGGGTGTTGAAAAGATTATTTTAAATCACAAGCAGCTTATCAGTATCGTTAACGATGGAAGGGAACAGAGGGGTTCCCATCTTAACAGTTCCTGAATTCGTTTTTAAAGCAGTACAGTCGTACAATCATCGTTGATGAATTTTATTTCATTTGATTCAGTACTAAAATGTCTAAAAAACTTTTAATCCTCCTCTTAATTTTTCGGTGGTTTAACTTCAAAAACAAATTTTCATTCCAGCAAATGTCTAGGGGGTGAACAAATGTTACCTGCAGAGCTCCAATTCGCAAGGTTGGCTGGTGTTACAAGTACGATGATGAATGAACGTCTGTCGTTCAGGGGATTAAAATCTATTGAATTTTGTATCAGATAGCACTAAACAAATTTCTCAAAATTACATTAACTGCATGAGTTGAATAAATTGAATTCCATTCACTTAGCAGTGAGAAATAGGCACGAGTATATACATTCTTAATACATCATATCTCCGCCATCCACTGGATTACTCTCCATGCACATTAATCAATGCAATTAATCAAATTGTCAGTCATCAACAGGATGATTTACAATAGTGCGATTAATATCTCGCTGTCAGAATACTGTATGATACATAAGTATCTTTTGGCATCGCGTTTCCATAAAAGCACATCCCACACAAAAAAAATTGTAACAATAAAATAAACTGTTAACAAGTTGGCAAAAAAAAATTCCCAATAATCCACGAAAAGTTAAACCACTTCAGCACTCCTGTCTGCAAAAAGAAAAAAAAAACAATTCGATTCCAATATCTCAGCCAAACAATTGAATCCGAAAAGTTTTAAACGATTTTTCCATTGAATATTTGTAATTCTATTGAAAAGTCACTCACACCTTCGGCCTTTTGCCGGAAAGCCCACTCAGGGTCAGTCCCAGCAAAACCGACACACCACCCCATCGCAACCATGGGAATGCCAGCGTATGACCACCATCGCCGTTGCAAATGGACTCCCACCGGCAGCAGCACCAGGTGCCTACGTTTGTGTTGTCCACTTGCTGGTGAAAACTAAAACAGTGGGGAGTTTGAGGAAATTCCCATGAAATTACACAATTTGTATGCAAATTTGATTTGATTTCATTTATAGGGCGAAAGGATGAGTTAGAGCGCATAGAGGAACTGAGAGGAAATTAGAAAAAGGGAACAGCTATGCGGTAGCATAGTTTTTCACCGCACGCCCCCTTAAACGCACTCATACACGTGCTTTGGCGATAAATAAGGGATATAACTCGGTCTGACAGGCAACGGAAATGCGCTGGTAACGTATTCAAAATCAATTTCATTTATAATTCGATTCGTTCTCTGTGAGGATTCGGTTCAATGTCACAAATCCTGCCCACATTTGACACAGATACCAAACGCCTACGCCCGGCTGGTGCACATACACACTCCACTCGATCTGTTAGTCATTAAGGCTGTCATCGGAACAAAATTTTTGGTGACGTGTTCTCTTCAACTCGGCTCATACGATATTCAGCACATTCAGCTTAATTGTGTTCAATTGGGAATTTCGCAAACGATCTGTGTATGACCGGGGAACTACTTTCGCTCTTAAATGGTTTTGCATGGTGGACCTCCTCGTGCAGCTGACCTCCTCGCGGTGGGGGGCGGGCAACATGTCTGGGGAGTGCGGGTAGAGTAGCTATAGTTGAGCTACCCGTACTGCCCAGATATGGCTAACGAAGCGCAACCCCCCCAATGATGACAAGACGGAGACACATGGCCTCGGATATTGCCAAGCCTGCTATGCCAGGGCGCCCTTCGGAGCCAGGCCTAGAGGGTGGCAGCATGCGAGCGTCTGGTGGTCGGCTTGTCCCGCTCGGCAGCCGGCCGGGTTCAACCCGAAACGGCTACGAGCTTCCCGGCAATGGTCTCGCAAACCATTACGGGGGTCAAAGGGGAGATGCGCTATGCCCCGAGGGGGGCATAAGTGGACTTTCGGTTTTTCGACAACGGCATCGACTTAGGATAGGCACGTGGAACATTTCTTCGCTCACAGGAAAAGACCTTGAGCTCATTGGGGAGGCTGCTAAATATCGACTAGATATAGTTGGTATCTCCTCAACAAAGCAAAGGGGTTCTAGAACTGTGGACCTTTCGGATGGGTGGAAACTCTTCATGTCAGGAGTAGCACCTTCAATGTCTGCTCAGGCGGGAGTGGGGATACTCACGAGTCCCAGGCTGGCAGGCAGAGTACTGGAGTGGATACCATTGGGAGGGAGAGTTGCGATCTTAAAGCTTAAGCTTGAAAGGTCAACCCTGGCTCTGGTGCAGGTATATGCGCCGAATCTGGAGTCGGAGTATGCAGCTTTCTTGGATGAAGTAGATGCCGCCTTAGAACAGGTGGCAGATATGGATTCTTATCTCCTGATGGGGGACTTCAATGCTCACGTGGGTGTGGACGTAACGACATGGGGAAGTGTGATTGGGAGGAACGGTGACCCGGATCAGAATGCGAACGGAGAGAAGTTGTTGGACTTTTGCTGTGCAAATGGCATGTCCATTATGAACACCTTCTTTCCGCACAAAAATATCCATAAATACACATGGTACCGTCGGAGTCTTCAGCAGAAATCGCTGATAGACTTCTTCGTGGTACCATCGTGTGTTAAAAGGATGGTTTGTGACGTTCGTGTTGTGAGAGGGGCGGAACTGTCAACTGATCATCACCTAGTGTTGTGCAAATTGTATCTCAACGATAAAGTACCTGTCCTACCAAAGCGTAAACCAAGGCTGGTGACACGCATACGGTGGGAGAGTTTGCAGATCGATGAGATACGGGAGGAGTTTGCACGACAGGTATCCGAAAGGTTTGAACAAATTCCAACTGTTCCGACAAATGTAGAGGAAGAATGGCGGTTGTTTTCAACAGCAGTCATTGCCTCTGCAGGAGGTGTTTGCGGAGTGAAGCGGCTCGGTGTGGCGGCTGGTGGTGAGAAAAGAACTGCGTGGTTTAAAACACCCGGAGTTCAAGAAGCCATCAGAGAGAAGAAGGAAGCCTTCAAGGTGTGGATACACTTGGGGGATTCAGCTTCTCGGAACCGGTACATGGAGGCGCGAAGAACTTGCAAGCTGGCTGTTAAAGCAGCTAAGGAGCAGTCTTGGAAGGAGTTCGGTGAGAAATTGGACTGTGATCACAGATCTGCAAACAAGGTGTTCTGGCAGACCATCCGCCGTCTCAGAGGAAGGAAGTTTAATATCATCGAAGGAGTCAAATCCAAAGATGGTGTACTTCTTTCCGATGAGAAGGACATCTTGCGCAGATGGAGCGAGCACTTTTCGGAGTTGCTCAATCCCGAACAGGGCACTGAGGATGGCAGACCCATGGTTTTGAGTAGGGTGGAGAATAGTCCCACTGTAGAGGAGGTGACTTTGGCGATTAAAGCGCTAAAAGTCGGCAAATCTGCTGGTGTGGATGAAATCCGGCCAGAAATGCTCAAGGCTTTGGGTAAAGAGGGAGTGGAATGGCTCTCTCGTGTCGTTAAAGTGGCCTGGGAATGCGGTGAAACACCTAGTGATTGGCAAACTGGGGTGATTGTTCCTCTTTTTAAAAAAGGGGATAAGAGGGATTGCTCCAATTATAGGGGTATATCTCTTTTAAGTCTCCCCGGAAAAGTATTTGCAAAGGTGTTGGAAACGCGTTCCAGAGCTGTGGTCGAGTCCCGTTTGGGCGATGAGCAGTGCGGCTTTCGTCCAGGTAGAAGCACAACCGACCAGCTGTTCACTCTCAGAATGGTACTTGAGAAGGCCTGGGAGTATGCCAAACCTATCTACAGTTGTTTTGTGGATTTGGAGAAAGCATATGATCGGGTCCCTCGAGGTAAACTCTGGAGTGTATTGCAGGAGTACGGGATTGACGGTTCTCTTCTGAAGGCCATTCAATCTCTGTACACTAACTGTAAGAGCTGTGTTCGGGTGAACGGCGTTAAGTCGACACCTTTCACTGTGGGCGTTGGACTTCGCCAGGGGTGTGTTCTGTCACCTCTCCTTTTCATAGTGTATATGGATTGGATGTTACAGCGCAGCCTTGGTGAGGAACGTTTCGAATTGGGAGACTTAAGGATAAGTCATCTGCTTTTTGCTGATGACTTGGTCATCCTTACGTCCACCCAGACCGAACTTCAGCGCGCACTAGACAGGTTCGTCGCCGTCTGTGTTGAAACTGGGATGAAGGTAAACGTGGACAAATCAGAGGTAATGGTAATTTCCAGAACACCTGTTCAATGCACTCTGCATGTTAGTGGAGTCCCATTGAAACGGGTGGAGAAGTTTAAGTATCTCGGGGTTCTATTCACGAGTGATGGTAGGAGCAATACTGAATTATCCTGTAGGATTGGTCAGGCTGGAGCAATTTTGAGACAGCTTGGTCAATCTGTTATCAGGAGGGCCGAACTTGGCATCGAAGCTAAGTTGTCGGTCTTTAATTCAGTGTTTGTTCCGACCCTCACCTATGGTCATGAGGTTTGGGTAATGACCGAAAGAATAAGATCGCGGATACAAGCTGCCGAAATGAGATTTCTTCGTTGTATTGCTGGGGTGACTCGACGAGATCGGGTTAGGAACACCAGAGTACGCGAGGCACTCAATGTCGAGCAGCTACTTCTTCGAACGGAGAGATCCATACTTCGATGGTTTGGGCACGTCAAACGCATGTCCCCAACTCGGTTTCCAAGACGTGCCATGGAATCCGTGCCATCGGGTAGGCGTCCCCTGGGCAGGCCTAGGTTGAGATGGCTGGACCAAGTCCGAAATCTCACCTCTACCCGTATGGGGATTGCCCCTGATGAGTTAGAGTCGATGGCGGAAGATCGGCAAATGTGGAGAGTCCACTTAAGCTCCCTAAACCCGCGACCCTCATAGTGGATAAGCGGGCCATTGGAAGATGATGATGATGGAAGATGATGTTATAATACATATTTCATTGTGCACATAACACAAATTGAATTAGATGAAAAGGTATCGTGTCATCCTCGCAGGATATTGAGATAAGAATGAGCACACCAAAGAGGGCGACCTTTGTCGTAATAACTTTCAAATTAATTTCATCCGTACTCGCGTCATACGTCACCCTATTTTATTTTATTTTTTCTCCACCTCCTCCTCCTTTTCTTTTTGCTGTGTGTGCTGTGGATTCTATTAATTTTCTAATATCGATTTTAAGAGAAAAAAAAAAATAAAAAAATTCTTCACGGTTCCGCTTTTTTTTTTTTTTTTTTTTTCAATTTCCTTGACATTATGAACACTCTATGGTTTCCGAGAGAGGTTAAAATGGGCGGAAAAAGATAAACAAACAAAGAGAAAAAAAGAAACAGAAAAAAGATAGAAGAAGGAAGATGGGGAATGGCTACATACTAGTTCTTGTCTTGCCTGGCGCAAGTTGTCCCAATGCTGAGTTGAAAAAAATTCAATTATGCACTTCCCACAGTAAATGTTTGGATCAATGACTTTGTTTTCCGTTGGGAAGAGGTCAATAACCGATTAAATAGTTCTCCAGAGGCTCAAAACTTTGGATGAAGCAATTGCATTAGTCCAAAGTGTTGAACTACCGCATTGCTGACTCGGAAGAGAGCACCTGTCATAGGAGTCGGACTTTGGAAAGGACGTGGAAAAAGATTGTAATATAGATTTCAAGTTCATTGAATATATACATAAGAATGTTTTCAACACCGGGAATAAGGAGAAATGTCACCCTGAAGATGAATTGGTGAAATCATAAGACATCACTACTGAATCTGGTTACAGTCTATGGACAAAGAATACCCTCAATCATAGCTTCACTCCAACCTGATGGTGCGACGGAGAGGAGCATGAGGCCTATTCCAGATTTCGCGAACTTGATCTGGAAGCCTATTCCATTCAAAACACCTCGATCATACCTCATGAGACAAAATGTTTGCTAGCATTTGGATCTCCAGAGTCCAGGGTTAAGCGTTAAAGTAAAACCCGAGAAACCAATCCAACAGTTAAGAAACTCTTACACAAATCCGCTAGTAGAGGTAAAGGGTATTCCAATAGGGACTTCCGAACTTTGACAGTTGATAGCGGCCATATTGTTAAAGCTACATCTGTCAAATTGGGTGTAATTTATTCAGTCTGTTTTGCCAAATCACCATAGATGGATATTGCGTTCAACAACACGTGCAAATAATAAATTTTTTTTATCAAAATGGGTGTTCTGGTCGGGCAACGTTCCGCGCGCTTCGCCCATGTTACGGTCGCCATAATCGTTCTTTGAGAGGACTATTCGCCGTCGACGTCGACGAAAGGCAAGGAGAATCCGAGGCAGTCGATTTCGTGTCGCTTACAAGAAATTGGGCTTTCGCAGACCACAACTCGGCGAATTCTGCGTTGTGACTTGGGCCTGCACCCGTACAAAATTCAACTGACGCAGGAGCTAAAGGTAAACGACCATAAACAACGACGTGTGTCCGCTGAATTGGCTCTGGAGCAGTTGGAAACTGACCCTAATTTTCATTAAAGAATCATCTTCAGCGATGAGGCCCATTTCTGGATGAATGGGTACGTCAACAGACAAAATTGTCGAATTTGGGACGATACCAATCCACATGAGATCCAAGAGCGTCCAATGCATCCCGAAAAAGTCACTGTTTGGTGTGGATTTTGGGGTGGCGGCGTCATCGGTCCATATTTCTTTGAGAACGACGTTGGCCAGGCCATCATCGTCAATGGCGAGCGCTATAGGTAGATGATTTTGGCCCGAATTGTATAATATGGACACCAACGACATGTGGTTTCAACAGGACGGCGCTACGTGCCACACAGCGCACGCCACATTGGAAATTCTACACGAGCGATTCGAGGGCATGGTCATCTCACGTGGAGGTGATGTGAACTGGCCACCGAGATCGTGCGATTTGACCCCGTTAGCCTTTTCCTTGTGGGGTTTTCTGAAGTCGCAGGTCAATGCGAATAAGCCACAAACCACAGCTGCCCTCAAAGCCAACATAACCCATGCCATCGGTAAAATTCAGCCTGATTTATGCGCCAGAGTCATGGAAAATTGGTCATTTCGGATGCGCGTCACCCAGTGAAGCCGCGGCGGACATTTGAACGGTGTTATATTCCATACATAATGGCATCGATAGGCCTTTCAAACGAATAAAAAATTTCGATGATATCTCACATACACTTTGTTTTATTTAAATTTAAAGATAGGAAGCGCTTAATGAAAGACCCTTTACATACCTCATGCTACAAAAGTTGAAATATTTTTCTAAACAAGAGGGCACCTTTTTTATAAATCATCATCTAGGAATTGCTATTTTTATGCTTAAAAAATATGTTCACACCAATTTTTTAATGAACAATCAACACTTCTATCTTCCAAGCTGATTAGGTCTACAAACAGACAGATCGGAGTTGGAATTAATTTTTTTAACTTTTATATACGTATTTCATATATTGTAGAATATAGTTGAAAGAAAAATAAATACTCACTCGCTTTCATTATTTTCAAACACCAGCTCTCCTTGTAGCGGCTCGAAATCCTTGCCCGCTTTCGCTGTACCGTCTTCCGTCCAAAAGGGTATTACCACCTTGCCGCGCGCACCCGAATATCTTTGCACCTTTAACTCGTACGACCCAATCGATTCGACAATCTCATGATCCTTACTCGAGAACGCAAATATACCGCAATGATCGTCATCGAGAATCATTACAGTTGCCACCTTTGGCGTCACCAATATCGCTGGTTCCGATGGATTGCTAAGTCTCACGTAGAAGTGCTCATCTTGTTCGAAGACTTCATCGTCTATTACTTCGATCTTGAAACGTTGTTCATCCACACCAGGGGGGAAATTCAAGACGCCCTTTTTGCCAATGTAATCCGAACCAGCTTCGGCGGAACCGTCTTCCGTTTGATAATCAATTGTCATGTGAGATGAGATATCGCCACGCCGTACAACACGTACCTCAAATGACCCACAACTCTCCATGACTGTGTAGTGGCCCGGCTCGAAGAAGAACTTACAAACTGAATCGTCATCATCCTCTTGTACATCGACCTTTTGCAATTCAGCCTTGACCTCACTGAGATCACTCTGCGCGCGCTCTTGAATCTTTCGCACTATATTTCCACTGCCCATCATCTTTCGCGTTGCCTGCACCCTGTAGAAGGCCCTCGTCTTGGGACCTTTATTTATCAACTGTTCCTGGGCCATTAGTTCTAATTGCTCCAGATCACTTTGTGGGTACTTTTTGCGCAGGTCTCTAAGCGTTGAAATGTACTCACGTCGGGCCTCCTCGAAATCCTTCATCTCTTCGTTGACCACGCCGCCGTTCTCCTCCAAGGCCTTGATGTCATTGTCGCGATTATTCATCTCCAGGACGGCATCGCCCTCAGCGCTGACAATAACGCCGCGTTTATTCATTCTGTAATTCTTATCTAGATACTTGTAGATCAGCATACGTCTGTCAGCGATGTAGGCGGTGAGTACTGTGGCAGGGAAGAACATGAACGTCAACAGACCTTCCCACACCTCAACACGTCCTGGGGAGATTTGCGACAAAATTAAGTACAGCCAAATGTAGGCAAACACCGACCAAGTAGCCGTAACAAAGAACACTCGCAAATGCTTGATCTTTCGGACCTCTCCATTCGGGATCACAACAATGCACAATGCAATGATCACAAACAAATTATAGGCGGCCGATCCAACAATTGTGCCAGGCCCTAAGTCTCCGGCTTGAAATTTTTTCGCAAACATTTCGATGACTGAGAGTAGAATCTCGGGGGCACTCGATCCTAGCGCCATCAGGGTGAGATTGGCCACAGTCTCGTTCCATACACGAACTACGATGATTTGCGTCTCGCCATTGGACTTTTTAATGATGACCTCCTTTTCCTTGGACGTGATCACTTCAATCGCTGCCATAAAGCGATCGGAGACAATTGAAACTCCGATAAACAGGTACACAAGAGCCAAGAAATACACCAGACCTCTGGAGAAGCGGTCTCCGAATGTCAGATTTTCCTGAGGCTGCCAGACGCTCAACATAAGACCTTCTTGACATTTAATCGCGCCATCTTCACTCTCTTGACGTTCGGCTATGGTTGTGTTTGCTATTGATTCGGTGGAGGTTTCTTCTAATTGACAGGAACCGTGCGGCGCTTGAAAAATTAATACCACCGCGACGGCGGCCAAAGCTAGTGCTGTCGATGAAAACGTGACCTTCCTGATGTTTCTACGTGTTTTACGGTATATTGATCCCATTTTGATGATGTCGGCGCCGTTGCTCCCACGTTTCGTTATTTTCGTTGTTGGTTGCATGTTCTATGCTCTGCTGGTTGATTTGGTTTAGTATTCTGCTGGTGATGGTGATGACATTCAGTCAGTGTCAGTCGACGGTTTACTTATGTGGTTCTACTTCAAAGGGAAACAGTGACAGTGACGTAGATGGCTATTGCTTTCGTTCAGATGGCAAGCTATTTGCTATCTCATTTTTAATTTCAAATAAATAAACTAGATTAGTGTTAGTATGTCAAAGAGTTGTGATTCAAGTTCACCGAAAGGAATTTACAAATCTGAAAAACAAATGGAACAAAACGTAAGAAACATTTTCCAAATTTCCCCCCACAGAGAGAGAGAGAGAGAGAGAGAAATTTGAAAAATGTTTCCGCGCGTCGCGAACCGGTAACACACAGAGATTCCTCTCACATATCGATCAATCGACATAAAATGCAGGAAAAATGACAAAAAAAAACAAACAAGATTCCGGCTTTGTCTACTTTGCAGGTGCAAACCGTTAATGTGTGTCGGAAGGCAGGGCCAAATGATCCATATTTAGTTTGTAGCACGGTTTACGTTTGCTGACATAAAAATAGATTTTATAGTTGATCTCGCGTCGAAGTCGGCTAGCAAGGCGGCTAGAATATTTGACGGTCAGGCGTGCCGATCCGTCTCCATCCCTCAAGCCTTTGCCCGGCGACAAATTTGCACAACAACCCGTCAGGCTGTTCATCGGCCGAACCGAAGATGAACACAGCCAGGTACCCGACGAATGTACGATATATTTATTTTTAAAAAAAATTTATTTTTTTATTTTTATTTATTTATTTTTTATTTTGTCACACATTTTTTATTTTATATTTTTTGGCGAACACAGGCATTTTTTTCTAGGAATTTTATTACACTTTAGATGCTTTTGGGGACTGGCACTTCACGTGAATTTCGATTAATTTTCGTAGACCATTTGCTTATAAGAAAATTGAATTTTTTTATGAAATTATATTTTTATTTGGCCCCGTATACACAAAAAGCTTTTTTATAATTTTTTTTTTTAATTATTTTTATTATATCGAAAAAGACGCGCACCGTTGTCGTCGTCGTCGCGCCAATGTCGATCCACAATACACTACTGCTCGGTACACTAATCGATCGTTTCTGGTTTTGTAGCGATGTGCGGTGGAATAATATCTAATCATCGCCATAGGCACTTGTGTAACGCGCTTGTTGCTTGTTGCTGCTTCTGCTGCTCGCTGTTCGTAGCGTCAACGGCACATGAAACATCCACTGAATACACATACGCGCTCGCAGACTATAGCCGACAAAAGTATTTCACTATCTAGCATGGTGCTAGCGTTGTTTTAACATTTTTACGATACAATATTTGGAAAAAAGGGGGAATTCTGGTTGCAAAGTTTTCGCTCGATTCTTGTTCATTTCTAACGCAGAATATGCAAAAGCTGAGTATTATGGTAGACGTTCCGAACATCTATTGTGTTTGTATTTTGTGCGGTGTGTGTGTGTGTATGATGGGCAATGCGTCATGCCCTGACGAGCACTGACATCAGTACCCATAGAGTGATCTATAGATAGTTTCGTAGACCTGTTGAGAGAGTATCTATAGGTATTATGTATCTAATTTGGATTGTTTGTGTTTCAAAGAGTTCGATCGGCGTCTAATAAAACGTGCAGTTCGTTTGCCTTGCGATCTTTTGACAACTATTCGAGTGGGTATTGGTTGTGTGGACTTGTAGATGAGCTTCTTTAGAAAAGTTTTGTATTCTCTTTATGGGCATTCATTTCTTTTGGTTTTGATTTTTTTTAACCTCAAACGGGTTTTTGTCTCATTTAAACACATGAGACGGTATTGGAGGCAATTCCCATCAATCAAGCCTGACCTTTCAATCCATGAAAGTGACGAATCAAAAAATACTTCTTATAATGGCTTTGCAATCAACATATCGCAAGGTAGTATCGCAGGAGCGGTCGGCATGTCTGGTTCTCTATAAAAACGTGGTTATCTCGAGAACCATTGAATGGATTTGAATGTAGTGATGCATTCTTTGGTGAAGATTTTTGCATGGCTCCGTTTTGAGAAGGCCGATTTGCAAATAGCTTCAAAGAGCTAAACAATGAATGCATTACCCGAGCTAACTGGTAGAGATGTATGTATGTACATATGTACATATATATGTATGTATAACTTTTAAAAAATTCTCAAAAACAGTACTCGATAGTATTACGTACATATAAATCTGTCTTATTACAAGAAACGATGTTTAGTAAGCTTCCAATCTGAGTCATGAAAAGTAAATCTTGTGACGAAACCATAAGCAAAACTAACACGAACCAATGCGGAGATATTATACATACATAGGTATACCAAACGATAGGATTTATGTGCAGAAATGCCAGAGCCCTCCCTGATATTATTACTGGATCCATAACGCCAATGCACTAACCACTGATGCACGGAGCTTCTTCACTTAGCAAAAAAAGATGTCACCGGTTCATATCTTTACGTAAACGAACTTAGGTTAGGTTAGGTTGAAGTGGCTGTCAACTAAAGCCAACACACTTAAACCCATGAGGAGTCGGTTGCGATACCACACGGAAAGATCTCCTGCCTAGTGAATTGGAGCTTCTTATGAAGTGTAGGAGGTTACTAACATCGGTAACCTCCTACAGCTGCCCTTCAAACCATGCTCCACTTGTTGCCAATAGGCATCTTTGGCATGCAGCAGGCCACTAACGTAGCTTTAAGGCTGAGAGATACCCACCAATGGTGCGAAAAGAATGTGGGACATACCAGAATCCTATCAACTCACCGCAGCCTTCCCCAATCAACAGACACGTTCCCCACCGAAAACGACTTTAACATGGGCTACAAACACAAGCTACTGGACAGAAGCGCCTGGAGTCAGTGCGAAGTCCTTTTTATGAGTCCATCACGATCTTTACGGACGGCTCTAAAACAGCCGAAGCAGTCGGTGCCGTTGTCTTCTCAGAAGACCTGGACATTCACCACTCCGTCAGTCTTCCCAACCACTGCAGTGTCTTTCAAGCCGAAGTCA
This sequence comes from Matsumyia berberina, assembly GCA_917880715.2. Classification (NCBI taxonomy): domain Eukaryota; kingdom Metazoa; phylum Arthropoda; class Insecta; order Diptera; family Syrphidae; genus Matsumyia; species Matsumyia berberina. The sequence goes on from OU862872.1 coordinate 4,439,905, forward strand.
CAGCTATAAATCAAGCCGCCGCTTGGCTGAAGGCTAACCCAATATCACGCTAGGATATTGCGATCTACATCGACAGCCAAGCTGCGATCAGGTCCCTCGTATCCGACACTATAAAATCTAGGGCAGTGAAGGACTTCCGCGTGTCTCTAAACGAGATTGCTAAACAGTATACCGTCACACTCTGTTGGGTCCCTGGTCACTGTGACATTCAAGGGAACTGTGCGCTGACGAATTAGCTAGAATAGGCTCCCAATGTATAGACGGCAGGAAGCTCGACCATGTCAAAGCGCCTATGCCGTTTGTTAAACACCTAATTCACACCGACGCTCTGTCGAAACCAAACCGTAGATAGCAACATCTCGATTGTTGCAATAATGTCAGGGTAATCTGGCCTGTCCTGGATCTAAAAGGATCAAAAGCATTAATACGACTCAAAAGAGACCAGCTTTCAAAACTCATCAACGTCCTCACGGGGCACTGCATCCTAGAAAGGCATGCTCAATGCCAGCGGATAGCATGCAAGGATTTCTGCTGGAGCTGCAGGGATGAGGAAGAGGAGGAGTCCACCGCATACTTCCTCTGCACGTGTCCCGCTCTGACCCATATCAGGAAGGTCACCCTGGGCCAATACTTCTTTAACAATCTTAATGATCTGAACTCCGCCATCATGGCCGACCTTAACAGCTACGTTAGGAAATCTAAATGAATTCAGGAGTAAGAAGGGTATCCCAGTACTCATTGGCATCACAATGGACCTACTTTCTGGTCTAAGTGTACCTCCTCTCGGAGGGCCGCATCTAACTTATTAACTGCTAACATCGGTGGAGTTTTCTTTTGCGGAAAAGAGCTGGACAAGAGCAAAGAAGATAGAGAATAGTCTTCTCGTCCTCTTCCTTGTCCATACAGCTTCTGCACATGTCATTTGCGTCGACGCCAAGCCTTTTTGCATACCTGCCTTTTAGACAGTGTCCAGTGATGACACCTATAGTAGAGCTGATGTGCAATCTCTCGAGGGAAATCAAATACTTAGAGCGTTTCAGATCCAGCTTTGGCCAAATCTGCTTTATCGTTAGACATGTTGTACCACTTGTCCACCTAAGATTTTTTCTTTCAATAGCATCTAGCTTTAGTTTGAGTTTACAAGTAGCGATTTGTATACCTAAGCTGCCCTTATCAGACCCAATAGGTAATGTTGTTCGTAAACAAGTTTAAATTCAAGGTTTCTCTTACCTGTATCGATTTTCAGAATAAAACTACATATACTGCATATAGCCTATAGAGTCAAATTTGGTGTGCCATGAAACTAGGTATATCTTTCAGTGCAGAAGCACCACTTCCACTACCACAACCAAAGCTAAAAAAATTCGATGTGAACTAACGACGAATGTCACAGGGCACCCATTAATCTAACCTCTTTAACAGTCTTGATAGATACACGGAGTGTATCTGAGTTGGTGGCAGTCTTAACAGTGAATATGAACGCCTGAGATGTTATGCACAAAAGTTGTTTGCTTTTTGACAAGTATGTGGAAAATTCTACGAAGCTTTTTTCATCGTTCTCCATATTTTATAGAATTCAATCAACACAACAGCGGTAACACAATAACTGTAAACGTTGGCGTAAATGGAGCGCAAATATATTACCATTAAATATTGAATTTCTTTAAAATTTCATCATGCGTGATGAAGTTCATTTCAACCCTGTGAATCTTTTAATGAAAAGAATAGTAAAATACAAAGATTTACAATTTGTAAGCAAAGAATGATGCTCAATACCCTTCATTTGTGTATTTTACCATAGTCGAGAAGCAATCTTAAGAAGTACAGCATGTGAATACAAAAGTCTTACGAAAATGTACTAATTTTTGGCAGATGCATATACATACATATGTACGAAGATCAGCTGATTTTACCAAAATAAAATATGACAAAATGAAAGTCTCGTACTCGCACAGCCTGTGGTGGGATGGAACCAAATAAACAAAATTTACAAAGTCCTACTCTAAGTTCCCGTCTGTCGTCGTCCAGAAAGATACCTCAGTTAATTTCGAGCATTTTGGATGCTTAGTTGTTGTTTGATAGTTATTTGTTAATGTCTGTGCAAATTGTGTCAGAGTTGAACGGTGTGTATGGAAACTCTGCTCCATTATTAGCCAATTTGAAAAGATCGTCATTAGAACGTAAAGGTGTTAGTACGAACTTGACTGATGATCGTTCGAAACAGACAATAACCTCAACCATAACCGATATAATCGATCACCGCTAAATTAAGTTCGGAGAGATGACAAAGGAACTCGTTTACCATATTTTATCAAAATGATTTAAAGCTGCATAGAAACGAATATTACCAAGGCCAAGGAAGCGAAACACGTCAAACTTTTCGCCTTGAGTCATAACTGGCGATGAAATTTGAAGTTTAAGAAGGACCGAAGAAGATTTCATCGGTCGGGAAGATAATGATGCTTTGGAATAGTCAGTCATCTCAATACATACAAAGAAAAGTCCTGACTCACTCACTGACTCTTCAACGCCCAGCCCGAACCCTTGGACATTTCGAAATTAAGCTTCTACAGGGTGTTACAGGATGTTGAAGTTTGTATGAAAAAAAAAATTTAAATTGGATTTTGGAGTTGAAATTTGGTAAGTATATTTTAGAACAGAAATAAATAAACACATGTTTTACCCTTTTCCAAAATTATAACTGCTGGCCAAAATACAGGAAGTTAAAGTTTGGCCATTTATAGTAATGCGCAACTGTAGTCAGCGGCATTGCCGTTGCCATTGCTTCCTCAGGTACTGCATCTACCTTGGTTAAAGAAGACATGACGGTTCACTTTACCTTCTCAAAGCATCTCAACCTAAGTCTCAGGTTGTATCGAGAAGCCAAAGTTATAGTGTGGTATGAGTGTATCATGGCTCATAGAAAGTTATTGAGTATCGAAATAGGATACTCCGACAGTGCCACGGGGAACACAGCAAATGAAGTGAAGGCCTATCTCAAGTCATCAATCTGATAGCCTTAGTCCTTGAAAGTTAACATGCGTATCCATCTTCGCCGTGACTTAGGAAAGAGGAGTTTTCTAACTTATTTCTTGATATTGGTGATGGAAAAAGGAGGAAGAATAAATGTGTAGAGTAACCCATGCGTTGTTATGGAAGATCTGATTGGTTTTTCTGACAGAATATAATGTACCTAATCATTCATCAAGCTGGAGGGGATTGCGTTTCATGAGTGTAGGAAAGAGCTACTTTCATTCAAATACACGACTCAGCCAATAGCACCAATAATTTACTGCTGAAGAAGTGGATGGTGTGGATCTGAGTGTGAGAATGACTGTTTCTCCCTTAACAAGCCTAGAGTCAATTGACCTGATAGCCTGGTCATCCTCGAGCTAGAAATAAAAGCCAGGAATGCTGTTTACAGGGAGATCTTGGAAAGTTAATGTGAGGAATTGAAAGTCTATAATTACTCATCAATATCTTGCAACCCGGAAAGGGACATAGGGTATAATGTCACGTCTTTCTAAGCGAACATAGTCGCGGATATCAGCTAGTTAAAAAAAAAAAACAGCTAACGCTACAACTCAGGATGAGCCAAGGCCTAGCTTCTCGCAACCATTCATGACGTTCGTGTTACATTTTTCGCACGATTGAAATAGAGCTACAAGTTAGAAATGGAGCTAGTAGAATTGACCAGTTGCGTCTGAGTGCTCCAGTATACTGTTTCCAAACTTTGAAAGCAGAAATATAACAACGCAGTTTTGAACATGCATAGACTGCATAAATAAAATGACTCGAAAACAGGAACACTACATGGATTACAATTGTGCACATGCTTGAGCTACATAGCGAGTTTAATTCAGTTCCACTGGTTAGTTTATATTTAGAATATAAATGGAAATGGACCAAAATGTATTAATAAGTTTCCCAACCAGAAAGAAGAAAGTCGAGTTAGAAACTGTTTCGACAGAATATCTACCGACCACCTAAAAATCTAATGCTACGGCGGTCTAGAAACTAATTTACAACTTTCTGAGTCTGGTGTGGCTCACTGGACTCTTGCAGTATCTTCCAGTTTAATTATTATCATTGCTGAAGCTCATGTATGGTCGAATGGTCAAACCAAATATCTGTATCTTCGTTGGTAATCGCGTTTTAGATTTGATTGGTAGAAACTAGTAAAAATGTGACGGCATGAGTTTGCCAACACAAGTTAAAAATTATTTTGGGATTGCCTTTAGATAACAATACTATACATATGTATGAATGTATGAATGTATGCATGTAGAAGAACGTCAGCAAAATGTCAAATTATTGGGCGCGATAAAAAATCGCCGTCCAGAGATTAAACAAAAATACATTCATATATACATCTACGCTTTAAGGGCTAAGTTTAGATCACAGGAAACGAGTGTATGATACATTTATACATATGTATGTCAAAAAGTTTGTCAAATTTAAAAAAACTCTACTTAGGTTCAGTCACGACATGTAGGAACTGCGAGGAAGAATAAAACGAACTCGAACAATCTCCATGCCACTGCCCAGCCCCAGCGAGAATACGACAGAAGACTCTGGGGTCCATGTGGATACCAGACCTGAGACATCTCAAGGACAAATGAATCAGCGGTATCCTGGCCTTCACCAAAGAAACAGGAAGATTCGCCAGACCACACGTACCTTGGTGTCAACTCTATTATTGTTTCCACCTTCGCTAGATCTCTCCCTACATGCGTCACAAACCAAACCTATGCCTGCTGTTCCGACGATTAAAAGAAGCAACAGGCTCGACTGGGTCTATGTGAAGAGCTTTTCGCTCACCCTCATATACCACACCAATGCTGTCTTTTCTGCAGTCTGCAGTCTTTTATAACCGAATGCAATTTAAACTCCACGGTCTGCTACAGTCGTGCGTCCAGCTTTAACATACTCCAAGCAATGTTGGACATTCCTATCACAATGTGTCTATGTAGTCCTGTAGTGCTGTAATTTTTATCAGCCCACAAAAGAAATTGGCCGAAGCAAGTGGCGTGTCTCGATGGTGTTCGGACGTTTGAATACTGCTTTCTCGGGAATTATTCCCATGAGTTATTCGGAGCTTCTTCCTTGGCAATATCTGTATTAAAGTCTCCTACTAGTCATCCAGGGGTTCTATATTTTTCAAATCCAATTATGCATGCATGACACTTCCCACTTCACTTTTTCTCCACATCTAACCTCTTCCCATTGCGAATTAAGAATATCAGGTGAATTGATCACTGTGACTGTTTCAGACTTTTCTCTATGTAGCTATATATATGTGTTCATTAGGATCTGCTAACCACACACTTTGAAGGTCTTAAATAAGAAAATTTGACAGGAAGTTCATGCATAAAACCGCATCACATACCGGAAATATTGAAAATGCCATTGAAAGGGCACGAGTGTCTGAGGACACAAGTCTCATCAGTTGTCAATTATCAATTTAGTTCTCTGATTCACTCTCACTTCAAGACCTTTGACTGCTCATATGATTACATTTGTCAATGGAGCCATTAGGACATTTTATCTATTCCATTTTTTGCCATTACCGAACAAATTATTACTCATTCATCAAGCAAATTTGTATTTATTGCTTCCTTTCACCACGTATAGCGGTTTACTTAAAAAAACAGCGGAAACATAACCCCTCAACTTTCATTTGAAAGGATTGGAATGCTAATGGGTATGTTTTCATTATAATGACACGTATGTAGGAGGCGTGGACGAATCATGGATAATTAATTAATGTCCTTCACCTTGTCTGATGTGTTAAACGGTTTATGCCTCGGGGTGACTGTGGCCCATAATTTGGGGTTACTTTAGCTCAATTTCAATTCGTTTGCTTTCTAGGTCATTCTACTTAATGTATTGAATTCTAACGAATAAGTGTCAAACACAGGTTTCTCATGAAAACCACCATTAAATGGAGTCGATAGGTCAGATTTGTGCAAGTTAGGTTATGTACATTTACCAAGAAAAGTAGTTGAGTACTATAATAGCTCCAGTTTCAACTGAAATGCATGTTGAATGCGATAATTACTGTGGGAGCTAAAATGGCGATGACAATTGTTGATAAATAAATAAATATCAACGCGACACGACGACACATAAAAGGTTAAGGTCTTTCTCGAAGTCCTTCGTGTTGTCCCGTGTTATTTGGGATTTTTTAATAAAAATTTGATTGCTTCACTTCGGACCTTTTTTTTTTTTTTGAAGTTCTGATTAACCCTGGAAATAGAGACTAAAATGTGGATAAAATTCTACGCAAGCCAAAATGGCAATTAAATTGCTGTAAGTTTTTAGCAACAGAGCAGTTCGGAACGTAGAATAATATTGTCCACAGGACAGAGCATAATTGATAATGCAATTTGCAGACTACGCTTGGACAATGTACAGGTGATGGAGCGCATATTGGTCAATGTCCAGCTTTATCAAGCAAAAGAAAAAGATTTGGTTTTTGAGAATTCGGAGGGTTAGCCGGATAAACTTTCTGTTAAAATTTACCAGACCGAGCTTTGTCTATTGACTCAGATACAATGACATTAAAGAATTCTTATTGTTCGACCTTCCTGATGAAGGTAAGAGTTTTCCCTGTGGATGCATATTTTATGTCGGAAAAAGCAGTGATGTCGTAGCAGAAGATTTGCACATGTGAGAATGTGACCTACATTCTTAGTCTGAAAGTTAGTCTGAAAATCCCGGGAGTAATGATCATCAAATTTAAATGAAGAATCTCGCAGAAAGTATCGAGTCCTATTTCAGTCTTTGAAACACAAGCTGGTCAACTGGTTTCTGTCTAGCTCGTGAGCATTTTTTTAGCTTTAATGCCTATGTTCCTAGGATTCTCTTGTTGTCTTGAAAGGCGGTTAAGCGCTTAGTGAATTTTGCGTTTATTAAGTAGGAACCTAATATTTTAAGTCCTGACGATCTGAGTGCGTGTTTCGATGGAGTGGAATTTAGCCTAGAAATCACTAGAAAAGGCTTGGCGAGATGCCCAATTTACAACGACGCTGACAGAATCTATTTATAAGCCATCAGCACACGCATCCATCATAATGTCGGTAAGGTAAATCAGAAGACAACCACGCCCAAGTGCCTCCCACAGTTTGACGTTAAATTTCCGGTCAAAGCAGAGCTAGTATGTCTACTTCGGAAAAATCTTAGAGCAAGGATTTATTTTGAGACTCATTTAATTTATGCAGTAGGAGAAGTGTGCATAGCTCACAAGCAAGGCTTTGATAGCGTTAAAGCTTTGTGAGTATTGTTTTCCTCCTAACGAATATTTATGACAGGTGTAAAGAATGCACCCTAGCCGCATTCGAAGAGCTTTATTAAACCTCAACCTTGATCACACTCTCATCTACTGGGTTGTGAGCATGCTAGAGGAGAGACATATTAATAGGGAGAACTCAGTTAAAGGTTTACGCCTCTAGAGGCACACCTCAGGGTGGGATCATATCCCCTCCGTTATGGGTTCTGGTCTTGAACGAAATACTAAAACAATTCAAAAACAGCGGAATTAAGATCACAGCATATGCGGATGATGTGGTCCTTCTAGCGACCGGCAAATTCCTTCCAAATCTTAGTGAGCAAATAGAAGGAGCCCTTGAATTGTTGGACACATGAACCAAGAAATATGGATTCTTCAAGATTCAAAATACCTTCTGCTGGGGGTATCCCCCTCAGGATCTCTGACAGTGCAAGATACTTGAGACTTTTGCTCGACAAAAAGCTGAACTGAAAACAGAATATAAACGAAAGAATTAAGAAGGCCACGATAGCTTTCTACTCTTGCGGTAGAATATTCGGGAAAACTTGGGGACCAAGCCCTAAAAATATCCTATGGATGTATACGGCTATTGTGAGGCCTGTACTTACCTATGGCAGCGTTGTGTGGTGGCAAGCAATACAAAGACTGGCATGCATAGCAGCTACTAGTGCTACGAGAACCACGCCAACAGCAGGACTTGAGGCTATTCTCAACCTGCCTCTATAAGACCTGTTTATACAGGAATATGCGGCCAGAAGCGCCCTGAGGATCAGCCAAACGAATGGCTGGGGGTCAAGTACGACGGGGCATGCTCAGATTCTAAGCAAGTACATGGGCAATGTAGTAACCACTGACTATATGGTGCCCTAGCATTCCCAAGCAGAGAAGAATGGAAAAGGGGAACAATACCAAACCCGCGAACCAAAGCCATCTATACTGGTGGATCCAAAATGGACATTGGCGTGGGAGCAGGTATATTCTCTTCAAATCAGTCAGACTCCCGAACCACAGCAGCGTTTTCCAGGCGGAGGTTCTAGCAGTGACACTTGCTGCCCGTGAGACTACGATGAAGGAAATACCACGTGATGATATCACATTTTTCATCGACGGCCAGGCAGCACTAAAAGCGATTTCTGCTACTGAAATAAAATCGAAGCTTGGAAGTGTTGTCGCGACAGTGCTCTTGCCACACAGCATGAGGTAAAATTATGCTGGGTCCCTGGACATGAGGGCATACCAGGGAATGAGAAGGCTGATGAATTGGCAAGGAAAGGATCTACGCTAGACCTGTAGCAGGCTGATCAATCAGTGAAAATCCGGTCATGTAAATTGAAACATGAAGCGGGGATCAAGACTCTAGCGGAAGCGAATGAAAGATATAGTTCTTTGGACTCCTGTAAGATAACTAGAAAATAATGGCCAAGGTACAATGGTGGGAGAACTGATACACTGATGCAGAAGGACAGGAAACCCCTCCCCATCCTTGTAGGAGTAATTACATGCCATAATACTCTGCGTTGTCATATGAAAAAGCTAAGGCTAAGTGAAGACGACCTTTGTAGAGACGAGGAAGTCAATGAGGGCACAATCCACTTCCTCTGCCACTGCCCAGGTCTCTGCCACCTCAGACATAGATCCTTTGGAAGTCACTTCTTCCAAGATACCGAAGAACTAAGGGATGTACCCCCATCAGGGACATCTGGAGGTTCATTAAGGCTTTAAAATGGTTTGAAAGCCCGGGGCAATAGGAGAATTATTTGGGTACTGCTCCACGAGCAAGGGTACTTTCCCCCTCCCCTCAATAAATGGGCATCACAATGGGTCTTTACTGACCTGAGTGTGGTGCTGGGGGCTTCTTTCCCCTCGCCAACCCATCTACCTAACCTAACCTAACACAGGTGTCAAACCAATAAATAACATTAGAATTAAAGACTCAGGCTTTGCCATACAAGTGACGACATTCCCACATGATATTGCCCATATAACATCGGAATCCAATTGTTCTTAAAGAAACTAAGTGCTTAAGATCAAAGGATATCATGTTAGATACAGTCAGAGATATGTTTTGATGAAGTGCGACAAATAACAATTCTCCAATGCTTAATTGTTATGCAGGATATTTTTTTTTATTTTTGAAATGTTATCGTCCGGTTCTTTTTTTAAATTTTACATGCGCAAAATTAGATTTCTTTGCCATTGTGTATAAATGGACACGGATTGTGCGACAAAATTTCAACACTCCGATATTTAATCAGAACGAAAAATCATTTAAAGTAATCACTGGTATTTCCCATCAAGGATTCTTCAGATAAAACGATAACAATATCACCAGAAAAAAAAGAAGGGAAAAGTAATTTTAAAAATAAATGTCAAAAGATTAAGACCAGATCCAGATAAATTTGATGGCGTGACTTTACGTCACTATGTCTGAATATTACCCATTATTACTAGTAATATGTGGAAGTTTGACATATTTATTCTTTTCAAGTTCATGCTAAGGTTCTGTTTATTTGAAACTTACGTAATAAACTTGACCATACCTTGGACACGTGCTAAGAAATTAATTTACACACATGTACATATGGTAATGACGTAACATTTCGGTATGACGTAGGAGAATACTTTAATTAAGATTGTATGGTATCATTATCTATTTTATGTTCAAAAGCTATTTAATGGCTATGCCGACAAACATGACTATTCATTTTACTGTGCAGTTTTTTTGCAATTAACGCCTGTTATCTCCAACCTTGATCTTTTTTCCAGGATATCTAGGTGAACGATTTAAGAATAAGTGGGATCTCATTTGCCACACTGTTTCTGGTTAATGAACAGTGAGTTGAGAAAAAATGCTTGAACTTAGTCACTCTTCGCTTCTAATTGACAGGAGAAAAGCATGTGTTCAGATAATGGACTTTTTTTTTCCAAGGATTTCAGATAAAAGGCTAAGGAAATCTTATCGTTTCGACTGAACTGCCATCCAGAAAGGGCGATTGGGCGGGCCATGCAAAAAGAGGATTAAAAATTGTGACAACTACTATGGAGATTATTACAGCGAATAAAAGCAGTGGCTTCTCGGAGGCAGATTTGTCGTACGGGGACATTTATGTCAGTCTGATACAAGCTTCTTGTAGCAGCCAAGGTCCCAATAATTACTGTAAAAACAAACAACGTCGAAATACTGCAATAGGAAGAGACCACCAGAAACTCCAACGATCACATATCCAAAAGTAAATCAACAACTCCTATACCAAAGAAAAGTTGGTACGCCTCAAAACTCCTGGTTGAACGAAAAATGACGGCAAGCAACTGCCAGCTATGCGTCTGAAACCTTTCGTCAACAACCTAATTGACCCCAATCAGTACGATTTCAAACCAATTAAGTTCAAAATCAAACAAATTTTCACACTTTGGAAGGTCCTGAGACCTAAGTATTCCTTATGACATCATTTATAGAGACGGGATGAATACTTGCTGCTCTATCAAGGTCGAGAACGATCTCATCCAGACCTTTATTGTCGAAAAACGGTTAAGACCAGGTGATTGTCATGTGGTTTCTTAACCCTTATCCTGTACACATGGGTCAAAATTGCTCAAACGCACCTTTCATAGGGATTATTTCGCTTATTTTTGAACCAATAAAAATGGAAATTTCTTGACTTTTATTCCTTTTAAGAACTAAATACAGCTTTGATAAACTTTTATCATATTTGTTCATTAATGAGATTTTAAGATAAGATTTTTGCAAAAACCATACGTTGTATTCGTGGGTCAAAATTGCCCAATATGGTTTTTTAACTAATGGTGTTGATAATTTGTTTTACATAAAATCCTATCTAGGTTAATTTCTACTACTTGTGTTAGCTTACACGGTTACACTTTGTTTTACAGTACATAATTTTTTCCTAAAATCGTAACGGTAAAAAATTGCACAACAAAGAGAGGTGATTTTCCTGGTCGGAGGTTTTCCATCTGTCCGAAAAAGCCTTTGTTAATGTGTTGCACGGGGTTGGGCGATGATATGGCGGCTTTCGTCCAGGTAAAAGCACAACCGACCAACTATTCACTCTCAGAATTAAATTTGAGAAGGCCTGGGAGTATGCTAATTCTATCTACAGTGTTTTGTGGATTTGGAAAAAGCATATGATCGGGTCCCTCGAGGTAATCTCTGGAGTGTATTGGAGGACGATGGGATTGACGGTTCTCTTCCGAGGGCCATTCAGCCATTCAATCTCTGTATGCTAAGTGTAAGAGCTGTGTTCAGGTGAACGGCGTTAAGTCGACACCTTTCACTGTGAGCGCTGACTTCGCCAGGAGAGCGTTCTGTCACCTCTCTTTTTCATTGTGTATATGAATTGGGTATTACAGCGCAGCCGTGGAGTGGAACAGTTCGAATTGGGAGACCTTAGGGTAGGTTAGGTTAGGTCAGGTAGAGTAGGGTTGTGCAGCCATCGTTTGCATAAAACACTAGGCACCATAGTGGGCCCATCGTGATCCCTGTGAAACCAGAAGGGCAAAACCTAAATCATTTACTGAAAGCATTTGATTTCCCTGCAGAGTTTTACCATGTTCCTATAGCTGTCATAGCTTAGCTCCTCTAGAAATAGTTGTCGAAAAGTTCAATCCAAGTCCTGGCAATTCCCTGACATTCACATAATACGTTTGTTATGTCCACAGCGATACATAGGTCGTTGCAGTATCTGCAGTCTGAGAACCCTAATGTTTTAGCGTGCTTCCTGAGAAAACAGTGGCCGGACTCAAGTGTAATTTCTCTGCTTTTCGCTGATGACTTGATCGTCCTTACGTCCACCGAGACCGAACTACAGCGCGCACTAGATAGGTTTTTCGCCGACTGTGCTGACACTGGGATGAAGATAAACGTGAACAAATCAGAGGTAATGGTAATTTCCCGAATGCCTGTTCAATGCATCCTACATGATAGTTTGAAACAGGTGGAGAAGTTTTAGTATCTCGGAGTCTTATTCACGAATGGTAGAAGGAGCAATACTGTATTCTGTAAGATTGAGATTCTGTAAGAGAAGCGATTTTGAGACAGCTTGGGCAATCTGTTATCAGGAGGGCTGAACTTAGCATCGGAGCTAAGCAATCGGTCTTCAATTCAGTGTTTTTGTTCCGACCCTTAACTATGGTCATGAGGTTTGGGTAATGAAAGAATAAGACCACGGATACAAGCTGCTCGATGGTTTGGACACGTTAAATGCATGTCGAACTTCTCTTCCCCATAGGGCTTCGGTAAGATCAGTGGTTCAACATCAGCAAGAAAACACTTAAGAATAAACCACAGTGTCAATTTTGAAGCGATCTCGCTGCTACATCTGTCCGAAAACGTTTAAAATTTATTTGTAAAAAACATTCCGAACAAAGAGTTACATGTGGAAATTGTGTTTGCTAAACAAAAACTGTATTGTGCAAATTTGACCCACAAATACCATGTGCGGGTTTTTTTTAAGTACAGGATAAGTGTAAAACATTTTATAATACTTAAACAAATTGTGTGAATTTTGACGTTTGAGATGGTTACGACATATAGACCAAATGGACACTAACGCTCCGGCACGCAGAGTCTTCGAATCTAAGCCGGAGGGACAACACAGTAAAGAAAGACCTCGCCTAATTGCGCGAATTTATTAAAACAAAAAATCTTTTATAAGTCTATGCACCAGCGATAGTGATAGTAGTAAAACCTGGACTCTATCGAAGGCGAGTAGGACATGTTGAGCAAAAGGACACCAAAACTCAGGCCCCCAGGGTCCTTGAATCTCACCCAAAGGGACCACGCTGTAGAGCAAGACTACAGATAAGTTGCCACTCACAAGCAGAAGGGAAGCTTAATTAATTCGATTAAGATTTAGCAAGAACTATAAGCTCAGCAAAATAAGTATTCGCTGTTACTTTGACCTAGTGAGACACGTATAGAGTAATTCCCTATTACGAAGAATCAAGGAGATGCCAAGGAGGCCTAGGTAGAGCGGGTGAACAGGCTTTAAACTCGTCAATTTGTATCGCGTAAATTATTACCCTTAGCAAATTTGTTCAAAATAGCATTCAAACGTAAAAATGACACACGTGGTGGCCATGGCTCTCTGGTTGGTCGGTTCAACTGCTGAACAAGTCCACGGGATCAACTAAATTTTATCCACAGTTTCATATAAAAAGTCGTGCAATCCGCTGATCAGAGTCGGTAATAAAAATTGAAGCCGACCTCCCATTCGTGCGTCACGTGCACTCCTTTTTCAGGTCCGAAGAGTCTTTGGATTCTCCACTGATGGGACCACGCGGATAAGAAAACCGTGAGTTTAATAAAATTAGAACCACCACTTGGCGTACGCATCAGCAGGTTGAGGCTAGCCCCCTGAAAGAATTATAAAATTCGGAAAGTTTTAGAGACACGCTTGTCAAAGACGATTAATTACTTATAACAGCACTTTAAAGTGATTCACTGTATCAAGCGACACTGTACCGAAATGTTAAATTCCCCGAAGCCAATACTACAACAATTAATTATGTGCTCTCGAATAAATCATAGAAACTAATTCGAAAAAAAATAAAATTATGATCATCCACAATGCACAAGTGGTGGCTGTTGCTGGCTCTCTGTGTCTGTATCTCTTGCTATTGTGAAATCTAATTGCAAAAAATGTCTCCTCAGCTTTAAAATTTATCGCCTTGCACTTTATGTGTTTATTCATTTATCTTGTTGTCTCTTGTATTTTGGCGACATGCTAAGAATAATCGATATGAAAAAGATACTCGCCGAGAGAAAGGGCAAAACTTTGAATATGACGCCAAAACTTACAGAATGTCACCATCGTATAGCCTCGCCAAGTGCATTGAATTGAAGATAAATTGCATTTTCCACTCGACGAAAAAAAAAAAAAAAAACAGAATAAAAACCGTGACACCTACTAATTAGAGGGAAAACCATTAACTATCTTGTTATCTTGTTACGCACGTTGACTGACATCGATTTCAAGTGAATTAACAGTCCACCAGGCGGAGCCCACATGACCACCACACCAACCCTAAGTCGGTGGCACCTTCGGAAGGTGAGTACCGTCGTCATTGTCGCCGTCATTGCACAACTTCGTCATATCGCAGCTATAAATTGGAATTATTGTATCTGATCGGTATCAGCACTTGTGACGTTGATCGTTGATAGTCCGACTTGTTGGAGACTTCAAATTCAATTTGATGCAATCACTGGCGGGTGTGATAACAAGAACCCAGTGTTTGCACGATTATCTACCTTTGATTCTGGGAGCCTTGAAAATGGCACATTCTGTCTATCAGTTGTTGGACTGGTTTTTTTTTTATTGTGTATACAGATATTTACTCGATTTAGGTTGTTGTGTCGATTGACAATTCGCGTACCGCACGGTGGGAAATTTATGTAGATAGACGCTGCTATCTATGCTTTTATTTGCAATTATATTCGGCACGCATATTGTTGAGTATTTAAACCACGGAACGGAATAGCAGTAGTAGCAACAAACAAACAAAAATGCCGTCGTAAAATTAGAAACCACCACTGCACAACGTCCTTGGGGGAATTTCTTTTCTATTTTCCTTGTTATGTTTCCTCCTTATAAACATATGCTTAGAGGGTGACACAGGTAGGACGGATTCAACTGAAATATACCTCTTATACTCTAACACTTCTTTCGTTGGGACAAGTATGCAACAGTAGACGACACATCGAAAGGGAACATTGTTCTTTTTTTTTAAATTTAAAAACTTAAACGGATTTTTTTTTTTACGACTCCACACACACTCACGACGATAAACGAGAAAGCAAAAAAAGTGGTGCAACTTTAGTTTAAATCAAGGATACGGACAGGATCAGCGGCAGCAATTCTTACAGAGAGAAGAGCAGATAGAATGCATGTCGTTAATCCGTGTTGTTGTGTTTTTTTAGGTGATGTACATATGCATCTATATGTAGAAAGAGAGAGAGAGAAAGATAAAGAGAGAGACAGAGAGTGTAAGGAGAAAGAACTGAAAAAAGTAAGTAATTTATTTTTTTGTCAAAAAACAAAAAATAAATTCCACCGAACCGCGCGATACGTGCTCGACTACTGAGGAAGGATATACTGAGGTCTAGTTGTACCACAACCTGAAATTTCTTTCCACCAGACCAGACCATCCAACCCCGAAAATGATGAAAGAGAAAACAGAGCCAAAAAGCAAGAAACAAGAAACAAGAAACCCACCACGAAGAATTCGAGGAAAATACGAAAGGCGGAAAAGTGCGAAACACAAACCCCCCCGCTGATACGACACGTTAACAACAACATCGACAGAGGCTACAACAGTACGATGGCAAATTGTTAACAAGCGGTTCAGTTAAATGATAAAGGGAACTTGGGAAAATTTGCAAGAAGTGGATTTTCTTTATCACCATCTCTCTAAGAGAGAGATACGCTCTCTGTCGCTTTGGGTGTACTGCGCATGAGCTCGGTAAATTAGGTGGAGGAGAGTAAAATTCCAATTCTTAGACTCTGGACTGGATCTGGTCCTCACCTTTTTTTAACATTCGTCTGTTGGCGGAAATTAAATAACACAACGAGACTGTAAATAAACGAATGAAATTGCATAAAGCAGAAGGCCAACGTTGCGCCAGCCGAGAGCGGTGCGAGGCACACGAGTTCGAGGTCTCTGGCATATTGCGATGTTAGACACGAGTACTTTGGCGGCGGCAAAATAATATCGTAAACACAGATAAGGCACAGAGCAACAATGTGAAGCGGAACGGCTGAGAGAGTAGCTTTTACGAGCTAAAAAGCTTTGGGCCGGCAGTACAGTGTTACCAATTTAGCGCCATGACCAGTGCTACCACTTAAAAAAAAAATTATGATTGTATTTTTTTTATTTAAAAAATTTAAAAAGTAGGTTTAGACAAAAATAAATAACTTTGAACACCAATGCGACAGGTCAAAAAACAATCGAATTTCGAGATTATTTTTGTAATTGAAATAATTATGATTATACGAGGTGGACCAATTGAAAAGTAGGCTATGAAAAATGAAGAAGACTTGACTATTTTTGAACATTTTTTTATTCTTTTTACTAATTGCCATGTTCTTCTTGGATATAGCCGCCTTTAGCCTTAACAACCAGACGAAGACGCTTTTCGAACAAAGAGGAATGACGCTTTGGTCCAATTTCTTGCATCCCCGCTGAAATGAACGTTTCAGCGACGCCTAAGGCTAGGGCCCCACACTGAGCGACTGAGCGATTAAGCGGCGAGCACCTGAACGACGCAAAGAAATTAGAACATATGAAATCGTAGGGGTGTGGCCACGTATGTAGTTTCTAAGCGATGAGCGATTTTTCTGAGCGACAGAGCGACGTCGCTCTGAATTCAATTTTGTTCTAATTTTGTAGTTCATCGCTCAGCGATAAAGTGAAAATGGAGCAAATAAACTTGGAAATTTTGATTTCAGCTGTCGACAACAACATTTTCACTACTAATCGCTTGAGCGACGTCGCTCAGTAAAAGACCACTCGTCGCTTAGACTTGTAGCTCTATCGCTCGTCTCTCATCGCCCGTCGCTCATCGCTCAATCGCTCAGTCGCTCAGTGCGTGGCCCTAGCCTAATTGGGGTTTTTTTTAGTACATGTCTTGATCTGCAATATATCCCAGATGCAGTAATCCAGCGGGTTTAAATCGGGAGAATTGGCCCCCTAAAGATCTCGGTCGAAGAAGTGCGGACTAATTTTTTTTTTTCAACCATTCTTGCCGAGCCTACCATTGGCTTTGCGCGATAGAGCCGTGTCTTGATTGAATATCCACGGCTCTGGGCCGAATTGTTCCTGTGCATACGGTGGTAAAGCAGACCTCAACACTTTCTCCCCAAAAATTCCTTGGTTAATTTTGACTTTTTGGCTCCCACATCGAAAAAACGAGAAGAGAACGACCATTATCCGACACAGAAGACCAGACCATGATTTGTGCAGCCTCTTGTTTTCGAGAGGCTCGAAATTCATCCAAATGGTCGCTGCAACATCCAAAAAAATACATACGATCGTTTTGACGCTTCACGTATTGCTCAACAAACAAAGTTTTAGCGTGGGAAAGGACCAACTTTGGCATCGTTTCGAACGGTACACGATCAAAATCTTCTTCTATTGTTTCATCTGTTTAGCGATGTTCTTCTCGTTGAGACCTTGCAATGTAAATGTCCAAAAGCTCTTCTTCTGAACCACGTTTTTGATTATTCTATGAACACATGTTCGCGTACAACCGTAGCGTTTTTTTAATGCTGTCAGTCTCCTTGTATCTTCTGATGGTACGATACACAAAATTTATGTTCTCTGCGAGTGTCCAGGGGTAGCAAAGAGAAGACTAAAAATAAATAGCTTGCGCGACAGCTCGGGATGAGCCAAAGCCTAGCTTTCGCAACCATTCATGTTGTATATGTTACATTTTTCGCACGAGTGGAAGCGACCTACAATTAAATTCCAATTCCGAACGGCAAATTGAGAAGCTCTTTCATGGTAGGTTATATTCCCGACGAAGTAGTGCCACGAGAAATGGTCGGTGGACATGGCTGGGGCTTGAACCCGCACCACTCGCACAGCAGTCGCACTAACCAATGAGCCACGGCGACCACAGAGAAGAGAAGACTGCTCCATCTATAACGGGATATGCCGTGTTTATACTTGGGACATGCAACCTAAAGTATTATTGAGGTTCATTAAGAGTCAAAATTTGGCTTTTGATGAACCACTAGGCTAGCACAACGGATCTTACAGGTCGCTGTACATCCGGTTCTTACCATCGTAACATGATGCTAATTCAGATAGTGCTGCAAATCACTTCTATACTGATGCATTCAAGACTAAAGACTGAATATTCTATATTGAAACTAGCTTCTTCGATGATGTGTATAACTTAGCTTACACCAACGTCAGTAGTATCGTCAGCTTTATTCAAAGCTCAGGTTGGTTTTTACCTTTCTCCCTTAAAAGCAGCCCTGCAAAAGGTAGATCCTATGGTACCACAACGAACCGAGATCGGTCTAAGCATGTATGCCAGCAGCCACGCTTATCTAACCCTATTTAGTGAAAGCCAAGACGTCACCGATTTCATTATCCATGTGATTCTTTAAGTTCAGTACCGACCCCAGATTATTGTGCCATCTACAGCCTCAATTGGCCCCTGCTTGAAAGTATTATGAACCATTTTGGTTAGTTTTTTTCTTAACAAGTTGTTCTGGTTCATTTGTACTCTCTCGGTGTTTGCTGTTCAAAATACTATCAGTGTGATTCCCAACGTGTTTTCAGAAGTTCGCCCCATTCCTATGCGAATCTTATCTTGACAGTTCGGTAATTTTTTCATTCCCAGTGAATCCGTGAATACAATTAGCCCGCCATGGTTTCTTATTTCTTTAAACCCAAGAGACTCTCGAGGAGATGACAAGCCTCCGGGAGTTTAATTTGTCATGAAAGAGCTTCTCACTTCGCCGTTCGGAGTCGGCAATAAACTGTAGGTCCCTTCCATTCGTGCGAAATATGTAACATGAATCGTTGCGAGAAGCTAGGCCTTGGCTTATATCGAGCTGTCGCGCCAACTATTTATTTTTTTTTAATAAGTAGATCATGTCTAAGGCGCTAGAAAATTGCTATAAAGCGAGCACCGTACCGCACCCAAGTCTTTCCTTAATTTTCTTTTATATGCGTTCTATGACCACTCTTCTTCAATTTAATTCAACCGTCGTTAAAATAGCTGCTTAACCAACAGCGGTGTAATTTCTCAATCCTTCGAAGCCTTAATATTCACACTTCACAAAATTCAACAAAAATGTGATTCTTCAAGTCACAATTATTTAATTTAAAAAAAAATGTATGTCGTATACGTAACATTTTTGCAAATCTGTATACTTCCACATTTGTCAGTTGATATTTTAAGAATTTTTGTGTAAAAATAATGTTTTGCGATTAATGTTCTCATGATCTCCTAAAAATAAACTTCCAATCAACAATGTTTTGGCAAGTAACAAGTCTCCGTCAAGCCTTAGCGCGTTAATAGCTATGCAATCATTGGATGGGCGCGTGTTGGCAATCTACTCGTAATTACTGCAAGTGAACGTTTGCAATGCCTCGACCTCGTAAAACAAAGTCGTATCGATTCCCATAATTGCTGACGAGCCACCTACTACTACCAATAGGCAAGCTGTACACATGTACATTCATATGTGCACCCAAAATGCGGCCAACATGCACCATTCGGTTGCTTCGATTCCAAGAAATGTGCGAAATATGGTCAGCAGCTAATGAAGGTACGGACACTTCCGCTGCCGTTGTTGTTCGCTTGTTCGGGGTTTCTTTTAACGGTCGAATGACCTCGTTTCTCTGCTCCATCCGAAGGTGTAACTCAGCTGGAAATCAGTACATTTCACCAAAATAAGGAACCCTCACTAAGTCTGCACATAAGGTACTTAATAAAAACAAAGGAACAACATAATAAATAGCACCAGGCACTCCCAAGTATTCCCGTGTATGCAGGAATGCGAGAAGAATGCGAAATCCACCCCGGAGAAAGTTTAAGACTTAATGACACATGAATAAATCATTCTATGCCCGGTGTCCTTGGGGAGAAATCATCGTAAACGACTCGACTACGTTTTATTTCACTTCATCCCGAAATAAAGGAGAAAAGGAAAAAAGTAACAATCAAAGGAATATACGTACATGCTAATCAGTGGGATGTTGGAGGGTGTATTTGCATAAATACGGTTGAGTTGTGGTGAGGTTCGATTGCGATGCGAATCTCTACTGTGCGGGAGTGGGTAATGCGAAAGCAATTAAAGGAGTATTACTTAATTTTATGAGAAGTTTTGCGGGATATTTGAATGAGCACGTTCTAAGTGGTTTATGATTAGTTACATTTCTATCAAGATTTCATAATGGATTGGAAAAGTTTTGCTGAATAACTCAATTCGTTTTGTATTACATCACTTCTCACAGCAACTTTGCCTACATACATATGTACACTCTTTGTAGGGTAATCCGAGTTCCTTCTATACAAGGGACTGTCTTGTAAAGAAGGATGAAATCTCAGGTATTCACACCTACATATATGTGTATGTACGTGTCTCGAGAGTAAAATGCGCATACGAAACACATTATGTTCAGGCATCACCTATAAGTAGATACCGGAAGCTTTTACGCGTAACTTCAGTTCCGTACCATACTTACAATAATAATCAATAATGTAATAGAACATATAATATAATCCAGCACTCTATAGATGAACCTGAACTGCTGGTGTACTCTTCTAGGAAAATAAGCAAATATCCTACCAGGTGCCGCCCACAATGCAACACCAAACGGAAATGGTGATGAGAGACCTTCTAATTACCCGTTACCTGACTGAACTGGATGGCCGTATTGACAATGGTAAATAATTTTTGGTGGTCACCGTGGCTCAGTGGTTACTGCGTTGGAGCCCCAGCCAGGAACACCGAACATTTTTCGCGGCACCACCTCCCTTCGGGGAATGACAAGCCTCTGGGAATATAATCTGTCTTGAAAGAGCTTCGCACTTTGCCGTTCGGAGTCGGCAATAAATTGTAGGTCCCTCGATTCGTGCGGAAAATATAACATGTACAACATGAATGGTTGCGAGAAGCTAGGCCTCATTCCGAGCTGTCGCGCCAGCTATTTATTTATTTATTTAAATTATTTTTAGACTTTTGCAACAAGTCATAGTCATAGAACACAAACACAAACTCTGTCAAGAAATCTGCTAGGTTTCCATAAACCGGAGGCCAAATTTATGCTGAATTATGGCGATCAGTCGATGTTTTACGAATTCTCAATTGTCCGATGTCTGTAACAAGCGCGACGCCAACGCCCTCAGGGAACGCGATCACCACCTTATTGTAGCTTATCTTCGTCTTAGACTTACATATGTCGTGCAGAGCAGTGCCAACACAACGCGTTGAGAACCTATGTACATATAACACTAATTGACTACGGTGCGCCAAACATATAAAGACCACTTAGCTTAACGGTAAGATACTCGGTAGCAGTAGTAGATTATAAGAATGTTGTAAAAAATGCTCTTATTCCTGGAACAGAGAGTATTATCCCAAAGAAGCCAAAGCATGTGGTTGTCCCAAAATTCCCGGAGGCACAATGAAGAGCAGATAGAAAGCTCGAATTGCAGCGGCCTTGTAGAGGGTAGAAGCGAGTCTGAGTTCCAGGATCGATGGACAAGCCAATGAAACTGCGATAGCAGAATTTTTTACAGAATTAATAAAAAAAACTGATAGGTGTGCGATCCACAAGGAATGAGACACTCTGACCTGCGCCAACTGCAGAGGCATCAGTCTTCTTGACATCGCCTACAAGATCTTATCTGCCGTATTGTGTGATCGCCTGAATTCGTTCGTCAACAACCTGGAATAGTGCAAAACTCACGTGCCAACACCAGAGGCACAATCTTTCAAAAGTCCGCAAAATTACTCACATATATACACCGACGATATTGACATAATCAGAAAAATGCAGCGTGATGTCACTGGTGCATTCCCGAGTATTGAGACGGAAGCCAAGTACACACGTATGTATATGCTGTCAACAAGAAGGACACATTCAACACCGACGTCTCGGCAAGATCCTCACTGTAGTAGTTAAGATATTTGTCTAGCTAGGCTCCTCTATCAGTTCAGACAACGACACCAACACTGAGATCAAATGGAGAATAACTCTTGCCAATTGCTGTTTCTTTGAGCTAAGAAAGCGATTGAATAGCATAGGTCTCTCTCGAACAACTAAAGGCTCTTTTATAAGATCTTAATTATACCAGTACTATGGTGCAAAGGCGTGGACTCTGTCAACAGAGGATGAGTTTGCTTTTGGCTGTTTCGAGATTTTTGGTCCCGTCTGCATAGATGGTGAATCGAGGACAAAATACAGCGACATTGACTTAACCAACGACAGACGTGGCTGGGTCATGTAGAGGCCCGGAAAATCTTCGAATCCACATCCAAGTGACAGCGAAGTAGAGGACGCGATTCAGGTGGCGCACGCAAGTAAAAGGGGACCTTAAACAACTTTGAATGCGGAACTGAAGGCAGGTGGCTGAAGACGCTTGTTGGTAAGAGATGGGTGGTCATAGATCACGTCGAATATCTGGCAAAGAGTTTAAATGGTTATTTGTTGCCTTCGGATGAGGATAAACTGAAAAGATGGAGGGATCATTTTTCTGTTGTTTAAAATCTATATATATAAAACTCTTTGTCCTGACTGACTGACTGACTGACTGACCCAGAGATAGGCGCACAGCCCAAACGGCTGGTGCTAGAAACTTGGAATTTGGACAGTAGTTTCCTTTTGTAGCGTAGACACCCACTAAGAAGGGATTTTTGGAAACTCAGCTTTTACAGGGTGTTACAGGGTGTTCAAGTTTGTATGAAAAAAAAAATTTAAATTGGACTTTTGAATTGAAATTTGGTGGGTATATTCTAGAACAGAAATAATTAAACACGTGTTTTACCGTTTTTCAAAATTATAACTGTGGGCCAAGATACAGGGCGTTAAAGTTTGGCTATTTATAGTAATGCGCAACCGTAGTCAGCGGCACATATCGCTTCGTGATCGTGTGTTGTTTTTGTTTTGCCCAGTTGTACAAGGGTAGTTTTTTTCATTTTTCTTTATGCTGCTTTTCTTCACTCAGCACGGTATCTATTCATGTATGTATGTATTTGATGGAAATATTTTTTGTTGTAGTCGCATTTACTTGAACACAAATATTCTACGATACATAATCCTACCTATTTGGCAGGAAATCATTTGCACATGTAAGTACATACACATGAATATTTGTGTGTATATTCTTGATCTTGTGCTGTGGGCTACAACAAGGGGGGGAAGAAATACTGCCGTCGCCAAGAATGTTGTTTACGGGGACGCCTTGAAAAATTAATATGAGAAATTGGAAGTTTATACCTACTCATTAACGGCTTGAAACGCGGGGAAGGATATAGGGTATAATGTGACGTATTTCTACGCGGGCGTAGTCGCGGGTATCGGCTAGTCATATAATAAATAGATATTTGCTCCAAAGTCAGAACCAGTTGCCCTATGCACTTACATGATTCTAGAATACCAACACCACCCAGGAAAAATGAGGTAATTACTCCAATCAAGCGAATCAAAGCATATGAAACAACAGTTTTATGACATTCCTGCCAAACTCTACAAACATTGATCAACAACATCGGCAGTGAAGGAAGGGAATGATCGTCGATCTCCTAAAGAAGGCAATATAATAAAGCTCAAAAGTAAGGGTGAATACAAAGACGTTAATAAACTGTGCAGTGTTGCGGCAACACAACAGACTTTGTCTTACTGTTGCACTGTTTTGTTGCCCTCCGGAATGTATTTTGACATTTATGAACAGCTGTGTTGCAAAGCTATTCCCAGTAGAAAAGATAGAATGAGTAGGCAAGTGTTTTTTTTGTTGAATAATATTATGGAAAATTTAGAGCCGAAACAACATTTCTTATAATACATGTTAACAGTAGAAAAAATAAAAAAACAAAGATGGGGGAAACACTAATAAAAATGCTGGATGGTTTCGAAAGAAGACATATTCCAAAAATCATAAATTACTCCAGAATGATTAGGCAGTATTCCGATCATGTATTTTCAATCATTTCACGATCACAAAAAAAAAAAATCAAATAAGTGTTTGCATTTTATGTAAATAAAACATTAAAATTGTTGTACATATGTTACCTTTCATCCATTATTGGGTAGAAATGTAAATAATAGTTAACAAGAAGAACCTTAACCACAACAGAGCAAAGCAACAGCAAAACAACTAATGCACAGATTACTCTGTTTTGACGATTCGTTGCGTTGGTGTTGCAAAAAAAAAACCCTTGATAGTACTGCCAACTCGTTGGTTTTTTGTTGATGCAACATTGCATTTTTGAATTCACCCTACACTTTAGATAATAGGTCTGTTCCTTTACTTTTTCAAGTAAACCACGAAAAGCTGTCTTATCTTGTTCCACAACACAAAAATTTGGCAAAAGAGAGAGGCCACGAGAGAGTAAATCACTTCCCCTCAACTGAGAGAGCTACGAGTTTCAGCCCAAGAAAATTCTTTGGGCAACTTTTGTAACACAGCTAACAGCTGATCTTATGACAGTTGAGATATGTAGATTTCTGTTATATTTCATTTAAATTTTCACAATTGTTTTGGTTTTGCATTTGACGTTTCTGTCAAGCAGCCCAAACTTACGAAAAAGCGTTCCTTTACTTTTTCTTAATTTCTGCATTCTCTGAGAGAATTTATCCCCACTCCTCCAAATTTAAAAAATAACTCGAAGTAAAGGAACAGACCTAATGATAAAGCAAATTTCATTTTCGATAGATCTTCCCTGATTACAAAAAAGTTTTTTTAAAGCGTTAACAGAGGGAAAGTAAGCTACAAGGGAGCGAAATGTCAGGTGCTGCACAGGGGAAGGCTGTCAGAGAAATTTGCGATCAATATCAGAGTCCGACAAAGCTGCATACAATCATTGCTTGTTTTCTTAGTGGAAGTCAGTGATATGCTGCGGAATGCTTTGTAGGTGGAAAGCCTTGAAATCCAATGGAGTCTTATATCCTACCTCAAACTACTAGAATACGCCGATGATTACTGCTGATTAAGGACCTGGACTAAATGTTTACTTGTCTAGTGGCAGAAATTAAACCGGTGGAGCTTGAAATAAATACCACAAAAATCAAAATTTGCATCCTCACAACTCACCCTCGCAACATTGGATTACAGGACAACAAACCGAGAGACTGCGGGTTATATTGTCTCAGCCGATGGCAGTACCAAGTTCGATGTTTGCAGGCGAATGGGAAAAGCAAGCCTTGGTTTCGGTATGCTGCCTTAACACCAAACTACGACTGTTTCGCCTAAACATAAAGTTGGAGTTATTGTACATATGTGTACATACATATGTCACAAAAAGCTATGCAGTAAAACCCTTTAACCCAAGACCGAAGGGTAACTGGGTTATCCTCGAACTACTCGATTAATCTCGGCAGCTAAAAAGGGTCTCGTGGAGCTACGATATACCGTTCACAAAGACCCGTAGGCGTGATAGATGCTATAAGGCCTACTAGGGGACCAATGATATACGTAAGTAAAAATTTGGGATGACCTGAAGAATCATGTGCGGAATTCCTTTTAAATTGGACAAATGGCAAAAAAAAGAACACGTCTTCTCTCACGCTCAAGTTGCATATAGTGGGCGGAGCGGATATAAATTCAGATGTACCAGGGAGCTGGTTTAAGTAAAAGTATCATTGGGACTACCATCGAAGACACATTATAAATGGCGGTGAAACTGATAAACGTAGGCACGGAATGATCCATTTTGGGGTTCCGCGAGATCTTTCACTAATCCAGATCTACTCCGAAGACTAGTCCACTTTGTGGAACAGACTATACTTTTGAGGTGACTCGTAGCATTACAAATACTTATAATGTGTTATAAAATTGAACTTGTAAATTTGGGTTATAAGTAAAATGTATCCAAGATTTGGTCCTAAAACGGTTTATTTGTAAGAAATGGCAAATAAAACTAGAAGCCTGTTTGAAAGGTAAAAATAATTTTAAGGTTATTTTCCCTTAATCAAGTTGGCAATGTATTTCTCGGATTTGTCGTAGCACGCCTTCACATCTTTGGGGATAGTCTCCAAATGGTTCTTGAGGAAATCCGTTGACTGATTAAATTTATCCGCGATGTCATGCTTGAAATTATCCGAAATTGACTGTAACGATTAGAGAAAGTAAGTAATAAGAAACTTTTCAATACTTAACGGATCTACATAAGACAAGACCTGATGTTCAACTTTTCGGAGAGCGCTTTTTATTCTTGTAAGAACTGCCTTGCTATCTTCTGCTTCGCCCCAGACTCCTAGCATGGCGCTTAGGTAAACTGCACCAGCTCCAACAACAGCTTTAATCAGAAACATTTTGAAACCTCCACCGCTTTTTGCACCCCCGCATGGAGTTGACTGTTTTAATTTGCAATTCGAGCTTACTCGACGTTGAAAAGAGGAGGTTTGACTCTTTAGTATTTTCGACAGGGTAGATAAGCTAGCTCTTCGTTTGGCGTCCGAGGGATTTACTTTAGATTCACTGCAATTTTGTTGTTCTGCCATTGAATGAGCTGCTCTAGTTTTCTTGTTATATTTAGATAAAATTTTATCAAACCGTCCTGTCAAACAAACAAAGTCAAACAAAATAAAATTTAGAACGGACCAAGTTGTTGTGTGTAAAACTTTTATGAAAACCACAAAGTATTATGTAGCAGAGGTAGTTTATGAGTCAATTCAAATATGTCGGTGCGTTAACTGAAGCAAGAGTAACGCTGAGTATTTTGATGACACTAGTTCGGCTTCGGACCAAAACCAGGCCGAACAATGAACAGAGGTCTTGACCTCTTATAGTGTTGATGTAATCGCCACCTAGGAAGTGCAATGGGATAAGTCGACAAAGGGAGTATGAAAAACTGTGACAGAGGGGAGAAACAAAACTTATCCGTATGTGTCTTTAGGATATAAGTCCTAATTTTTCGAAACATAAGTGAACGTCTTATGACAATTCGAACCAAGCCCAATATCAGCCTATACAGAAGAATTAGACGATGCCAGCAAATATTGTTTCAATAAACTTCTCGACAAACCTATTGGCAACCAGGGATTACTCCAAGAACAACGTAAGAAAAAAAGCAAACAAAAAAAGTCGGACAAGAGATGATTGGCCAAAAGATAAAAAGAATGTGTGAGTGTAACAAAACCCATACAGAAACCTGCTGAGCTGAAAGAAACGCTGTAGAGGATTCACAATTGGTGCCAAGGATTTGGAAAAACTGCTCCTACAAACTGTATAACAGGCAGAATAGGCAAATCGAACTATTCTACCTTTTAATAAAAGTAAACCCAAGTATTTATTGTGCATACCAATTTCGACGAATTGGACAGAATGTAACAGTGGACAGCTTTGATGTACAACGACTTCTCATGTGAAACAAAACAAAAAATAACTCTTGTTAATCACTGTTTCTTTAGGCTAAGAAGGCAATTGAGTAGAAAGGCCCTATTCCGAAGAATTGAAGAGACTCTACTCGTTTATAAGATCTTAGTCATCCTAGTTCCTCTTTATATGGCGGTGGACCGTGGACTTTATCTAAGTCGGATCAAGATATCCGTGATCGTATTGAGGGAAAATTTTTTGTTCAGGTACAGTACAGCCTCGCTAGTCCAGACACTCGCTAGCCCGGACACTTCAGTAGTCCGGACACCTCTATATTTCGGACACTTTCAAAATTTTACCCATACAGTCCGGACAGAGTATTAAAATGCGTATATAATTTGACTCTGTTCTATGGAAATATGTACGTACATAAGTACATACATATGTGTGTTCATACAATTATGGGCCATCCCCTACTAGTTCTGTCGCTTGTAGTCGGCTCTTGAATCTAGACATTGTACCGATGCGATTTAACTCATTGCAAAGTTATGTATGCGAATATGTGTCTGTTGGTTTTGCATGCTCTGTCGCATT
This sequence comes from Matsumyia berberina, assembly GCA_917880715.2. Taxonomy (NCBI): domain Eukaryota; kingdom Metazoa; phylum Arthropoda; class Insecta; order Diptera; family Syrphidae; genus Matsumyia; species Matsumyia berberina. The sequence continues at coordinate 4,467,804 of OU862872.1, forward strand.
TCTTGGCGAAACTTCTCAGTTGCGTAAGGTTTTCATAATTTTGAAGTTCTTTTAAGGATAAAGCGTATTTTCTGTGGTTCAGGCTTAAATTTCTCTATAGTCCGGACATTTCGCTATTCCGGACAGTCAAAACTTTATATATGTGTCCCGACTAGCAGCGCTGTACTGTATTCGGTTTGCATTCAGGGACTTTGGAGGGGAAGGTTCAACCATGAATTACAGAAGCTTTACAGCTGCATCGAAAAAGCTGGTCATTGCACGATTGAGATGGCTATAACATGTAATCATCGAATTGGACAATGGAATAGAGGAAGAGTTAATTTTCGGCGCAGATTAACATTGATAGTGAACTCAAGGTGAGCGAAGGCGATCTGTATTTCCATTATTATATGCGCACGTAAGTGAGCTATTAGGAATTTGAAAACGCTATCGCGTGGTCGACCTTGAATTGAGTTTAGTTTTATCTAACAGCAGCGACCTCTGTGATGCAAACTTAAACTCACTTAAACTAGATGTGTATATAATGGTACTAGGTTACATGTGTAAACCCTTCTTTTTCCTAGGACAATTCTCGTTGCGAAACAAAAAGTTGCGAGAAGCATGTTGTGCGGTTTTTTTAGGCTGCATTCCCAGAAAATCAACTTTTCTTGCAACGAAAATTGCCTTAGGAAATATGGCACTTAAGAAATCGTTTTGTCTGTGATAATGGCTTTCATACTGTCTCAAGATATGTAGATGTTGTGCAAATTGAGAATTGATTCTTATGCCTGAAATACAATACTGCGTTAAGGCTACCGTTGAAAGCCGTTTAATGTTCAACCAAAGGTATTCAATGGCACCAGCCACAATATCGCTTCGTGCTACTGTTCTACGTTTGAGAGCGAAAGAGAGTAAAGAGGCATACGTAATGATACGTAACTACAGGCTCTCTCGCTCTCTCAGAGGAAAAGTTAAACTGGGTCGCAGATTTTTTTTTGTTTCAGAAAATTTTTGTGGGATTATGTGCAAACAGCTGATGAATTTGAGTATTTCAATTCAACGCGTCTGTGAAGCACTTTCACAACGTGACGGGAAAACGGTAGCACCAACGCGGTATTGTGTTTCAGGCATTAATCTACTGTTCTTACATCAAGAATAATGAGTGTTCACAGCGTTAAGGAAGTTGTAGATTTTTGCTTTAATCCAACACCCAAAAAACGGAGAGCCCTTTGAAAACAGTCTTACTGAGCCTCTAAAAGGGATTTTAACAGATTGTCGAACTATTGGAAAAACCTCTTCAGAGTATCTGATAATGAAACAAGTATGATATTGAATTATTTTTGTTTTTTTTTGTTTATTGAAGAACAAAGAAAATTTGAACAAATTCGCTCTATTGATATTCTCTACCGATCCCATAGGACCTAGTGTGTATAGATTTTTTTTTTGTTTTGCTTCTACTAAGATTTCGAATTTATTGTTAAAAAAAAAGAAATTTGTCAAATAAATGTTTTTGTTTTTATCGTTGCTCATATACCAGCAATTGGTATATTTTATGTTATATAATTTCGTTTAAGAAGTATGAAAGTTTTATCTTATATATACACATTTATATATACGTAAACATCAGGCAGTAGTATTTTTTCCTCTTACACACAAAAGAAACAAAAAAGAAACACATCGTTTGGTTCTTGATTAGCTGCACATCTCATCAGAGATATCATTCTCGTTCCGGAAATCAAATTTCTATTTGCATTTGAATTTTTATTATTTTGCGCTGATAGGTATGATGAAATCAACAACTACGTGAACAGAAAGAGACTATCAAAGAGGGGCAGAGAAATGAAAAATACACGACATTACGTACAAGCAAAATGAATAAAATAATAGTTAAGCTCATTGCCAAATGAGAGGCGACGTGAAACAGTGCATTTTTACATATCTTAATTTTGTATGAAAAGACATGATCTAATCAAGATCTATACAGCAAACAAGCGCCCATTCTGTCGAATGATGATTCAAGAGCAAATGAAAGTGGAGTTTAAAGAAGATAGGAAATCCACTTGGTTCGAGTGGTGGTTCAACCATCTACAATGATGAAATAAATAAAATACTTCTTTCTTAGTTTTTTTTTTTGTTGTTTTTATCTTATTTTCAATGTTTTTATTTACTTTTTATTTAATTCTACAATACATTTACAGCGGAGGGCGAAAGAACAAAAATGTATTTTCTATTCATTTTTAAAATACAATTAAAATAATTAATAGTAATTATTTTAATTCTCTCTCTCATTTAGATGTTTTATAATTTAAAAACAAATAATAATTAAAACGAAAAAAAATATATAATGCCGTTGCGTTATAGCGCTTGCGATTTACTCTTATTTTTCTTCTTTTTAAATAGTAAAATACAAAAGAAAAGAAAAAGCAAACATAAAACATACACTGCAACAGTTTATAAAAAAAAAAAAAAAAAATGAACGTATGACATGAAGAAGGAATATAATCGTAATTATGTATAGTATTTATAAACAAATCTCTAATATTTATATAAAAGCAAAAAAAATAAAAATTAAATTAGAATGAAAATAATAACATTGTACAAAAGAGAAAGAAAACAAAAATAGTCAAACGAATTACGGAATATCATTGTTACATCATCAGTATCTCGCTATTACCAATGAGAAAGAATTGTTAAACATTAAACAAAAAAGAAAACTTACACTTTTTGGAACAAAATTTAAAATAAAAAAAAAATACATATGAAATCAAAATGCAACTGAAGCCAAAATAATTTGGTGGTTGGTGTTGGTTGTGGTGGTAGTGTTGTTATTACATATATGTATATATATATATATATTCGGAACCAAACAAAAGTATAAAATAATGTGTGAACTTTTTGTTCCATTTTTTTTTTCTCGTTTTTCATGTGTTTTCTTTTTTTTTATATAAACAAATATTTTTTTATACTTTTTCATTAACTACACTATAATTTTCATTTTCTGTAATTTTTCTAAAATTATTTTCATGCTCTCTTAAAAGTTAAAATCGTTTATTGATTTATTTATTTATTAATTAAAAGTTGTTGTTTTTTTCTTCTTGTTTTGCACTCTTTAAGCTTGCATTATTTTTTCACAAATTATTTAGCTTGTTATTAGTTTTTTTTTTTAAATATTTAAATTTACTCACTAAAAATGTATTAATTTTCTTCTTTGTTTTGCTTATTGTGTGTTTGGGGTTGGTTTTTTTTGTTGTTTATAATTTATTTATTCTTGTTTTTTTTTTTTTTTTTTTCTTAAACGTTTAAATAATGATCTTTTATTAAATATTTAAAAATAAAAAATAATATTTCTTTATTGTATGTTTAATAATATGTCTCTTGTTCCAACCATCCACCTGGGTTGCGACGCAAGTAGAATCGACGTGTTTCATCATAGATGAAGATGGACAACATGAATGGAAGTGCTGGCAACCACCAGACGAATCTGTTAAAGAGAAGAAGAGAGAGCGTAATTAGGGCATTTATGTAAAACGACAGCAAAGTATTCGTTGAGTATATGCTAATTTAAAGTAACTTACTTGAGTGGGTACATACGAAGACCCTTGTCCATGCCAGGACAGTAGGATAGGAATGCAGCTAACAATGTTTCGAATACTAGACCAAAGTTAAGAGCCCAATTCCTCATGCCTTGATGGAAGAGGGAGTTTCGGCGGGTCTTGCAAATAATCAAATCGGCCCATTGTACAACCACAATTGACACAAAGAAGGCGGTATGGCAGGTGAATTCAAGTGTTTTACGGTCGCGATAAGTCTGCAAAAGAAAATAAGTTAGAAATATGTAAGGATGCGGGATAAGAAGAAACTTACCCATTCCTGACCATATGAATCAGTTAGATCGTTAACAGCCTTTGAATCCCACATCTTACGGATGCCAAACAGTTTCAATGGCAAGAAACCATTCTCAGCCATGATAACAAAGTACACAAAGAATCCAGCAGCTGCTTGAATCATACCGATTTGTCCATAAGCCATAGAAATCAATCTGCATTTACCAAACAAGAAAGTTGAATGCATTAGAAAAACTCACGTTAAAACACATTCTGTTGTAACAAACAACCAATTGCAGCTGAAACTTTGAAGGACAATTCTATTAAAACCCTTCACCGTTTCAATTCAAAGTTTCGTTTGCAATCGAAATGTTTATCAAGAAATATTTAACTTATATTCTTTTTTTTTATTTACACAAAGTGTTAGTTTTTATTTTACACAAAACTATCTAAAGAAGAAGATGTACGAGTATGTATACAGAAAATTACACATTAGAAAGCCCGCAGAGCATGATGCGCACGCAATTGCCACATATTTGCATGTTACTTATCACACGTATGTTACATAAAAGCAAAGCACAATAGAAAGCACAGTAGATTCATAAACAGATAAATAAAGCATGCACGTGTCAAAGATGTGTTAATATTGTCTCTCTAATTTAAGCGTCTTCATACTTACCTGCATTTTTGCTTGTTGGCTTGTGTCTTAAGTTAGAGGACCAAAGGAGAGTGTTAAGGAGGAAAAAAAAGGAGAGAGAAAGAATACAAACCAAAGCCATACCTTATGAACAGGTTCTTACACTGATTTACCCTCACATTGTACAGTTTATTGCATCAAGTTTCTCTTCAAAATAAATTAAAATATATCCAGTGGGAGAGAGAATCATGGGATGGGAAAATAGGGCTCGTGGTATTAACATGTGTGTCACATGGGATAGAGTAGAATTAATTTTGCTGCCTCCTTTAAAGTCGTACATATATACCAATTCAAAACAAACATTCTTCCATGTGACATTCATTTAATTTCAAGATTTATGAACAACTATTTACTACTCGTTCTAGATTGAAGGCAAAAAGAAACAAACTACGAGTAAAATCAACTAAATAACATTTAAAGCTGTCTGTTTCGGTTTGTTTTTCTTTTTTTTTTTTTTTAATTTTTTTCTGTTTCTGTTTGTGTGTTTGGGTTGTATTTTAAAATACGCCGGGCGTTTATTTTGCTTATGCGATCTGCAGTAACTAGTTTTATCTCTAAGCTCTTAATAAGTGTTAATTCGTTTGTGTGTGACATCGTTTTAATTTAGTATTGTTCCGATAAACGATTTGACAAGCAGAACTTAACTAAAGTGAGCAGTTAACTTCGTGTTTAACATGAAATTAACAATTACAAGACAGAACTAAGTAGTCAATCGATGTGTACGAATGTTGTTGCTAATCTAATTTTAAACTCAATCAACTAATATAAACAATTTACAAAATAAACTTAACTGGTTGTTGTTTTCTTTTCTTCATTTTAATTTGCTTGAAATTTTGTTTCTTTAAAATTTCGTCACCCTAAATTAAAAATTGCCAAATGAATAATGATTTCCTGTCAAATGGTGTTAAAATTTTCGGTTGAAGACCAGATCTTCACACTTAATGCAAATACTGAAGTGCATACTGGTTATACCAAGCCGACCAGGAGAAACAGCCATTATGAAACTAATTTCTTGTTTTTCAAACAGAACCTTTTTCTTACAGACTTCTGATTACACTTAAAGAGCGAGCTTGGCATGACGGAAATTGCCTAAAAAATATCAAAAAGGGGCTACATAAAAAACCCTTCGTTGATGATACAATTTTCTGCGTTTTCTATATTAACGCTGCAGATATGGTTGTAAAATAAGCTCCATAGACTTCGAAAAGGCTTGCGACAGTGTCAACAGTGAGTTAATATTATGGAGTTGTGCCCAAATTTAAGATCAAAAGTGGCGTGACAAAGCCCCGCTTATTTTCACAAATGCCATATTGACCCGATGACTTGGAGAGCAGCAATACCTCTCATCGAACTAAACAATGTTCTGTAAAAAAAGGTATGAGCGGTAGCACAGCAGAACTGAAATTAGTGGTGAGACTTCTTGCAGGCCACATTAATCACAACAAGCATACACACAGAATTGCAATACCCACAATCTGCAAAAACTGCGAAAAGGAAGGAAACGCTTACTCTGTCACTGTCCAGCAATTGAAAGAAAACGTCGAAAAATACGTGATTACCTACCCCAACATCGCCTACAAGATCTTATCTCTGCCGTGTTGCACAAACGTCAGAAGCCGTTCGTCAACAACCTGATCGGTCCATATCAGTGTGGATTCAGGCCAGGAAAGTCATCCATCGACCAAATACTCACACTGCGGCCGATCTTGGAGAAAACCCAGGAACTTCAAGTCGGTACCCACCACTTTCTCATTTATTTTAAGGTCGCATATGACAGCATTTATAGAGATGAGCTATACAGAGCAATGCCTAGTTTTGGCATCCCTGCCAAACTCGTCCGTTTGTGCAGAATGACATTGAAGAATGTACACTGCTCCATCGTGGTCAGTCAAGACTTCACCGAGACCTTTGATGTCAAGAAAGGATTAAGGCATCTTAGGATTTAGTCATCTTTCTTGAAAGATTAGTCCAAAACCCACGCACCAACAGCAGAGCCACAGTGTTTCAAATGTCCATCCAATTACTCGCATACGCCGACGATATTGACATAATCGTAAGAAAGCAGCGTGATTTCACTGGCGCGTTCGCGAGTATTGAGATGGAAGCGGTCAGACCAAGTACATATATGCGTTCAACACCGACGTCTGTAGACTGATATAACTTTGGGGTAGTTAAGAACTTTGTCTACCTAGGGTCCGCTATCAAATCAGACAACGACAACAACGCTAAGAGTAAACGACGATTACTCTTGCCAATAGCTGTTTCTTTGGGCTAAGAAGGCAATTGACTAGCAAAGCCCTCTTTCGACCAACAAAAGTGACCCTGTATAAGACTTTAATCATCCCAGTCCTGCTCTATGACGCAGAGGCGTGGATACTGTCAAAAGCGGATGAGGTTGCTTTTGGTTTTTGATTTTCGGCTCTCTCTGCATAGACGGTGAGTGGAGGAGGGCGTACAACGATGAACTGTTCGGCTTGTACATCGAATGAAAATCCCACGAATGACGTGTCTGGGTCATGTAGAGCGGATGGATACCGCCCCCGAAAATCTTCGAATCCACCGACTCAGGTGGCGCACGCAAGTGGAAGGAGCCCTAACCAACTTGGCATGCGAAACTGAAGGCAGCTTGCTGGAGATGCTTGTTAGTTGAGGCCCAGGTCCACTCCGGACTATAGCGCCACCTTAAGTACATAAGCAATCGAGGAAAGTAAATTGAGAAAATAACAATAACCAAGTTCTAGCTTTTCGACACTATTCTCACTATTCATGGACTTATTTTTAACATGAACGGAAGGAACCTACAATTTGTTTTATTAGGCGTGTTTTTTTGAAACCTAGCCAGCCGGTAGTTGCTAGCCAAGTCAAATTTCGTACGTAAAACAAATACAACAACCAGCTGGCTACAACTCTTGATTTGATCCCCAGTCAAAAGCAACTGGTTAGGAATTTTACGATATCCCATGGCCAAGGGGCACCGAAAGCGATGTTTTTTTATTTAAAGCGTTGGTATCACTGCCAAATTGTTCTGTTCTCTTGACATTTGACCGGCGTATAAGTACGAAGATGGAAGATGTTTTGATTTCATACCTCTTTTTGTAAATTATCTATTGAATAAATTCTCTAAATTGTGGTTTTCACAACAAATTAAAAAAAAAACAATTTGGTTTAATGCCGAATACTTTGACAGTTTGACAGCCGATGTCATAGGAACGAAATCACACGTACCAACTTGAAAGTATAAAAAACGACTGGGTTTGACTGGTTGGGAATCGTCTAAATGAAGCTAGGTTTCAAAAAAACACGCCTATTGTCGATTTTTAATGGAGAGTAAAGAAGCGTCCTATGATTTGTTAAGATTCAAACTTGAGTGAGCTATCTTACCTGCCCAACGCACTAATCATTGAACCAAAGAGACATGTTAGATGTTCTCTTATTCTATACTTAATTCATGTGTTACCTAATCATATGTGGCTAACTAGCCTTACATTCATCGATCAGTGCCTACATAGAAATAATAGGAAAATCTAGTGGTATAGTAAGGACAGACTTAAAAGATTAATTAAAACAGGTGTTGCTTTAAAATTGCTACAACATAACTTCTCACAATGGCTCTTTCTAGTTTTCTTCTGTTTGTATGAATGAAGTTATACACAGAACAGTTTAATGTTTTAACCGATTAAGGAGACTAAAGGCACTATTCTAAAATGTTAACAATATAATCTCATGATTGTGAATACATTGTGGAACGGAGACAGACAAATTTGCGGACTCTCACTAACGACTAATGAGATTGAATTATTTAGGTATGTAGATCCATTGTTGCTAAACTAGAAACGACTGATTCTAACGTTCATGCCGAATCGAAATACATTTTTCACTTTCATCTATTGTACAACATTGCATCTATATCTATAGAATACATTTAAATAATTTCACTTTATCGACGTCCGTTAACAGGACTGGACTTTTACGAGGTTTTATTTCAAAAGTAAAAACACTATTAACTATTCCAATTGGTGAATTTGTTTCTAATTGATCTTACAACAACCATTTAAGCGCTTATTTGTTTTCACATTTAATATTTCTAGTAAATATTAAACACTACTTCTGCAAAATCATAAAATAAACCAAACAAACGTATCTATAAAACAAATGTGTCATAAGGGGGGTGTTTTTTTCTGTTTGTTATCTGACTTTTGTAACATGTTATCTGTTCTATACATTCGATAATGTAAAATAACAACAACGAGACATTTTGTTAAAATGTGTGTAGTAAAACATGTAAACAATAAAAGAAAATATCAAATTTTGTTTGAAAACATCGAATATTGGTTTCGAAATGAAAAGAAAATTTCAAATAATCGAACATTTATGTTTGGAATTTTTTTTTTTTTCAATTTTAATGCATTTTTTTTTTTTTTTAACGATTTTGCAATCTATATCTTTTTTTGTTTTCCTGACCTGCGATTCACCAAGTTGTCGCGGTATGGATCTCTGGGCTGGCGTTTCATAATGTCACTCTCTGGTGCTTCATAAGCCAATGAAATGGCCGGTACCTTTTCAAAGGATTAATGATGATAAACGTTACGCTTTTGGACTTGTTGTCATTTTGTTTAATAAAAAAAAACAAAAATTTTAAATGTATACTTAAAATAAAAAATTATTTGTAATGACTATATAGGGCGGGCATCGTTTTTACTGTGGGAGGAGGAACCATGTATTGCGTTTAATTTTTATATTGCCTGTATGACTGTGTCGGTTTCGTATCATTGTTCTACGACTACTTATAAAGAAAGGCACTAAATTATTATTGCTATTAAATTACTTAAATAGAAAAAAATATATAAGTATATATAATTTTTTTTTTTTTTAATATTTAATGTCTTAAAAACTAGAATTTGATAGAGTTTAGCTGGTTGATAGAACTTTTCCTTAGCTCTACCAAAGGGGCGTTCAAGCACATTCATGACTTATTTTTAGAATAGAGTATACTATTCAATTAGCACACACACACTCGCATACGGTCACTACACATCTGAGAATTCGTTTAAACAAATTCATTTAAACTATCATTAATTCAATCAAAAGCTGGTGGAATTATTTGTACAGTGTGCCAGTGTATGCATCCTATGAGAATCCAAAGATAGAGGAAGAGAGTCGAGAGAAGTCATCTAAAATAGAATAAACTTCAACGGTGACATAGTAAATTCAAAACTAATCTGTAATATAAGATACTTGATAAAATAGAATGAGCAATGAAGTCGGAGAATAAATAATAAGAATGATGATAGGTTGATAGATTATTGGTTATGTATGTATGTAAGTGAGCCTTCGATCAAGTGTAGGAGTTGTAATAGTTTTAAATTACTTAACGTAACGACAAAATAATGGCTACCAACTAATGAAATCTACATAGAGTATTTTTCATTTCGTGTAAAAAAAAAAAACTCAGTCACTAGCAAAGAATATAGGAGTACAAAGAAATTCACACACACAAAAACTGAAAAAAAGTACTTATTTAGTTTTCATATATATTTTTTTTTTTTTAACTCATAGGCGAGCACAAATCCTACTACTCTGGGACATTCAATAGAAATATTGACTCTTTATTTCAGGCAGATATATATTTATTTTAAAGGAGGAGCATGAGTGTGTATGGGCAAACCATAATGCATTAAAAACAGGACGAATACTCCCGCTATGAATAGACACTGAACTTACCTTCTTGTATTTGTTTAAGTACAATTACATATAGGTGCAAAATCCTATTACACATGTCTATACATACGATTATAATTTAAGGAAACATAAAAAAATAGTTAAGTAGTTGCAAGAGTAAGAAAGTAAGAAATATATACTTGTTGGAAATAATTTGTAAATCAATGTGTTTGAGGGATAATTAAAAAGGAGGAGAAGTTCAACGGAAAAGAACGAGAGAAAAATCGGGACGTTGAGAGTATAATTTGTTTCTTTCTTAGAGAAATGTTGAATATATAGTTTGGTGGTAGAGGTAGTGGCTTGGCCGAATCGAATCTTTATACCAATTTTTTGAGTTCTTTCCTTTCCTGTTTTGAATTTTGATTTCAGCAAGAGAGGAAGCAAATGTTAGAATAGAGTCTACAAAATGAGTGAATAAATGTCGTAGAAGTACATAGTTGGAGGTGAGTAGTGGTTGAAGAACACAGTATTCATTGGGCTTTGCTAAGAAGATAACTTCATAATTCGCTTTCTTGGCAGGTTTTACTAAAGACTTGTGTTTTGCCAGGCTATTCTTTCAAGCAAATCGCTTACAACCTTAAAATTACAAAATCTTGTAAATAGAAGAAGCCTGCAGAAAATATGACCATATTTAGATCTAAACAGCTCGAGTATAATTACGATGTTTATGACTGCCACAAAGAGTTAACGCCTAGGACAAAACGTCACTGTTGACAGCAATAACTTTGAGGTAGTCAAGGAGTTCACCTACCTTTGAGTAAATATAAACTCCACGAATGACACCCTAGTAGAGATCCGACGAAGGATAACCCTAGGAAACCGCTGCTACTTCGGTTTGGCAAAACAAATGGGTTCAAAAATCCTAACTCGAAAGACGAAATGCATGCTCTACAAAACCGTGATCCTGCCAGTCCTACTCTACGGTGCCGAGTGCTGGACGATAAGCAGGAAAGCAGAGCATGTATTGAACACTTTCGAGAGAAAAATTCTTCGTCGAATATTTGGTCCCGTATGCGAGGAGGGCGAATGGAGGAGAAGATACAACCGCGAACTCTATGAGCTGTATCATGATGTGGATGTAGTCCAGCCAAGAGGATTTTCGAATCCCAGCCCCTAGGTTCGAGACGACAAGGAAGACCGAACCTCTGTTTTAAGGACCAAGCAATCGCGGATGCCAGAGCGCTTAGTCTAGAGAACTGGAAACAGCGTGCCCAGGATCGAAGAGGATGGAAGGCTGCCGTGTCTCAGGCAGGGATCCTCCACGAGTTGGGAGCCCGTTAAGTAAGTAAGTAAGTAACAAAGAGTTACCTGAATCATTTCTTTGAACTTAACGCAGTGGACGATAACTTAGTAACTTCGATAATCACCAAAGTCTTCATATATCACCTGGAACCCAAATCCAACTGACCCTTGATTGTTAATTGTCTTTAGTCTGCTTAACTTGTTATAACAATTCGCCCCTTGTAGATGCTCAGAAATAGCTTATTGCAACGATTCGTCTTGCGTGGGTATATTTTTTTATCTCTCGAGTTTTGGTTCACTTTTTTATTGCAAACTCCAAACAGCGAATTGAGAAGCTTACCACGACAAGCTAAGATTCAACTTCTTAAACTTCTTTAGATTAGGTGGAATGGGATTTGTGATACGTATAGAATTTCTTCTGAGGTACAATTCTACCCGTAAAACCATTTAAAGTTCTTGATAAAGGATAGGAGCATATGAATCGAGGTCACTATTGACGTTGAAGTGAAAGTGACCAAGAAGCATGTAAAAAGATGTTCGGTAACACATGGGGCTTTAAGCCGAAAGTGGTACACTGGCTGTACACGGCTGTGGTGCGACCCATCTTAACATACGGCTCAACTATTTGGTGGAAAGCACTTGAGAAGAAATGCAATCTTACAAGTGTAACCAAGATTCAAAGAGCAGGCTGTATAGGGATAACAGGATCGATAAGATCAAGACCCACAGCGGCACTTGAAACAATGCTGAACCTACTTCCAGTGGACATCCACTGTTGTAGCAGGGCGGCAAAAACTGCACTCAGACTAAGGGAAGCAGGTCTCTGGACAAACAGTACCTATGGTCACGCCTCCGTTCTAACCCGATGGAATACCATGAAGGAGAACATAGACAACGACTACATCATTCCAAACTCAGACTTTGATAGGCGATTTGATATAAAAATGCCAAGAAGAGAGGACTGGGATGATGGTATATAGTATGCACCGAAGAAGAGCTTGCCTTCTACACCGACGGATCCAAAATGGACGCTGATACTGGTGCCGGTATTTTCTGTGAATCCAGAGGGGTAAACCAATCCTTCAAAATTCGAAACGGATGCAGCGTTTTTCAAGCCAAAATAACTGCCATTTTACAAGACGCGAAGTTCATAAAAAATGACAACATTGTCAGGGAAAATATTGCTATCTATGCTGACAGCCAGGCGGCTATTAAGACTCTGCAGTGAGCATCGATAAAATCGAAGCTCGGAAAGGTCTGCAGACAAAACCTCAACGATATATCAAAGACCAACAAGGTGACCCTATGCTGGGTACCGGGCTAGATCCTGCTTATACCCTTCCGATCGCGAAGACACCCATTAGAACTCTTTACGGGGATGTAGATGAGGAAACCATGATCAGGGCTTATACGCGATGGTGTCACATGGACATATGTGCAATAACCAAATCACTATGGCCCGTCTTCGATAAGAAGAAGTCCAAAAATCTCGTACAACTTAGTGGAAGGGAAATACGATTCGTCTCCGGTGACCTCACAGGACACTGCGGATTAGGAATCCATGCGGAGCGTCTTGGATTGCCCTACAACGACTATTGCAGAAGCTGCAATGACGAAGAGGAAATAGAATCCGTCCAACACCAAGATTGTGTACTCTTGGTAGTAGCTTCTTCCATGGGCTGGAGGACCTTAATATCGCTGATTTTAGGAAACTCCTGAGAATTCTATTCCTTTCTGGGTGGTTTCCGGATTAGCCAACCCTATCCCTTGATTTGACTCCCATGAGTACACTTTTTATGGGTACAATGGACCCGCTTGAGGTCTAAGTAAGTCTTTAGGACACCCACTAAACCAACCAATCGACCAAGAAGTCTTCTTCTGCTGTAAAATGTTGTTGGACAATGACGACTTTTGGTCATCTATTTCATGTTAGATAAGCCTGGTGTTATGACACATAAGTCCTTTTTCCACCGGGAGTTCGTTTATCCAGTTATGACTTGTTTGATGATAAGCTTCACTGTTTGGTGTACCCATGCCTCTGGTGTGAGAGGCGATTGCTAGGGTGATCCCAGATTTGACAAGTTTGTCAGTTACCAGATATGACATTATGTCCAGGCACTCAGCAGAGGTATTGAATTGCTCAGTCATCTCGTTAAGAGATGATAGGCAATCAAGGACTGTTTGGGAATTGTCAGTGACATTTGATAAGGACTTAAAAGCTGATTTGCTTTCGGTGAAGATAATATGTTCCAACTCAGTTCAAAAGGTGTTAATCTGGCGTTTACTTATTGTCTTTTTTCCTATATAGGGATAAATCCAGAAACTTTAGGTGAATTTCAGTTACTTTAACACAAAACCTTTTGAAGTTTAATCCTTGGCGATCTTGGATTTTAAATAATTTTATGTTATCCTCCTTAGTAGCATTTTTGACGATGTGAATTAACTGTGTTTAGTACCTCAGTAACTGCACGAATTCCAACGCTCACTTGGATAGTTAACCGTTTCCCGAAAAGCACTTCTTCGCATTTTTGCATTCATTTACACTCATTTCGCAGACCGTATCTCTCCATTAAAATGAAAAAAAAAAAAAATTATGAACAAAAAAGCTACCTGAAAGATTGTACAAATGAAAAAGCAAACAACACTCCACTCGATTAAAACAATATGGTTCGCAACAAAAATCTAAAACTAAACAAAGATTTTTTTTTTTTACTAAGTGCAAACTGGGGCTAACACACGAGGAAATATGGTATAGAATCCATTTCAAAGACACCAAAATCACACAATCTGTTTATATGTTATTATAACACTGTAGACTACAGTTCAAAAATAAGTAGAAAAAAAAAAACGTATACTGATTCTGCTTTCTTGCGCAAAGTAATAATAGAGGATAGAAGTAGACAAAATGGTCATAATAATAATATCGAATCAGCAAAGGAATCTCGCACGTGTAAAATAATTTCGAATTTTGATTCTAACAATGAATATTTCGAAGAATAATAGGTATACGAAAAAACAAAAATATATTGCTGGAAAGTCAAAGCAAATATTGAATATAAATACAAGAAGTGAGGCAAGAAAATATTTTGTTGAATACAAAAGTAATAAAAAATCAAATCAAGTGAATGTACTTTGCTTTCGATATTAGGTAGGCAATGAAAAAAAATAAGAAAACAATATTCTCGTCTTGAATATGTACGAGAACAATAGATAGCGAAAAAGGTTTTGAAAGTACATAAGTATTTAAAAAAAAAATTCTAACGATATTCCTTTTGCGGTCGAAGTGTTGTAACTCTTTTTAGAAGTAGAAGATCGTAGGGCAAAAAACGATAACTTTACCTTTCATTGACCAGTTTGTCGCAAAAAGGATTCCTTGGCTGACGTTTCATAATATCGGATTCAGCTTCCTCATAGGCTAATGAAATAGCTGGCACCTATATTTATACATTTTTTTTTTTTTACGGGGATGGACAAAAATCATACACGCTCACATGTTAGTTAAATCAAATGAAACAAATATCAAAAGCATTAAAAAAAAAAATTCAAATTGTGTTTAATACATAGATATTGTTATGGTGGTAGATAGACGATCCTAGACGACAAATGCTCTCTCTGATTGTTGTTCTTCGACATAATTCCCATGAAAAACAACAACATATAGTACAATGATGCAAAGGGGGAGAAAAACACACATGTGATCTGCAAAATGCCAGTGAACGAGATATTTTTGTTTTTCTTTATGTAAGAGACAACAAAATAAAAATACATTTTGGGATTCGATAAACGATTTCTCTCTCTCTCTCTCAGTATGTCTTAATGCGAAAAATAAAGAAAAGAAAAGAAAATAGTTTTTTTGAAACTAAAACAGGGATGGAATTTAAGAAGTAAAAAAAAAGTAAAAGGTAGAGAAGAAAACGAAAACCAATAAGTTCATATTATGTTAATCAAAAATGCGACGACACGAATTACACCACTTAGAATTTCACACATCTTTTGTGTATGATACACATCGAACAAATGTAATTAATGAATGAATAATAAATAATGCTTGTGTCTGACGATGATGATGGTGATGGTCGCAGCCATGCGAAAGATAATTTTAATTGTATAAAAGGACAAGGTGGGAGCGGTGTGTTTAAATAACGCATTATTTTGAACTCATTTGGACCTTACGTGCTATGGTTGTCAGGAAGGTAAGTTTGTTGATTACATCGAAAACCAGATTGCTTAACACAGACTCAAAAATGTTTGTTGTCAATTGGTAAAATAGTTCCAGATTGCCTCTCGTCTCTCGTAGAGATGGTAAAGCAACTCAACGTGCTCTTCTGGGAAACTGCAATGCCGATGAACTCGCCAAAGAATGGGACTACAATACAAAATCTTCCTGAAAAAGACAATCTTGGAGTGTGACTACCTACTTAGGTGGCCAAATAGCAATATCTGCTAAATTAGTAGACAAATCTGACCATAAGCACTCACTAATTTCGCTAAATAGACGGCATATCGGAGCTAATATAGGTGTCATCACAGGACACTGCGTCATAGGAAGACATGCCACTAACCTGGGAGTTCCTGCAAATGATTTCTGCAGAAGCTGCAGGGACGAGGAGGAGGAAGAGACGCTCCTCTATGTCCTCCGTACCAGTCCTGCGCTCTCTCGCAAAAGACGCAACCATCTCGGTGCCTTCTTTTTGAACTATCTTGGCGTCCTAGCACAACAAGATGTCGGAAACCTAGTTCGCTTTGTTAAAAGTTCCCACTGGTTCCACGGTTAGGAAGGAGAATTCCACCTGGATCCTGAGGCATTACAATGGAGCCAGTAATGGAATTTTTCTAAACGTGCATTATCACTCGGATTTTTTTTAACCTTGTGTTAGGAGGTGGCTGAATATAGGGTTCTGTACAAATTGCTCGTTATTTCAAGTAGTAAGCATATGCATATACTTCCCTAATCTTGAGCTGGATCAGATAACTCATGGGACAGTAGAAGGCAATCAGCCTTATTCCCGGTGACAACGTTTGCTCAAAGTCTCGCTAATAGAAGAGATATTTCTTTGGCAAATTGAATCCAAATGGGTGTACCAAATAGGGGTAATTGTAAGTATCGATTGGGATTAAGCACAGTCCTGGGCCACTATCAAGAAATGACAGCGTTTTTTCCCACTTCTTATCTAAGCCAATGCGATTTCGGTTCAATTGTCATTACTCTCATATTTAAAGGTGATTTTTGTTTGTAAACGAATGTTTGGGCACGTTCAACGCATGTCCCCCAACTCGGCTTCCGAGACGTGACATGGAATCCGTGCCATCGGGTAGGCGTCCTTTGGGTAGGCCGAGGATGAGATGGCTGAACCAAGTCCGAAGTCTCACCTCTACCCGTATGGGGATAGCCCCTGATGATTTAGGGTCGAGGGCGGAAGATCGGGAAATGTGGAGAGTCCACTTAAGCACCCTAGCCCCCCGACCCTCATAGTGGATAAGCGGGCCATTCAAAATGTATGTATGTATGTATGTAACGAAATAAATAAATGATAAATGTTGTTTTTAATTTATCACTTAACTTACAGTGCCATTTCCTAGTAGTAAGACTGTGAAGAATGAAGAATGCATAGATCTTTGTACGAGGGGCGGCTGAAAAGTCCACTACCCGAGATACTTAGCTATGACTCATTATCTCACTTGTGTTAACTCTAATTGCGACACTCCTTGGTAGTATAAATATAACCTTCTTTCGATAGTAAGGTCATTAGAAAACTATTTGTTGAAGAACAAACGTTATCATGTCAGCCGATTCGACTAATTTTAGTAATATTGAACACCTCGCCGTGATAAAGTACTTCGTAAAGAAAGAAAAAACGTCGAAAGAAATGTTTAAAGACATGCCATCAGTTCTTCAGGAATCTGCGCCTTCGTATAGCATGGTCAAAAAATGGGCTCGCTTATTTCAACAAGGACGAGAGAGCTGTGAAGATGATCCCCGCCCCGGGTGTCCTGTGACGGTAGTGACGGAGGAAAATGTTCGAAATGTCGAAAAATTAGTACTGGCCGATCGAAGAATAAAATTATGGCAGATAACCGAAGAGTTGCAGATTAGCAAAAAATGCGTTGGAGAAATTATGCTCGAGCATTTGAATACGAGAAAAATCCGTGCGCGTTGGGTGCCAAAAATGCGTTTTTGCGAGACAATGCGCCCGTCCACACCTTGTGAGTTTCGAGGCAGGCCCTGAAGCAAACGGGCTTCTCGGAAATTGACCCCACACCCTAAAGTCCAGACCTGGCTTCTAGTAACTATTTTCTTTTTTCCAATTTGAAAAAGGAGTTACGAGGTCGTAGATTTGCCGGTGATAATGAAATGAAGGAGGCTGTAGAAAGCCATTTTGAGGGCAAAGAAAAGGAATATTTTTTTGGCGGTTTAAAAGTGATATACGCCAGATGTGAAAAATGTATTTTGTTTGAAGGAAACTATATTGAAAAATAAAAATAAAATATTCATACTTTTCTTTCATTTAATGCCTTAGGCCGCGGACTTATCAGCCGCCCCTCGTATATGCAAGGATAAGTTCAAAACGCGTTTTAGAAGTTTTCATTGCAATTTCAAATCAAAAGACGTCGTAAAGTAAACGAGGACACAGCTAAAAATATGTCAATAAACAAAAACATTCCTCTACCGCTAGAGACGAAACGTCACTGATCACAACAGCTTTATAACTTCACCTATATCAAAGCAAAATGCTGACATTCTTCGCTACGCCGGCTTTGCACAAATTACTTAAGAGACGAATTCGTTTATCTATAACAAATCTATACACTTAGGAATGCGTTTCCGCATAATGAAATCTTACTCACTGGGTACCTATTGTAATAAACTTCTATCGGGTTTTGCTTTGAAAAAGGTTAAACAATTTATGGCCGCTGCGCTTGGCTACATTATCAAAATCACTTGCAGTAATTTAATATTTCAGTATAGCTTAGTCTTACAAACACAATGACAATAAAGTATCATTAAGAGTGCTGTTATAAAAAAGGGTTTTAAAGATTTCAGTGCAATAAATGAGATTGGAGCAAAGCCAATGAAGTAAGTCTGTTCGTCCGACTTATAGAATTATTCACCCCAGTGACGTTATCAGGTTTATTATTTTGTCTGTGGTTTTAATCTTGTCGTAAATGTTAAAATTAACATTTTCATGAATATAACCACAGCAATAACTTGTGAAATATATTTCGAAATCTTTCAAACAAGTACTGGAGAATTTTACTTGCTTCTTTTTTTCGATCGTTTAAAACTACACTCCCGCAACCCAATAAGCTACTAGCTACAAATGAGTCCAATGTTAATGTTAATGTCAACTATTAAATAAAAATTAAAAACAAACCATGTTCCACTCCACACCATTTAGAAGGAAAGTATTAATTAAATTTCATATACAGTATAATATTTAAGATTGTTTTTTTTTTTTTTTTTTTTAAATAATAAAGCGTCCTTTCCTTCAACACTTGTAACATGTGAATGAGAGGAATATTTAATGACAACTGATGCGAGAGTTTGTTTTAGTAAATGGGATGAACCAATGAAGAATGCAGAAAAGTAAAACAAAAACCCAAAAACTTATTATGTATTATTTTTTTTAAACACACATTTACGATATAGTGAGTTGATTTTGATTGTGTTAATGAGTTGAAAACCTTACAGACTAGATTAAGTACGTTTATAAGAATATTCAAATTATTATTCATCATATTGTGAATATTGTGTGCACCTTGAGTTTACTAATTTATCGTTGAACGGATCTCTGGGTGGACGTTTCATGATATCGGCTTCGGCGGCTTCGTAGGCCAAGGAAATGGCGGGCACCTAGATTTTTGTTTTGAATGGATTTTTTGTTTTAATTTTTGAATGGTTTCTTGTTCCAATTAATTTGAAGTTTTCCTTAAAACTATTTATATGTATATCTTAGCAAATTACATTTCTAAATATACCTGCGTTCAAATTACAATTTACTCTCATTGCTATCGGATGACTAAATAAAAATGATTTCACTGGCAAATTAATATAGCTTAAATGTATACGAATGCCTATTGTAATCTGGCTTTGTTTTCTATTCTCAATTCACCATACAACGTATGGTTTACCTTTCATTAACGAGGTTATCGTAGTCAGGATTTCTTGGTCTTCGCTTCATGATATCAGATTCCGAACCTTCGTAGGCAAGCGATATAGCTGGTACCTATCGATTATTCCACAAAGACCATTTTGGTTTTGTTTTAAACAAAAATAAGAAGTTGTTCTCAGGAATTCATGTTCAAGACTACACTGGTGGGTGGTTGTCTCGGTCCAGGAATTAATTCAAAGTTCAAATAAAATATTGTTCGTCTCCTAGTAATCTTCGTAAATCTCTCGACTAAGAATAATACTTACCATGTCAGTTCCCAAATCGATGCAAAGAATTGTTACTGTTCCCAGGGGCAATGGAATATCACATAAGATGAAAGCCAAGAATGGTGAGATTTCAGGAATGTTCGATGTGAGTGTGTAAGCAATGGATTTCTTCAAGTTATCGAAAATCAGACGACCTTCTTCGACACCAGTGACAATTGAAGCGAAGTTATCATCGAGCAAAATCATGTCAGCAGCCTAAGAAAAGATGAAAACATTTTATTTCAAACTTGCGAATTTTTTGCGTTCATTTCATACCTGTTTGGATACATCAGAGCCAGCAATACCCATAGCAACACCAATATCGGCCTTCTTTAAAGCAGGAGAATCGTTGACACCATCACCAGTCACAGCGACAATAGCACCCATTCGCTGACAACCTTCTACAATAATCAATTTCTGCTGGGGTGAGGTACGGGCAAATACGATTTCAGTGTGATATCGCAAAATTTCATCCAACTGGTCCGAAGACACCTCCCTCAATTCAGCACCATGTACAACAGCGGCTTTAGCTTCACGTGGATTCACTTCAGAAACGGGGATGTTCAAACGGGCGGCGATGTCCTCAACAGTCTCGTTTCCTTCAGAGATGATACCTACACTCTTGGCAATAGCCTTGGCGGTAATTGGATGATCACCAGTGACCATGATGACTTTGATACCGGCAGAACGGCACTTGGCGACAGCATCAGGTACAGCAGCACGGGGAGGATCAATCATGGACATCAGACCAACAAATCGGAGATTATCAATGGGGAAGTTCACTTCGTCGGTATTGAATTTGAATCCAGTGGGGTATTTGTCAGATGGTAGCATAAAATCACAGAATCCCAACACACGTTCGCCCAAACCTCCCAGTTCTAAGTAAGCGTTGTTGAAAGCTTCCTTCATTTCTTCGTCCAAAACCTTCTCCTTGCCGTTGATGAAAATGCTTGAGCAACGTTCCAATATTCTTTCGGGGGCACCCTTCATCACCAACAGGTAACGTGGATCGCTGGGGTCTTCGGTTTCATGAATAGACACTTGGTATTTGTTGGTTGAGTTGAATGGCACTTCGGCGATTTTTTTGTTCCTCTTACGGATGTTCATCACATCACCCAAAGCTAATTCCATACACTTCAATAGAGCTGCCTCTGAAGCATCACCACTGACTTCCTTCTTCAAAATTGGTACACCATCTTGACCTCCCTTGAATTCAGCACGATTGCAGAGGGTCGCAATGCGGGATAAGGCTTTGAATCCAGGGCTAGTTCTGTCATATTGTACACCCGACTGATCCTCAGTGGTATCGGCTTCAATGATCTGGTTATCGAACCACATGTGAGCGACTGTCATACGATTTTGAGTGAGAGTACCGGTCTTATCAGAGCAAATAGTTGAGGTTGAACCCAAAGTTTCCACAGCTTCAAGATTCTTCACCAAGCAATTCTTCGAAGCCATACGCTTAGCAGTCAGAGTCAAGCACACTGTTACAGTGGCCAGTAGACCCTCAGGCACGTTTGCGACAATGATACCAATCAAAAAGATCACAGCATCCAACCAATGGTAACCCAAAATAAAGGCAATAACGAAGAATGTAACACCCAAGAACACAGCGACGCCGGTAATCAAATGAATGAAATGGTGGATTTCCTTAGCAATAGGTGTCTCTCCAGTGTCCAAACCAGAAGCCAAACCAGCAATACGACCCATCACAGTGTGATCACCACAACTGATGACAACACCCTTGGCGGTACCTTCAACGGCATTGGTAGAGAAAAAGGCCAAATTCTTGGTTTCCAGGGGATTTTCATGTGTAAATTCGGGTCCTCGGGATTGTGGTTCCGATTCACCAGTCAGCGATGAGTTGTCTACCTTGAAGTTACGTGCCTCAATGATACGAATATCAGCGGGAATACGATCACCAAATTTGACTTCAACCACATCACCCAATACTAGATCTTCAGCACGCAGAGTTAGTTTTTCGCCTTCACGGATCACAGTAGCAAATTGCGGCACCATGTTCTTGAAAGATTCCATAATTTTGGAACTTTTTGATTCCTACAACCAGCGAGAGAGTGTGCGGTTAGTAAAATTATATCAGTAACACATTTTGTAATGCAGCTTACCTGATAGTATGAGAAAATGCCAGTAACTATAACTACAGCAGCAAGTACAATACCCAAATACAAGTTATCATCAGATGGTTCTTCGCTCGTACTTGCTTGAATTGAATAGGCAATGAAACAAAGAATGGCACCGATCCACAAAAGTAAGGCGAAACCGCCAAAAAGATTTTTACAAAACTTTACCCATTCGGGTGTTTGTTTTGGCGGTGTTAAAGCATTTGGTCCGTCTCTTTCGAGATTTTCCTTGGCCTTAGCGTGACTGAGACCCTAGATTGGATAAATTGGATAAACAAAACGATTAGTTTTTCTTCTAAACACTTTGGATAAATATATATGATAATGGGATATAATTTACTGTTGTCGAGTGAGTTCAAATTCACATCACAGGAATTTCATCAAAATTCGCTGACACACTTAACCTTAGCAACAGTGGAAAAAATTTCGCTAACATTTAACAATAATAATCACACTCATGACATTCAATTTCAGCTGTTTAAGCTGCCTATATTTTCCCTTGACTAAGTGTTTACATTTTCATTCTTGAAACGTGAAGAGAGACACTACGGAATAGTAGGATGAATAAATTATACAAATAATAAACAATTTAAGACCATTTCTGAATTCATTTCTGATGATACACACTATTCATGCACATCGCGGGTGCAAAGTAGAATTGTTTACTAAAAAAAAATTTAACACATACACACATGTATATATTATGTACAGTTTCCTAGAAAATAAAATAAAATTTCACGTGGTGATTGTGAGACAACTACCATCATTTTATTCGTTTTTAAGAATTTGAGATAAGAGTCTAATTCTGTTAAGAGTCTAGATTAAATTTTATTTGGAATTTGAATTCAGCGGCTTGGCGGGAGCTTGAAGCATTTGTATATAAATGAGATAGAGACGAAGTGGTTTTGGTTAATACGTAAGTAAGGCAAAAGGGATCATAAGATCCAATAAGTGAGTGACGAGCTCACGACGGTTTCGTGATCAGAGCACCAACCTCAAAAACATGGTTAGTCTAGGTGACGTTGGATGCACAGCAGCTCTGCATACAATCCCATTTAAGAGTTGAGCACTTGGACATATGAAATACATAACAATCGAGCGAGACCATTGAATTCCAAACTGTGTGCCTGTTATGAACAAAATATGAGATGTCCACGAAGGCAATCTCTATTGGATTTCAGAGATATTAGACATAGAAAAAACAGTACAGAAAAGAAACAGCAGCTGAATGTGCTCTAGCACTACGGTCTTATATAGAGTAGAAGCCTATTGTGCTATCCCGAATGTTTTAAACCAGTTTATCTGCTCTAGAGGCTATCAGGAAGTTAATCAGCTTCTTAGGATGAAGCGTGGCAAGTGCGTTCGGTGAGACGAGTTCACTTGGATATTTCGTTGACTATATGCCTAGACTTAACGAAAAGTTAGTGCCAGACAACTCTCCGAATATTTCAGCCCCAGATCCAGCCGCGCATATACCACTCTTGTTAGCGCTCTGAGGGGCCGGATTTGATCTTTTCCCAGTCGTCACTCGGGGGGATGACTACTGAACAGTTTCGTTCGAAGCAGTACCTTGGAAGAGTGTCGTCCAAGTCTTCCTGAATATGGTATTGCTAGTAAGGTTGTTCCATTTGTGTTTGGCAACTGAAGTATAGATTGATTCTTGTCTTGACAGTGGAATGAGAACTTCTCTTGCAAGTGACCTTTCAAATGTCGAAACTTGCTAGGCAAGCTCATCAGCCATTTCGTTCTCCTGGATACCTCTGTTACCTTTGACCCAATTGAGAAATAGGGAGGAGCCTGTCGACGGAAGAGCTCGGTTTAGAATTGTGCTACCAGCTTTGATGAGGTGGTTGTTAAGACAAGAGCTTTGATGGCTGCCTGGCTATCGAAGAAAATTGGAATATTTCATCGCGACAGATCGTAAATTGAAAGTATTTCAGCCTGAAAGACAGTGACGAAGTCCGGCAGGCTAAATGAAATACCTGAACCTACCCCGCACGGGGGAAGAGATAATATGTGGGAGATGTTACGGCCTCCTGAGTCAGTAGGACGCCTGGCCGACCAGCACCCAGATTTCCTGAGTCTGACCGCACTGCAGGTTGCCATCTTTCTGATCACTGATCTTTAGGATGTAATGTAAAATTCTATTAGGTGTCCTTTCGCGAACACGTGCCGGAAAACAATTAAGCTAACAACTTATACAGGATAGACTTGGCACGCTTTGTTACACAAGCTGTGAGAAACAAAACTGTTAAAGTACTGCTTTACCTCAAGCTCAGATTCAATGCGACAAAAACGAATTGTGTAACAATCAGTCTCATCTGAGTGAAGTCGAGAAGTTAACGAAGGCATCAATGCCTGAAAATCTTCCTCTATGTACATAGTTCAAATAATTATCCCAGTCACTAAGATTTAAGATAATCATGTCTATTCAAAGCACCTATCCATTGTTCTGTTCGAATAAAGAAAGTGTTTTAAACATTAAAACGAGATTTCCATCTGAGCTTGTTAAATGTCTGAATCAAGAACAATGGCTAATGTATAAGCTTGGATTCTGATTGATGAGATTGAACAATTTTGATTTCACTAATTTAAAATCGGGAGAAAAGCTCCTTTAGGTGACCGTCGGGGTGAATGTTTAGAGTCGATGTTATTTAGATCAAACAGCCTGTGCAGCCTGACACTTGCCTGCGTTTCTATGTGGACTTGAACTGGCGGTAGACCGACAATAGCGTTAAGCGAAGCGATGGGGGTGAAACGGAGTCAATCCGTCGTACAGATTTCAGCTAGGCGTTCAGCCCGTTCCATTTTCTTCGCTGTGGTGGCCTCATTAGCGATTGTCCACAAGACTATTGCCTCATAAGTCAGAGTAGATCTAACGACCAAGATGTAGATTTAAGGACTAAGTCTCCAGTTGTTGCCACGGATCTACAGGCTTTTTTGACAGGTTCGTCGATGTGGAGGTTCCAGGACAATTAACTATCCAGAATTACTC
Organism: Matsumyia berberina; assembly: GCA_917880715.2. Taxonomy (NCBI): domain Eukaryota; kingdom Metazoa; phylum Arthropoda; class Insecta; order Diptera; family Syrphidae; genus Matsumyia; species Matsumyia berberina. The sequence continues at coordinate 4,492,816 of OU862872.1, forward strand.
CAAAGTACTTTGCTTCTTGCAAAAATTTACTGGTAAAAGGAACGATAATGGTCTTTTTGGGGTTCACAAAGAGCCCTTCTTTGGTGAGGTAAGGTTATGTAAGCGAACTGATATTCTAATGCAGAAGCTGTCTGTGAATGTCGAAATCAACAAACCTGTCGAATCGGACAAAATCGACTGAAAGGCACGATTTTGAAATAATGTCTAAATTTTATCTATAACGTTTAAGCAAGGCTTGGAAGATATTCAACATGGCTGCCAGTATTCGTTGTATAAACTAAAAAAAAACGTGTATGAAAACACTTGCAAAGAAAATGCGAGAAACAAGCAGTAAAAGATGACCTTTTGATTCGATTTCACACATATGTGAACAGAGATAAGAAAAGCTTAAATATCATGACCACATTCATTAAATTTTGATGGTAGTCGAAAAGGTACGAAGTTTATAGTACAGCTTGCGAATTACGGTTTATAAGGATGACGCAGCCTTAAATATAAATATTCACCTTTATAATAGATTAAATATGATTGATGGACGTAAAATTGGAACCACATATTCCCACAAGGGACCTAAACAGATCTAAGGTTTCTATATTTATTCATAAATATAATTCTATATCAAGCAACTTGGTACGTGCGTTTATTTTGTTCAGTTCTGCACGATTCATTACGAAAACACGCGACACTTTGATATTATAGAGCGGTACTGATTTGAAAACACGGGAACAGCATGCCGCGAGACTACATAAGTCGCTCGCAATATTCAAATGGTGTCGCGCGACTCATTGAACTTAGAGTTATCTGCACTGTTGAAGTGACTATAGGTCGTGTGATTTTTAGAAGTTTGCGTATATTATATATATATATATATATATTAACACTAGCTAATGAAACGTAAAATTCAATTTTTAAATGGAGTGCAGGCATCATAGACAACTTCAAAGGCGGCTATAATAAACTGTTCTTTTAAATTGTTCTAAAATCTTAACTCAAGCATAACAATGTGCACTCTATTACTTTCGTTGGTATTATATTTTCTTAAATTTACTATCGCTGTAAAAGAAAACTGTTGGAATAAAACCTTCGCTGAATGTGTCCATGACCTCACTGATTTTCGACCCAAACGCATATCTAATTGCATAACCCGTTTATAAGTTAAATTGCTATAAATACAAAATTTAATACGGGTAAAGCTCGATAATTAGAACTCGTGAAAATTGTAATTGCTTGGAAATTCGACAATTATAGCTCTTCATTCTGGCCTTTAAAGTCTTCTATCTTGAATTTTAGGACGCCCCGTAAGTATTCCTTGCAGTTTACATCGGAGAAACGTGAAGTCAATTCTGTTAGAGCAATTTTGTTATTTCAAAACTATTTCTTAATTTAATTAATTTCAAGCAGCGCTTGGGATCATTATCCTGCATGAACTCCTATTTTAACCGCAAATCTTCTTCAAAAAATAAAGGCATGCCATTCTTAAGGACGTAAACGAACTCCACAGAACACATTTAGCTTTTTATCCAAATTAGTGCCTCAACTCCAGACGCTCAGAATCAGCCTCAACTTGTAAAGCTACTTCCACCGTGTTTAATTATCTTTTTTTTGTATATTTTAGGTCAAATTTGGAATTTATTAGTTGTCTTATGTTCATTTTTTCATCATCAATCTAAACAAATTGATCTTAATTTTATTCGACCAATAGACTTTGCTTCAGTTTTTACTGTAGATGTGTCTGTGAGCATCAGTAAGTCTTTTTGTATGCTCCACTTACTTAGATAAGGGTCTCTTATTGGGTCCCTTGACATTTATTCTGCTTCGATTAAGCTTTAGATGATTGAACTGCTTGTTGCAGGTGAGTTTGACTCATTTCCAAGTTACTCCGAAGAAGAAAAGGCTTTCATTTTTCAATGACGTACAACCATTTTGCCGAACTGAGATGTCAAATTTTCTTTTCTGACACTCGTATCTTCTTTGGGATAAAAATGGAGAGCAGTAAGGATCTTCATTTTAGCATAGCTTACTATTTGCGCTATTTTGTCGATGGTATTGCCGTCTTTTCTTACATTTTTTATCAAAACTCTTTCAGAATCGTCACAGTGAACCCTATGATCTATTTTAAAAACATTTTCGATTCGACAACTTTAATCTTTTTCCTAGTTACACTTTAACACCAGATTAAACTTATTTCGACTATTTGAAACAAAACCAAACTGTCCTTCCCTAAAGAATCATTGCAATAATCCTTTGTTTCTATTATTTTTTCCAGGCTGAATTACCCTCTGACCTGTATATTTTTTATTCAAGCTAAAACAGATTTTTAAAAAAACGACTGCACTGTTTGAATGTACTGTTAGGTAGTATTCTTGTGGCGTAGTGGTCTCAATGAGGGTCGTAATTACGAGCGATAATTATTAGTTTACTATTGCCCTTCGTCTTGTTTCTATTATTTTTCCAAAACACTGTATGTATTTTGTTCAAATCGATTTTTGTGCTTGGATGTGTTTACAGTTTTTTGGCGACAAATACGCATGTCTAGTCGGGTAAACGATATTACGAGTCTAGCTATGGCTATGCAAGTCTTTCATTTCAAAGAATTCGGGATAATATTGTGATATCCTTCGTTAAAATAAATTCAAATTCACCAACGCAATTTTTAATAAGGTAATTTTCGATAAGGTACAGTAACCTTAAATTTGTGCTAATGCACAATTTGATTTAACAATTCGATTTAATATTTATCGTGTGATTAATGAGTTTCAATTGAAGGGTTCATTGCCTTCCACAAGTCTGTGATCGTAAACGATAAAAGGTTTTTTTTTTTTACTTTTTCAGGGGATACTGAACTTTCATATCAATTTTAAAAATTATATCCCATATTTATTAATATGATTGCACTTACATTTTCAGGGTGTGTTTGAAATCGTTGATACAGTTCCTCCGGTGAGATTTTATGGTAATCAATATCAAGCTCCTGTTTCAAATCATCCAAATTCTCCTTCTTGGCAGGCCCTCCTCCTTTTTTAGGTGGCATTTTGCGTTTTGACTACCATTTGAGAAAAGAAGAAAACAAATACCCCAATGAATAAAATTTCGATAAATAAAGGTTGAAGACACGCTTTAATGTAAAACTCATAGTAAATTTCTTTGACTTTCGCGTAAACAATTATTTAAAAGAAAGCAGACTTTAATCTAAGATGATTAAGTTAATGTTTGTCAACTTAAGCTTCTCTACGCTATCTTATCAGCATCGTCGTTGTCTGTATGATGAGTTTTACATTCGCGTGTAATTTCTTTGTACTTTTCTTAACCACCATCATGCCATTTGATTTATAATTCTGAGAAGACAATGTATGCTTGATAAATCCACATAAGAGGATTTATTCATTTATGAATATTTTTTACAACTTACCAAATACTTCAATTTACTTTACCTTCTTGTGCATCAAGTTTAGAATTTGTTTAGCAAAACATTAACGTTAAAAAAAAATCATCAAAACAAAAACCAAAAAAAAAATAAACGATTGAATGAAGGATATAATGACGAAATAACACAAATGATCGATGAAAATTCCAATTTGCATTGTAACATATCCGAATAAATTTATTTTGTATGCCAAAAGAAAAAAATGCTATAAAAAATAAATTCCATTCAGAATGTAGGATAATTGTCTGTTTCATCTTTGATTTGTTTTTTTTTTTTCCTCGATTTTTGCGACCTCGTCTTCGTAGCCTTTGTATGTGATGATCATCGTACGTGATACATTTGTGTGGTTTGTTCGTCTGACTCTATATTTAGACCAGAAACAACAACATCCAACAAAATTCGTCAAAATAAAATTCGTGGCAAGTGCGCGGTGCGGCAAAACTATTTTTAAGAGACCACTCTCTCGTTGTTTATATCTGAATACAGACGAAGCTGAGAAATTCTTGAAAGCTTGATTGACATAAAGTTGCCAAGCTTAGAAAATGTGTTGATGTTTTCTTTTCTTACTTTTTGGCGAGTATATTTGTACCTGCCAGAGTTGAATGGACTAATCCGAAATGTCTGTCAGGCACTACCCGCTCGATTGCAATCTATCAAAAGACAAGCGAAATGTAAAATTAATTCAATTCAGTGATTTGTGATTAGAAAACCAACTGTGTACCGGCTGAAACAAGCACATGTCATTTTAAGAATCAACATCGATGCAAAAGTTTGATTGTTGTTGGCGGGGTGGTCTCCGACTTGTTTTTCTTATTGGCTGTCTTTCCTTTTTTTCTAAGTAAATAAAAATTAGAAAATAATCTAAATGACGAAAATAAAATCCACATGGTTCTGTTTCGTTGTCTACTGACTGATTACCTATTTGAATCGACCAGGCGGGACCATGACAGGGATTTTTGCATCGTGCTGCATTTTTTTTTTTATTGCGACCAACTCTTCTATGTGACACATGCTAAGCACGGAGTTATTTTAGGTCTCCTTAAAAGTTAGTGCATCAATGAACCCCGGTAAATTTTAGAAAGCGTTTTAGAAGCGCCTAAACACGTGGGGTGGAATTCTCGAATTGGCAGTAGCGTTCTCTACAGGGCATTGGTAGGATGATACCTAGAGGCTGTTTGTAGACATTTACTGTGTTGTGCAAGTGCCCAGTATCAGAAACAAACATTGCAGAAGCAATACAATGTGCTGCACTCAAATGTGCAAGCGGTGTTGTTTATTGAGTGCAACACCTGAAAAATGACTACGACACTACCACATTACTGCAGGATTAATTTCTTTGAAAAACAATGCGTGAGATTTGGTTGATCACGCTCTGCGAAAGGGCAACTAATCAAAAGAAGATCGCCCTTGAAATCACAGACGAAGAGAAGTCTCAACAGTCTGAAAGGAGCGTTGTACTGTAGCGAGTTGAAATACACCACCAAGAACGATAATGGTGTAGATGTCTCGCAATCGCTAAATAAAAAAATACCGAAGGCAAGAGAAAGATAAAGTTGAAAAGAGAACGAGCGCTTTTTTTTTTTTCAGCAATTCAAGTTAATGAAGAGCATAAAAACGTCAAGGCATCGATCGTTAATTCTGATTTATTCTCTTTTTTTTTTTTGGATTTTCTAACAGTTACCGGTTCTTATTTTATGGCAAAAAATATATATATGCATATGTCAATATGATAGATGGTTTAATGATAAGCATACAAGAACAAAAAAACTGAATAAAAAAAAAAAAAAAAAACACGAAAGGGTGCGAAATTGAAACATTACCTTGTATTGACCGTCCGCTGTGATATTATCATCTTCAGTTGGAATGACTGTAGCGACTCTATAAGAGTCAGCTCTCCCATGCTAATGAAAAATATGAATGAAAGAAAAAAAAAGAACAAAATAACAAAACAAACACATAAAACAACAAGCATAACAAAAAAATTAATAAAACAAAATCATAACAAACGACACAGCAACAACAACAAAACGAAAACTTCAATACAAAACAAAACAGAGTTCCATTAGCGATCGAACGAAAAATAAAAAAAACAAACAAATGATAAGTGGAGTGCAGCAAGGGTAGATTATTTTTGACGTCGAGACCAGAGATACAACAATTCGGAGGAGATTTGGAGGGGTAACGACGAAATGATATCTCCTAAAAAATTATATATAAATCGCCGACATTGCATAAGCGGGTATAAACTAATGGAAATAATTAGCTAGCCAGTGCAACTACATATTTTTTTTTTAGGATTGAGCGTGTTTAGACGAAATGACATTGTCCACGAAGACAAAGCCGATTACGTAAAGTTGTATCTTGCTTTAGACTTTTAATGTATTTTAAAGCCGGATGTTGCACTTAACGATAACTTTTTTAATAACCATTTATTGTCATGATAAAAAAAATTTACTACAGAGTATCAAGTTTATTCCAGATTCTTTTGAGGTCGTAAAAAGCAATATTAACTGGTGTTTCCTTTGTATTTTCCAGCGAAATGTGTGTTAGGCCTTTTGCAAACAGTACAATATCAGACAGTTTGAAATGAATAAGTTCTGTTTTCCAGGGTGCTAAGTAAAAAGAACTCGACAGTCTGGTTGTTTCGATTAAAAAGTAAAGAGTCGGATGAAATTTTTCATAAAAGGTACTCTTTGCCACACCTTTGCATATCATGCACGTAAGGCCAGTTGTATACATGACACACTTCAATACACACGGTACATACAAATTATATTCCGTTTAGAAGTTGAAGGCTAATCTGATCTGTAGACAATTACAATTATCGAAATGAATTCCACTTCAAACGAACTCTATCTGTCTGTTAAATTTAAAAATGCATGGGAAATTCATAGAGTCTAAGACATCGAGGAACAGTAGAGCTGCTAGAGTTCCAAAATAATACATGAACATGCTGATGTCAAGCAAGTTAAATCCACAGTCTCTCCGCTTTTTTCCTTTTTTTTTTTTTACAAAATTCTCTCTACAAAATGTTTATATCGATTATCATTGTATGTATATACATATAACGAAGGACTTCAAGCATCACAAGGTTGCATAATAATATCACCATTCATGATGAAGGTACTTAACGATGTTTTCTCGGAGGAAATTCGTAAAATACGACAGAAAATAATACCTTATCTTGGTTATCTACAACGGTATGATGTCGAACGACTTTGAAGGTGAAGTCAATGTAGAACATGGTTGCATTTTAACAACCCTAATTATTATTAAAATTTTCAAAACTAGTTGTTCGAAAGAAGAATGAGATCTTATCTAAGTCATGGCACAACGAAATGATTTCAAAATACATTGAAGGCAAAGTCAAACTGTATTCATTATGAAAGTTGTAAGCGATAATTCTTCGTTAAAAATACGAGAATAATGAATTTAAAACAAAAGTTTAAGTAATGATTGATACAGTCGGGATGTAAGGCGTCAGGCACAACGATTACTTCGAAAAAGTGGGTAAATTAGCCATGACACTGACCATGAAAACCAAATCTATCCTGCGGCTGACTTTTCTTTTACTTTTTATTTATTTTTAAAGTTTTGCGGTTTTATTAAATGGAGATTACAAATAATGATTTGTAAAATAGTTTTTAATAATTTCCTGGCACCCCGACGAAGAACCAAGTTTACACCGCACATTCGGAATGTTGCTTTTTCATTTTAGAAATTCAGATCATTTCATGGTACTCATTGCTATTGGAATAAACTGCATAATCTAGCTCGTGACCGGATTGTTAAACGATGCGGGATACTTATCGACTGGTGTGGGTATTATTAACTGCTTGGCACACAGTTTTCACATCGTATATTAATGCATCTTCAACGCAATATTTTAGTCGCTATAAGGGCCAAATGGATTTAAAGGAATGGAATGAAAAACGCCAGTGTAAATACAGGCAATATTGGAAATGATACTCATATCCAATAGGCGAACAAAAGTGTAACAAATTTAGAAGTATAAGTTCGTTAAAATAAAATAAAACAACTTATGTAGAATACACACTAACTAATGTATGTATGTCGTTATCGTACATATGTTCAATTAAATATGCCTTTGACCGAAGCCTCGATCACTACACCTAGCATTAAATTATTAAATATGACATTAAATATTATCTAGGTAAATATTATTTATCGATAATTGGAAAATTGATATTTTTTTCACGGCATGGTTGGGTAAACGCTAACAGTTAAGGCAACGATGAATATTTATTTTCTTGTTTAAACAAATACATTTAAATGAAATGACAATTAAAAAATACCATAAGAACTTAACTAGCAACTTCTGTTGTAAAGTATTTTAAATACAAGATTTTTCAGGAAATCAACGATTTCATTGTAGACATTTCATGAATTTATAAATATCTAAAGTCCTTGCTTGTTTAAATATGCAATAATGGTCACATTAAATATGTATGTGTCAAGAAACCATCAAGGGCTGTTCAGTGACGAGCCCTGTTTTGGGAAGTTAAAAACGGAAATGTGAGTGAAAAAACACAGAGCAGGTTAGAGAAATGAGAACTGTCTTGCTCAGCAGAGGAGGAATGGGCTTACTTATGCTCGTGACCATATAAATTGAAAGACTAACGGGTAGAAAAATGTTGTTTTAACTGATTAGTCAACAATATCGTTAAGAGATCTACGAAATCAACAGCATTATAGGGTGTAGAAGTTCTTTTTTGGAAATAATCGGCAATTCAAATATAAGTATTCATTGTGCCAGTGAGGTAGTTTAACTAAGTTACAATTTGAAGAAAATTATGGTCTTGAAGACGTTTTAAATGTGGTTTTAAATGTTTGGAAAAGCGAAAAGTCTGAGGATTTCTACGAACTTCAATTGAAGCCGAGTATGACATTAAATTGCGTTAAATGCAGAAATATTTGCGGATGGTATAGTATTTGACCGTGAAGTCTGAGGTAAGCATTTAATGAATTCTTACATAAAAATATTCCGCAAATTCCTCTACAACGGTTCACTTTAAACTGTTATACAAAAACTATGACCACAGGTCAAAATTAAGAAAAGTGCGTGGAAACATGTAAGTATTTTGAAGAATATAGCACATGACATTGTAAGATTAAATATTAAAATGTAATCAAAATTAAAAATAAAGAGCGCACATCATATTTGTCGGCGGATGCCGTTTGTGCCAAGATCTAGAACCGCCACCCATTATATAGGTGAGCGTGTCTTATTTTTTCCCTTTCATTAAGCACTCATCGTCGTGTACGTCGTTTTTCATTTCTTCACTTGAGCACGCCACACACTCATGTGTACTCATTTCCTAACCTTAGCAAGTAAGAAGGAAATTTCGTCTTCCAACGTTTGTATTGATTTTTTTCTTTTCCTCTTTTTTTTTTGCGGCCTAAATTTAGAACTCTTATAAGAGACACAAAACGACAACGTTGTGGCTACGAACCGAAAGTAGGTTCTCATCGTCATCATCACAGCGTGTGTAAAAATGTCAAGTGTACCATGTTATGCAACACCTTTTGCTTGAATACAAAACTTTACTCAATGGAAGCTAAACAAAAAGAAAATTTAAAAGAAATAATGCGCGAAAAGCAGGAGGAACATTTAGTTTTTTTTTTTTTTTGTAACGCAAACCTGGTAAGTGGGACCATGAGTGGAATCTAAAAAAAATACAACTTGCATAGCGACATTCTTATTGTCAGTATCTTACTTAGCTCGGTTAGCCCTTGATGAGATACAACTGGTGGTAGAAGAAACTATCGATTTTATAGTGGCGAACGAGGATACAAATCGATTTTTTTTCTGATTAAAGTTCTTCTCTATAAAACCTGGACACATAGGAAAAAAAACACACACTGTAACACATTCAATCCAATGATAATAAACATACTATCGCTAAATTCAATAAATAACAAAGTGCAATTCGATTAGAGGTGGAATTTAGTAGCCAGCAGATAAAAACGTGCTTCATATCAACGTCGTCGTCGTCCACAGTCAATGTCGATATAACATAGGTACTCAATTTAATTGTATTGATAGATTGAATAAGTTGGGGGTACAACACATCAATTAACTCACTCTCAGTGTGCGCTTGGACTATTTAAAAATTCTATTCATGACCCCCTAATATGAATGAAATATGCGCGACTACATCCAACGATGGCCATTCTCAATGTAAAACAAGTGTGCTGCGCGCTCAATGAAGCGAAACAAGTGAATAGTTTATAGCTTCTGGGACTGGGGGTACAGGCAGATTGCAAAATTAACAAAAAGAAAAAAAGGACAAGTTCTCACTTCCTCTCTAATTACAAGAGTATAGTGTGTGTAGTACCCGTCCCCGTGTAACAAGGGAGCAAACTAATTTAATCTGTACAATCGTTGTGTGCTTGAATCTACTTTATAGTCACAAACAATCCGAGTGCAAACTGTTCAACTGCTAACTAACAACAGTAGCTAGTAGCAGTGCCGGCAATGGATTGTTTTTTATGCTGATCTTGATTTTCATGGTTCAGCAGTTTAGTTTTGTACCCCATACACTCGTGTCTTTCTCCCCTATTTGTGGTTTTAAGGCAGTTAGTTATGCGTGACATTTTGGTAAATTCAAATTGCAATGAACTTGAAACGGGACACTTAAAAAAACAAGACGAAAAACGAACCAGTTTTCAAGTTGCAATCAAGACTTGTACAAAATACAATCCGGCTGAGTGTGGTTGTTGTTTTTTTCTGCGGCGTACAATGCACCTTTTTTTTTGTTGTCGTTGTCGTCATCTTCAGCGACCGTAAACACACAACGAAGAGTTCAATAGAATCATTTTTCAATGCAAAACACAAAACACCTTGTGATGGAAAGTTTCAATAAAACTTATTAATTGGAGGGTATTTTTTTTCATCTGTGTTTATTTGTTTCCTCTTTCCTTCCAAGAATTTATTATAAATTCAATCTGAGCACAGGTAATCAGCGTGATCAAGTGGTTTAAACTGGTTTTTTTCAACCGGCGACATTCGAATATGTATATTTTTTCTTACACGCTGCAGAGTGATATGTAATTTATGTATGTACGATTTCTAGGAATCCCCTTGTGGCAATTGTCGTCACGAAACAACTTTTTTTGTACATGTATTTTGTAGGTTAACCGCAGCCCACTATCATGCGCAGAGGACATTTGAGTATACTTCCACTTGTGAAAAGTTGGAACTTATAGATTATTTGAAAAAAGAGGAGAAAAGGAATGCAAAAGGTAAGTCCTTCGAGCCGCATACTAGCACAAAGGATAACGTAATCATTTGGAAAAGTTCCAATTCGCCGCCGCACCTACTTTTCTTTTAGGGGGATGGAATGGAAGTCATCCCCTCCTACCAATTCTCGCTAGGGAAACTGGCTGACTATTGATTTTTATTTATTCTTTTTTTTTCTTTTTTCTTAAACATGAAAATTTGTTGTTGCAAAGAAGTTTTTATCGATTATTGAGTTAAATATAACAAAAAAACACATAAAATTTTAGCAAACACAACCTACCTGGTTACTCATATCCCAATATTTGAAATTCTAATTAGTTTCTGAGGTAAAAAAAACAGGCGTACAAAATAAATATCTAAACGAATTTATTTGTATTCGATCGGTTTCAAATGATTTTTTTTTTTTCGAATTGGTTAGAACTAAAACAGGAAAAAAGAAAGGAGTTTTAAGTATTTTTTTTTTGTTTTTGCAAATTTTTAGAATAGTAAAAGGTTTTGCTTGATGTCTTCCAAGTTACAAATGACTATCAAGGGAAAATATTACGCAACCTGTGCATTTTAGATTTTAAATATACGTATGTAGGTATTGCAATACCGAACGGAAAAAGGAATACATAGATGTCTGTTGAGCTTTGTGTGTATCTACTTGTAATAAATAGGTACCACCTAATAATTTTTTTTTTTTTTTTCATCAAACGCATTTGTACAGATTTTTTAAAAGTTCTTTTTTATGCAAAATGTTTTAAAAGAATATATGTTAAAACAAAAACAAAAAAAAAAAAAAAACACTTGGTTTAATCCACTTAAAACGTTGTGGTGAATCCTTGTTTTTTTCCATTGCAAAACTTTTTAGCACAAAACACTTTTTAATAAAAATTGCTCACTTCACTTGCATTTGAGAGCGAATAAAAGAAAACATCAAATGGCATGAATATTGTAGAAAATTTTCAAAAGAATTGTCAATTAAGGATACCTTTTAATACTACTTTGCACTATTACACAATAAGTTCACAGAAAATATTTCCTCCTATATTCGAGGGGTTAAACCACCCCTTTAGATTCACGGAAATACGGAATTCCTATGTGGTTTGGTTTGCTTTTCGAATTTTTTTTTATTTTTCTAAAATAGAAATGAAAATGTTAAGTTGTTACTCTATAAGCTTGAGAGTAATTAAACAATTATTGTTTCTTTTTTTATGTTACAATATTCAATTCACAAAGAGAGAGAACTAAACTAACCGTATCAACGACCACAACGCGCGACCTGTTCACTTCGGGATCAGCGCTCAACTGACTGAAGTTCTAGCAGTCGTTCATGCCGTACGTAATAAGCTTTTCGCCGTGAATTCGGAAGAAAACTTTCAAGAAATTTTCCACCACCACACAAAAAAGCCCGAATAAAAAACAACAATTTTTGTAGTATAAATTGATTGCTCTGGTTTTACAAGAGTGAAAGAGAGATTGGAGAACAGTGTAGAGAACCGGTATAGGAATATAGCAGGAGGCCGAGGCGCTGATAACACATATTCTTGTCTCCCCAATCCCCATGCGTACTACAGAAGGGGAGCTTTCTTCTTCCCATTCGTAGGGGTGAGAATTTTCATACAATCGTTGAAGTTGTATAACACATCAAAATGAAGCGAATTTGCAAAAAGCTGCTAGACACAGAATTTACTCGTCGTATCTATGTATCTAAGGGGATTGGTGTATCTTTAATCGAAAAAATAAAATAAAAAAAAAAAAATTCTGCTGATTGCAATGGCACATTTATTTTATTTTGTTTAAAAAAAAAAATAATAAAAGCTTAATCTTCTCATCTATTGCAATGTTTTACGAAGGTTGTGGTTGCTTTTTTCTGCTCATTTATTTAAATATTGATGGATGTGTATAGTTTTCTTGTTTTTGGAAAACTATGTATATGGCATGCGATTGCGCTGTAAAAGTGACGTCACAATGCGTCATAATTGGCAATGGGGAAATATGTTTTATTTTTCTCTTTAAAAATAGTATTAATGTCAAACGATGTTGAAAAGTTTCCAAGCGTGTGGCAAGGTTTTCCCTCAAGCCAAAAAGCCATCGATAATCATAATTTTTGTGACAACGAAAAAAATAATGTTGTATACAGTATTTCTCGTTTTGTTCTCTTTTCATAATTGTTAAGTCCTTTTAATGCAGAGTATATCATGGGGAGGAGAAAGAACCACTGGGGAGGACCAAGTAGCGCATGTTCATGCATTTTTTTTAAGGGAAGAAGTAGGACACGAAGAAAGCTTTTACTCGTATTTTCGATACCAAAACATAAATTAGACTTTTCGATGAACCGAGTAATATTACTAAGTCGAAATTAACTAACAACCATTTAAATTTTAATAATATCCTTTATTTTCCAACACCTGCTTACGAGACAGGTTGGGAAAAGGGTTTTTTTCAAATTACATAATTCGAAGTTTTACATTGCGCATACCAAACCATCCACCCTGAAAAGAAAAGCTTCTAAATGGAAAAACTTCAGCATAATTAAGTATATCCCAAGGAGACTTAACCCATATTTTCCATAACTTTTTCTGTACATACATACACAAAAGAAATGAATGTGCAGGCACCCTGATTGGAAATGTCACCAAAAAGGAAGTTTAACTTCCTGAAATGTAACTATAAAATGAAAATAAATTAAAAAAAAAATATACACATACTTGTGTATGCCACTTTTGGCAAGGATAACGACTGTGTGTGTTGGAATGGTTACGTAAAACATGGGCTGGCCTCATGTCCTTATGTAACACTTTTTTTCGTTGCGTAAAATCGAAAAAAGACAGGGTTGGCGAACTGTGTTAGAACTTTTTTTTTTTTTTTTTGCATTTTCTTATTGATCCTGAAGGGTAAAGACAAAAAACGTGTCTCCAAAAAGTCTGGTCTATATGTATGGTTGTATGCGATGGAGTTGCATAATTTGTATTCCTTACAGGATCTGAATTATTGCTGACTGATGGAACGAATATAATTGAAACACCCTTAGTAGTCTGATCTAAGTGTTAGTCATTTACTATGAACAGGAGCGAAAATAAAAGAAGGATTTCCAGAGTTAACACATTAACGTTTGTATAGGTCATGCGAGAAATCATCGATTTTTATTTTATGTGGTAAGTTATAGAAGGAAATGTCGAAGTTTACATATGCACCCAGAGAGTTAATGACATCCTCGTGGTCTAGATGTGTTCGAATATTTATTTTATTAACTTGATAGGTAATAAGAACATTTATTAATCCGGTTTATAAGAAGACATTCAGCCTACGAGTAGAATTAATTGGTACCATGGTGAACAATTTGCAAGTCAATTTTCTATCAAATATTTTTTCATGCTACAACCCACCTTTACCTACGCTTACGCTTTAAATGGCTTTTGGGTTTTAATTCACCTATCCTAATTTAAAATCAAGTCATTTATATAAGATAGGACTTGAAATAACGTCTAGATCCACTCTCAACTAAAAATAAAAAATAAATAAATAAGCAGATGGTTATAGATTTATTTCAAAGTGATTTTCTGATCTGGGTCTGGGTCTGAGAAACATGAAAAAGCTGGCAATTTAAATGTTGACTCAAAGCAAAGAGTTTTTTAGAAATCTTAATTGAACCGGCTAGAAAATATGTCATGAAACTGTTTAACCTACAAACATTACATATTCTTTCTCTTAAAGGATTTTAAATTTAAATGCGAATCGAGCTAGGAAGGCAATCGAATAGTACAGCTGCATCTCAAACAATTTAGACCATCGTATACGTACAAATATACTCCTTAATTATCACAATGTGGGGATTTAAACCAGAAGTGGTATACACTGCGATAATAAGACACATGCTAACCTATGGCTCAATTATCTGGTGAAAAACCGAGTGTCACAAATGTCCAACTGGCCGGCTGTATAGGGGTGCCAGAATCGATTAGATCGACACCAACAGCAGCGTTGGAGACAATATTGAATCTGCGTTCGTATCTATACCGACGGATCCAAAATGGAGGTTGGCGCAGGCGCTGGTATCTACTGCTGCAATCACTTACAGGCTGATTTTGATTAGAGAGGAAAATATTTCAGCAAAATAATCAGGATCTATGTTGATATCCAAGCAGCTATGAAAGCGTTGGCATCAACATCGATAACATCCAAGTTCGTCAGGATATGCAAGATAAAACTGAATGAAATATCAAGAGACAATAATGTATACGTAACTCTCAGCTGGGTTTCAGGACACACGGATGTCTCACGTAACGAAAAGGCGGATGAACTAACCAGAAATAGGTCTAGTATGAACTCTTCACAGGCTCTTGTCAAGGCCAACACACCGCTCAGCACAAGATACAGGGAAATAGACAAAGATTCCGTCGACAAGCTAACAAACGCTGGTATCAATTAAATACATACGCTACCCCCAGACTTAGCCGTAGGGTATTTCGAACCATCACTGGCGTTATAACTGAGCACTGCTCAGTGGGTAATCATGCAGTAAGGTTAGGTCTCCCATACAATGACTACTGTAGAAGTTGAAGGGATGAGAAAGAAATTGAATCTATTCGCCACCACCAGACGAACAGAGCACTTGGCAATAGCTTCTGTTTAAGGCTAGACGACCTCCGAAACATTGAACTTAACTCCAGAGATTCATCAATTGACAAATTTCAGGTTCTCAGGGTTTTTGGAAAATTGGGCACAATGCTGATAATCCTGTCAGTAAGGGTACCCATATATATTGTTTGTCGCCTACTTCATGTATATATATGTATTGATACTTTGGAAGCAAAGATATAACGACATGCTGAAAAGCCCGATGGCCTGGAACTGGGAACGACTCGTCTCGGATAACGCAGCATTCGGGCTCGAAGAGATTTTAAATTCAACCCAGAGAGACAATGCGATACAGAAATACATCGCCTTCGACTAAATTAAAAGAGAAAGACGGAAACGCCTAATATTGTTGGTAATATACACTGAAAACTGAGAGGAACAAGGGACAACACGATAAAGGAATACATCGCCTCCAACCCAATTACAAGGGAAAGAAGGCGTTCAAATCGTCGAATCAAAACATTGACGTAACTATTATGGCATGTGAATCATCTATTCAACAACAGTAAATAATATTCTAAACGCTACAAAATAAAACAAGTCATATAAACTTTAACGACAAAGAATGTCATAACAGAAAATACCAATTCTGAGTTGGCTCCCCTATTGATTTTAAACCATATATGCTTTCACAGAGAAATACAAGCTAAGAAGCAGTGTTTCCTTCAGAAGAAATGTGCATAGTTGAGTGGCAAAATGAAAAGAATCCACATTGGATAAACAGCCAAATAAAATAGGACCTCACCCTATCCACTGAATTTCATTGTATAAAATGGGATGTGTGAAGATATGTATACGAGGGAAGCCATGTGCGAAGATTATTCAATATACCTATTGAACCATCTGCAACAGAATAGTCAAATTGATAAGTATGTACTATGAAAGCCCCGCCTAGACGTCAGATTCAGCATCCCGTGACCATTAATAAGACTTTTCGAAGTAATCAACAAAAAAAAAAAAAAAAGGGTTGGCTTGCAGAGTTTAACAAATCGTACACAAGATCTTGAAAACCATTGGATCAAGTGTATCTACCTCAAACGTGTCTACGATGTTGTCTTCATTCCATCATGAACATGCATTTCTTATTATCTGGCGAAACGCATGAAGTATGTAAGGTTAAAAAAAATCTCTAGCCTTAAGACATGCTATTTTCCTTTTGTACTTCTGTCTTCATGTTCAATGAAAGATTAATAAAATTAATTATCAACGAAAACATATAGAATACAATTCATCAGTTTCAAGGACATGACCTACATTGATGGTGCTGTAAACACCCTTTTTTTATCGACGGTTTGATATGAATTTAATCTCCGTAACTTTCCATTCTGTCGACGTCACAAAGATATAAATAAAAAAAAAAAAAAACTAAAATCCCTAATATACATTGTATTAAATAAAGTTAACAAAACCATTGACTCAGAAATAACTTTAGATTAAGAAAAATAAATCTCAGTACAAATAGAAAATCAAGTGAACGTGTGATAAGAAAACAGAAATTCATAAGTACGATAGAAAGGTGATAAGCAAAATATCGTTTTATGCAACTGGTAAAAACTGGATCTCTGTGAGAAATCACAATTGGTATAACTGGTTTAATTGTTTCTTCTGCCTAAGCAAGCGTAATAGAAATGCCATAAAAAATATTTATATACTCGCACTTCTACAGCTTCCCATTAAAGGTAGCAAATGTTTGAACAGGTGCCGATGATTTTTGAAATAATTTTGTTGATCCATACCATTGAAAATTGAATAGCTCTTGTTCAAGTCTCAAAAACCTTTTCACAATTTTAATTTAGCACTTGAACCAGTAGCGATTGAAATGAAGTTAAGATTTTCAAGTGTTTTTGATAGGTTAATTGATTTTTGATATACCACTGTGCACTGCAAACTGCCTTTGACCGCTTCAGTTTCGAATACTTCACTTCGCCGCTATCTACCTATGGTGTTTTGAGTCTGGCCTTTACGTCCTCTATGCGTATCATCACATACTCTCAACGTTCGATGCCAAATAAGCCTGCATATAATTTGCGCTGTGTAAACTTGAAAAAGTTCTTAAGCTAAGTCTATTATAAAAAAAAACTTCAGGTTCAAAATCCCTATTACATGTGCAACCTTCGAGTCCCCATGGGACTTCGAGTCCCTGCAAGCGACGGCGACTCAGGTGACGCACGCAAGTGGAAGGGGACCTTCACCAAGAAAGCGTGCCAAACTACAGGCAGCTGGCTAAAGATCGAGCTGGCTGGAGAAGCTTGTTGGTTGAGGGCCAAGTCAACCCCGGACTGTAGCGCCACCTTAAGGAAGTATTACCTGTGCAAAATAACGTAGAGCACTAATTTTTTGTAAGCAGCTGTTATTTAGCTTCTCGTCGATCGGGCTCTGTTCCGAAAACGTGTCTGTGAATGTGACATTGACTGATAATACAATGTTCTATAAGTACATATGTATTATCAGTCAGTGAGATTCGTTCATTGAAAAAATAAATACTTCATTTGAACCATGAACATAAGCTTTCTACGTAACCGAGAAGTCGAGTCGAACGCTTGCACTGGCGATTTACAGAAATCGAATAAAAAATAAAATAAAAAAATAGCTGGAGCGACAGCCCGGCATGGTCCGAGGCTTAAGTTCTCGAAACCATTCATGTTGTGCGTGTTACATTTTTAGCAGGAATGGAAGGGACCTTTTACTGTCGTCTTCGAACGGCGAATTGAGAAGGTTTTCATGGCAAATTAGTCTTTGTACAACCATCTCGTCCTGTTGATAAGCGGCTCATTGGAAAGCAATGAATGATGAATGACGATTAACTATTCTTTGACATTCCCCGACGAGATGTGGGCCGAATGTTTGATGGATATTGCAGGGGTATTGAACCCATGCAGTCGAATGCACTATCCACTGAGTCATGGTCACCACTGAAAACAAATAGATTGCGTTTAACTGCCACTAAACATGGCACTGTATCTCGGCAGCCCATCGACATCGAAACTTGTGAAGTGTTGACGCGAAGAACTTAAGGTTCTTGGCACGCAGCACAATGTTAAGCTCTGCTGGATTCTTGGTCATAGCGGAGTACCAGGTAATGAAAAGGCTGACGAACTGACAAGAATGGGTTCAACCCTAGCCCGAGAGCAAGCGGACTGTATGGTTACACCGCCACTCTGCAATCAAGGGGCACAAACAACTCTAATAGAAGCAAATAACAGGTGAAAATCTCTTACCCACCGTGAAGAAGGTTGTGGCCAGAATATGTCAAGGCAAAAACCTGTCAGATTTTACAAAAAGACAGGATATCACTGTTAATGCTGGTGGGAGTACTTACTGGCCACAACATGCTAAGATATCACACAAAGAAATTACGCCTGAATGACGACGATATATGCAGGGAATGTCATGATGAGAAGGTCCATGAGGAAACAGCTCATTTTCTCTGTCATTGCCCATAAGAAATAGGACCCTAGGCAAATTTTTATTCGATCATATCGACGAACTAGCTGATAGCTCGCCATCAGAGCTTCTCATATTTGCAAGCGCCACCGAATGGTTGGCACCAAGGAATTAAAACCGCAGTAGGGAATATCATAGGTGTCGCAATTGGTCTTCATGGACCTAAGTGTGATGAGGCAACCCTCATCAGCCCACAAACCTAACCTAACCATCTCGGCTGCCCAAAAAAAAACCCCCGAGTGTAATTTACCATACGCGATCTGGTTCGGCTTCGACAAAATAGACTGGCGATGTATTTTCTTCGCGCAAGGAATATGGCTGCAAGCCTTAGTCGTCTATTGGTACACAAGACCCATATAACTGCAATCTTGAAGGTTTCTAAGACATTTTGCATAGATATTCTATGGAAAGCTACAGCGCTAGAGTTACATACATATTTGTAAGCCGACCTGTAGTTTTTGAAGCCTTTCAACCGCATGATGAATCGTCGGTTAAGAAACTACGGTCCAATGCGCATAGCTCTTTACTTTGGTTATGCATATTTAAAGCATTGACGACGTATTGATGATTATCAAATGAGGACGATGAGATTATCTTATCCACATGGATTGGCATACGAGTACAAATCTCTGTAAAATAATGAAATTTTGTGCCCAGATTTGGTGAACATTTTCCATCACCCCTTTCCACACTTTTGGCTCTATTTTAGCGATAAGATGTTTATTTTTGATCCTACGTTTTCAAATTGATTTTATAGATTATTTGGCACGAGTTAAAATTCGTTCTGTACTTAATTTGGAAACAGATACGATAAAAAAAAAGTCAATATCATTGTATTCCGGTCATAAACATTTTCTTATCAAGTCATGATATAGATTACAGATCATTGTTGTAAGAAAGCAGTGAGAATTTTGTAAGGGTAATTTTCAGAATTCCAAACACGACCGTTTGTCGTGCAAAAATCATTCTCATCCTTAAGAACTGCTCCACATTTACTACATATTCAAACGATCATTTTGAAGTGGCACAGATTTTATACGTACATATATGTATGTACATATGTCACTAATCGAACCAATAGTGACTGGAGTCTGCTACCTTGCATAAGCAGACTTGGTGTCGTAATAACATTTCACTTGAAGTTATTCTGCTTTATTAGCACGAACAAATGCTTTATGAGCCTCGAATTTATGCGGAAATAGTTAATTTTTGACTTTGTAACACTTAAATCAGCTAAAAATTATTAACACATTTTAAGTTGCAATAAAATTAGACCTTAAGCAGGGTAGCGTAGATGACAAAACATGCCACGTGTAGGTAAAAACATTGGTACCAGTTCTACTCTACCCAAAATATATCGTGGCCTATCAAATTGCATTAAAAAACTCTACCGTGTTTACCAAATATATTAAACTTTATATAACAAGGATACCTAACAAAATATAGTAAGTAATAATAGCTCAATAAAAAGTGGTTTGCCAAGTCAAACAAAAAATTATGTTAATTTAAGGAATTAACATAAAAGAAAACAAATATATTTCACCGAACAAGGTATACCACTCTAATCAGTGCTAATCAAATGCGTGAGCTATTGGGTTTTTTTTTTTTTTTTAAGAAAAGATCAGATTGATACCATTTATATTGCGATTTTTCAGCTATCGATTGCTGTCTCGCCCGTGTTTACCCAGCTTAAATGTGTTTTTTTTTTTTTTTTTTTTTTCTCTTTTTTTCTTTATAAGCTTTTTGTGCACGAGAAACTCATTTAACTCAAGAGTTGTTTGTCCTACTTATTAAAGTGCCTGTTTTCCACTTTCCATAACTACAGCCTTTTTGAATGTGAATCTCCCCCTTTATCTGACTGTAAACAGAATGGACATTGTGATTCCTATAATAGCATTGATATCGATTTACGTCAAAACAGAGAAGTGATATCATTCATTCTTGTTACGTAATTGTAGCATGTTATATAGTTATTTTAAAATTTAATCGGGGTAAGCTTCTCTTCTTTTCTTTCGTTCGTCAGTAAAAACGTCATTGACGGTGTATCACAGCACCGCCTGCTTATCTAAACTAGCCACAAGTATTTATGTATCCCCGCCGCACAGAAAAAATAGCCGTGAATTTAAATTATTTATGATTTTTATTAATTAACACCAATTGAGACTGAAGGAAGAAATCTTCCGTCTGCCCTGGTAATTATCAGATTTCTTCCACCGCGACTGGCGAACCAAAAGGAATAGAACAACAGAAACAGCATTTCCATTTCCAGAACAACAATTTGTGATGTTCGTGGGAGGCGGTAACTTGAGCAATAGCAAAAGCACTAGCGACAATGTAGCTGGTAGTTGTTGTAATACCTAAACCTAACCTAGCCAAACGGCTTTGGCTACCATTGTCGGTTGCCGAGAGCAGCACAGCAACACAGCAACAACACAGCAGCAGAGCAAGCAAAACTAGAATAAATTTCAGCCCGGAAAAAACCAATTGTAGTGCGTTTAATTTGCTTTCCCCGCATCATTAGGAATTATAATTCACAGTTTCACTTCTCGGCCTTACAAATATCACTCCTCTTCAGGTTTGTGTGCTTTTTTCGCTTGTCTGTGACAAACAAGTTATGTAACTACACGCTGCAGGAAAGCAATCCAACGAATGCGAAGAAGAGCGAGGAAGATAAATGGGAAAAAATCGATAGTGTGTATCACATTGTAAGTGCACTTGGAGATGTGAACGAGCGAGGGTGTATCTCGACCCGTGCAAAGTTGGGACGTTAAGTGAGGGGCGGCAAGCGAGTACATTTATTTGAATTATATTGTCCCCACATGTTAGATTATTAAGCTAGTGCCTCGTCGTAGGTATACAATCAAGAAGACAATTTGTCTTGATAGCTTGTAAAAGAGAGGAGCACAAAGATTTTAAAGATAATCATTATCATCGTGCACAGAGGCACGAGATTGCTTGCGTTGGGTCTGCCTGGACTGGCATAGCATTTCATTCTTCTGTTACTCTGTCCGATTCCTTCCATATTTAGTGTAACCTATTCGGTTTTTTTGTTTTTCTTTTCCCATTTTGACACTTCATTCGAGTGATAAATTCGCCCATTCATTAGGGGTCGTATAGATTTGGTTAGACTGCAAATACAAATTTTACGATCTAGTTAGAGAATCTAGAAACCAGATAATTCCAAGAGATACTTCTTAAATTTAGATTTTCCTAACCAACTAATGAGAATTGTCATTTGAAGGCGTCAAAATTCACAGACTCATTTATACCTTGCACCACAGGTACCAGGAATTGCCATTTCCTTTTCACCTGCTCTGTTTGCACAGGAATTATATAGCCCGGTCGAGACATTTAGGTTTCGCTCTTTTCAGATCAAGTGTGAAAAACTTTGCGCACATGTTGACGCAATCCAGCGAGTTTTTTTTCTTGCTGCCTTCTTATTGTATTTATTTATTAAATTAGGAACTCTACACAAATTGCTTTTTATCTTCCATTTAACATAGATATGTGGCGATTTTTTGCCATACAAACAAAATGAGAAAAATAACCCTGCTCTCAATTTGAGCATTTTGTAGAGGTATTTGCAAAGATTTTTTTTTAGCCCGGCGTGGAACTAAGATGAGCTTTGCGAAGCTACTAGCTACTTACAAAGTTTTAACTTTGAATGTCTACAAGTTAATTAATGCATCCTGTGCGTATATTCCTTAGATGATTCATTCATTTGGGTTTCACGCGCAAGTAACATGAAGTAATTATTGTCGTTAAAATTTACTTTTAGTAAATTAAAATGAAGTAGACACATAGTTACCAATTATATTATTAAAAAAAAAAAAAAAAAAAGACCAACAAGAACATCCCCCTGGACCACTTAGTTTGAAGTGAAGAAATTTTCCAGAGGAAATATGACTGAACTATGTTCGTGAATGTGTCGTATCGGAGCAATTTGTTGTACAGTCATACACATGACCAAACGAAGGCTGTCGGCGGCAATTGCCAAAAAAAAGTATGTCAGACAATTTTACATCCCATATGACACATTTAAAAAAATAAGTACGACGTGCCCTTATAAGATGTGTGAAATCATCACTGAGTATTCCTGCACCTAAGCTTGATAAATTTGAATAAAGACACGTGTGTATGTATAAGTACAGCGGTTTTCAGGGCACTCGCAAATTTTATGGTAGCGAGCTACACAGAGCCATGTCTAGCTTTGGCATCCCTGCAAAACTCGTCCGTTTATGCAGGATGACGATGGAGAATGCACGTTGCTCAATCAAGGTCGGTCAAGACCTCACCGAGACCTTTGATGTCAAAAAAGGATTTAGACAAAGCGATGCCCTGTTATGCGACTTCTTCAACATCGTTCTTGAAAGAGTTGTGCAAAACTCACGCGCCAACACCACAGGCACAATCTTTCAAAAATTCGTCCAATTACTCGCATACGCCGACGATATTGACATAATCGGAAAAACGCAGCGTGATGTCACTGGTGTGTTTGTGAGTATCGAGACGGAGGCGGCCAAGATGGATTTAGCGGTCAATGAGGGCAATACGAAGTATATGCTGTCATCAAGAAGGGACACCCAACACCGACGTCTCGGACAGAACGTCACAATAGACAGCTATAACTTTGAGGTAGTTAAGGACTTTGTCTACCTTGGCTCCGCTATAAATTCAGACAATGACACCAGCACTGAGTTTTAACGAAGAATAACTCTTGCCAATCGCTGTTTCTTTGGGCTAAGAAGGCAATTGAGTAGCAAAGCCCTCTCTCGAACAAGTATTCGACGTTAATCGTCCCAGTCTTGCTGTACGGCGCAAAGGCATGGACTCTGTCTAAAGCAGATGAGGTTGCTCCTGGCTGTTTCGAGGGGAACAGGTGATTTTTGGTCCCGTCTGCATAGACGGGGAGTGGAGGAGGAGATACAACGACGAAATGTACGGGCTGTACAGCGGCATCGACTTAGAAGGTGCAACGACTAAGGTGGCTGGGTCATGTAGAGCGGATGGACACCAATGCTCCAGCTCGGGAAATCTTCGAATCCACACCCGAGGGTCAGCCCAGTAGAGGAAGACCGCGACTCAGGTGGCGCACGCAAGTGGAAGGGGACCTCAACCAACTTAGCGTGCGAAACTGGAGGCAGCTGTCAAAAGATCAAGATCGCTGGCGACGCTTGTTGGTTGAGGCCCGGTCTGTAGTAACTAAGTAAGTGATTAAAAATGTGTCGTCTACAAAAATGTTGTAATCCAGGATTACCACGATTCGTGACCCAATCGACTGCATGTAACTGAAGACGGAACAAACAAGCAAAAAAAAAAAGGCAGCTTCCTAACGTATTTCTGAACAAGAAGAGCTTTTATCACTGTTTCTCAAATTTTATTCAGTTTTTTTTCTAGAGGCTTGATAAAGAGAAGTGTATTATACTTTATTACTCAACACTGAAGCAGACCATGTCTAGTATGGTCTGTGATTTTTAACAAATGTTACAAGTTGATAATATCAAATTTGATCGATTGAAGTCAATATTTTTGGGGATTAGAACTGAATCATCGAACTAAACTGAACGCACCACTGAAAATCAGTATTAAAATGCCACCGGCTCTTTTCCTTTCATTTTTTTTATGTTATACGTGCCCGTTACTGCTAAACTGAAAGAACCCTCACTGGATAAATATAAGCGATATTTCATGGTGCCACTTTAAGGTATTTTAACCACAGGTGTACTATGCATGTTAAGTTAGAAAAATACAAATTAATGCATTCAAGGAAAGACTGGCCTATGGCTTTTCCATGAAATCTTACATACACACACGTGCACAAGCAAATTGCTTCTGTTTTTGACGGCTCAGATTCGTTACGCACAATATCTACTCGTGTTCATTTAATCATAATTAACCGATGAGTAATCGTTTAATCAACAGCATCGTTACTAAGAAATGGGAGAATGTATAAACAGTATCGAAACGGGTGAATCACCCGGTCACCAAACGTAAGAGTCAGCTGATGAAATTAATTTGTAAACAAAGTTTTCTGTACGTAAAGCATTCACTGAGACATGTTGATGGGGTTTTCGCGGGAATTACTTTAACAACTGGTTTTCTTAGTGCAAATATAAATAAGGGGATTTTGTGGAGACTTGTAAATAAACCGAAAAAGTGTTGCAATTGCATTTTTGAATAAATCTTGGGATATATGTACTACATACATATGTACAAAATCTATGGCCCGATTAATCCACTTTCAGTGGATTGCTAACTTCTTTATAGAAAATGAACCTGAAAACAAACAGAAAAAAAAGAGAATTTTGCGGTTTATTCAAGGTTGTATCGATGGTAGCTGGCAAATATCAATGTGGTGGGCATAAAAAAACATTCCATATTTAATCCACCTCAATTGAATTTATTTGAAGAATACTTATAGATAAATTGGACTGATGACCTGTAGATAGTAAACACTGAAAGGTTAAAACTTTCGAATGCGGAATATTAAAGAAACTTCAAAGGACAAACTAAAACGTGACAAAGGCTACGTACTAGACCCGATACTTTTGATCAAGAAGCCCGCCAATCCCAGGGAAGCTCAAATCATTATATGTATTGATCTGACTGAAATAGAAGCGATTTTAGCCAGCAACAAAAACATAGTTTAACAACCAACCACGATCGATACGAAGCTTCATACAAAAATTATGCTAATGCACCAAAGACGGCCATGTAGCTGTGGTCCTATAGAAGTGAAGACACATTTAATTAGGTAAATTTAAGAGGCTGAATTATTAAACTTCAGGTTGTTTAACAATGGTTTACAAACTCACAAAGTTGACGATTGCCTTAGGTCATCTGCCAGAGACATATTCACATATTTGTGCAGAAAACTAGTTCGGTATACCTACTTAGAGCACTAAGGGTGATCGGCCTGTATTTTGTGTGTAGGTAACATACAAAACTACGCATCTCAGAAATAACCCAATCCTTAACTAAGTAGAGATGGAAAGTATCATCAAAAGGACGATAGATCCACATAAAGTCCGAGCCTGATTCTTATATTTTAGAATTCTACATTAGCGTATCCCGAAATCTCTCAACAAGTCCTATGCCGCCAGCATCAAATGTCGAAGACCAGTGACAACGCAGCCAACAGGCCATCAGAAATGCCGCAACTGAAATGCTTGGTTTCACACGACCGCCACCCTGAAAACCCTGATTTGACGAAGAATGCTGGCAAGTGCATGCAGCCAAACAAGAGGCATATAAAGCGGCGTTGCAGGGAAAGACGAGAGCTGCACGCGAGCTCTACGACCAAAAGAGACGGGAAGAACACCGCCTTCTCCAAAAGAAGATGAAAGAGCATGAGAAGCACGCGATCGAGGATGTTGAGAGATTATCCTTCAGGAACAATGTACATATGTACCTCCACTCAATGACTTATATCCACAGGATCATTCATTAACGAGAAATCATTTCTTTTTTAAAACCTAAAAAAAAGGGCACACAATCAAGCACAATGAGGTACTATTGAAACGAATCTCGTTTTTAGATAAACAAGCTCACCTCTTGGCTATTCATGAGCTATTTAAGCATAGGGTATAATTGCCTAAATTTACGTGGAAAGGAATGCAATTGCGTTGCATTAATCCGTTGGACAACTCATCCATTCTTCTGTTGACGCATTTTATCCATATCTCACTGCCGCTACTATTGAAAAGCGTTGCACCGTTATTATAAGGAACTTTCATCACT
Organism: Matsumyia berberina; assembly: GCA_917880715.2. NCBI lineage: Eukaryota > Metazoa > Arthropoda > Insecta > Diptera > Syrphidae > Matsumyia > Matsumyia berberina. Next base: position 4,519,311 of record OU862872.1, read on the forward strand.
ATGCTGAATTTGCGGTCTTTTAAGTACACGACGCAAAATTCTTGACCACATCACATTCCTTGTTTTCCACGTTATGATTTTCATCACAGATTACTGATCAAATCTCACGATCGGTTCACCATATTCCAAACATCTTCATCAAATTTACTTTGGTTAAAGTGACCAGCACTCAGCTGTAATATAAAAAGTATATTTCCGAACAAAAACAAATGACCACAAACGACACGCACCTTCCAATCGCGATCAAGTAAGAATGGCAAAGAAAATTTGTCTCCGAAAACGTATTCCCTGTATAAAATGAATGATCAATATCAAAACCTACAATTTATCTTGATAATATAGCGGTAAGCTTGACAAACATCAGGTATCTTTATTTTGTAGTCTTCCTTGTATCAAACTCTGTGGATAAACCAGTATAAAAAGCTTTCATTTCGTTCTCATTAACATAAACTTTGCATTATGCAACCGTTAATTAAGTAAATGATGTGTAAATTAATTAGCAAAAGCTAAGTAATCAATAACGTTTCTATATGTAAATACGAGCACATATCACATGCCCTCGTGATGGTGCATCGATATTGATCGTGTGCCACCGGAGCAATCCGGTTAAACCAAGATTTCAGTAAATATTCTGCCGATAACAGATGCAAGGCAATGTTGCACAATAAAATGTATGTATGTACCTCAGCTCAGGTGCCAATATCTGTGTTTTATCAGCAATTTGCGGTATGAAATCGATATCGGTATTTTTCAGAAGCAATCAATTTGAAGGACCTTTTGTTTGTTTGTCTGTTTGTTTGAAACCCGTATAAAAGTTTGTTTCTCTAAATTATTTACCTTAGCTAGATATTATATACTGCAGTTCTTCTAATGGAATCTGTCACCTTCTTCATTGTTGCTACGGACAACTTACAGGTAAAGTTTGCTGTCGGCTTTGTCTAAATCGAAAACATACTCCTCGGATTTTGCACCTTTTTCTTTTGACACTCATTTCATCTGTTTAGATAATTGGAATATAGGTCGGCCGCAATTGCATACTGTAAGTGCTGTCTTCTCCTCCAAACTCATACCACGAGTATACCTATAGTCTATGCAAATGTATCTCTTGATAATGTTTTTTTTTTTTTTTTTTGTTTGTATTCAATTCGTGTTATATTAAATTCTCGACCTTGCTTACAATTTTCTCCCGACACTGTGATGTCCCACATTCGGGGACGTTTCGTTGTCATCGCCGCTCTACGATTGGACACACATCGCGTTCTCTTGTGTGAGTCGAATGTAGTGACGGTCGCCTGTTCTGAGAGTTCGCTGCATGCAGCATCTATAGCGTGCGACAGGGTTTCATTTAATTCCACATATTGATGCTAATGCTGCTATAATAATAATGAATGTGACTGCTGCTGACGGCTCTAGCTGAAGTGAAAAAGTTCACAATTGGAAAATGACCGTGATTGTCGTCATACACTGAAGCTGAAGAAGAAGAAATACTGCGGCAGCGGTGGCAGTGACGACTATTATCGCATCTATGCGAAAAGTATTTCCTCCTAAGGCAGAGCACATGCAAAATGGTATATAGCAACGAGTGATGTTCAATTCAGCTTATCACTTTTGAAATCAAGTTTAATCAGAGAATATAAAAAAAAACACACAACGTTATCATGGTAGGAAACTCCCGATATCAGAACGCGAAGACGTCATTGGGGGCTATAATTATTGTATCTATGACATGAGAAAGGTGTCAGAGTGATTTTATTTCACTTTAAGTCGTCCGTGTGCGCCTAAATTCACGCATTCTTGTCTAATCGTTGATCTATAAGATTGTAGACAATTTATTAATGCTAATCAGTTTTGTAGAAATGTGTATAATTGTTTATGCAAACATGAATGCCTCGTCGATGGTCTTTGTTGACGTCATTTGTTTTGTGTTGTCTGGCAAAGATTTTCAGCTGAAATATGCATATGTACTCGGTGTGTTGGCTAGTGAAAATAACCGGAGACATGAGAGTACCGCGCGTCTAAAAGAACATTCTATTTAAAAATATTTCTTTGTGGGGATTTCCAAACTGATGGTGTTTTCTGATTCAATGCGCTTTCTTGATGTCTACTATATTTATCTGGCAATATATTATCTTGGAATTCTGTTTTTGCTCGGTCAAAAAGCGTGAGTGTGACGTTGTATCGTGACGTTACTGTATTGTGAAATAGATGATGCCAAGGAAAACCTACTCAAAGTTCGCTTTAATGTTACCAGGGAATTTATTCTAGGCGGTTTTCATTTAGTTATAAATAAAATAAACGTAAATTGAAATTAGTTTTGCTAAAGAAAACTCATTAAGCAGATTGACGTTTAATAGAGGCTTCGAATGACGCACTCGTTTTTTGGTACAAATAGCCTACATCAAGAAATCTTGCCGTCAGTACAGCAAATTAGGTTAAAAATTAATATTTTAGAAATTTCTATGCTCATAACATGTCTTACAAGTGTGGTGAAACTTATCAACGATAATGCCAACGTACAAATGTACTGATCTTTTTAAAATTTAATTTTAGATTATTTCAATACAAATTGCATACATCAATAATTTAGCTGTTTTGAACACCTGGGGGCTTTACCACGAAACAACCATTGTACAAAAAATTATTTTTAAAATATCATCCGACTTTTTGTATCTAAAACAGTAACAAACGACGGTGGTTTAGGCCCTTGAGCATTGGAAAAACAATTGCTTGGCTTTATTCATCAAACGAAATCATTGTAACAAATTCACGGAATTTTTCTGTGAGTGTTCTGCAATTAGCAAAGTTGTTGCTGATAACATTTGCCCACTGAAATAATATTCATTTAAAAATAAATAATACGTATGGAGTGGATAGTAGGGTGACTCATGTCGGATTCGAACCTCCGTACGGAACTTCTGCGCAGCAACAACAGGCCATGATGCCCAAACATAACTTTCGTACAGAAGTTTTCGAGAAGAATCAAACATTCTTTCTCGTTTTATGTTGCCGCAGCACAATAAAAGAAAAGTAGGAGACCTCTTTGATATTTTTACTGCAGACAAGGCAGATTTTCTCTACGAGTATCAAACCTCAGTATACTTAAAAAAACATTATTTCTGTGTTAGACATCGCGTACAAGATACAAAGTATATGGAAAAGTAAGCATGCAAAATGAGAAGAAATAAAAGAAACCAATGTCCCTAAGATTGCCGGAACTTATTTTACTTAAAGACGCAGAGTTAGTGGAAATGAATTTGATAGAAATACCGCTTAAGGTGCTGATATCGAATAGTTTCATTTGGGAAAATCTTAAACACATTATGCCTACAGAACCACAAACTGCCACGAACCAGGTGAAGATGACGAAAAAGACCATATCAAGACTGTGGGGTGGAACAACTCTCGTGTAAGGCAATCAAAGCAAGTAAAAAAATTTTTACGACAGCCATTCAGTGCCGGCCTAGCGGACCAGTCAGCCTGTTCTACGTATTCCTATACTACATATTCAACTGTTCAACTATGTTCTTCCTGGAACGAGATCATGGCAGGTCTTCAGATAATTGCCAATAATTCAAATGAAAAACCATCTACGTGGTCTGAAGCATCAGGTCTTCTAAATTCATTAGACTCGATGGAAACTTGCTTTTACTATCGCTAAACTGTAACGTATCTAGAAAACTTAAGGAAACCCAGTACCTTTTATCTTTATGAGTCGAAAGCTGTTGAAAAATCATTACGAGATGGGGGAGGGGGTGCCAAATGCCAAATGCCTAGGGGCTCTGGCCCTCTAAATCCGAGCCAGCACCCAGTAGGCCCTACGAATGGATCACACTCAAGATCCTTAGAGGTTAGAACTCACAGTGTCTACGCTGCCCAAATTGCGACTTTATAGAACGGCTTGGTAATACCAGTCTTGGCAAGGTAACCAACCGACTTAATTCGCATTTGTATGTTATTTGTTGCAGTATTCCATGATCAGATTATTTCTCGAAAATATCTTGGAGGACTAGCGTTTAAGCTATTAGTAGTTAAGTCAAGCACTTTGAAGACCTCCTGACTGTCAGAGGAAATGAAGGTGTTGGGATTCAAGATTTTTCTTTCACATTAGGTGATGTCCCGAATTTCTGATAGCAAGACAAAAAATTACTTATCAAGACTTATCGCGAAGTCTGCATGGACTGTCCTCAGAATATTTCAGATCAAAAGATTCCACAGGACTATCAGTGATTGTGGATATTTCTAAACACAATTGCCGTGTTCCCAATTTTCACATTGGTCAATGAGTGGTCAACTGGCACAATCCACTACTAATAAAAGCCTGTAACTAATGGCCTCGTTGATCAATCCCTTAAGAGTAGTCGTCTCCATTAACTACTCTCATCAAGTAGCAGCACTAATGTACATACAGACATAAAACAAAATGCATAAATCGAAGTTCTGGAAAATATGCTCTTTCTAGAACTTACTAGAAATCATCTCTCAAACATTTCAAAAAGGTACACGAACACCCTTTAACAATAAGTCATTTGACACATTTTACATTTATCATTCGATTTTCATTCCAGTAAAGTGAATGATTTGCCCATCACAGATTGGACCGGATGATGATGACGATGCTGGTCATACATTGAGCGCGTGCTAATCACACGCCACCCCCAAAAAAAACATGAACGTTCATATTTAATGCTTTCCATCTATTTATATTATTCACACACTCGAATTGACTCGAACAATGCTCTTAGCAACTCCCCATGCAGATTCAACTTATTTGCTAATTTTACACTTGAAGTGTCTACCACAAGTGTGACGTAACATGTTTATTGCTCCACCAGTTCACCTTTAAATTTGAACTTCAATTCACCAAACGTCGGGCTGCATTTTAGAAGGCAATAACTTTTTTGTAAAGTTTTATTACAGCTTTTGTTAAAAAAATTTTTTATACTGTTGACTTTAAACAGTAATGGAGTAAAATTGTTCTACAAATAAACATAGAATGATTGAACTATAGCGATGGAGAAAAACAGAATTCGGGTTTAGTTAGGAATGACTCGAGAATCATTCCCTTAAACGAGCATCTGAGAGGAGGTCTGTGGGGTGTGACTTGTAGAAAATGAAACTAAAACGATCATACGTCCGACTTTCGCCGAATCAGAAAGATCACATAAAACGCCTTTAGGCCGATGTCGCACAAGTTCCTTTTTTCGCACCGTAACTATACAGAAAATCAATAGGACTGTACGCACGAGCGCCCGCAACCAAAAAGAAGTCAGTGTCGTCAGACGAACTATTTTACCCAGCGACTTCCCTTCATCCACGCGAACTGTAGAGCGTCATGAGGTTCTGTGGTATATCAGCATGAACACATGAGATTCGAAATGATCGCGGGTCGTTTAAAATTGTCCATTTCAAAGACTGGGTGAGTTTTACGCATTGTGAGATTTCTCAACTCAGCTATGAAGAATGATCAGCATACCGTATAGCGGACAAAATGCAGCGCGTATGCCAACAACGAAGTATCTACAAAGGTGGGCAGCTATTTTGAAGCTCGTTTGGCATTGGCCTTATACTTCAGAATGGGAATAGAACTCAATCTCACTTACATGTCTCTTCTGTTTGTCAAATACAGGGACAAATTTAGACTCGTTTTTGTTGTAGAATAAATGTTGGTTGTCAGGAGGACTACGCGAAAGTCTACAGAGCAAAGACAGGGCGTTGACCAGCAAATCAACGCGCTGTTAGTAAAGGAATGCAGTTAGCTACACAGTAATACTCGTAACTAATAACTATTATCAAACGACAAAGGAACGCAACGCATAAGCATATTAATACGAAGGAGTCGAGTCCCTAAAGCTGGAGCGGTTTTAGCGATGAAATGTTTGACGGCAGTCTCCCGAGGAAAGTGGGTTCGAAGGGAAATGAAGTTTAAGTCCGACATGCTATTTGAAACGAATCTTCTATACATTTTCACCTCGCAACTGAAAATAGGTGGGTGTGTCGCCGTGGCTCAGTGGTTAGTGCATTGGACTTTGTAACGAGCTCCAGCTATATCCACCGATAACTTTTCGCGTCACCTCTACTTGTCGGGGAATGGCAAACCTCCATAAGCACAATTTTTCATGAAAAATCTTCTCAAATCGCCGTTGCGTACTCGGTTGCGAGAAGTTACATATGTCTTGGCTCAACACGAGCTGTCACGCTAGCTATTAATTAATTTAGGGTTTACACAATTATGTTGATACATACACATGTAAGAAAGACCGGCACTAGGCTAGTCAACGTTAAGTATTCTCAAAATATTTCTCCATGTATTCATATGTACGAATGTTTCTAAACAATGTTGTAAGAAAAATAACTAACATTTTGTCAAGGCGAAACTAAACTGAAAACTCGAAACTCCATAACAATTTCACCCAAGTCGAAACTTACGACCTTTCTCTATTGGTTTATGCCTTGCTTATAATATGCAGATAAATACATAAATACTCAATACAGAGTTTCCCACAAGAGAGTTATGTTAAGCGAAGGAATCAATCCATTTGTCGAACAAGGATTACGCCAAACGAAACCTAGCACTGAACATGCGCGCTGCACAGCTGTTAACGACCTTACCAACCGGCATGCGTTCATACTATCTCTATATGCAAATACATATCAAACGTTTGCCAACTTGTTTGGCTTAAAAGATAAAAAACAAAACGATAGCAAATGCTCGGTTATTGTTTGGGGAGAGTTCAATAACGACCCAAGGATTTCATCGACTTCGTAACAAAGGTATTCATCAAGGACTTTAAATTCCTTATAATATGTGTTTCTTCGATTTTCCTTCGATACTCAAAATTGAACTAAAGAAACAACGTCAATGACGAAGAATTCCTCTCATCACGAGTCTATTTGACAAAATTGTTCAGAAAGAGTAAACAAAATAAATTTACGATTGTTCTTCACTGTTAGCGGTCAATATTTACCGAATCTGGAAAACCTTTCGTTTGTAACACACTCAACATTCAAATGATGTTTTTTTTTTTTTTTTAATTAATCATATATATTTGATGGAGAACACACAAAGAAAGCTCTCCTCCATTCGATGGGATTGGCTCATATTTCGTGTTTATGACAATTTACGATTAATTATAAAATATACACCTAAATGCCACCGCTTTTTGGTAAGGCATAAACTTCTGGTATGATAGACGTGAGAATATGTCATCAATCGGGCACGTCGGGTATATACATACACAAAATACTTGGCATGGAAACCATTTACCAAACCTTAAAATGTGGTTATACCATTTGTACACGAAATAACTTTGTCAATTTACTTGGCTAATTATTGCTTTAACAACAAATTAAAAATTAATTGTATGCATATGTACATAAGTACATATGCACGTTGAAGGATTATAAATGTACTAACATAGGTTAGGAGTATACTATAAAAATTTCGAAAGAGCTCTACCTCTTTCGTATGGTACTTCAGTCCAAGTTCAACCCAACTGAATGTCATCAACCATTCAAGGCGAATTTTAACACGTTAAAAAGTCAGTTAAACTAAATCCGCATTGTGCTAACATTATCCTTACAATCCGAATTTTAGCAAGGTATTTTGCGGCGCTCTTAGGTTTTTCCACCAAACCATTGGTGGTGCAAGAAACGATGGTATGGATTCTGGTTTTACCTAAATAGAATGTGACAGTCGAAACTTAAAACAAAGAATCCTGACTAATCTTCATCATCATCATCTTCCAATAGCCCGCTTATCCGCTATGAGGGTCGCGAGTTTAGGGAGCTTAAGTGGACTCTCCACATTTGCCGATCTTCCACCATCGGCTCTAAATCATTTGGGGCTATCCCCAAACGGGTAGAGGTGAGATTTCGGACTTGGTCCAGCCATCTCATCCTAGGCCTACCCAGGGGACGTCTACCCGATGGCACATATTCCATGGCACGTCTTGAAAACCGAGTTGGGGAAATGCATTTGACGTGCCCAAACCATCGAAGTATGGACCTCTCCGTTCGAAAAAGTAGCTGCTCGACATTGAGTGCCTCGCGTACTCTGGTGTTCCTTACCCGATCTCGGCGAGTCACCCCAGCAATACAACGAAGAAATCTCATTTCTGCAGCTTGTATCCGCGATCTTATTCTTTCGGTCATTACCCAAACCTCAGGGCCATAGATGAGGGTCGGAACAAACACTTAAAGAAAAAAATTTGTTTGTTTCGATTACCAGAGCTGCCCAATTGGCGTCAATGATCACGATATACGATCTTTATAGATAGCCAAGGCACTAGCTGCTACTCAAATCACATCCAAGCTTGTGAAGTGTTGTCGCGAAAGGCTGAGGGTTCTTGGCACACAGGTGTGTCTCCGGCCACAGTGGTGTAGCAGAAAATGCAACTTCTGAGGAATTGGCAAGTAAGGAATCAGCCCCAGAACCAGAGCTGGCGGACAGTACAATTAAACCTCCACTTCATCCTCGGAAAGAAATAATAAGGCTAGGATCCTTCACTGAGGCAAATAACAGATGGAAAACACTTACCACCTACGTAGAACGACCAAGCTCCTACATATGGACAGGAAATATCTACCATTAATGATATGATTAATTAGAGGTCATTTTTTTTTTCCAAAGGAAATTTCCAAGCACTCAGACTCATTATCGGTCCATTATACTCCCAGGCAGAAACCCCTCTTTTGGTGCAGTGGTTTGTTTTGTTTCGGTGGCTATAGTTTTCTTCAGGTCATAATATGCTCAGGTATCATACAAAAAAGCTCCACCTAACCGAGGACAACCTATGCAGAGGATGCGGTGACGAGGAGGTTTATGAGGACACAACCCACTTTCTCTCTCACTGTTCAAGCCTCTGCAATATTAGAAAAAGAACATTGGGCAGATACCTCTTCGATAGCATCGAGGAATTATCCGATGGTTCACTGTTGATCTGCTCAAATTTGCAAGGACAGCCAAGTGGCTGCTATCAAGTATCACGCAAAAGCAAGTAGCTAGTAAAATAGATGAGTACCACAACGGGTCTACATAGACATAACTGAGATGAAGAGGGTTTCATAATCTTCATCGGCCCGCTTATCTAACCTAACCTAGATATTCTGTTCAATAATTTGTTACACCGTACATCATTTTACGAGTGATTTGTGGAAGTATAAAACATCTTCTGTAAAGCCTGACAGTCACTTTAAACACCGATCTTCATTTTGGAAATCAGCCAGAGTAAGTATCAATTAATCAATCCTTCAATTGTTTTTTTAGTTTTTTTAGTTTTCTGTAATGAATTGCTGGATGACAATGATTCTCAATGTGTGCATTTTCAACTCCGCAATTAAGTTGCGTTTAATCAAGCTTTATGACTCGAAAACTCATTTTTAAAAAAATACTATACTAAATCTGTTTTTATTAAAAACAAACAGTTATCTGCAGATATTTTAAAATAATCATAACGCACTAATCCTTCTGTAATTTCCTTTTGTAAAGTCATTGCAACTATGTATCAAAAAAAAAACTTAAGAAAACAATGGCGTCAGGCACGATAGCTTATCAATTTAATCTATTCAAACAATCATCTAGAAATCACGGAACTAGTAACCAAGGCTACAATGGCAACGCAATGTCGTAATGCCTTTATGGTAAAACGTATGGAAAAGCCCAAAATTATCTATTGGAAATAAAACTCAGTAGTAAACCGATAATCACTTATAGTATTGTAGCAAAAAATCGTACAGAACTCAGCAAAGATTTAAAAGCCATATTGCATAGTACAAGTCTCTCACCGTTAAATAATCTCCAAACAAACAGGCTGTGCTCTGGCTTACAAAATTATTTTATGAGCGCAAAAGACGCCGAGCGTCCTAGATGTGCAATTGAGGTTACGGCACCAGAAATGGTCGATAAAATTCACATGGACGATCGGAGAACTAAAGTGCATGCGGTTGCTGAAGTTGTAGGGATCTTAAATGATCGGGTGCACAACATTTAAAAAAAACAAAAACTATTTGGATATGAGAAAGCTCGCTGCACGATGGATCAAAAACTTAATTTACTTAAAAAAGGTTCTCCTTTGGCAAAGGAAAAAGTGCTGTTTAGCCAGTACAATGCCCTGGCTCACACTTCTGCAATCGCAACAGTAAATTGATTGAATTGTGAGTTGCTTCCCCATCCACCATAGTCGCCTCAAGGTTGGAAATATAGGTTGGAGGAAAGAGATTAGCGTCAAATAAAGAGTTTTCACCTCAACGTAGGCCTATTCTGCAGAATTCGACAAATTCTACTACTTGAACAGCTTTAAGAAGCTGGAGCATTGCTGGGCTAAGTGTTTCGACTTAAAAGGAGATTATGTTGAAAAACAAAATTGATTGCCAAAAAAATCATGTTCACCTGTTATTGTACGGACATCGAACATCCCTCATGCTATAGGGTCGATTGAGTACCTAACCGTAGTTATTGTTACCTGGATACCATGCCTCTTGAGTTTTTAAGGTAGCCTTAATGAACCTCCAGATATCCCTGATGGGTACATACTTTAGTTCTTCGGTATCCTGGAAGAAATGCCTTCCAAAAAATCTATGTCTGAGGTGGCAGAGACCTGGACAGTGGCAGAGGAAATGGGTTGTGTCCTCATTGACTTCCTTGTCTCCACAAACCCTACAAAGGTCGTCTTCACTTAGCCTTAGCTTTTTCATATGATAACACAGAGTATTATGACCTGTAATTACTCCTACAAGGATGGAGAGGGTTTTCCTGTCCTTCTGCATCAATGTATCAGTTCTGCCACGATTGTAACTTGGCCATAATTGTCTAGTTATCTTACAGGAGTCCAAAGAACTCCATCTTTCATTCGCTTCTGCTAGAGTCTTGAGCTCTGCTTCATGTTTGAGTTTACATGGCGGGATTTTCACTGATTGATCAGCCTGCTCCAGGTCTAGCGTAGATCCTTTCCTTGCCAATTCATCAGCCTTCTCATTCCCTGGTATGCCCTCATGTCCAGGGACCCAGCATAATTTTACCTCATGCTCCCGACAACACTTCCAAGCTTCGATTTTATTTCAGTAGCAGAAATCGCTTTTAGTGCTGCCTGGCCGTCGATGAAAAATGTGATATCATCACGTGGTATTACCTTTATCGCAGTCTCCCGGGCAGCAATTTTCACTGCTAGGACCTCCGCCTGAAAAACGCTACTGTGGTTCGGGAGTCTGAATGATTCGAAGAGGCTAAGTTTGTCTGAGAATATACCTGCTCCCACGCCAATGTCCATTTTGGATCCATCAGTATAGATGGCTTTGGTTCGCGGGTTTTATATTGTTCCCTTTTTCCATTCTTCTCTGTTTGGGAATGAGCAAGAGAACGGTACTTTGAAGTCTAGGTAGGGCACCATGTCCGTGGTTACTACATTGCCCATGTACTTGCTTAGAATAGGCGTGTTTTTTTGAAACCTAGCTAGCCAGTCGTTCATTTAGACGATTCGCAGCCAGCCAAACCCAATCGATTTTTATACCATCAAGTTGGTACGTGTGATTTCGTTCCTATGACATCGGCTGTCAAACTGTCAAACTATTCGGCATTAAACCAAATTGTTTTTTTTCTAATTTTTTTGTGAAAATCTTAATTCTTCAAAGAATTTATTCAATGAATCATTTACAAAAATAGGTATAAAATCATAACATCTTCCATCTTCGTACTCAGACGCCGATCAAATGTCAAGAGAACATAACAATTTGGCAGTGATACCAACGCTATAAATGAAAAATATGGCTTTCGGCGCCCCCTGGCCATGGAATATCGTTAAATTCCAGCTGGTTGTTGTATTTGTTTTACGTATAAAATTTGACTTTGCTATCAACTACTGGCTGACTAGGTTTCAAAAAAAACACGCCTAATCTGAGCATGCCCCGTCGTACTTGAACTCCAGCCATTCGCTCGGCTGATCCTCAGGGCGCTTCTGGCCGCAGATTCCTGTATAAACAGGTCTAATGGAGGCAGGTTGAGAATAACCTGCCTTACGAAAATCAAGCTCGTGTGGCCTATTCATCGGTATTCAGCCCTACCACATGTTTCCTGCGCTTTGCCCATTGAATTCTATTTAGATTTACCAAGATCCTTAACCCACTTTGGTCAGTATAATAGGCCGCAGTCCACAAATGTCGTATAGTTGTTGTAGAAAATCGTTGTTCTCGGCCTGTTAGACTTAAAATACAGCTTCTACGACGAGCAAGTGGTACAATACATTTTATGACCGTTACTTCCCTTAATTCATTACAAGCCAGCTCTACAATCTTTTTACTTCTCCTAATCTTAATACATTATCGTGCTTAAAATCAGTCAATAGGTCATAATTTTTAGCCAAAGCAAGTTTCTTATTTCAAAGGCATATTAAAAATAATCTAAACAGGCGATTTATCTTCGTAAACGTCAGCAATAAATTTAAACAATTTCTATTGAACTACGTGAACATGTCTGCTGATATTGCAAAAAAAAAAATTGGTAACAAAAAAGTATAGATTAAGCGGTGTATCTTTGTTAGATCTTTTTATTAGTGACGTCTTTAAGGCCGAATATAATTTAGTTTAAACTTAATAGATCAGATAAATACTGACGTATTATAAGAATCTTTTTCAAACTATAATCTGATTAAATTGATAGAGAAAAAAAAAAACACGTGATTGTCCAGTAAAAGAATATTGAATACATCATTAAACGACTACAACACTTACATTATAATATGTTGTTATCTCGCATATGTAATACGTAGCATCTGATTTCTAGACACCTTCGGAACAAATATTCTAGACTGACACAAAGTGTGGACTGTTAATCAAAACAAAACAACTACAAATCTCTAATTCATAGCTTGTAGTTGCATAACCGGTTTTAACTTTTATTTTTAATATTCTCGCGCGTAATTTTCTCTTGCTCCTTTCAAATGTACATACACATGTACAATTATAAATCGTCGATAACAATCGGACAGAAATGTAAAGAAATACCACGCTTTCATATTATCGATTGATGAATGTGTTTTGTACCTACTTCAATACCGATTACTGAAGCCAACGCATTGTTCATGTGTAGTAGGATTTATGTTGGTAAATGGATTAGTGCTAAGTTAAAACAGAAACTTTCTACTTCAAGAATAATTTACAAGTATGTATTCCGATTCGATAAGATTCAAGGCACTTTGATTATTTTCAAAATGTTAACAGGTATTGATATCGGATGGCAATAAATAGAAAAAATTAACTTATTAGCGAGAGAGTACACGCTTTAACGAACTTGATAAGCCTCATCGATAATAAAGCAAACGAGTACTATTTTCAGTGTATCTTAAGATTGAGATGCAAAAGTGTGACAACAAAATAATTTGTCACGCGTGCAAAAGCATGTTGTTAATCTCATTATCTCAAGAAGTACTAAAAGCCTTAAAAGAGAGCAACATTGTATATTGTGTAATGAGTATATGTAGATGCACTTAGTCAATGTTTACTGCTACGCCACAGGATCTTAAATTAAGTGATTTATTTCCACAGATTTCTTGCCAATTTAACTGAAAGTTTTAATACTTTCCATGCCTTTACTTTCGCCTGAAACATACAATTTTATATTTAAAAAAAATTTAATGGATCCCCACTATTACCACCAAATCAATACATATGATTTGGACGAACCACAAGCTGTGGACTGAATGTTAATCTCAGCAAAGCGGAACTAATGCTATTTACCACCAAGCATTCGTGCTATTTACCATGCCTCAACAACCAAGTAGTCTCCCTCTCTTGCAGTGCAAGATACCTAGGCGTCACCCTTGACCACAAGCTTGGAAACTAAACATTGAATCCAGGGTACGTAAAGCACGTATCGCCTTTTACGACTGTAGTAAATCTTTTGGTAAAAGCTGGGAACTACAATCTTCTCTGGATGTACACCGCCATCCTATCCTCACCTACAGGTACCTCGTTTGGTGGTCCATCTTAAGTAAATCACACAGCATTCCTCAAATAAATAGCGTTCAAAGAACAGCGGGAATTTTCACCAAAAGTCCCTTGCGATCAAGCCCGACCGAAATATCCTGCCACTGGCCCTGCACATTAAATACATCGTCTTCTATAGCGCAATAAGACTCAACCAGTCGAGATTTTGGGTCGCAAAACCACAGCAAGGCCATGGACCGGCTGTCAAGGGCTCTGCATGACACCTCAACATGATTTCATGAAAAATATCCTAGTCTGCCTCCAGTCCAGGACGGAATGAAAGAATAACCCGCCACTACCAACAATCAAGTTTCCATCTCTACCGATGGCTCAACGATGGAATGCGGCGTCAAATCAGGTGTCTACTCAGCTGAACTGAAGATCTTCAAATCGTATCGCCTTCCCGATTCCGCTTGTGTATTCCAGGCGATAGTACTAGCGATCAGGAGAGCCTGCAAGATACTCAGCTTCAATTCCACACCCTTTAACAATATGACAAATCTTTAGTGATAGTAAGACCACCATCAAACCGCTCCAAGCATGCACCACGGCTTTCAAATTAGTAGAACAATGTAACGAAGTAATTGCCTTTGAAGGCGCTCGGTTCAACATCACTCTTCTCTGGGTTCCTGGTCATAGTGCTCTCTACAGTAAAATTTGTCAACCGCAACGGCTTCCAGTATTTTCTACCAACTGCAACAAGAATAGAACGTATATGATCTTATCACTAGAAGGCGAATTGAGACAGCGAAAATCGTTGCAATCAGCACTGACCATTGGCACACAAGCTCCCACAAGCAAGGTATTTCCTTCAACACCCACTACCGTATCTGTAACAACACACAGGAAAAGGAAACCTGGTTTCACTTCCTATGCGCCTGCCCGGCACTAGCTAGAGCCAGGCATCCCACTCTCGGAAAAGCTTTTTTTTTAGGACCTATCAGAAATGTCCGTCATAAAATTCTGTAACATCATTCATTTTCTTGATTCCACAGGATTGATCTGAAAATCACTCCTGTTCTAGGAATATACACCGATACCCTAGTGCTACTTGAGCCGCTGGATAGACCAGTCAGGCAGCCACTTCTACCTACCTAAGAGAAAATGTCACACCATCGGCCGATGTGTTTCCTGAAAAGTCGAGGTTGTCTGAATTTTCGCCGTTGAAAACAATTTTCTTAACTTTTAAGGTCGTTGACGGCTTTAGGGAACGGGGCTACCCTACTTCAATTTTATTTAACCGATTATCTATTACTTCGATCGACTCATCAAACTTTGTAGTAGACACTGGCTTTCGCAGTTGATCCTGAGACATAAATCTTTCAAGCAAACTTGTCGGAAACTGAGAACACTGCTTGCTCTTTGAACGACCAATTCAATCGAAACCAGTATAGATTGAATTAAAAAAAATCGCCAGCCACCTTTTGGCCTTATTGTTGTTCATTTTCATACTATTTAAAAATTTTCCCAAATTTCTATCAGAACATTTTCAGAACACAACTGAAAATGTACAACGAACGATCGGAGCGCAGTCGTCCAAACACAATTGACAAGCCGGCAATACTCGACAATTCTTCATGCGCTTCAGGTGATAACATGTTTCATTGATAACGGTAAGCCGAACGATCGTCAACACGATACCGTCAAGCTATTATCGTCATACGTGATGATGGTCCTTCAAATATATCGTCAGCACTATACCGTCATGTTATTTTTGTCATACGTGATTAGATTTCCCATTTCCCTCACTTGATGTTTGAAATGTTTTATGTTTAAGAATTATTTTTTGAATTCGGAAAGAACCTGTCAAGGCAAAGAAAAAAAACTAGTTGACATCTAACAAAAGGAATTAATATAACAGACAGCTAGACGTTGAGGTCCATTTTTTTCCTTTTTTTTTTTTGTGCAAGTAAAGAGATAAGGTAATTTTTTCAGCACAAAATACATAACCATATACCGGCACATGTTTGCGAATTCGCTTATCAATGGCAATTCTGATTATAAATGATATCGCAGACAACAAGAAAATAATCAACCGACGATAGATGTCAGCGCGCGCACCACAATCTACACAAGTAAGCTTTCTGTGAAATTCAAGTCATTCTGTAGCTCAGAGTGATCGCACGTCAGAAACATAAACAAAGCTTGAGCTTTGCATGAAAGAGAGAGAATGTTTGTTTGCATTTTAGAGAACTAATAGTAAACAATGTGATTGAAGTACAGGGTGTATCAGTGATTGTCATTTGTTTTATGTTGAAAAACACTTCAGACTTTAGTTGTTGCAAATTTGAGGACCTCAAGTTAAATTGAAACTTATCACGCGTATGTTACTTTGTAGCTCTAGATTCACAGATTCTATTTTAAGAAGATTATTGAATGAAGAGTTTATTTTAGAATTAATTAACATGTCGCGTGATGAACATCTCATCCGCTAATGACTCGCCATATGGTCATAAGATTGACGAACTCTTTTTGTCATTTATTAGTTTCATTTCTCAATCTATGGATTCCAAGATAGATTGATTGATTATTATGAGCTGCGACCCTTAGCAACTATGTACGTATGTATGTGTATTTAATCGGCCATAGCGATAGGACGCTATAACTTATGAGTTTTTTCTGAATGTTTCTCTTATGTATAAAAGAATTGTAAACGCCGGCAAATCGCACACCGTTTGCGTGTAAGAAAAGGTGTGACTCTTATCGAAATTAAAACATTCATTCATTTGTTATCTCATGGGAAGGTTCGTCCTTAGGGCAAACAATGGGATAGTGGCACTCGCAATAAAAAAATATATATATATATATAAGGTATTCGCGACGAAAATCTGTCCATTTTGAAGAATAAAACTAAGACAAAGATATGAATCGTCGTCTATCAGCTTTAATATGAAAAAAAGCGAAAGAATTCATACGCTTCGAGGCCGATATTTAATACAACACCCATATTTTAGCACGAAAAAAAGATGTGAGTCTGAGCTTTACGAAGAAGTGAAGTCTAAGACTTAAATGTAAAAATCTCTTAGGACAACCTGTTTATTTATTGGCAATTCTATAAGATCTAGGGCGGCCAAAGGCATCAGCACCAGTTCTAGCTTTTCCCAGATCAAAGGACCCGTAAGCCACAAGAGAAATGATTTGAACAAAAAAGCAAATGCCAGACATGAAGATGAGGTATAAAACTAAACAACTAGTGGAACGACCTTCAGGAGAATATGCCACCAACGATCTTAACCATAAGTATCTCGTCATAAACAGCCTACTTCGGTCCCTAAAGAACATAGGTTCTGAGACCATTGGTTACACAGATGATGTAACGGGCACCGGCAAATAAGAAAGCTCCGTTTCGGAAGTGCTGCAATATGCGCTATCTGAAATACACAGATGGTGCACCAAAGAAGGCTTTTCTGTTTATCACAAAAAAAAAAACGACTATCGTTCCTTTTACCAAAAGAAACCTCAATCTTCTCTTTCGCCTCTCCAACTATTCAATCCTTGCAAGAAGCAAAGTACCTCGGAGTAATCCTGGGCAGTAAATTGTCTTGGAACCCGCACATCGACCGGACTGTCGAAAAAGCCACGCAAGCGTTGTGGATCTATTGCCGCATCTACTGGAGACCAAATCTGCACCATTCTGTCAGACCTACCCTGATTTCTGCGGATATAGCCTGGTGGGTAAAAACTAAAGACAGCCAAGAAACTGAAACGAGTTCCACGTCTAGTTGAAATGTGCGACGGTTTGCCTGTGTTCTATCCCAACACTTCGCTTAACTTTATTGTCAGTCTCCGTCTGCCCAGGCTCTTCCACCTTAATAACATGAATTCTAAATATCTACCTGACGATAGACTTCGGTGATGCTTTTCTCCCTACATCAATAAACGACACTCTTCCAAGGTCCTGCTTCAAACGAAACTACTCAGTAGTCATCCCCCGAGTAAAGGCCAGAAAAGTTCAAACCCCGTCGCTGAGAGCACTACCAAGATTAGTACACGGACGGCTTAGCAATGGATCATCTAGCACTAACATATTGGTTAGTCGAAACATATGCTCAACGATCTTCCAGGCAGACATACATATATGCCATTAATCAGTGCATAAGCTTAAACTTTCTTTCTAACTTACGTTGCAAAAACATCTTTACCTTCTCTGGCAGTCAAGATGTCCTGAAACCACTGAACTCAGCCACGATAAAATCGATACTAGTTCTAGAGACAGTCGAAATGCCTCTTGAACTAGAAAAAACAACTTGGTCATACTACACTGGATCCCAGGTTATAAGGGCCACATCGGGAACGAAACAGCGGACTCACTGGCTAAAATAGGTGAGACAACCCCCCTCACTGGTCCCGAACCAGCCTATGGAATAAACAAAATCCACACGAGAGAACAAACTCTGTTCAAATCCAACGCGATCTGGATGGGAAGTGTGGAGAGCTGTGCCGCGAGAGGGAGAGATTGCGTAATTATGCTGTTTCGGAGACCTGTGCCACGGGAGGGAGAGAGCGTGTTGGTGTTGGAGACTGGATCAACGGTGCGTGGACTCAGTCGCATGTGCGCCGCCGACCCAAACAAATCTAGAGTGTTTGGCAAATAAACAGAACATTAGCCACAATCGGAAACATGTTTTATGGATGGTTTGCACAGGAAGAATAGAACAGATATTTAGCAAATACTAGTTCCCCACTCTATCCCAAGAAAAATCTAAGTTTCTTCAGAATCTGAGCAAGTATTCTAAGTGACCACCCCTGACTAAAACAGTATCTACACAAACTTAATCTGTCACCGGACTCTATCTGTAGACTATGCATGGAGAGCGAGGAAAGCTCCCTTCACATCGGTACACAAGGACCCGCCCTCATTCATAAGAAAAAAACGGACTCCGACGGTGAACTCGTCTCCCCAAACGCGCTTGCCATGGTTGATAAGCTTCCTGACAGAGGGGTACGATAGAGCGGATTACTCGGATTAAAGAAGTAGGTTTCAGCGCCAATTTTGGATCAATTGGTACACATTTTTCTGAAGTTCAACATCTTCTATGATATGAATCTATACCCAATGACGTAACAATTTTCTAAAAGAAGAAACGGAAATATATAGCTTTTGTCAATTTTTTCAACAAAGAAACAGATGCAGCAGATGTTATTTGTGTTCCTATTTTTGATTAGCTTCAGACTCAGAACGACTTTTTGCTCGTTGCCTTTGGATCTGTAAATACATAATGCCACCATTGAATTATTATTCGAAGAAAATAGATGAATCGTAATCCGAACTGAGAAAAACGTTTTGTGTCTACCATCGAAAGAGTGTTGTGCGCGAATTAAAGCTCGTTTCCTACCTGTACTTGTACACTGACAAAAGTCTGATTGGAAGTTAAGCAAGTTTTGGACCTCACCAAAGAACCTCGCTAAAGAATGGACTCTGACAAGCACTAATCGCTGCAGAAAATCGAAAGAATACTGGTTTTACAGTAGGAAATAAGCTAAACCACTGTGCAGTAGAACTGCGCAATGCTTCGTCAATCCCTCAGCGTCTTATGGAATGTGTGTCAACTTATTTTATTTCAAGAACCTATTTAACGTACCTCGCCAGTATCAAGAACACTTTTGCAGAACATCGAAAAACGTGTTTCTGGACACCACAGGACTGCTGCAGGCAATCGTTTGAGTCATGAATACACTTAAATCCAACGTAGTCTAATCTATTCGGTATTAACAACTTACTTAAACGAATTATTAACACAAACATAGGTCAGTCAGTCTATCAATTAAGGTAACCTAGACGATATGACGGTATAAATACTTCAGCCTAAGGCATTTGCTGTTTCATGACGCATTAAACGATGAACTAGAATATCATTTATGGACACGGAGGGAGTAAAAAAACTTTAATAAAGTTCTGAAATCATACGTTTGCAATCGTTACTAGCCACCTTATAGAGTTAATTATAACTTCATAGTTCAAGGCTACATGAAACCAAACTGAGTCAGTTGGCCAGTTGGTTAGAAATAAAATCAATCACAAAAATGAATACACTTGACGACAAGAAAATTGCCTATAAGTGTGAAAGTCTATTAGACAAAAGGTATAATTAGCTTGACTTCTGACACGCGTCTGTGGAAAATTAGGACATTCCACAATTCCGTGATATAATAACTAAAAACGCACCGTTAAATGAATTCAACGCTAATTGAAGATGAAGTCAGAAGAGAACTCTTTCGTTTCCAGGTTTTCATCACCTTAGTTTTGCTGGATAAACATATATGTACTTAATTATGCAAGCGCCACTTTTGTTTGTTTTCGTACAAATGATTGTCGATTGTTGGTAGCCGTTGGTTAATTTATTCACGCCACGGCCAAACCACAACAAATTTGATTGTAAGCGAGAAGAAAAAAGGCAAAAAACAAAGCGAATCCGATCTGTTTCTTGGTAATTATCTGTGTTTAGTGAATGTTTACTCATTAGTATGTAAATAGTTTCAGAATTATTTATTTTAAAGTATTTTAAAGCTTTCCCATGTTTTGAGCATCGGTAGAACTACTTTAGAAGTAGTTTTCGAGATATTCTAGTCAATTTTAATTCATAAATCACTACCAGCACCCATTCCAGTTTTGTTGCCTTTGCAGAGCAAGCAATTGAAGGCGGTGGAATGAATCATTGAGGACAGAGAGTCAGGTCTGGTTTCGAGTAATCGACAAAAACTGTTTTGAAGTTGAACTCGACATTTGAAACGAGAAACTGGTTTTCGGTGTGGAAAAATCGATTTGAAGTATAAGTGCTCTTCGACTGCAGTGTCCTAAGAATAAATTCATTTTTTACTGATTTCGATGCAAGGTCCAGTTACCCTCCTGAAGGAGTGAGGAATAAACTGTATAAGGAAGAATTTTTCTTGTTAGGAGTATGGTGACTCCTTGTTATGTAAGAATGTGTCAAACTCAAGGCGAGAATTTTTGAATACATATTCATACTGTACATGAAGATTTCGCTTCGCGCACACAATAGAGGATCAATAAACTTCCATCAATCAATCCAAGTCGAATGCAATGACCTAAAATCCATGAGAATAGCATCGTTAACCCACTGAAGGACATGGTGGTTATACACTTCCAGGCATGGCATGTACCCACAATGTCCTCGACTTAACAACTAATTCAACAAATTACAACCAAAATCGACTCAAAAATTAGAACCCATTCTTGTTGGATGATAGGATGTGTTGCAGTGGCATAACAAATCATGAAGAATCACCTCTGGTTTATCGATCATGTGCGCCACCACACATCAAGTGGAAAAATCAATGGAGTTGTGTTGGATTTCTAGATTTCAAATGGGTTTCCAATTGCCGCGAAGAGAATTAAAATCACCATCGTATGAGAAAAAATAAGACGTTTCAATTGGAACAGAACCAAACTCCACGATGCAATGGTGTTTTAATTAACTGTAATTTTCCTTTAAGAACTTTGTGGAAACTGCCTCAAAAGGGCGTCGCCGTTTGACAGCAAACACTGAATTAGGTGGTTCAACAATAAATTCACTTATTTATCCACTTTAAAACACTTAAATTAACTGGCTGTTCGAATTGCACTTAAATTATTGAATCTAGTTAGTATAAAATAACACTAATTTATGTTATGTATAATTAATTATTAATTAGAAAAAGAAAACTTACCTCGTATTCTGACCTCAACGCCATATTCCAAAAACTCAAATGCCAACTACAATACAAGAACTACAAAAACTCGGTTGTTTTTTTTTTGGCTTTCCTTTTTTTTTCTTTTCTTCGGTTTTACCTGGACTGCCAACCTTGCGAACGTGAAATTCCAATGAAAGATGTCAAAGTTTGACAGTATGGCAGAATATTTGTGTGGTGAGAGACGAGATACAGTTTTTGGAATATAGACGGCGCGCATCCATACAGTGTGTTCGGAGAGAAACGTGACGTGTTCAAAGACAACCAAAATAAGGCTTTTAAGAGTTGTTTGGTACACGTTTTATTCATCATAACATTGAAGTTCTATGTAAGCCTGGCTTCAGTGGATCCAAACAACTTTTCTGAACTAACCTGCTGTTCATCTGCGGTTTGTTTTCCTGATTGAATCCATGCATTGCATAGCAAGTGGTGTCTGGACTAACTTAGGCCAAATGTGTCTAAAGATTTTGCAATAGCATTGTCGGTCGGTTTGTTATGTATTCGTTAATCGTTAGCATGCAGTTTCCTAAAGTGTCTCTGTGGTTTGGTATCCAGATTAGGTAAAAATTGAATCGTCCTGTCATGAACATACATATATGTTATTCACATCGAATTTTATAATTAAAATGAATTTTACAGCAGAAAATCTTGTCAAAAAGAAAGTCGGATTGGTAAAAATCACAAACATAGTAACATTTTTACTTCTTAATCTATTTACGTTTTCCAATTGCTTAATTTTGCAACTTTAAGCTATTGGACTGATAACCTGCTGCCAAAAAAACTGTTACTCTAATATGAGCCAACAACTACATTAATAAATTTTATTGAAGGCAAATAAGATTGAAATAGAGAAAATATAACATCCCTGACAAGTGCAAATTAATAGCTAATTCACGAACCACCTTATTTTCATAGCTTTTGGTTCGAAAATTCAATTCGATTATTATCCCAGAGAAAATGAAAAATAGTAGTAGTTTCAGGAATTGTACAGTTTGGCAAAAAATTTCCACAAGTCAGTAAATCAAGTGGTCAAGACTTCAAATATGTGTTGTTAGCCTCCTTCATCGAAAAATGAAAGCAAAACTTCGTTAAGAAATTTAATAATTAGCATTCGAAACGTGTACAAATTTTGAAAAAAAGTGGAGTTTTGGCAGATATTAAATTCCAGACATCCTTCATACAAATTTCCTGCACGACTATCAAATGAAAATTGACACACAAATTACGACGGGGGAATTAGATTAGTAAGTAAGAATCGAGTTCATTATAAGCGGACACTACTGTATATGACACCTTCGCAAAGTCGTCTCTTGACGATCTAATCGATCTTTAAGGCGAATTGCTCGCTTCTGAAATATGTCGAGTAAGTGGATAGAGTGGTTTTGGATCGATTTCCAGATAAGAGAACGTTTACTTCATATTGAGCGATTTTACGCCTAAACCAAATAAGGGACAGAAACGATTTAGGCTTGAATAGGGGACAAAGCCAAGTATTTGCTATCAACAAGAAGGGACACCCAACCTTGATCAATCGGACACAACGTCACAGTGCACTTCAAAGTATTAAGGGACACTGGTAAAAACATCTCACGAGAAATCAAGATTAACTGTTGCCATCGTTGATTTTTTCGGAGAAGCAAGACTATACATACACTCCTTGAACAACAAAAAATTTGTATTGTAGTCCTACTTTATGGGACTCAAGCGTGGACTCTGTCGAAGGTGGATGAAGATATTTGAGGGTAAAATTGTTCGCAAGATATTTGGTCCCATTTGCGGAATTATACAAGCTGTACAACGACATTAATTTACTAGGACATGTGATACGTAAGAAGACCTCGCCTAAGGTGGCGCGCACAAGAAGAAGGGAGCCTTAACCAACTTAAAGTTGTTAACAGGAAGAAGTTAGCTAAGGTCTGAAGAACTGGAGAAGGGTCTTGACCCTGAACTTTAGCGCCTCCCATGCAAGTAAGTAGGAAACTAAATATAAACGTTTAAGTAGACGAAAATACTACTTCTAGACTTTTTGAAGTCGACGGTTTTCATAAAACGCTTCGAAGGTAACTATTGCTTTTTCTGCATGGTACATACAATATCTACGTAGTGTATCTTTCTAATTTTGTTTCAATTGGGATTAAGATTAATTTATTTGGATTTGAATAAGTTGGCAGAGCCGTAAATTGACTGTTAACACATTTTAAATCGAGTCAAGGACAGTGCTTATTGTTGGCTGTACTGGCATTTAAATGAATGCGACTCAGCTGTTTGATGTGAAAGTCTTCATTTAGATCAATCAATAAAGTTTTGATATCATGTTTCTGATGAGATAACTTATTCATTGACTCTTATCAACGTTAAAACATCAGGATTGTTAAGCGGAATAAGAAATGTACATATGCAGCTAAGGTTGCCATCAGAAATTCAATGAAACTAGAAGTTCTGGACATAACACCCCAGATGTTGCGTCCATAACCCCGAACACACTAGAAATATTGAAATTAAGGGAGGGTGGAGGCTTTATGGCTTTTTTCCGTGGAGGATTATAGATTTGTGGCACTCACTGGCCTCAACAGCAAACACATGCGAGGGAAAGCTGAAAGCTCTCTCACTCACATCGGTCACGATCCACGCATGGCCTGCGCGACCCTTTCGCCGTCATGTAGATACATTTTTATTAAAAAATAATAAAATCGCAATTGATAGCTGTAATTTTGGCCTGGAAGGGGTTCTGGATGCCCAGGGGTCCGTAACATAAGCCGGCAAGTACTTGTAGAACAAGTGAATTTCAACAACTTGTCCAAAATGTCACACTTGTCAGCTTTTGTCATGACAGTTGGCAAACAATTAAGAGACTTGTCGTTCAATGTTACATAATTTTGGACACGCTGCTAAAATTTACTTCCAGGTCTTTTGAAAAGACACTGGCACCAACGCCGCCGGCCATTTTGGAGCCTTCCGTTTAGGTAAAGAGAACTTCGCGCCGGCTCCAGGTACTGCTGTCCGGTATTTTGTGCTTATAGCACATGTTGAAGCGATTTTCGGTAGCAACATGTCTGTTGATTTACCAAGTTAATAGGATTCTGGCATATCCTACATTTTTCTCACACCATTGGTGAGCTTCTCTCAGTCTTAGGGCCGCCTTAGTGGTCTGATGCAAGCCATAAATATCTATTGGCAGTCAGTGGATCATTGCTTGATTTGCAGCTGTAGGAAAAGTTCTTATCCCACCTGTAGGACTGAGGCAGGCCAACCGTTGGGCTTGGTTTTTTTTTGAACCGACCACTAAACCATTATGCCATAAGTAAGAATCGGTCACACAACTACAGGATAGAGCCAGTGCATGATTTTCGGCTGTAAGCCCCATGTGGTATATTTTGCTCTCGTGCATGAGCAGAGGCTAAGCAAGTATTAAGTTTTTGTTTCTGGAATAAACCACCAACGAGATATCAAAAGCACCATGCGGCTGTAGCTGTTGTGCTGTATCCTAGTGTTTAAGATGTAAATTTATTTATGTTTTAACGATTAATAATAATAATAATAATATTGCTTAACATTTTAACTTTTTAATATATTCAATAAAAATTTTGTGTAAACATAGTTCAAAGTGTCCTTGATCACATAACCTTCTCTTAATTTCATAATACTTAAAAAATCGACAATTTTTTGACCCATCACTTTGGGGTTTCCTTCCGTATGTCACCCCTCCCAAACTAGAAGGTACGGAAATCCAATTTGTAGACCATGCCAGATACCTGGGGGTCATACTCGATAGGAAACTCTGCTGGAAGTTGAATATTCAGGACCGTGCTAGGAAAGCCTCAATTGCCTTATACTCCTGCCGAAAGGCTCTGGGCCCAAAATGGGGCCTGCAGCCTAAAGTAGTCCATTGGATTTATACGGCGGTAGTGAGGCCGATCCTCATGTATGATGTATTGGTCTGGTGGACATCACTGGACATAAAGACCAACCGCAGGCTGCTTGAAAAGGTACAAAGGGGATCATGCATCTGCATAACGGGTGCTTTAAGAACAACCCCCACGGCTGCACTGGAAGTAATGCTCCATCTGCTTCCTGTTGATATCTTTGGGAAGCTAGTGGCAGTCAAAGCAGCATTAAGACTCAGAGAATCCTTCCAACTGAGCAGGACAGCAATGGGCCACTCTAGGATCCTTAACGGCAACATTACTATTCCTAGCAGAACGGACTACGTTATCCCCTATATTGATTTCAACGTCAGGTACAAGACTCGGATTCCTAGCAGAAGCTCTTGGGAATCTGGTACAGTTTTGAACGATTCCGCGCTAGAAATATTGAAGAATGGATGCAAGACAGCGGGTGGTAAGGGGGGTGGAGTCTTCTCAAATGCACCTGGCTTAGCCATCACCACGCGACTGCAGGATCACTGTTGTGTGTTTCAAGCGGAAATTACGGCAGTCTGCGAAGCTGCGGCTTGGCTTTCAATTAATGCGATAGATTGTAGCGCTATTGTACTATACACAGATAGTCAGGCAGCTATTAAAGCCTTGGAATCGCCGACAATACGATCAAGGTTGGTAAAGTAATGCCGCAGATCTTTTAACGAGATTGCAGATAGGTGCGACGTAACCCTGTGCTGGATCCCAGGACACAGGGATGTTCCAGGCAACTGCAGAGCGGACGAGCTGGCAAAAGATGGTGCGGGACGGCTTCTCCACGAAAATCTGGGAGGACCTCCAGCGCCCATAGAATCGATCAAGTTCCTCCTTGACAGAGATGCCAAGAAACTGGCAAACCGCAGGTGGAACAACGTCAGGACTTGTCTCCTGTCAAAACAAATCTGCCCCAAGCTGGATTTAAAGAAGACGGAGACACTTTTATCTACTAATCGGAAAAATCTAGGTTCATTAGTAGGAGTCCTTACCGGACATTGCCTGATAGGCAGGCATGCACTTAGATTGGGGGTCCACTCCAACGTTTTCTGCAGAAGCTGTAAGGACGAGGAGGAAGAGGAAACCACGACCCACTTACTTTGTACATGTCCTGCTCTTGCGACGCTTAGAAGAAGAACCCTCGGGGAATACGTCTATGATGATCTTAACGATCTAGCTGAACTCGACATCCAGAAGATAACTTCATCTCTGGGACGAAATGGTTCAAATCTTAGGGTTAACACCGCTACGGTTGCCCACTTTTCTTGTAGTTATGCCACATTTACTGGTTCCCTGTTGCCGATAAGTCGGTTTACTCCGTTGTGGTATCACAATGGGACAGCCACCTAACCTAACCTAACCTTGGGGTTTCCTCTAGACTAGGCTAAGAACTGACCTATTATCAGCAGAATTAAGTCACGTTGTAAACAAAAGACGATTTTCTCTGAGAAAAAAAACCAGTTGCTCCGCTTGATGTTGTAATTACTCACAAACTGGATACTATTGGTGTTATTAAAAACTGAACACTACTAACTATTAAAGCTTTAAAATCTCTATAAATTAAATCCGATAAAAAATGTGTAAGTTGCAAATCTAAATGATAACGATCATTTTCGCATCAATCAAACCTGATATGCAAACTGTCAATTTTAAAATTATAATCTTCGAGGAATGATTTAGAACGCAAACTTATTACACGGAAGTTGACCAAGATAGCATTTCCGTACACAATTGACTGTGATTCATGATTCATGATGGTTAATTGATTTGGTATTCATGAAACGTTTATAAAATTGCTCTTGTAGAAAAGTATGTGAGAAAAATAATTATTTAAATTATTTAGTGTCTCTATTTATTTAGAAAGTCCACTTGTAAAAAACTCCAATTCTATTACACAAAACGTGTAACAGTCTTAAATATTTAACCTCTTTATCAAGAACATAGTAGCCCTATTCTGACTACTGCTCCATGTATCTGTAGCAGAGTTTATTGTTATTCATATCGAGTTTCAAGCAAACGTGATGCATCATTTTTTTTTTTATTTATTAAATTATTCAAATGAGTAATAATTACGCTTGAGTGTACGTATCCAACGGTGGTACACACAAATTAAGTAAAGAATAACATTTGTGCATGTGATATAAGTTTTGAAATAAAAAATTTAATTATGTAGAAAGTCCAGTGTCGGTTGACGTTCTACGTAACAGGTATGTATGCTTGGATAAACTTTTAAGGGTTATGACGTCAGTGTAGACTTAAACCTGTAAACTTAATAATTTGTTTATTCTTAGCTGTATGTTGTCTTGTCGTACGTAGATAGAAACGTTGTCAGTAATCATGTCCACAATTCTGTGTGACGATCAGAGAGGTGGATTTGTGGGACGAGTGTTTCATTTAAGGGAAGATGATGAAAATAATTAAACATAGCTTATTCCTTGTGAAGCTTTACTCTCAAATCAGAGAGATAGTTCCACCTTCGCTCAATCTTGACGTAGAGTTTAACACCATTTAATCGATAATAAACTTTTTATGGCTGAATTACATTTACAATGTTTTTATAGTAAACTCATTTATAAACGAGCAAGCAATGTCAGAGGTATGACCTATTGCGAGTGGCGTGTGTAATGAAAGCCACAATCAAGTACGACCATATGCAATTCGCATTAGTAAACAATGCCACTTCTGATGTGTTGAGTTCCTGTTAGCCACCACAATTAAAGAATTAAAAAGCCACGAAAGCCTTATACTTGTGCAGCAGATTATTTTGTAAAATCTGGGGGCCTTTCCCGAGAATTATCCTGTGAATGTACACAGCCATAATAAGACCTATACCGTTATACGGCAATTTTGTATAGTGGCAAGCATTTAGTTGCTGGCGTGCATTCAAACTACCAGTGCAATGAGAGCAATACTAACAGCAGGACTCGAGGTTATCCTCAACCTACTCCCGGTCGACATCTTTGCAGTGCATTACGAATAAGCCAGACAGTTTGCTGGAAACCAACTGCAAAAGGTCATACTGCGGTTCAAAAGAAATATCTGGGCAATATTCACAACCGACTTTTACAACACCATACCTACATACATAGATTCCACAAGACAATTTTAAAGCATCTTCCCGAGCAGGGGGAAATAGAAAAGCGGTCAAATGCCAAACCCGCAATCTATTGCTGTCTACACAGATGGATCCAGAATGGAAACTGTGAGCATATGCATCTCTTCCAAACCACTGGGCATCTCCAAGTCTGCCCCCCTTCCGAATTACAGCAGTGTTTTCCAAGCACACTAGCCGCCCATGAGACTGCGATGAGGGCAATATCACAAGAGGATATCATCTTTTTCACTGACAGCTAGACACCAATAAAAGCAATTTTTAAAAGGCAAATACACGAAAAGGTTCCCTTCACTATCTAGTCAAAGAGATAGAAAAGGCCCACTGCTCCAAGGAAATCGCCTGAAGCCGTTCGTCAACAACCTAAGCGGCCCATATCAGTATGAGTTCAGACTAGGAGAGTCCACCATCCACTAAACATTTTGGAGAAAACCCAGGAACTTAAAATCGATACCCAACACCTTTTTATCGATTTTATGGCCGCTTAAGACAGCATCTATAGAAATGAGCTATACAAAGCAATGTCTAGTTTTAGCATCCCTGCCAAACTCGTCCGTTTGTGCAGGATGACGATGGAGAATGAACGCTACTCCATCAAGTTCGGTCAAGACCTCAAAGAGACCTTTGATGTCAGAAAAGGATTTAGACAAGGCGACGTGTTATCATGCGATTTCTTTAGCATTGACGGAGGCGGCGAAGATGGATTTAGCGGTCAATGAGGACAAGACCAAGTATGCTGTCAACAAGAATATACACGTCATTGTAGACGCACATAACCTTGAGGTAGTTAAGGACTTTGTCTATCTGGGCGCCGTTATCAATTCAGATACCGATATCAGCACTGAGATCAAACGAAGAATAAATCTTGCCAATCGCTGTTTCTTTGGGCTAAGAAGGCAATTTAGTAGTAAAGTCTTCTCTCGAATAACTAATAACGAATAACTAAAGCGACCCTTCATAAGACCTTAATCATTCCAGTAGTGCTCTATGCCGCAGAGGCGTCACAAACTTTGTAAAAATAATCAAAACGTGAATGTGCGTACTTCAGGTCGGATTTATTGAGTTTATCGAATCTTTGACGAGTACAGACAATTTGTTTTCCAAACAAATTTTGCTACATAAATATTCTTTTGAATGAATCTACATTCCTTCCTACTTGTACCTCATACTCATCTTGTACATCCATGCTACCTATATTTCCGCATTGTACATCATTCTTCAAAGTATCTCTAACTACATATGTATGTTGATCTCAGCATAATTTCATTCTTATAAATGCCTATGCATCTGAGTTCATCAACTCACAAGGTCCCTTTGGTTTTTTTTTTTTCTCTAATGCACACAACACCTTATTCTTCTTCGTTCTTCTGTTTTCCACTCCATATTCTCCGTTCTGTGTAAATGTGGTTCTTAGCTGCAGTTTTCAAGTTGTGGTCTATCCTCTAACAAAACATTATTGTTATTTTCATTAACCTGTGTACGCATTCTTTTCGAATATTGGCCTTGATAAAATAATTTAACAACAACCACAAACTATTCAATAAAATAGTAGTATTGTTCAAGTACAAATTCCTCATGGCTGCACTTTACAGGTGTAATGCTACACCTAATAAACCGTTAAGTTTATGTTACTGACGCCACAAATTTGTAAACCCTCACCCACTCAAAAAATTTTTTTTTTTTTTTCATTTAGCTCCAGAAAACCTTCGATTAAGTGTCAATCAGTTTTGAAATAAATAACTTATTGCAACCATCAGTACGTTTAAGGTAGAAGGGTAAGGGATTCCCTGCAAGTGCAAACAAACAGCATCAACTGTTGACGTAAACTGCCAAACTCTTCTCCGATAAGTTCCATTGGACGTTTGCTATCCATCTGTACATGTTTTTTTTTTTTAATTTACTAATAATGATGGATAAAATGGTCGCCGTAGCTCAGTGGTTAATGCGTTGGACTGCTTAGCAAGCTGCATAGGTTCAAGCTCCAGCCATGTCCACCGAAAGTTTTTCACGGCACTATCTCTCGTCTGGGAATGAATGCCAAGCCTCCGAGAGTATTATTTGTAATGAAAAGCTTTTCAATTCGCCCTTTGGAGCTGGCAATATATTGTAGCCCCCTTCTTTTCAAGAATGAAAATGAATGGCTGTGAAAAGCTAGGCCTTGGCTCACCTCAAGCTGTCGCGCCAGCGATTTTTATATTTTTTAATAATGATGGAGAGTAGGGCTATAGGAAGTAAATGGGGACAACGGCAAAGAATTACATAGTACTTGCACTACATACATATATTTCTACCAGTTAATAGGCCAATGCTGATGTATGGAATGATCGTCTGTTGGATGGTCTTGAAAAAGCTAAACATCGCAATTATCTTGCCAGAGTGATACTGTCAGAACCACTCCCTAAGCAGCTTTTTACATAATGTTTCATTTGCATGTACATATGTACTTGTATGTATGCATATGGTAAACAAGTGCAAGCTAATGAATTAAAGTCCAATGCCATCCGTGTAACCACGTGATGTGTTGACTTGAAAGTTTATTTCCAATATCTCCAGTATCAATTTGAAGAAGCTGGAAGACAATCCGTCGCCCCCAGATGTTTTGGTTGTGTCTTTTCCTGACGTAGATGGCATGACGAGTATTGCCGAAACTTTTCAGGAATACTAAAACTCGACATGTGGAAAATAACGCTTATCTATTCCCACTTTCATATGAGCCCTTGAAATCGATAAAAGGATGAGTGAGTATCAATTTTGAATGCTTGGATCTGCTCCAAGATTCGGCGTAAAATGAAGATTTTCGCTGTCGTGTTTAAAATTCTACTCCTACTCCAGGCTGCATTCTTTCACCGTCGGTCGGGAAGTGCTTCAAGCGCAGCAAAATTAACTTAACATTTTTCGCGGGACCACTTGTCGGCACACAATGATTAACCTTCGAGACAATGATTTCTCATGTTATTTCCAGAACGTTGTGTGGAGTCGGTATTAAAAACTGTAGATCTCTTCACAATGTACTAATCGATTACTCAACGGTCTTCACTAAAGGTCACAGGCAACATTGGGTAAAGTCTTAATCTTTTGCAACCAAAGCCAACGTCCCTCAGGACTCAGACTTCTTCCCAATGCATTATCCAACACTAAACCTAACAGCTTAGGTAGGAGGCACAGAGACACGTAAGCCAAGCTAGGCCCTTTGTGATGCCACTTGGATCTGTACCCTGCCTCAAGTGCTATTCAATTTATCGAAACCATTTGGAGTTTTTTATTTATAAATCAGCTTTAGCTGATGGTACTTTTGACGTGGGCATGTGACAGTTCACCAAAGTTGTGGCAGTATTACTTACTTACTTAAGGTGGCGCTACAGACCGGCGTGGTCCTGGGCCTCAACCAACAAGTCTCTCCAGCCAGCTCGATCTTTAGCCAGCTGCCTCCAGTTTCGCACGCCAAGTTGGTTGAGGTCCCCTTCCACTTGCGTGCGCCACCTGAGTCGCGGTCTTCCTCTACTGCGCTGACCCTCGGGTGTGGATTCGAAGATTTTCCGAGCTGGAGCATTGGTGTCCATCCGCTCTACATGACCCAGCCACCTCAGTCGTTGGACCTTCACTCTTTTGGCTAAGTCGATGTCGCTGTCGCTGTACAGCCCGTACAGTTCGTCGTTGTATCTCCTCCTCCACTCCCCGTCTATGCAGACGGGACCAAAAAATCACCCGAAGAATTTTCCTCTCGAAACAGCCAAGAGCAACTTCATCCGCTTTAGATAGAGTCCATGCCTCTGCGCCGTAGAGCAGGACTGGGACGATTAAAGACTTATAAAGGGTCACCTTAGTTGTTCGAGAGAGGGCTTTGCTACTCAATTGCCTTCTTAGCCCAAAGAAACAGCGATTGTCAAGAGTTATTCTTCGTTTAATCTCAGCGCCGGTGTCATTGCCTGAATTTATAGCGGAGCCTAGGTAGACAAAGTCCTTAACTACCTCAAAGTTATAGCTGTCTATAGTGACGTTCTGTCCGAGACGTCGGTGTTGGGTGTCCTTTCTTGTTGACAGCATATACTTCGTCTTGCCCTCATTGACCGCTAAACCCATCTTCGCCGCCTCCGTCTCGATACTCACAAACGCACCAGTGACATCACGCTGCGTTCTTCCGATTATGTCAATATCGTCGGCATATGCGAGTAATTGGACGGACTTTTGAAAGATTGTGCCTCTGGTGTTGGCGCGTGAGTTTTGCACAACTCTTTCCAGAACGATGTTGAAGAAGTCGCATGACAGCGCGTCGCCTTGTCTAAATCCTTTTTTGACATCAAAGGTCTCGGTGAGGTCTTGACCGACCTTGATGGAGCAGCGTGCATTCTCCATCGTCATCCTGCACAGACGGACGAGTTTGGCAGGGATGCCAAAACTAGACATGGCTCTGTATAGCTCGTCTCTATAGATGCTGTCATACGCGGCCTTAAAATCGATGAAGAGGTGGTGGGTATCGATTTGAAGTTCCTGGGTTTTTTCCAAGATCTGCCGCAGTGTGAATATTTGGTCGATGGTGGACTTTCCTGGCCTGAAACCACACTGATATGGACCGATCAGGTTGTTGACGAACGGCATCAGGCGTTCACACAACACGGCTGATAAGATCTGTAAGCGATGTTAAGAAGACTGATGCCTCTGTAGTTGGCGCAGTTCAGAGGGTCTCCTTTCTTGAGGATCGGGCAAACAATGCTGAGGTTCCATTCATCGGGCATACTTTCTTCCGACCATATTTTACAGATGAGTTGGTGCATGCTCCTTACCAAGTCATCGCCTGCTGCTTTGAACAGCTCGGCAGTTAGGACGTCAGCCCCAGCAGCTTTGTTGGACTTAAGCTTCGAAATGGCTTTCTTCACCTCGTCCAGGTCGGGTGGACGGAATTGTTGGTCTTCGTCGTCCAGGTTGAATGGTTCATTCTGCCTGACAGCGGGATTTGATTCTTCGTCGCCGTTAAACAGTCTGCAGAAGTAGTTCTTCCATATCCTCAGCATCGACTGCGATTCTACTACGATGTTCCCTTGTTCATCCCTGCAGGCCTCGGTTCGGGCTCTGTAACCTTGACAGGTTCTTTTTACCCTTTGGTAAAACTTCCGAACCTCATTCCTGCTATAACATCCCTCTATCTCCTCGATCGCGCGCTTCTCATGCTCTTTCTTTTTCCTTCTGAAAAGCTTGTGTTCGTCTCTTCTCTTCTGCCCGTAGAGCTCGCGGGCAGCTCTGGTCTTTCTATGCAGCGCCCCTTTGTAAGCCTCTTGTTTCGCTACATGTGCCGACACTCGTCGTCAAACCAGGAATTTCGCTGTGGTGGCCGTGTGAAACCCAGCACATCAGAGGCGGCATCTCTGATCGCTTTTTGGCAATGTTGCCACTGGTCTTCAATACTTGATACTGGCGGCATAGGACCTCTTGAAAGATTGAGAGAGACTCGATCGGAAAAGGATTTGGTGATCTCTTGCGATTGCAGCTGTCCGACGTCAATATTAGGCTCTTGAATAAAGCCTCATTCTTCAGGATAGGACTGGACAGGTACAGGGAAATGGAAGGATTGTTTCTTCCTCTTCTTCGTCTCTACAACTCTTGCAAAAGTAATTTCAGAAAAGGCCCTTTCTTCTGGCATGAAGGCCAATGGGACAATGACCGGTTACGGTGTTGACGAGCGACCTGTTAAGCAAGATCACACCTTAAAATCGAGTGAGATACCTTTAGAGGTATTTAGAGTAAAATAATAATAATAATTGAAAAAATCCGGTGCAGGTTAATAAAAGTATGGAATTCAGTGTAATTATTTTTAATAACTTATTGACAGATTGTCGTTAGCCTCTACTTCCCTTTAGGAATGTTAAAACAATATTTTAATTTGTTCTGTGACAATAAATTACAAAATTGCGACCATAACTTACGAAAATATGAAATTTTTGAACAATTCTTTATGCACATCTTTTAAATTGAAAAACCGACTAATTATCTCTGTATCTTCTTTAAAGCTGCATATGATTGCATTCATGGTCTTTAAACTTTAAGTCTACACCGTGATGGCTGATTTCAGGCTTCTGTCAAAAATCATTCGGATACATCATGCAACACTTTAAAACTCGCGGTCCAATGTGCAATTTGAAAACAGCTTATTTCCAATCGGATTTTGGTAAAGACAAGCGCCTTGGCCATGGCCAATGCCGATACTAAAGTATTCTTTCTGTATGACTTCTAGTATTGATTTTGGGAAAATCTGCTGATTCGATTTCCATAAATTTATGTACTCTATATGTACTATATGTAGCTTGTCACAAGTCATTTCGTCGCCCAAATTTGAAGATCCGAAGATTAATAGCTTCACTTGTCTGACTACAAACCGCTATTTGTGATCAGCCTTTAAAATTAATTTATTAACAGCAGGAAGGAAAAGCTGTTCTTATGAGGAGCCTCTGTATAATGAGTGAGCAGTCATCCATGCAGGTCGCCGGTTTGTTAAGTTTTAGACATTTGAGAGGCTTCCCACTGTCTAGAGCTGCGATCAACTTCAGATCCAAGTCATTAATACTGACAGCAAAGATTATTCTGTATTCTCTGACGACCACGAGTCTTAACCGAGCATTGGATCTCCTTCAACTTTCAGAAAATGGTTCATCAGCAGTTGATTTAAGGGCTTTTAATATGAACATGGCCTCAGGACACCCGTGGTGCTTACTCCCGCAGTTGTTTGAACTCTGTTAAGTTTTTTTTAGCTTGTAAGCACAATTCAAAGGGGTAATGCAGATCGCATCAGAGCCTGAAATAAAACAAAGTTTTACTGTGACTTGGTGCAATTCTGTCCGACTAAGACTGAACCACTTTTCACTAAGGTTTTGAGTCTAAGCCTCAGGTAAAGAAAAACTTAATTTGAACAAGTGAAATTGTTGTAAATCGCTTGTTTGTTGGTAGGCACGGCTGTTCGTCTGTATAAACTCAACTTTTCGATAAAGGTTCAGCAGCAATTTTTTTTTTTGTTCAAAAAGAAAATTAATTTCTATTAACGTTATTAAATTTTTCACCCGGTTTTATGTTTTTTATAATACTTTAATTGTAAAGGCAGACCCACAAACATACTTTGCCAGCTTAAACGTTAAATCGTTTAAAGTTCTCCCTCGGTTTTTCAGATTTTTCGTGGTTCTTCACGTATTCTCTAAAGTTTTGCAAGTCGTTTGGAAGTGTAATCACTATTTAATTATTATTATACTCGTACATCAACTATTTTTTCGCGAAGAGTACATGAGTATAACTTTCTGTACTGCAACCCGAATCAACTTTTACTTAGTCATGTTATAGCTTTGAGTGTTTAGAATGTATCATAGTTTTACGCTCTTGTATTTTATTATTTTTTTGTGAGTTTAACTTTTATGTGCTTAGAGTGGAAATGGATGTCACATAATGTTCATTTGTAACATTGTTGAACTATCTGAAATCTGGCACTTGTATTCACCGTTCATACAGACAGAATCGAAAATCACCCGAAGAATTTTTATCTCGAAAAAACCAAGAGTAACCTCATCCGCTTTTGACAAAGTCCATGCCTCTGCGCCATAGAGCGGGACTGGTATGATTAAAGTCTTATAAATGGTCACCTTAGTTGTTCGAAAGAAGGGTTTATACCTCAATTGCCTTCTTAGCCCAAAGATGCAGCGATTAGCAAGATTTATTCTTCGTTTGATCTCAGTGCTGATATCGGTATTTGAATTAATAGCGGGGACTAGGTCGACAAAGTCCTTAACTACCTCAAAGTTATAACTGTCTATTGTGACGTTCTGTCCGAGAGGTCGGTGTTGGGTGTTCCTCATTGACCGCTAAAGCCATCTTCGCCGGCTCCATCTCAATACTCACGAACCCATCAGTGACATCAAAGTGCGTTTTTCCGATTATGTCAATATCATCGGGGTATCCGAGTAAATGGACGGACTTTTGAAAGATTGTGCCTCTGGTGTTGGCGCGTGAGTTTTGCACAACTCTTTCCAGAACGATGTTGAAGAAGTCGCATGACAGCGCGTCGCCTTGTCTAAATCCTTTTTTGACATCAAAGGTCTCGGTGAGGTCTTGACCGACCTTGATGGAGCAGCGTGCATTCTCCATCGTCATCCTGCACAGACGGACGAGTTTGGCAGGGATGCCAAAACTAGACATGGCTCTGTATAGCTCGTCTCTATAGATGCTGTCATACGCGGCCTTAAAATCGATGAAGAGGTGGTGGGTATCGATTTGAAGTTCCTGGGTTTTTTCCAAGATCTGCCGCAGTGTGAATATTTGGTCGATGGTGGACTTTCCTGGCCTGAAACCACACTGATATGGACCGATCAGGTTGTTGACGAACGGCATCAGGCGTTCACACAACACGGCTGATAAGATCTGTAAGCGATGTTAAGAAGACTGATGCCTCTGTAGTTGGCGCAGTTCAGAGGGTCTCCTTTCTTGAGGATCGGGCAAACAATGCTGAGGTTCCATTCATCGGGCATACTTTCTTCCGACCATATTTTACAGATGAGTTGGTGCATGCTCCTTACCAAGTCATCGCCTGCTGCTTTGAACAGCTCGGCAGTTAGGACGTCAGCCCCAGCAGCTTTGTTGGACTTAAGCTTCGAAATGGCTTTCTTCACCTCGTCCAGGTCGGGTGGACGGAATTGTTGGTCTTCGTCGTCCAGGTTGAATGGTTCATTCTGCCTGACAGCGGGATTTGATTCTTCGTCGCCGTTAAACAGTCTGCAGAAGTAGTTCTTCCATATCCTCAGCATCGACTGCGATTCTACTACGATGTTCCCTTGTTCATCCCTGCAGGCCTCGGTTCGGGCTCTGTAACCTTGACAGGTTCTTTTTACCCTTTGGTAAAACTTCCGAACCTCATTCCTGCTATAACATCCCTCTATCTCCTCGATCGCGCGCTTCTCATGCTCTTTCTTTTTCCTTCTGAAAAGCTTGTGTTCGTCTCTTCTCTTCTGCCCGTAGAGCTCGCGGGCAGCTCTGGTCTTTCTATGCAGCGCCCCTTTGTAAGCCTCTTGTTTCGCTACATGTGCCGACACTCGTCGTCAAACCAGGAATTTCGCTGTGGTGGCCGTGTGAAACCCAGCACATCAGAGGCGGCATCTCTGATCGCTTTTTGGCAATGTTGCCACTGGTCTTCAATACTTGATACTGGCGGCATAGGACCTCTTGAAAGATTGAGAGAGACTCGATCGGAAAAGGATTTGGTGATCTCTTGCGATTGCAGCTGTCCGACGTCAATATTAGGCTCTTGAATAAAGCCTCATTCTTCAGGATAGGACTGGACAGGTACAGGGAAATGGAAGGATTGTTTCTTCCTCTTCTTCGTCTCTACAACTCTTGCAAAAGTAATTTCAGAAAAGGCCCTTTCTTCTGGCATGAAGGCCAATGGGACAATGACCGGTTACGGTGTTGACGAGCGACCTGTTAAGCAAGATCACACCTTAAAATCGAGTGAGATACCTTTAGAGGTATTTAGAGTAAAATAATAATAATAATTGAAAAAATCCGGTGCAGGTTAATAAAAGTATGGAATTCAGTGTAATTATTTTTAATAACTTATTGACAGATTGTCGTTAGCCTCTACTTCCCTTTAGGAATGTTAAAACAATATTTTAATTTGTTCTGTGACAATAAATTACAAAATTGCGACCATAACTTACGAAAATATGAAATTTTTGAACAATTCTTTATGCACATCTTTTAAATTGAAAAACCGACTAATTATCTCTGTATCTTCTTTAAAGCTGCATATGATTGCATTCATGGTCTTTAAACTTTAAGTCTACACCGTGATGGCTGATTTCAGGCTTCTGTCAAAAATCATTCGGATACATCATGCAACACTTTAAAACTCGCGGTCCAATGTGCAATTTGAAAACAGCTTATTTCCAATCGGATTTTGGTAAAGACAAGCGCCTTGGCCATGGCCAATGCCGATACTAAAGTATTCTTTCTGTATGACTTCTAGTATTGATTTTGGGAAAATCTGCTGATTCGATTTCCATAAATTTATGTACTCTATATGTACTATATGTAGCTTGTCACAAGTCATTTCGTCGCCCAAATTTGAAGATCCGAAGATTAATAGCTTCACTTGTCTGACTACAAACCGCTATTTGTGATCAGCCTTTAAAATTAATTTATTAACAGCAGGAAGGAAAAGCTGTTCTTATGAGGAGCCTCTGTATAATGAGTGAGCAGTCATCCATGCAGGTCGCCGGTTTGTTAAGTTTTAGACATTTGAGAGGCTTCCCACTGTCTAGAGCTGCGATCAACTTCAGATCCAAGTCATTAATACTGACAGCAAAGATTATTCTGTATTCTCTGACGACCACGAGTCTTAACCGAGCATTGGATCTCCTTCAACTTTCAGAAAATGGTTCATCAGCAGTTGATTTAAGGGCTTTTAATATGAACATGGCCTCAGGACACCCGTGGTGCTTACTCCCGCAGTTGTTTGAACTCTGTTAAGTTTTTTTTAGCTTGTAAGCACAATTCAAAGGGGTAATGCAGATCGCATCAGAGCCTGAAATAAAACAAAGTTTTACTGTGACTTGGTGCAATTCTGTCCGACTAAGACTGAACCACTTTTCACTAAGGTTTTGAGTCTAAGCCTCAGGTAAAGAAAAACTTAATTTGAACAAGTGAAATTGTTGTAAATCGCTTGTTTGTTGGTAGGCACGGCTGTTCGTCTGTATAAACTCAACTTTTCGATAAAGGTTCAGCAGCAATTTTTTTTTTTGTTCAAAAAGAAAATTAATTTCTATTAACGTTATTAAATTTTTCACCCGGTTTTATGTTTTTTATAATACTTTAATTGTAAAGGCAGACCCACAAACATACTTTGCCAGCTTAAACGTTAAATCGTTTAAAGTTCTCCCTCGGTTTTTCAGATTTTTCGTGGTTCTTCACGTATTCTCTAAAGTTTTGCAAGTCGTTTGGAAGTGTAATCACTATTTAATTATTATTATACTCGTACATCAACTATTTTTTCGCGAAGAGTACATGAGTATAACTTTCTGTACTGCAACCCGAATCAACTTTTACTTAGTCATGTTATAGCTTTGAGTGTTTAGAATGTATCATAGTTTTACGCTCTTGTATTTTATTATTTTTTTGTGAGTTTAACTTTTATGTGCTTAGAGTGGAAATGGATGTCACATAATGTTCATTTGTAACATTGTTGAACTATCTGAAATCTGGCACTTGTATTCACCGTTCATACAGACAGAATCGAAAATCACCCGAAGAATTTTTATCTCGAAAAAACCAAGAGTAACCTCATCCGCTTTTGACAAAGTCCATGCCTCTGCGCCATAGAGCGGGACTGGTATGATTAAAGTCTTATAAATGGTCACCTTAGTTGTTCGAAAGAAGGGTTTATACCTCAATTGCCTTCTTAGCCCAAAGATGCAGCGATTAGCAAGATTTATTCTTCGTTTGATCTCAGTGCTGATATCGGTATTTGAATTAATAGCGGGGACTAGGTCGACAAAGTCCTTAACTACCTCAAAGTTATAACTGTCTATTGTGACGTTCTGTCCGAGAGGTCGGTGTTGGGTGTTCCTCATTGACCGCTAAAGCCATCTTCGCCGGCTCCATCTCAATACTCACGAACCCATCAGTGACATCAAAGTGCGTTTTTCCGATTATGTCAATATCATCGGGGTATCCGAGTAAATGGACGGACTTTTGAAAGATTGTGCCTCTTGTGTTGGCGTGTGAGTTTTGCACCACTCTTTCAAGTATGGTGTTGAAGAAGTCGAGAGCATCGCCTTGTCTAAATCCACTTTTGACATCAAAGGTCTCGGTGAGGTTTTGGGTAATCACCGAAAGAATAGGATCGCGGATACAAGCTACCGAAATGAGATTTCTTCGTTGTATTGCTAAGGGGACTCACCGAGATCGGGTAAGGAACACCAGAGTACGCGAGGCACTCAATGTCGAGCAGCTACTTCTTGGAGGGGAGAGGTCCATACTTCGATGGTTTTGGCACGTCAAACGCATGTCCCCAACTCGGTTTCCAAGACGCGCCCTGGAATGGAGATGGCTGAACCAAGTCCGAAATCTTACTTCTACCCGTATGGGGATAGCCCCTGATGAGCGAAAGATCGGCAAATGTGGAGAGTCCACTTTATCATTGGAAGATGATGATGATGATGATGAAGGTCTCGGTAAGGTCTTTACCGACCTTGATGGAGCAGCGTGTATTCTCCATCGTCATCCTGCATAAACGAGCGAGTTAGGCAGGGGTGTATTTTCTCGATGGTGTATTTTCCCGACCTAAAGTTACATTGATATGGACCGTTAAGGTTGTTGACGAACGGTTTCGGGCGTTCACACAACGAAACAGATTCAATCTTGTTGATGTTGGTTAGTCTGATGCCTGTGTAGGATCGTGCATATGGTACTAAGATTGCAATCATCGGACATGCTTTCATCGGGCCATATTTTACAAATGAGTTGGTGCAGCTGACCCGTCAGTTTCAGCAGCTTTTTTTGACTTAAGCTTAGATAGGGCTCTTTTCAGCTCATCCAGGTCGAATGGACGGAATTTTTGGTCATCATCACCTTCTGAATGACAGCAGAGTTTGATTCGTCGTCGCCGTAAAACTGTCTACGGAAAAGATTCTTCCATATCTTATCATCGACTGCAATTCTATTACGATGTTCTCTTGTTTGTTTGGATCGGTTGCCATTAGTTAAGCCGTCCATCACCAAGGCTCGTTGTTGTATGGATGTCAAAAACCCACTACGGGGATGTAAGCGCTGCTGTTGGCTCATCCGTCACCTTTTCTTTCCAATTGATTGTAATTAACCAAAGCAATTCCCAATTCAAAGTAATCTATTCATGAAATTGAAACATTTCCTAAATGCGCAAAAAATGTGTATTCAAACATGCTAAGCTATACTTAAGTTTCACTAGAATAAACATAAACAAGCAAAGAAAACCTCAAGCAGTAATTTCATGAGTTTGAGTTCGATTTTAATGGATGAAATTCAAATTCCAACAGCTTGTTCTAAGCCCTCGTCTAGCCCTAGGCTGTATCTTCTATTAAATGCGTTCTACCAAATATTTGCTTAGTACTAATAACAGAAAGTGAATGTATCTACTTGTCGCTGTTCCTAGAATTTAAAAGTATAAACAAAAGCTAAAATGCGACTTCCAATACAACAACAAACAAAAAATGATTGATCACACTGCTGACTGATGGCTAACCCAAACAAGTATTAACAACAAAACAAATCACAGCATTTTGCTCAGTGTAAAGCGTTGAATCCTATTACTGCCTCACTCTTGACAACCAGTGATCCGCCGACCACAGCAACGTCAGTGGTAAAGTAACTTCACGATAACATCACTTCCCCCAAAGAAAAAAATTTAAATGTTGCCCAGTGCCTATATAAAACAGACGCTCTGTTCAACCGGCTTGCCACTTTCATTGTACTTGCTCAGTCGTGAACCTCCGACGGGCGTGACAATAGCCTCTGCCGCATTGAACGTTTTCAAATTAAGAAGTTTGTGCTAACGATTCTATCCTCGGTATGTGCCAACTTCCAAAAAAAACGCAATTTTTCCCTAAATGTATCTATACTCGTATTTATTGCAATATAACCGTCTTGCATAACTGTTATCGGGTTTTCGTTGATAGTCGATAGGTGATCGGTGGTCGGTGTCGAGTGAAACCAGTTTGGTTTGTGTACTCGTACTCGTATGTCCAAGGTGTTTTCGATTCGATCGCTGTTGATGGTTACTTCCATGTGTTGACAAAAAGATACAATAAATTATTATTAACTTTTTTTTTTTAAACTGAAGAAATAATAGCAGCGCATCGGTTGCGTGTGGC
The DNA here is from genome assembly GCA_917880715.2 of Matsumyia berberina. Classification (NCBI taxonomy): domain Eukaryota; kingdom Metazoa; phylum Arthropoda; class Insecta; order Diptera; family Syrphidae; genus Matsumyia; species Matsumyia berberina. Next base: position 4,561,865 of record OU862872.1, read on the forward strand.
TTGACAATTGTCATAATAGACTCGATCAAACTAGTTTAATTAAATTTAAATTATTCTCAGCCGGTAATTAACGTGTCTACATACTTTCAGAAGAGCCCTACACGATGTATTTCTGGAAAGGTGTCTGTTTATTGGTTTTGGTTGCGTCTATTCAAGCCACGGAAGTGAAAAAGTGCCCAAAAAGTGAGATAAATGTGATTGAATCAAATTCATCCGTGCTATACACCATTTTCTGTTGCAGGTTCGGCAAAAAAACTTGGAGCCGATGAAGTGACCATTAGCGGTTGTCCCCGTAATAAGTGCAAACTCAAAAGGAATACCGATGTGAGCATTGAAATGAAATTTGTTCCCGAAAGAGATTTTAAGGAAGTGAACACCGACATTGAGGGAATAATTTTGGATGTTCCTCTGCCATTCCCCGGTGTCTATGGCACAAGTGCTTGTCCCGATATCTACGATGCGGAGGGTGCCAAACAAGTCGGTTGTCCGTTGAAGGCCGGCGAAACTTATGTCTACAAGAAGAGTTTTAAAATTTTGCCGATTTATCCGACCATAACGTTGGAGATTTACTGTGCATTGACAGATGACAAGGGAGATGCTGCCTGTTTCCAGATTCCAGCTAAGATTACTCGTTAATTTCAAGGCTGATCCAAGTAGTTTCGTTGTCTATGTTTAAATTTCAGTAAACTTTTTTTTTTACCGCAGTGGAGAATGTTTTTAATTTTTCTTGCTTAACACTTAAATGAGACGAGTGTACACATTGGATTGTTATGTAATGGACTGGGTCAGGTTGAGGCTAAAGATTGCGATTTCGCGTAGTTTTAACATCGATTTGGTTGTTTGTAAGTGGAAGTTAGTGTCAGTTTAAGCGCTGTGCTTGGAAGAAGAAGAGTCTTTGTCTACTCGAATGGACATTAAATTGAAGCCACTTTTCTGATTTGTGGGGTAAATAGATAAGGGATCATAAGGATCATCATCATCATCTAACTACCATAGAATTCGTATGCATGGGAGGAGTTCCAGCCTTCACAACTCTTGTTGCTGGCGCCGACCACTACTTAGCTCCCTTCATGTTCTCTTCTAAGTGAAGCGTATTGCTCCGTACATGAGTGGGCTCAGGCTCGCAAATTTGAACTGCTTCAAGGGCGGGAGGATGGGACACTGCTCTATTTCCTCTGACTTCCTCACCGGTAGTCCTCATATTACAGATAACATCCTTCCTGTTGTAGATTCTGATTTAAAATTACATATCTCGAAAGGAGGACTGGCAAAGGGATGCAATAAGATAACAGGAGGAAATAGCTGTCTACACAGATAGCTCTAAAAGCCTACACCAAATGGGTTCTAGCATCTACTGTCTCGAGCCAGAATTGAAAATATCTATAAGACTGCCGGTTATATGTATGCAGTGTGTTCCAGGCAGAAGTTCTAGCCGTGCTCAAAACTGCAGAATAACTGGAGTCGAAAGTCAGCAATGCCATCTACATACGTCGATAGTAAGACTGCACTCAAAGCGCTAGAATCTAACGTAATTCGATCCAGACTAGTGATAAACTGTCCCCCACAATTCCACAATGCTTGAGGCACTATACGCGCAGAGTCGTGCAAGACTATGCTGGGTGCCTCAACATTCTGACATAGAGGGTAATAAACATGCGGATCAAGTAGCAAGAGACGGGGGGGAACTATCTCAAAACGACGCTGTGATAGTCAAACCTCCGCCCTGCGCGGTTAAGGTGAAGCTCTTAGGTTGCATAAACAGACAAGCTGTAAACAGATGGTCAAATAAAAAACAATTTTGAGTATCTGAAGCCCAAAAACAAAGACGAGAAAAATTATTAAGCTAGGAAGATCAAACAAAAATATAGCTGTAGGAATTCTATTCGTGTACTGCCTTCTACGAAAGCACGCTATGAGACTAGGGTTTACAGAATCGGACGCGTGTAAATAATCTCATAAATTTTGCGTTACAGAAGATATAACACTCATTCTATGCGATTGTGAGGGCACAGCGCAAAGGCGCTTTAAACACCTAGGAAACTGCTTTTTAAGGAACTTGGAGGACTAAGGTTATATTAACCATAATTAGATTTCAAAATTTTGCAGGGAAGCAAAATGCTTAAAGTATTGAGCGCTTAGGTGTCCTTGTAGGTTCCTATAGGGATCGCCATGGGTCCATCTTGATGTCTGGTGTTTCTATGAAGTGTTTTCTAGCCGTAGTTAACCTAACCTAGCTAAAATTGGAATTGGAATTAGATCGATTCCGAAACGATAATGGAAAAGAATCATAACTTTCATCGACCACCAGCAGGTAGTAGAGCGGAAGCTAAACGGGGACGAAAATATCAGTGTATCGACTGAAGATGCCGGCTCTGATCTATGCGATTCTTCGAGCCAAAAACTGCACAAGGAATTCTCCACAAGTTCACCCGTCCAATATTAGACCAGATAGAATTCAATAAGTCATGTGAGAGACGAATGCGTCTGAAATTCACGCAACTGAGTGCTATTGTTCGGTTCTTTAGATCAAGCCATTTGCTGTTGCCTTTACTAGCTTAGCTCCTGTGCCATTGTAATATTTACGCTGCTCCAGTCCAATGGTTGTTCTCCCCATTAAGGCTATCAGTCCGATTGATTTTGTCCTCTTTCGCCGTTTACCAGTCCGCACAAATAATCTTTTCATACTTAATGGTCCGAATCTATGTTTGCACGTGGGAATGTTCGAACAACAAACACGTTGGAGGAGTGTTTCCCGTCGATCGCAACAAGATCAATTTGATTGGCGATCGTTTCATCAGGTAACTTCAAAGCTGCCTTGTGGATGTTGAGATATGGAATTTCGTGTTCCATACTACCACGCGTGGTTTCCGCCCAAATCTTTTTATAGACTATCTTTGCCAATGGTCCTTCCAAAGATGTCCGCCATTTCGATCTTAGCATTGAAATATGAATGATCTTGACATCATAAATCAGGGATTGATCATAAGTTTACTCGACAAGTTCGTATAAACAATCTTTTGTGACATCAGTTTGCTTCTTTATGAGACCTTAAGCGGATGTGAAGCTGATGTTACATTATTGAGCATGGGTGTGGATCGTTACCACTAACTCACTTTCACAGCGGAACCTCAGGACTTTTTGTCTAAGTCTGGACAGCAAAACAGCCTCTTAACAGCCGCTGTCTCTGCTCATTGTAGCAGTCAACATAAAAGAGTTCGATGGTACTTCTTTCCCGGACATGCGGTCTAAACCTATACACATCCTGTTTGTATGTATGTATGTATGTATACATTCTGTCCGAGACTTGTATAAGTTTTATCACTAGAAATTTTCCATTTCGTGGTCGACAAGGGACAATATGATTTGGATCTTTAAACGGCCATCTTTGCCTATTTTCCTAATTCCTGAGAAGATGAGACAATATTTTGTCAATACGCCTTATGCTATGTTTCGTTAAAAATATAACGTAATTATAAATGCATACATAATGCATTTGCCAACTGTTTTCGAATTAACATTTTTATCCGTGTACCCCCTGTGGTACAGTGCGAGAGATCGCTGTAATTATTTTGTCACTTAATGACGATAAAACTCAGAGACGGAGGTCAGAAGTCGAGATATGAAAAAGTAATAATACATACTTATGTATGTATGTATAAATAAATACAGAAATGGAAAAATTATTAAGCTTATAATTGTTGTAAATAAATTAAAAGACGCGTAATTAAAAAGAGAGAGTGGAATAAAATAAATACTTATAACACATATCAGCTGCATAAAATTAATTAGTTTCTGTAATTTAAGTGTTGTTTTTATTATAATAAAAACTCTACAAACGTAGAGCAAGTCTGTTTTAGTTTTTCTAATATTGGATCTCATACAGAAATCTGGAATTTGATTCAGTTACAAGAATTTCGTAATCAAGGAGTTCTGGTCTTACATAACAGATGGCGTTTAAAACTAATTTTCGATCGAAAGCACTTATACTTTAGTTACATTAGTTTTTCTAATTAAGGGGACAATATGGTCCTGGTTCCAATTTCACATTTTTAATGAAATTACAATAGCCGGCAATGCTAACAGTATTACGGGATGATATTACGATCTACAACACGTCGACGGCTTTAAAAGCAATTGCTGCTGCATAAATCACAAAGAAGCTTGTTCGGTGCTGTCGCAGAAAACTGAAGATTCATCGTAACGACAGGCTATAAACCAGCAGATGAGTTAGCACGGTAATTAGGTCCAAAGTCATATACAACTTTTTAACAAAAGCAAACTTTTACCTGTGAATATACTTTAAGAACCAATAAGTTTCAATCAAATAGTAGGTGATCTGTGCATAGTAGGAAGAGGCACATCAATTCGCAAACCGCTTCCTAGAATCCTAGACAAATTTTTCTTTGACCATACTGAGGAATTTTCTTATGCCCTACTAATAAATTTTGCGAGGATGACCGAATGGTTAACACACGTGGACACCATGTAGGAAAAACTAAGGCGTCTAAATAGACCTAAATGTGTGACATGTTGAGAGACCGATAACTGATACCCCTGAACCGATTGAGAACTTACAATTAATTGACTTTATTTCTGTGCTTTCTAGTAATAGAGAATTACAAATACAATTGCATGTATAGGTAATACAGTTCAATACAGTTCACTCTTGCTTCTCTTTGATAGGTAACCTTGCCTAACTCTGCGTAATGAAAGGCCTTGTCATTTTCTGTTGGCATTTTGGCCTACCGTCTGGTAATGTATAGTTGTCTTCGACTGAAGTTATGAGTGCAGGTGGCGTCAATGGCCACGGTATCACGGGAGGACATCACGATCTTCATAGACAGCCAGGCGGCTATGAAAGCACTAACTGCTACTCTAATCACATCCAAGCTTTTGAAGTGCTGTCGCGAAGAGCTGAGGGTTCTTGGCACGCAGCAGAATGTTAAACTTTGCTAAATCCCTGGCCACAGTGGTGTGTCTGAAGGGATCAGCCCTGGAACCAGACCTAGTGGACGGTACAATTAAACCTCCACTTGGTCATCTCAAGGAAATAAAAGGCTAAGATCCTTAACCGAGGCGAATAACAGCTGGAAAACACTAACCACCTGCAAAGTCTCTAGAAAGTTATGGCCAGAATATAATACTGCATATGGACAAGAAATCCCTGTCATTACTGGTAGGATTAATTAAAGGCCACAATATGCTCAGGTATCATGCAAAGAAGCTGCACCTGACCGGAGAAGACCTTTGCAGAGGATGCGGAGACGAGGAGGTGCATGAGGACACGACTCACTTCCTCTGTCGTTGCCCAAGCCTCTGCAATATTAGAAAAAGAACACTGGTCAGATACCTCTTCGATAACATCGAGGAGTTATCCGATGGTTTACTGTCAGATCTACTCAAGTTCGCAAGGAGAGCCGGGCGGCTGTCATCAGGCATATAAAATCACGGAGTGGAAAGTAACTGGTAAACACATGGGTATCAGAACGGGTCTACATAGACTTAAGTGAGATGAAGAGGATTTTATCGTCTTCATAGGCCCGCTAACCTAACCTAACCTATAAGTGCAGGTTCGTCTTTATTTCCTTCAGAGTTCTGTCGGGGTGATATAGCATAGTTCTTATTCGAAATCATCAACGTCGATGCCTGATAATTTTAACTGGTGACGATGAGCATACCTTGGTCAAACATTACACCTCACTTAATATCGGTTTTTCGATAGAAGCTGCAGAATACTAGCCGAGATCCACTGATCCTTCGTTCTCAGTCACCATATCGCCACGTTGGGCGCACACCGATAGTTGAAGAGAAACTTTTTAATAGGTCGTTTTAACTCTTGATTCGATACTACTCGTCCTTCCCCTTGAACATCCTGTTGGAGTGCACGTTTTACTACTCAAACCTCAGTTTCTGTTAATCCATTCGCTTTGGGATAATATGGAGGACTCTTATTGGCTTCAATCCCAAGACGAGCCAAAAATTGAATGAACTCTGTGCTGGAAAATGGAGGTCCACTATCCGTCAACACTGTCTCTGGCGCCTTCAAAAATTTGATGACATCCCTCGCTGAAACGTTTTTCATAAGGCAAAGATCAATCTACTTGGAGGTCTCGTCGACCACTAATAATATTGTCCTGCCATAGATATGTGCATTCTGGTCCAAGGAATTCCATTTCCCGGCCATCGTTCGTAACCTTTCTCTGAAGGGTTAGTCGCCAGCATTCGTTTACAAACTACGCACGATTTGACTGTTAGTTCTAGGTCGTTGAACCACAAACGGCTAACGTCTTTATTTTGACTATTCCAGTGTGGTTATTATGGAGCTTTGAGGGTTCATATGCTTGCAGACTTCTCGAAATGATTACTCGAATTCCTCACACTAGAGACTTTTGCTCGATTGTTAGACCGATTTGACGACAAAAGATGGCTGAAGTGTCAGATTGTTTATAGCGCGTGCTACTCACCAATAACCAATGTGAACAGGGTCTAAATCATCTTCATTAACCCACTATCCTAATCTTATAAAAAGGTACCGCTCTCTGGTGACATTCTTGCTGTCATGATTGATAATATGGACCAGTTAAACTTGATAGCGGTAATAAGCTCGATAGACACTTCTTTCTACAAAATTGAAATGCGGACATGGCACTACCTATATAAACAAGGTCTCTCCTGTCCTGGAACCCTTTTCTTGTAATGATTTGCAATTGCAATTCGAAGAACTTTAAACTGATGAACGTAAAAAGCATTTAGAAGCAACGCCACAAAAGATTTTTAAAGAATTATTGCTTCATCAAAATGTAGGTTATAAGCTTGTTTCTTCAGACTTTCAACTTACTTTTTAGTCAGTAATTATATCTGAAGAGACATAAATATTTACTGATCCAAAACAAAAGAGGTAATCGTTACAAATTTCCACATTGAAAATGATAACGCATGAGTAGCTTAGAGTTGAGTCATGCTCATTAGTCAACTTAATTTTTTTCTTTTTCTCTAATGGCATAGCAATCGTAATCAGATATGTAAAAAACAGTACACGGTGGAACCATGCTTGACTTTTATTACACTAGTTTTGATTTATTATCCTGGTTTGATGACAAGCACCTGTCTAGAATGCTCAACGAGTTTCCTCTTCGACTTCTTGGAAGGATAGTCGATGCATTCTATTTAAAACAGAAAAACAGAAGCTTTTTACCTATTTTAGTTAAAAACGATTCTACTCCAAGGCTTTGGGATTTAAAATTCAACTGATCGTTTAATTATCAGATGTAAAAGGCGGATGCACAAGAGGATTCATTCCGACTTTCAAACTTATGAATATGACTAGCCACCAATCGGGCTATTTTAATCTGTGGTCTGATTCCAAATCGTGTGGATTATATGGATCACATAAGGTAAGTCTTTAATTTTCCCGTAGTAAAAGTACTTATTAAGAGCTTATCTCCGGCAATCGGCCGAGATTAAGCTCCTAAGATATTGGCAGCTCTCTAAAAGGATGTTTGTACATTCAAGATTTTGGAGACGAGGACGTCCGAAGGGCATCTGGAGGCGAAAAATTATGTCAGAATTTGGAAACGGCGGCCTCTCATGGGACAGCTGCACAAATGGCCCAAAAGCGAGCACGATGGAAACTAGTTCAATCTTAAGGCCTCTCACTTCGTTAGGGGATTTGATATCAAAACGACCAGAAGAGAGGACTGGGATGATGGTTGTACTGAAGAAGAGTTAGCCTTCTATATCAACGGATCCAAAATGAGCGCTGGTACTGGTGCTGGTTTTTTCTGTGAATCCAGAGGGTTGAACTCTGCTGACTGCAGAGATTTGATAGCCGCCTGGATGTCAACATAGATAGTAACAGTTTCCCTGACAATGCAATCGTTTTTGATTAGCTTTGCGGTCTGCAGAATGGCAGTTACCTCGGCTTGAAAAATGCTGCATCCGTCTACAATTTGGAAGGATTGGTTTACCCCCTCATAGTGGATAAGCGGGCCTTTGGAAGATGATGATGATGATGATGGTTTACCCCCAACAAAATCAAAGCTCGTAAAGGTATGCGGACAATCTCTCAATGATATATAAAGTGACCCGATGCTGGGTACCAGGCCACAAAGATATATATGGTAATGTGAGGGGGGACGCACCTATCAGGAATGGGGCAGAACTAGCAAATGGATACACCCCTCCCGTTGCAAGGACACTCATTAGCATTCCTTACAGGAATATAGGTGAGGAAACCATGACAGGGCTAATTCCTAATGGTTCCACATGGACACATGTGCAATATCCAGCAGATCACTACGGGCAGGCTTTGATAAGAAGAATCTCGTACAACTCAGTCGAAGGGAAATACGAATCGTCTCCGGAGTCCTCACAGTGCACTGCGTGATAAGAATCCATACAGAGCGAAAAATTTGCTGCGCAAATGTCCCGTATTACCCCTCAGAAGACCACAAAACCGAAGCCGTCCTCATAAGCAGCCGTAAAAAAGTGGAACACATAACTATACAAGTCGGAGAACACCTCATCGAGTCAAAGCCGCACATCAAGTACCTGGGAGTGCTGCTGGATCACAGACTCAGCTTCAAGGACCACCTAACGTACGCAGGCGAGAAGGCCTCTCGGGCAATAGCAGCGCTATGCAGGTTCATGCCAAACATTGGAGGACCAAGGCAGCCGGTCGGAAACCTTTTGACGACCGTGAGCAAGTCCATGCTCCTGTATGCGGCTCCGATATGGGCATCAGAGGCGCACTATAAGTCGTACATCAGAGGGATGAGCTCGGCGCATAGGATTGCATCCCTCAGGGTATGCTGCGCCTTAAGAACTGTTTCAGCGGATACTATAAGTGTAATCTCAGGCCGCATACCTATCGATCTAGAAGCGAAGAAGGCTGCGGCACTGCGCAAAGGCGAGCCCGACGGCAGACGAACGACCCTGGAGGCTATGAAAGCGGAATGGCAAAATAGGTGGAACATCACAACGAAGGGGCGATGGACTTATTAACTGATCCCCAAAAATTGATGAATGGACTAGAAGAAAGCGCGGAGAGGTAAACTACCACCTAACACGATTCCTATCAGGGCATGGATGCTTTCGGGAGTACCTTTACAAGTACAAGCATGTAGATGACCCATTCTGCCAACACTGTGAAGGGAAACCCCAGAACGCCGAGCATGTGCTGATGGAGTGCAAAAACTACACGCGTGCTAGAACCATCCTTGAGAGAGAAATTGGAGCGCAATTGACCTCAAGAGGCCTAATCAGATATAAGCTGGAAACGCTCGAAGGCTGGGGTTTCTCTTGGATTCTTTTCGAAAAATATAACAAGATAAACTGGGTTTTGAAAGGAAACAGTTTCCAGTGAACTGACCTTAAAGCTTAGACAAAATCGAAGCCTTTTAAGATCTCCACTGTTTTAGTAGACCAGATCCTTGGAACGCTTTCTGAAATCCATCCCAAATAAGAGTTTATTTTGGAAAAATGACGTTGTATTACAATCTTCCTGTTTAAGGGGTGTAAACATGTCATGCATATGTTTTTCTTAATTCCGCTCCAAATCACAATGCCTTGGGTTGAGGAAGAAGGAGTAATACATCTATTTTTACATAAATTTTTCCTCCTTTCTTTTGATACAAATTGAAATACGTCCCGAATCATCAAACCGCTCACAAGGGAAAAAACAAACCAATGTTTATTTCTCCATTGTTCTACTTACATGCAAATATTTTCGTGTCCTTGTGTCCCAAACGAAAAAAAAACTTTCCCGATATCTGCTAAAAAAAACTCACGGTGTCTTTTGTTTTTTTTTTTTTTTGAAGTTTTATTTTAATTCAGCAAATTGCATTTTAATATTGGTACATCCAGCCTTGTACCAATATTATAAACAGAACAATTTTAACATAATTTTAGATAACAAGACGTAGATTTGTAAAATTATTTTATTATGATAAAAATATCTTTTTGCTCAGTGTTGCTCATGGTATGATGTTATGTGATGTTTTTTTTTTTTTTTTGATTTTTTTTAGATAGTTAGGTTTTAAGCGTAGATGTGACGGGCGATTGGTTCCATTGGGAGATTGCTCATTTCAAGTCCAAATATTCCATATCCATGTTGACAGATGGATAGTTTTCTGCCTGATAGTAGTCATTTCTAATTCCAGCCGAAGGTCTCTGAATGTGTCTTACTATGCTGGCTTCAGTAGAGCTTCGTGGGCCAGCAAAGTCATTCATCTTTGGTGCGTAGTGAAATATTACACCTTTTCGAAATGCATCTTTTAGTTTGCTTCGTAGTCGTTGCTCTGAAATGTCAAACATATTTTCATTTTCGTTGTTCAGCTCGTGTGGAATTGTCGCCTCATCGATGTTCATTCGTCCATTCTAGGGGAATAAAGCAAAAATAATTGAAATTTAATTAGCATGTCGGTATTTGGGATGAAACATTTGACAGATGCATGACACAATTCTGGAAAGATGTGGTTTAAAGTAAAAGTGAGTTAAGTGAGTTTTGTAGAAGCAAAAGTAAAAATTTTCGCACCACAGTGCGACTTAATAGCTGATTTACCCAGTTCAGTTCAATTTATTCTAGACACACGGAAACACGGACCAAGGCAATATTATATCTCATATTCACTGCTGCCTTAGGTAGTATGTCCCCTGGAAGAGGAATTCTTTAAAATTAAGTAAGGTCATCGTCTACATACAGTTCTGCTCTGTATTGGGCAGGAGAAGTTTGCGGAGTGAGGCGGCTGGTGGTGAGAAAAGAACTGTGTGGTTTAAAACACCCGGAGTGCAAGGAGCCATCAGAGAGAAGAGGAAAGCCTTCAAGATGTGGATACAGTTGGGGAATTCAGATTCTCGCAACCTGTACATGGAGGCGCGAAGAACTTGCAAACTGGCTATTAATGCAGTCAAGGAGCAGTCCTTGAAGGAGTTCGGCGAGAAGTTGGACCGTGATCCGCCGCCTCAGAGAAAGGAAGTTTAATATCAGCGAAGGAGTCAAATTCAAAGATGGTGTACTTCTTTCCGATGAGAAGGACATCTTGCGCAGATGGGGCGAACACTTTTCGGAGCTGCTCAATCCCGAACAGGGCACTGAGGATGGCACCCCATTGTTTTGAGCAGGGCGGAGAAAAGTCCCACCGTAGAGGTGTTGGAAGCGAGTTCCAGACCTGTGGTCGAGTCCAGGTTGGGCGATGAACAGTGCGGCTTTCGTCCAGAAAGGAGCACAACCGACCAGCTATTCACTCTCAGAATGGTTCTTGAGATGGACTGGGGTATGCCAAACCTGTCTACAGTTGTTTTGTGGATTTGGAGAAAGCCTATGATGGGGTCCCTTGAGTTAAAGTCTAGAGTGTATTGCAGAAGTATGAGATTGACGGTTCTCTTCTTTATACACAAACTTTAAGAGCTATGTTCGGGTGAATCGCGTTAAACGACACCTTTCGCTGTAGGCGTTAGACTTCGCCAAGGATGCGTTTTGTCACATCTCCTTTTCATAGTTTACATGGATTGGATGTTGCAGCGCAGCCGTGGTGAGGAACGGTTCGAATTGGGAGATTTAGCGAAAAGTCATCTGCTTTTCGCTGATGACTTGGTCATCCTTACGTCCTCCCAGACCGAACTTCAGCGCGCACTAGAATAAGTTCGTCGCCATCTGTGTTGTTTCTCGAATGCCTTTTCAACGCACTCCCTTTGAAACAGGCGGAGAAGTTTAAGTATCTCGGGGTCCTATTCACGAGTGATGGCAGGATCAATACTGAGTTATCCTGTAGGATTTGTCAGGCTGGAGCAATTTTGAGACAGCTTGGTCAATTTGTTATCAGGAGTGCTAAACTCGGCATCGAAGCTAAGCTATCGGTCTTCAATTCAGTGTTTGTTCCGACCCTCACCTATGGTTATGAGATTTGGGCAATGACCGAAAGAATATGATCGTGAATACAAGCTACCGAAATGAGATATCTTCGTTGTGTTGCTGGGGTCACTCGTCGAGATCGAGTTAGAAACACCAGAATACGCGAAGCACTCAATGTCGAGTTTCCAAGATGTGCCATGGAATCCATGCCAACAGGTAGGCGTCTACTTGGTAGGTCTAAGATGAGATGGCTAGACCAAGTCCGAAATCTCACCTCTACCCGTATGGGGACAGCCCCTGATGAGTTAGAGTCGATGGCGGAAGACCGGGAAATGTGGAGAGTCCACTTAACCACCCTAACCTCGCGAACCTCATAGTGGATAAGCGGGTCATTGAAAATAATGATGATGATGATGATGATTAGGTAAGGTTACTTTTGCGCCATACTCAGGTCAGTAGAGACCCATTTTGATGACAATATGGGGGGCAAGGTACCCCTTGCTAGTGGAGCAATCCCTAAAGCACTCTTCCATTGCCCCAGGGTTTCGAACCACCATGAAGCCCTAATGAGCCTTGAAGCTTACGATGTTCTTGATAGATACATCACTTAGTTCTTCGATATCCTGGAAAAAAAGTATCTTCCAAGGGGTTTATGTCTGAGATTAGAGAAGGCTTGGCATGGAACAGAGAAAGCGCGTTATTATCTTCCTCATCTCCGCAGCCCCCTTTTTCAATAGCGCAAAGTAGCATGACCTGTAATTACTCCTACAAGGAGGGAAAGGGTTGTCCTGTCCTTCTGCATGAGAGTATTAGTTCTGACACCGCTGGAGTCTGGCACAGAGGCCCAAAGAACTCCATCTTCTATTCACTTCCTATGAAGATTTGATCCTTGCTTGATGCTTAAGTAATTCACATTAAAGAGTCCAGTCAAAGGTCATTTATCTTTGTAACAGGAATGGAATAGATAGAAGATCTGTGACCGAAGAGCGGCGAAAACTACATCGCTACATCGCTACATCGCGAATAAAATGATTGGACTCACAAAATCCTGGATAAAAAAAAAATCCGAACGAATTCTTCAGAACCTAATTGACCGAAAAGGAAAGCAGCCAACCTTCTGAAAAAATGCGTTTAACATGCGAAATATGCCTAGAAAGCATATGCGAATCAAAGCCAAAAGTTCTGAGTTCCTTTTCAAATCAGAATCTAAATTTGAATTTTGACATTTGGACGTCAAACACACATGGACCTCTTAGACCCTGTTCACACAGGAGCAACGGACTGGATTTTTTTTTTGACGTTTACAGTCGAGGGAGGAAGCGGAGAGGTGATATGTAACGTCACTCCGGATTTTGAGATTTTTTAAAATTCTTGGATTTTTTTTTGACGTTTGTAGATGTCAATCGGCAGTCACTCGACAAACGTGTAAAATAACTTGTTTTCGTGAATAAAACAATGCGTCTTTTGGCCTAGAGGCTGATTGCATTTGTTCTAAATTTCGTGAAATAAGCGCGAAAATCAAATCAATTTGGACGACTCTGACAATAAATATGTCAAAAAAAATCCGCGGAAGTGTTCCCTGTGTGCACAGGGTCTTAGAAATCCCCATTGGATGGCATAATATTCACTACTGAAAAACAATTTCAGAGTTGATCATTAACTAAAGTCTTTGCACACTGTTAATCTACAAACAATCGACTTTAAGGTCTTTTAAGCGCTTAAGTCGCATAGAGACCTCATTGCAATCGACTTGCTCTCAAACTAAGCTTAAAGTTTCATCAAAATTGCTTGTAATTAAACTGTCAAAGTGACAATTAAGTAATGAACCTCACGAAAAATCACAAACAACAATTAATACAGCGTGAAAAGATTCATGGAGATGATTGTTAATCTTAATAACACGTTTAATAGGTCAACTGCTCACTGTAATGGCTTAACCCTTATATAGTAGGAACAATTGCCTACATAGCCTACATCCAAATAATGGTAATGAACCAAATTCAAATAAAAACTCACCCTGTCCAATAAAATACTGAGAAGTTCACTTGGCTTAACCTTCTCCTGGGCTAATGGTACATCCCTGTTCCCTTCTGATTGTTGACTTTCACTGCCATCTATTGAGCGATATATTTTCCCACCGGACCGTTTGCCGTGCGCTATATTAATCGAGAAATAAAAATTTATTAGTTCGCACATTAGCCCCCACCGGGTGAAGAGAAACTTTCTTGATTACCTCCCCAGCATGAGTGACCATATTCGAGGCAGGAACCTGCAAAAAGATGCAAATCGCAATTAATTACATGTTTCTTGTTGTAGCTGAAGAAAATGAAAGACTTTAAGACACCATAAATATCAATGAAGGACTAAACCCGCAAAGCTTACAAGTTTACAAATCTGTTTGCGCGTTGCAAACAGCCACTAACCACAAACAACCCGTTTCCAAAAGGTTAAGGAAGAAGAACTTTTTCGACACATTAATGAGAAGTGATATACAAATTGATCCTCTCCGTGGTGTTTAGAACATTTTATTACCAAGTTTCTCAACTTGGACCCGTTGCTTATCAAGAATTATGCCTTCCATGGAAACTCTCTACTAAGTGTTATAGTCAAAACTCAAAGGGTCCTCCCACGTCCTGGCTTCGGTTCTGGTTGATGAAATATCTTAATGAAAACTTTTCTTTCTATCATTTTTTTTTTGTTTCTTTTCCGCCAACGCACTTTAATCCCAAGGAAAATGTGTGCAAAACTCTGTGTGTAAGACATTGTAAAGGAAGAATAATGTCCTTGTCTCCTGCGGTTGTTGCATACTCACATGCTGTAGGTAAAAAGATTATGATAAATGGCGGCACTATTAGGATAATCATACGACCAGCTTCACATCTTAGCGGGTGGTAGTTTGATAAATAAGAAAAAAGAGAGTGCTACCTCGATGAAAGGACACACATCCTTTCTAATTGGATACAGAAATAACTGCGAAATAAAATTTGGTTGCAATCTTTCTCATTGTTGAACGAGAACGAGGGGGGGATATTGCGCAAATTGAAAGGACAACGAATTTCTTATTTAACCATGGACGGCATGACACCTGCGTTCTCTCTATTCTTCAGCAGGGATCATCCCCTGCTAGAGGTGTTATACGTGTTTTTTTTTTAATTGTCTCCATTGTGAATGGAATCCTTGGGTGGTGAGTTCGCTTGTTCGATTCTCCTGTGCAACAAGCGGATATTCAGGACCTGATCCGACTTTCACATTTTGTAAAACGTTTGTTAGGTAACAATGAGTATGTGCGTATATCAGGAGTTATTGTGGTCATCTTGTTTACCTAGGATAATCGAAAAGGGTTGTCAAATACGAAGGGAATTCTCTAGAGAATACAGAAAGGACTTGTGGTTATTTTCGGAAATGATGTGGGACATAAGAATCTTTATAAACGTCTTAAAGATATTTTACAATTTGTTTCACCTTGATGCATTTCTTTTGCCACGCCCTTTGACCTTTATATTCACTTTACAAATGCATGTGGATTTGAAGTTCTTTTGTAAACCCCACGTGACTGATTGTGTTTAGTATTTCGACCATCCATCGGACGTCCACTTCTTTTCTTACCAGGCTTTTGTGTGAGTATATCAGCTTGAACACGTAGATATTGTGGAAAACGATGCTCCAGTCAAGACAGTTTTCAGGTCCTAGAAACTGTGACCCTTGCCTTTTACTGTTCTTGCTTTCCTAATCATGGATCAATAAATTCCTCATTGTTGTGAAAATGCGTTCAAAATATAGTAAAAACTATCAGCAGATATTTCGAAATTTCCAATTTCCGGTCTACGAAGTACGACGATAATTTTTAAATACTTATTTGGTGGCGCTACAGTGCGGAGTGAACCTGGGCCTCAACAAATTAACCTCTTTAGTTAGTCAGGTCCTTGCAGCTCAGGGAATCTGGGTCCTGGACCGCAAAGCCGTACGGTCATTGCAAGATCCTGGAAACCGTTCTAGGAGTTTTGGTCGGGTCTTCGACCGATTACATGACACCCAACCTATTCCTTGCTAAATTCCCTACCAGAGAAGAATGGAAGAATGGAAATGTTCTCAATGACCATGATATTGGTATATACACGGACGGGTCGAAGATGGATTGCGGAGTCGGCGCGGGTATCTACTCTGACGAACTGAATATATCAAAGTCTCTTCGTCTTCCAGACTCTGCTAGTGTTTTTCACGTGGAGCTTCTCGCGATTCGCGAAGCCTGCCGCTTGGTCAATAATCTCCAAGCATCCAACCAAAATATCGCTATCTTCTCAGATAGCCAAGTCGCTATCAAAGTCATTGATGCGGTTACCATATCATCAAAGCTGGTAGAGCAATGCCGGCTTTAAATTAATCAACAGAGTACCCACTCCACAATCCCAGGTCATAGCAATTACGAGGGCAATGAGCGTGCCGACGTGCTGAGCAAGAAAGGATCGGCCCTTAACAGTTCACTTGCAGAAAGAGTCGATATTCCGCTGGGCACTGTTAAGGGCTTTGTACATCTACACTTCCTCCAGCTTGCAAATCAAAGATGGAATGGTCTGTCCAGCTGCGTCATTTCAAGAAAGACCTGGGCCAATTACAATAAAACTAAGTCAAGAGAGCTACTTGGCACATCAAGACCAGATATTGCCAGAATCGTAGACATTATTACAGGCCATTGGATAGTCGGAGACCATGCGGTCAAGCTTGGTATTCCTCACAACAACTTCTGCAAATTCTGAAGCTGCAAAGACCTTAATGAGAAAGCATCTCTACTTCACTTCCTCTGCAGGTGTCTGGCCCTGGCGAGGACCAGACAGCGCTCTTTGGGCAAACTCTTCTTCATGGACATCGCCGAGATAGCTGAGAAAAGGATTGGAGAACTAATCCTGTATCTAAACTCCACCGGCTGGATATAGCCATCCTAAACCATCAAATCAACAACCACATACTAATAAGGTTTAAACGAGTTTCGTGGTTACAAAACGGCGCAGTCTAGCGCTAAGTTGGCTCTAAAGAGCCGTCACTTTACCTAACTACCTACCTAGTCAGGGCCTTAGCTAACTGCCTTCAGTTGCGCACGCCAAGTTGGTTGAGATTCCGTTCCACTTGCGCGCCTCGACTTAGGGTAGGTCTTGCTCTACTGCGTTTTCCCTCCGGATTAGATTTGAAGACTCTGCTTTCTAGCCATCTTTAACGTCCAAATTGCAGTTTTGTGACTACGTCGATGTCGCTGTACAGCGGTTGAATCTTTTCCAAAACCCACCTACGCATACGAGATCGAATATCTTCAGAAAAATGTTTCGTCTATGGTTCAGCACCAGAAAGCAGGACTGGGAAGAATAAGGGTTTATATACAGTGTTCTTAGGTGTCCGTGATAGTTTCTATTACCAGTTGCCTTCTGAGCCCAAAGATACAGCAATTGGCAATCGTTTATTTTCGTTTAATTTCTGATAATATTATCGACCTTAGCAGAGCCAAGGTAGACCTCGAAGTTATAGCAATCCACTGTGACGTTTTGTCCTCTTCGTCGATGTTGAGTGTCCCTTCTGGCTGACCCCAAATACTTAGTTTTGCGCCACTTAACCGCTTACCGCTAACATTTTGACTGCTTTTGTCTCTATACTCGCGAAGCACTGGTGACAGCTTATGAAAGATTGTGCTTTTGGTGTTGACTTGAGAGTTTCCCACAATTCGTTTAAGTATGATGTTGAAGACGTTACGTGACAGTCTTGTCTAAACACCAAGGGTTTCGGTGAGATCGTTACCGATCTTGATGGAGCAGCGAGCATTTTCCATTATCATCCGGCACAGATGGCAGGGATGCCAAAACAAAACATAGCTCTGTATAGCTCGTCTCTATAAATGCAGTCATAGGCGGCCTTAAAATTGATAAAGAGGCGATGGGTATAGATTTGAACTTCTTTGGCTATTCTTAAGGATCTGCTGTGTGAAAATTGTGGACTTATCAGGTCATTGACAAAAGTTTTCAGGCCGTTGGTAGATAGGAGCTTGTACGCGATGTGGAGAAGACTGATACCATTGTAGTTGGGGCTGTTTAGGCGGTTTCCCCTTTTGCTGAGATTCCATTCGTCATGCATTCATTCATCTTACCAAATTGTTAAAATAAGCTGATATATGCTCTCTACAGAGTCATCTCCTGCTTTAAATAATTGGGCTGGAAGGCTGTCGAGTCTAGCAGCCTTGTTGGATTTTAGTTTCCGTCGCTGGACAAAAGTTGTGGCTATCATCGTCCAGGTTGAATGGTTCGTTCTGGCTTATGGCGGAATATGGGTCTTCGTTGCCTTCATACAGTCTTGCTTACACTACAGTCCGGGGTGGACCTGGCCCTCAACCAACAAGCTTCTCCAGCCAGCTCGATCTTTGACCAGCTGCCTCCAGTTTCGCACACCAAGTTGCGTGCGCCACCTGAGTCGTGGTTTTCCTCTACTGCACCGTCCCTCGGAAGTGAATTCCAAGATTTTTTGGGCCGGAGCATTGGTGTCCATCCGCTCTACATGATCCAGCAACCAACCAATCTTTGAACCTTTACTCTTCTGGCTAAGACAATGTCGTTGTACAGCCCAAATTCCAAATTCTCAGCACCAAGTGTGACTATATCAAGATGTTTCCTCCTTCATCTCTACTGGTTTCTGAACGGGTTATGCTTTTTTGACACGTTCTTTTCATCTTTTGGTTAAACTTCCGTAAGTTGTTGATGAAGTGTGTATAATCTCTCAATGCCGATGTTCTTTTCGACTCTTTTGCTTGTAGAGTTCCCAATCAACTCTCGTCCTTCGCTTTAATTGCCCTCTGTTTTGCTGCAAGCACAAGCCGACATTCTTCGTCAAACCAGGGGTTTCGTGGAGGCGGCTTTGTGAAACCCAGCACATCAGTCGTGACGTTTCTGATGGCCTGTTGGTAGCGTTGCGACTGGTCTTTAGCATTTGATGCTGGTAGCATAGGACTTGTTGAGAGGATTTCAGTTGGTCTACAACTGCAATAAAATTATCGTTTATCAAAAAAAACTTTTCTTAAATAAGAAAGTTTCGAGGCCCAACCTCACAAAAATGCACACTAGGTCACAAAGGTGCGCTTCCCTAGGGGAAGTCCGCCAATTCCAAATATGTCGCCATAAATAAATAAAACAATTACAGGAGCACGTAATATCTACATATGTACAAAATAGTGAAATTGTATTTTTTTTATTGGCTCCATGAGGCGATATCATTGCGTCTAATCAGGGGAATCGTTTCTATCTAATCTCGGTTGTGGGTTAAATCTTCAGCAACCCACTCGCCCGCGGGTGATTATGACCAGCACATGATGCACATCGGCAAACATTTGAGGTCCGTCATATACCAGCCCACCGACACACCGCCAGTCGGTATAAATAAACTTTGTCGAAGAAATTTATTGAGTCTATTATGCGATGTGTGCTAGTCTTTTAATTGCTGTCATAAATTAATCCCTTCAGGAAAACACCGAATGTATGAGCTGAACATGAAGTATGCGATAAAAGCTGGCCGGGCTAAGGGTGGAGCGTCGTGACGACCTCCGGAGTTCAGTTTCCACCTCGCATTCTTTTCGCAAATCCCCAACACCTGTAAACGGTCTACGTGGTTCCACATTGATTGAAAGTGAAGTGAGGACTGCTGTATCTGTGTTTCATTTTTTTCTTACGTTAGTGTCATCCAATTACATGGCATGAACAATTATTCATGCAAGCACGTGGGATGTTGCTCTTTTTAATTATCACTCAGTTTTATAGGGCAATGTTATGCTGAAGAGATTGTTAATGGGAAGCCAATGGCTGAATCAGTGTTGAATTGATACCAGCAGGCCTTTGCGAACACTTTACGTCTTAATCGTTTGTCAGCGCTAATCTAAGGGGCTTATTCCATCATGTTCGCATCTTTAAGGATAACATTATCGAATTCTATGGGAAATTAGCTATTAATTGACACATAAGACGGCTGGTTAAAGGGATGTTAATAAAAATGGAAGGACATTTATTAAGTCCTGGCGATAGGTTTTATGTCAAACCATCAAACGCAGACACTTGATGAATTGATGAAGATTTACATCACTTATGCGGGTCGTAAATTCTACTGCGAGTGTGTAAGGAGGGTGGTAGACACATGAACCAAAATGTGGAAATTAAAATACCGAAACCTTTCAATTCGAAAAGCTAAAATTGAAACTGCAAAAGTGCAGCCAGGGAGGTAGTAACAAATAGTTTTATTTCGAAATCTTATACATGTATGTGTGTAACGGTGTAGTAAAAAGAAATTCATTATTTTTCCAAAAGATAGCTTTAGTCACCTATACAGATCCTATCGGACGTGCACTAAATGCCGTTAGAAAGATGAGATTTCGTAAAAATAAAACTCCTCTGACAGTTTTGTGATTGGTTGACTCAGTTTTGTTTTAGCGCGCGCCAAAGATGGACACAAGCAAAGAGAAAATACGCCATATTTTACAGTTTTTCTTCGATAAAGGTGAAAACGCAAGCCAGGCGGCTGAAAATGTGAATAATGTTTATGGTCCTGATACTGTAACAGCCAATCATGCGCAGTTTTGGTTTCGTCGATTCCGTTCCGGTAATTTCGATGTCAAAGATGCACCACGCGCTGGAAGGCCAATTGTCGAAAATGTCGATAAAATCATGGAAATTGTCGAGTCTGACCGTCATGTAAGCACGGTTTCGATTGCCCAGGAGCTAAATATTGCACAAAAAACAGTTTGGAACCATTTGAATAAGGCTGGATACGAAAAGAAACTCGATGTATGGGTGCCAAACGAGTTAACGCAAAAAAATCTCATGGACCGAATTTCCATCTGCGAATCGCTGCTGAATCGGAACAAAATCGACCCATTTCTAAAGCGGACGGTGACTGGTGATGAAAAGTGGATCACTTACGACAATTTAACGCGAAAACGGTCGTGGTCGAATCGCGGTAAGACTGCGCAAACGGTGGCCAAGCCAGGATTGACGTCCAGGAAGGTTTTGCTGTGTATTTGGTGGGATTGTCAGGGAATCATCTACTATGAGCTGCTCTCCTACGGCAAAACTCTTAATTCGGACCTGTACTGTCAACAATTGGACCGTCTGAAGGAAGCAATCGCCAAGAAGCGGCCAGCTTTGGCCAATAGGAGAGGAATTTTGTTCCAACAGGGCAACGCCAGGCCACACACATCGATAGTGACTCGCCAGATGCTTCGGGAGCTTGGTTGGGAGGTTCTTATGCCTAGCACCAAGTGATTAGTGATTACCACCTATTCCTGTCCATGGCGAACGATTTCGCAAGTGATAAATTCGCCACAAGACAGGCTTGTGAAAATCGACTGTCCCAGTTTTTTGCCAATAGGGACAAAGGCTTCTGTGAGAGAGGCATAATGGCATTACCTTCAAAATGGGAACAAGTTATCGAACAAAACGGCGCAAATTTGACCTAAATCGGATCATTCTAACTATACTAAATGAATTCTTCAATTTCATGCAAAAATAATGGATTTCTTTTTACTACACCTGATATTAATTCCAACTGAACATTTTAGTTTAAGGATAGGGATTCCCTTCCGATGAGCGGGCATTATGAACAATTCTGTTTGAATGCCAAAACTTGTAACGAACTTAAGCCGACAATAATTGAATTTCGTTTAAATACCAGTTACTCCTCTTTAAGGAGCCGTTGACTTTAGCAGTGCAGATTTTATTGAGAATGTTAAGTTCTTTGAAGAATTGTTCTTAAAGAGTAGAGGTGGTTCATTTTAGTGAAGCTTCAGGACAAGAAATCACACCTTCGACCAAATTCACATTACAGCAGATCATGGAGAAAATCTAGGAATTCCAAAGCGATACCCATCATTTTATATAGGTAACAAGTGACCAGCTTTACGTTTTTGTACATCAGCTATATTCGTCAAGGCAGGGGACGATGGATAATACATTCTGCTCATTAAGGTCGGTCAAGACCTCACGGAGCACTATGATGTCGAAAAAGGATTTAAAACTGGCGATGTGCTGTCATGTGATTTCTTTAAGAATGTTGTTAAAAGACTCACACGCCAACAATTGTTAAAACGTCTGTACAATTACTCTCATACGCCGATGATATGGACAGTATCGGGAAAAAATGCAGCCTCATGACAGTCCTTGAGTATTGCGCGTTCAAGATCGGTTTAACGATCAACGAGGAAGAGCTATCACGAAAAAATGACACCCAACACAGATGTCTCCAATAGAACGCCACCCTCGACAGACATAACCTTGGGGTGGGAAAAGACTTTGTATATCTAGAACCCGCTTTAGAATAAGATTATGATACCAGTACTAAGATCAAAAGAAGACTAACACAGGTGCAGGTCTGCCAATCGCTGTTTTTTTATTCAGACTAAAACCCCTGTCACGCAATAAGCGCAAGCGGCAAAGCGGCAGAACGGCAAAATTAAAACGTATGAAATCATATGACTGTGGCCACGTAGTTGCTGAGCGGCAAACGTCATTTCTGAGCAAATTTTCTGCCGCTCATTGCGTGGCAGGAGCCTAAGAAGGCAATTGAGAAACAAAGTACTCTTTCTTTTGACGGATAAAGAGTTGATAAGGTCACCCTCGGTTTTTTGAAAAGAAAAGTCGATCGGGCGATCTTTAGTCCCGACTAAATAGACATTAAGTGGAGGACAAGATATGTACCATGACGAGCCGCATGAGCTGTATGGCGATATCGACCTTATGAAAAAAAGTCCAACAACCAACTAAGATGACTGGGATATGCAGAAAAACATGAACATCAGAGTTAAGGAAAATCTTTAAATATACTCCGGAGAGACGGCACTATATAGGGAGAACCCAACTTAAGTGGCGAACAATAAACTAAGATAAACATTTTGGAGATTCTAAAAACTTTTGAAAACTAAATGAAGCGATCTACGAATATTTTATAGTTCTTTTTTGGTTAATTTGAAAAAAAAGCTCCAGTGTGCAATGACTTTTGTAAGTTAGATCCATTGATCATTTAGTCCACAAGTTAGGTTTATTGTGAATGTTCCTCAGTTAATCGAAAACTTGACTATCAAGTGTATCCAAGGCTTATTTGGCTAGGGTAGGATGACATTGTGGGGTGCTAAGCATGGACTGGCTGGAAAAGAAGAATCAGAATCGTTTTTTCCACAAACAGTGCTCTAGCGAAAGAGCCAGTTGCATTCCGCCCCTTCAACTCTTCACCCGCAATTCGCGTCACGCTTCGAATGCTCATCAGCCTAATTTCGTGCATACAGTCAAATATAGAGATTCTTTCAAAAACCGTACAACGCGAATGTGGAACAATCTACATAGCCCTGTGTTTCCCCGTCACTGCAACCCGCAGGCATTTAAGACCAACGTACATCGGTATCTCCTACGTCTCTTCCCTAATTTCTCTAATGCGTGCGTAAATTATAAAAAAAAAAAGACGAATTTATCACAGATCAAGAGAGTTGCCACAGAAGTCCTGTGACTTGAAATTCCATTAATTCATTAATTTCATTTCGAAGAGTTCACATAACTTCATATAGCACTTTAAACTTGAATTATTCTCCGTCTTGATGGCAAGGGTCCTAGTTCCGTAGCACTGGTGGAAGCGGTGGTTACCTGGTGACCTATCAGAAAACTTAATAAAATCCTAAGCGCCCTTTCGTAATATGAATAACGAATCACTTGATCGGGTTATCGAATTGTACATTTTTAGGATTATCTCAGATCCAGCCGATTGAAATCAAGAAACAGAATACTTACGAGTATCTAGACTAATGGTTGCTTATCAGTGGAGGTGTAATTTTTGTAGGCTGCATCCGCCAAGTCATGAGCCAACTATGGGTGAACAAAAGTATGTCCGATGACTGGAATGTCAACATATGGCGTTACTATCCTTGCGTATCCCTATTCATTGTCGCAAATGAGATCCTTTCCAATATGCTGTGTGAATGTCTAATCTAATAACTTTCAGTGAGGCAAATCATCTAAAAAAGATCCAGAATTCCGAACGTGACCATTATGTTCAAAAAATCTGTTTAACTGTTACGATACGGAGACGACCTCAACATTATCATTCATTCACGGCAATATAAAAACGGGCGAAACGCGTTGGTCTTGAAGTGAAAGCCAACCTCGGGGTGAGGATCAATTTCGCGCATGTCACCAGGGGTGGAGATAAGACAAAATATTCTAGAAAACCGCTGCTACTTCGGTTTGCTAAAACAAGTGGAAATGCATGTTCTGATCCTCTCAGTTCTGATATATGGTGCCGAGTGCTTGACGATAACCAGAAAAGCAGATATTCGAGGAAAACATATTTCGTTGAATACTCTTATTTGGTCCCATATGTGAGGAGGGCAAATGGAAGAGAGTTCGAGTATACTGGGTTGAGAGTCGACTATACTGGCTCAGTTACATTGTGCTCCAGCCAAAAGGAGCTGACAATAACAGCGTCCAGCTTTGAGAAGACAAGGAAGGCCGAACTAGAACTGGAAGCAGCATGTTCAGGATCGAAGAGGATGGAAAGCTACTATGTCTTAGGCAGGGACTCTGCACGGGTAAGTTCTTAAATTTCGCTTAAAAGTGTGTTTCAAGGTACACATTAGTGTTAATTAATTACACAATTGCTATATTACATTAACGGACAGCCCAATCGAACGAGCTTTTTTCTATGTTGTTCCACCAATTTAGAGGATGATAAAGGCGAATGTGGGGCCTTGTTAATGCGCAACCATCGGTTTATTTGTAAATTCATTTCTCAAAATTCCTTATAATGTTCGTTGTCGCTGGTCTTATATATAATTATTCCGACGAAATACGTATACGTGTCCTGTTTAGCTTGCCTATCTGTTTAAGCGGAGGTGTTCGAATATCCAACACCAGAGGCACGATCTTTCAAAAGTCTGTCCAATTACTCGCATACGCCGATGATATTGACATAATCGGAAGAACGCAGCGTGATGTCACTGGTGCGTTTGTGAATATTGAGACGGAGGTGGCGAAGATGGGCTTAGCGGTCAATGGCGGCAAGACGAAGTATACATAAGCTGTCAACAAGAAAGGACACCCAACACCGACGTCTCGGACAGAACGTCACAGTAGACAGATGTAACTTCGAGGTAGTTAAAGACTTTATCTACCTAGGCTCCGCTATAAATTCAGACAACGACACCAGCGCTGAGATTAAACGAAGAATAATTCTTGCCAATCGCTGTTTCTTTGGGCTAAGAAGGCAATTGAGTAG
Organism: Matsumyia berberina; assembly: GCA_917880715.2. NCBI lineage: Eukaryota > Metazoa > Arthropoda > Insecta > Diptera > Syrphidae > Matsumyia > Matsumyia berberina. The sequence goes on from OU862872.1 coordinate 4,586,988, forward strand.
CAAAGCCCTCTCTCGAACAACTAAGGTGACCCTTTATAAGACCATAATCGTCACAGTCCTGCTCTACGCCGCAGAGGCATGGACTTTGTCAAAAGTGGATGAGGTCCATCTTGGCTGTTTCGAGAGGAAAATTCTTCGGGTGATTTTCGGTCCCGTCTGCATAGACGGTGAATGGAGGAGGAGATACAACGTCGAACTGTATGGGCTGTACGGCGGCATCGACCTAAGTCATGTAGAGCGGATGGATACCAATGGTCCGGCCCGGAAAATCTTCGAATCCACACCCGAGGGACGGCACAGTAGAGGAAGATCAACCAACTGAATTCAGCTGGCTAAAGATTGAGCTGGCTGGAGAGGCTTGTTGGTTAAGACCCAGATCCACCCCGGATTGTAGCGCCACCTTAAGGGCTTAGGTGGGTTTGAAATTTAAAATAATATTTTTATTATTTTATTAAATAGCACAATATGTCTGAAATATTCTTCCAAAATTTTAAATCGATCAGAGTAAAATTCGAAGAGATAAACCCTTCGGAAGTTCCGCCCATCAGGCCAGGTCAGCCTGGCGCGTCGCACTTAAATCACGTTTTTCTCGAAACTCTATTTTTGAAGTCGGTAGTAGGTAGATTTCTCAAAAAGTTATGAACCGATATTATTAAAGTTGTACACACTTCTTCAAAACAACATTATCTAGAACTTGAACGAAGGATTTTTTTTTCTTTTTATCACAACGTGCTGAAAATTTGACCAAAAACTGAGTTTTTTTGTTCACAATGCCGCCAAATATTCTAATTTCAATATTTATTTTTCTTCGTTCAAGCTCGAGCTTTATATATCTACTAACAGAAAAAATTGGTTTTTTTTAATTTCGGATGAAGCAGTCATGAGTTATCCTGACTACGCCGGGAGAACTTTTTTTTGAGAGGTCAAGGGAAATGAGGTCCCAATGGCTGAATTTTCCCAATTTTTTTAATAAAAATTTCACAAAGTACTTGTTAAATATGTATCTTTGATATGGTAAATTGTTTGAATAAAATATTTCATTTAATATATTAAAAAAAAAAATCGGTAGAAATACGCTTTTTTTGGGCCTTCGAAACCCATCTTACCCCTTAAGTAAGTAAGTTCCAATATCCAACATACATTGTATGTACATAGGCATGTAGTTGACAAAAATATTAAGGAAGTTTCCTGAACTAAGTTTTTGGTATTATATTTAATAGTATGTCTTCCCGACAACAATTTATAACACTTTCCTAACCATCCAACACATATGAAGAAAAAATAGAATTGGCAGCATTGGGTAGTGGCGCTGTTTCATTAAGTTAACAGGTGCATGGTGATGCGTAAGAAGGCGATGGGAAGTGATAATTCCTGTAGGCCTGGTATTGTTGCTCGGATCTATAAGCTAGGGAAGCATACATATGTACATAAATTTTCGGATTAACGGTGTTCCAGGGACTAATATCTTAAAAGACAACGTCGATAAGGCTCCCACTTGGAGTTCAGTATTGCCTGATCTAGAGCGCACCTAGAAACTTGGTAATGCTGTGGCACAGGAAGATCTTCAACTTTTTAAAAGAATTTCAGCACTCTGTACAAATAAAAAATATTTTTATCCATGTCGTCGTCGTTTTTTTTTTCCTCAATTTTTTTCATTTTCATAGTTCAAAGCAGAATAAACAGAACAATTGTTACAAAAATCATTGAAAAATTGCTCGAGCTTGACACACTAGTCATCTACTGATGTCGTGCGTTCGGAAGACAAAATCCGGCGGCAACAACAGACATGCGATTTCATACCATTTTTGCTGGTTAAACAACTTAAATTATGTCGGAAAATTCTAAACGCATGTAGTGATATTTAAGATAAGGTAAGTAATGTTTTTGTTTTCGTGTTTTGTACTAGTTGATAGATCTTTCTGTTTTATTTTTTTTTAAATTAGGAAATCTGCTCAAAAGCAGTATTAGATTTAAGAATATGAGGAAATATCTTTAGTAAGGCATTTTGAAATGTGCATCTGTCTGTCTGTACAACTTTTAACATTTCGTTCACTACATCTAATGCAGATATTAAATAATCTATGAAGTGCTATAATCTAGTTCAACATTACTTCCTTGTGGAAATTTGATCTATTTAGAGGCTGAATTTCAAAGTTCGGTGTTGTCAAATAGAAATTTAAAAAAAATTTTATTTTTAATGTAAACTTTTATCACATCATTTGAAATCGCAAAAAAAAAAATTTTTTTTCCAATCACTAAAGGCTAGCCATTTTTCTTATACAGACGTAGTTTAGTCAAATCTTCATTCATTTTTACTTTAATTTCTTAAAAAATGTAACAACACTACACAAATTATTATAAGCAAAAGTTAAAAACAAAAATTGTTACCTTTCACCAATCCAATAAAACCCAATAGAAGCACTAAACTCAGGTAAACTATTTTATTACACATATTTCACAAAAAAAAAAAATTATTCGATATTTTCAAAAGGGAATAAAAAAGAAAAAAACGTTCGAATAAAATTTCCGCGATCAGTTTTCTTTCACAATAGCAAATAGCAACAGGTATCCTTGCGATTTTATTTGATTACCACACCTTTCGCACTGCACTTAGTTCTAAATTTTTACTTGTTGAGTGAATCACGTTTAACCTTTAACTGGTTATCCTCGATGGTACAACGGATGTCTTATATAGAACCATGGCCAGGTTCAGCCAAAAGAAGTTGAGCTACACACACGCGGACGAAGGAGCAATAGGTTACCCCAAACTCCTACCACCAAACTGAATGTTGTTCATAGAATATTTTATGTGTGTATGCTTGCGGGTCAGATGATGTAGTGAGCTTTTCGCAACGATGTATGTATGGGTATGTGTGTGGGGGATTTTTGGTCTCTCTAACGTTTTAACTGGTTAACTTCTGACACTCTTAATGCCACCACATAAGCCTATATACACATGTATACGCGGACATCTTTTTTTTTATTTATGAAGTAGAAAGGAATCAGACTCTCAGTGGGTCTATCATGTAGATGAGGTATGCTTACGCTGTTTTTGTTGTATTTTTCTGTTTAAAAATATCACAACAGCTGATTCCTTTCCGGACTCGGTGACGTATGAGTGACTAAAATTATCTGGGAAATTTATTGTTTTATGATGCTACGTGTAGCAGAAGGAAATTCTTTGGGTAATCGAACAATTGTTCAATTTGTGTTTCGCTTGATAAACGTTTTCATTTTCGTTGTTTTTTGCGTATCATGTGAGGAAATGACGAATAGGGGTTGGAACCATAAAGCCTGGCACTCAGCCTCGGGTTTTAACCGCGACGTAGACAGACACTTAAGTTTCAAATAGCGCAGTATACGATGGTGACTCGTTTTTCACGTGAATTCCAATAACACGGTTTTAATTAAGTGGTTCAATGATATAATGTTTTATAGTCCCATAGTAATTACGCATCTTGAAAGAATATTGCGTCGTAGACTTCCCGATGGGGTTTGTTTGCAGACTGTTCAAACGAACTTTGTATTGCAGTTGCATCAACAAATTTAACACGTGAAATCATCATGTGTAAAATAAGTACAAACCACTGATTTCAATAACTTTAAAGAAAATATTTAGCCAGTATTTTCAGTTAAAAAAAATATAAAGTTCATGAGAAGAGGAAGGTGGCTAACTGGAGCAAGCAAGAAAAAAACTCCGAAGATTGGGACAGATACCTCTGAGGAACTATAATTCAAAAAATCATTATTTTACAGGGTTGTTCAATAGGGACATAACAATTTAATTAATACAAATGCACCCTTACATTTTTTTTATGATCTGTCAACGTCAAAACGTCAGTCAAGGTTTACATTTTTATTATGGTGAAGTCAAGAACGACCAACTTTTAAAAGCTTTTAAAAATTTCTGCCGAAATTCGCAACTTTAAGAGCGCTTGCTCCAATTTTCGGTCGTAATAGACGTCCCACCAGACAGGCTTTGCGTGCTATAGTGCACAAGTTTGAGTCAACGTATTCACTATTGAATTTTCCTGTGCCAGTGAGACAACGAAGTGCCGAAAATATCGCAGTCTTAACTGCTTCAGTGCAAAATGGGCCAAATCAGTCGATTCCACACTGTTCACAGGAATTGGGCATCTCTCAGTCCACATTGTGGCGAATTTTGCGTAAAAATCTTGGCTTATACAATTACAAGATCAAATTAACTCAAGAACTTAAGCCTCTTGATCATTTAAAGCGCTGAAACTTCTCCGATTAGGATCGGCAATAGTTTAAAGAAAATCCTGAATTTCATTGTTATGACCTTATTGAAAAATCCTATACAATATCAATGAATTGGAAAAATCTCACTACCAGTTCTTACCAAACAGTTGAAACCTGAGCCCATTAGACAGACTTTCACTCTCTAAATTTAATACAAATACTCAAATGTGTAAGATTAGTTTGATGTCTGCATAGTTGAGCGGCACGACTGCTAAGTTTGATGAGAGGTACGAAAAGGTCCTCAAACCAATTTTCAAAGGTAGAACTATTAGCTGTATGTTCCTTCAATTCATGGAAAAAAACAACTTTACGGCCTTTCCCGTCAAATTAATTTTTGTTATCATGCCACGTCCGTCAAACATTTTTCGAGGCACCACCTCTCGTCGGGGAATGACAAGCAGGAGTATAGTCTGTCATGAAAGAGCTTCTCAATCCGCCATTTGGAGTCGGCTTGCAGGTCCCTTCCATTCTTGCGACAAATGAATGGTTGCGAGAAGCTAGGCCTTGACTCATTCCCAGCTGTTGCGCCAGCTATTTATTTATTTTTATCATAATTCTTCTCGAGCCCCTTTGTGGTCGACAAGAAAGGAATTGCCTAATGCATGTTGTCCAGCACTAACTAGTCTTGAACTTCTGCAAAAAATATGAACAGAAGTTTCTTCCTGTTATATTCTTTACAGCTGCTACAATGCTTAAGCCAATGCCATAGAAAAGATTCCTTATGGATCCTACTAAGGACATTGTTTGTTTTAGCCTTGTCGTAAGTTGGCTATATAGTCTTTGATGTGACTAACCATCGACAGAAATTTTGGAAATTAATCTTGGCATCCATCGTTTTGAACAAGGAGATATTGCCGAATTCGGTTAGGCAACGCGCTGTCTTGCGATTTCTTCAATCCCGTGCTGGAGCAGATAGGGCGTAGGGCTTGCGTCAAAACGAAAGGCACTATCTTCCACAAGTCCAACCAGCTGTTGGGTTACGCAGACGATATTGATGTCATCGCCCTCTCTCAGCGAGTTATCGTAGAGGCATTTGCGGCGATTAAAAAAAGTGAGGACAAATCCATGTATGTACATACATATATGCAAAGGGCAAAACGTCATTATTGACAGCTAAAACTTCGAAGTAGTAAAGGCAATGACGGGAATGACATCTTATCGGAGATCCGGCAAAGAATAACCTTACGAAACTGTTGCTACTTCCGTTTAGCAAAACAGCTAACACGAAAGACAAAGTTGATGCTCTATAGGACTCTAATCCTGCCAGCCCCCTTTTACGGCGCTGAGTGCTCATTCGAATGAAAACCACTTCGTCGAATTTTCGGTTCTATTTGCGAGCATTGCGAATTGAATAATGACGAACTCTATGAGCTGTTCCAAGATATTTGTGTTTTGTGGTTCAGAAAGCCAAATCTCGTCGACTACATTGGCTCAGACACATCGAGCGAATTGAAAGCAATGTTCCAGCTAAGAAAATCTTAGAAACCCAGTCCTCAAGCTCGATCCGAATAGGAAGACCAAACCTCCAGTATAAGGATCAAGCCATCGCGAATGCCAGAATGCTAACATAGCCTTAAAAACTGGCAGCAGCCCGGGATCGAAGAGGATGACGAACTGAGGCTCTTCACGGGTAAGTAAGTAAAAATAATTAACCTCACCATTTCGAAAAAAAAGAGTTATAGAAAGCGAGGAAGGAAGGAAGGAAGGCCGGTCTCATCGATAAATGCGAAGGAACTATAACTGTCTATACTGAATGGTGCAAAGTGGACTGTTGGCTAAGTGCGGGTATTTACTCACGAGAACATAGTTTTAATGGGGCTTTCCAAGCAGAGAACAGTCGCAAAGCAACGAAGTATTAAAAAATGGACATAGCCATAGGAATAGTTTTTTTTTCCAAAAGTTAAGACTTAGCAGCTCCATAAGATTCCTGAATCACAGCAGCAGCGGAGGTCTTAGCAAGAGCTGCCCATTGACACGCAGCACAATGTTTAACTTTGCTGGGTCCCTGGTCACAGCGAAATACTAAATAATGAACAAGCAAGAATCGCTTCAGTCCTTGATCTAGAGCAAGTGGATGGTACGGTCAAACCTCAACTTTGCAAAGAAAGGGCAAAAATTGTTAAAAAAAACTTTAACGGAAGGTTTCGACAAGAATATGACAAAGCAAAGCAAACTTTACAAAAGGAAAGGAAATCGCTGTCGATGCTGGTAGGGGTGCATACTGGCTACAGTATGCTAAGATACCACACAAAGAAATTACGAATGAACAGTGACGAAGAGGCCCATGAGGACACAGCCCATTATCTCTTTCAAATAAGAAATAGAATCCTAAGCAAATTCTTTTCCGATTATATCTTATGGTTCACCGACAGAACTTCTTAAATTTGCAAGGGTGACCAAATGGTTGGTACCAAGCAATTAAAAACCTAGACCTAAGTGTGATGCGGTGGTCTTCATTAGCCCTAACCTAACCTTACATAGCCCGAAATCACCTGTCTGTGACTCGGTAATTGCATTCTAGTCGGAGGTACTAGCATGTCCGTCGGTAAGCAGCCATTGAAAGTCGTCATCAAAGCTCTAACCTCAGCGATCATAACCTTCAAGTTGGTGGAACAGTGTAAGGTCAAGTCTTTATGTATATTATGCCTGAAGTTGAATTGATTTGTAAATTAAATTTGCTGGTCATGAAAGGAATTGACGAACTGGCGAAGAATAGATTCACATTTTATGAAGTCCTTGCGGAATCATTTTAAATTCTCTTAGTCAAAGTGGTATCCTTCCTATAAAATAATACCTCCAAACGATACCCAAATGTGTCATATCTCAGCAAGTTTGCCAACAGCTATTGAAGTAATAAATGGGACGCCTGCAGATCTAGATAGACGTACAGGATATTAGGGATCCCCTTCAACACTCACTCGCTTAGATGAGAAAGAAACTCTCGTATCCTGCAACTGAAGCTATGCTGAAAATGCGCTATAGGCACATGGCACACGAACAAGTTTTATTGCAACTGTAATCTGGAGGTAATTGGATCACTGCCCGTAATGGCAGGGCTACTTCTCAACTCCAGTGGAATTCGGACTCCCGCTCTGAGGTAGCAGTTCGAAGGTTGTCTGCGCTACTTGTCATATACACTAAGAGATACCGTTTGTCTCGTTGTCTCTGCATCAAAGATGGCAATCAAATATTTTTGAAGGTGAAAGAAGGAAGAATCGAATTTTGGCTTTCGTGATGAAAAGGATGAAGGAGTTTAGTTCTACCCATTTTGATGCTAAGTCCAAAACTTGTAGGAACGAGCATTTTTTCTATTACGGCCTCCATGATTTTACTCGTTGCATCATGTCATCCATATATGCAACCAGCATAAAAAAAATAGATGGCGCGACAGCTCGGGATGGGCAAAGACCTTCGCTTCGCGCAACTATTCATGCTATGCGTGTAACATTTGTCGCACGAATGGAAGGGACTTACAATTAATTGCCGACTCCAAATGGCGAATTAAGACGCTTTTCATGACAAATAATACTCTCGGAGGCTTGTCATTCATTCCCCGGTGAGAGATGGTGCCGCGAACAAATATTCAGTGGGCTTGGCTCAGGCTCAGGCAGTTCAACCACTGAGCCACTATTACCTCTTTCACCATTTTTATTCTAAACTAGCTGAATAATACCCGGCGTTGCTCGGGGTTATTACATTTCAATCCAGAAATCGACATCTTCTTCAAACAATTTATGAAAGACTTATCATGATTATATAATATATCATAATCTCATCTTAAATCTGAATCGGAATTTTATATTCAACCCAATCGACTGTATTTTATTCTGCCACTTTTGCAAATGTAATCAAATTCTTTAAGTCGAACCGAACCTCCTTTAACTCTAATATCTCCCTAACTCGATTTTCCCTCTAACTCAAGTTTGTTCACCTACTGTCCCCTTCTTTCGAAAAGTCATCCTCCAAGTCAAATTCATTCTAAATCAGAAGTCCTTGGAATTTGAATAAATTCGTTAAATAGATACATACATACATACATACTTATATCCTTTGCAAAAAATAAAATCAAAACAAAAAATTCCCCTCCCGCAACTGGCAATGTTATACCTACATCAAGCACACACAATCCCATACCCAGCCTGTCGCGTCGCGTCGGCGCGCTATTCCTTTATCTACCGAAAAAGAGAATCCATAAAAAAAATTGCCAGGAAAAATGTGTAGACAATTGCGCATATGGGTAAAAAAATTAATAATCCGGCTGGCTCGAAAAAAAGATGATGTGGATGGAACGGGTAAACTGATCCAACTGCGCTATGACCTTTTCCCTCATTAACTCAATTCTCCAGAGTTAATTGAATTTGATTACCTGTGTATGCACATATGTACGTACATATGTTAATACATATGTAATGCAATAAATATATAAATACAAATGTACAGATGTACATCCAATGTATGTATGTATATATAGGTATCTACCGTACCAACCACTAAATCATTACCCTGTACACACGAATAGATAGAAGCAAAGAACGAACAAAAAAAAAAAAACAACAACAACACAGCAGAAATGGAAATGAAAAACTACCCTTGTGAAACTGGGCAAAACAAAAACAACACGTACGCTCATCAACCGATGTGGCTCACGATCGAGAAAATATCTCTTCGTGTGCGGCAAGGAATTTCTTCTGACTTGCTCCACGTTTTTGTTAACTGCTCGGCTCTTGAATAAGATAGCGTTATAAAACATAGCCTATTATATGACCCGATATACAACCATTCTGTGTGCAAAATTTGAGGTTGATTGGTTTAGTAGTTTTCGCATAGGTAAAATCCAAACAAACAAACAAACAAATAAACAAACAAACGGACAACGTTTCACTTTTATAATATTAGTAGTGATAGTAGTGATTAAATTTTGCCGTAGAAGAAAAGAATTAACTTCGTACTTCCCCTATAAGCGAACTTGATTGGAAGACTATTGCCCGGTGTTGCCTCCATTGGTCTTATTTTTAAGGGGTTAGGTGGGTTTCAAAATTTCAAAAAATGTTTTTTTTCTTTTTTTTAGCTTATTAAATAGTACAATATGTCTAGAATATTCTCCCGAAAATTTAAATCGATCAGAGTAAAATTCTAAGAGATAGACCCTTCCGAAGTTCCGCCCTTCAGGCCAAGTCAGACTGGCGCGACGCACTTCAATCGCGTTTTTCTCGAAACACTGTTTACGAAATCGGTAGTCACGATTTCTCAAAAAGTTATGAACCGATCTTGTTGAAATTTTGCACACTTCTTTAAAATAGTATAATCTAGAACCTGAATGAAGGATTTTTTTTTTTTTATCACAACTTATTTTATGAGGCAATATGTAGTAAAAATTTGATCAAAAAATGGGTTTTTTTGTTCAAAACTCCGCCAAAAATTCTAATTTCAAGTTTTTGTTTTTTCCTTCGTTCAAGTTTAAGCTTAATATATCTAACAGCAAAAAAATTTTCAATTTCGGTTGAACCAGTCATGAACCTGACTATGCCGGGAGCATTTTTTTTTTTCAAGGTCAAGGAAAATGAGGTCTCAATGGCTGAATTTTCCAAATTTTTAAATAAAAATTTCACAAATTTCTTGTTAAATATGTATCTCTGATATGGTAGATTGTTTGAATGAAATATTTCATTCGATATATTTTAAAAAAAATCAGTAAAAATACGCTTTTTTGAGCCCTCGAAACCCACCTAACCCCTTAAAGTAACCATTTTCTACATCTAATTGGGGAAAGAGACTTAAAGATTTTTAAACAAAACACTTTACTCACAAACATTAACAACTTAAAGTGAGCAGATTGAAAGGTTTTCGAATCAATAACAAATACAATCGTAAGTTCAACCAAACATGTTATATTATTATTTATACTATGTATTTTCTAATCCACGCTGCACTGCAATATTTTATGGTATAGTGAAATATGTAATAAAATTCCAAGAGTAGAAAGATTAGAGTAATTATGTTCACCTCCACACGTATTTTTTAATCCAAATTGAATTTTCCCTGGTCTGGAGGTAAACACCTCACAATTAACACATGCACACTGCGATGCAATAAAACAAAAGGACATCATGAGAGTCTCATGAAGCAGCAGTAGTAACTCATATTATGTTTATGCATTGCTTTTAGCACACCCGCGAAGCCAAGAAGTCGACCGCATTGTTGCACCTTTGACTGAGTATGGGATCATCCATTCGCTTTTACGTCAGTATTACGCTCGCATCCTTTATATGCTGTCGGCTAATTCTAGGACTATCACAAATGCATAAGAACACTCTAAATGATTATATTACACTTCTTTCTTTAAGAAACCGTACGCGTTATAAGGTTCATGGTGAAAGTTATATTTTTAGAATCAGTTTTGAAATTTTGAAATTATTTTGAAAATTTAAAGTTTCTATAGAAGTCGGAAGATACATGTATACAATTTACCCAGCGTGCTATCTACCATACATACACAGTGAGTTCAAGGTGGTCACCCTTTTCAAGGCAGTTAAGCCCAAGAACATTACTCTGAAACAACGTGGGCATTTCATATAATTTCTGCTGTAAGCTGAAAAAGAGATTAATTGACATTTGCATTCGCTTTGGATGTCAGCCCACACGTTTTGTAAAGGGCAGATCGGTAGAAACTGCTACAGAAGAGAGAAAGATAAAAAATGCATTGCATCTCCTCGCAGGTTAATAATGTAAAACTTAAGCACGTCATTTTCCAGCGGTGTGGAAAGAACATTCTTCAAACCTAAGACGCATCTGGACATAACTGCGTGGTTTGTGACCACATATTCTGTAGTCAGAAACAACTTTTAAGGAGGCGTATTATCACCACTTGGTCTTGATGTAGAATTAAAACAAAATGTGAACATACATCACCACCTCGTCATGCTTACAACATGAAAATTCCTGAAACGCGGGGTTATGCAGTTCTATACTCAAAAAAAATGGTAATACAATCAGCAAGATGCTTAGTGAAACACAAGTATGCGATAGATACTAGACCACAAACTAACCTTGAGAGACTCTAATCAGCGGGCGGAAGAATAGTTGTTCATCCTCCTGTCATTGGTCGGTTTTTAATGTCTGTTGTGATTAGGGAACACACCTATTCAAGTAGATTGTCTCACACTCGATGTATGACTCATCAAAGAATCCTTATACGAATTTGATTGTATCCCATAAATAGGCCTAACGATAAACTGATGAGCATTCGACTTGGAGTCTATCCAGAAGGTGCAGGCTAGTTTTTGACGTCCGAGACCAGAGCGTTGTACGCGAACTATAATCTTATGAAGGAATAATGAATTTTGAAGAGGTCAGAAGAAGAATCGTTTCAGTAGAGCTAGACATTTTGACGATTTTGAATACGTAGTCGTTCAAATAACCAAACAACGAAGATTATCATTGACACACATACCGACATTGGAAAGCCTTGTAATTTCGGTGATTGGAGGTTTGGGTTTCGCTTGAGCGGAAGAAGACAGAAGATGACATTGGGTATTGGCTAAATCGAATTCAAATATGTGGCCAAGGTCGAAATTAAGAAGAATACGATCGCGGATACAAGCTACTGAAATAAGATTTCTTCGTTGTATACGTATAGAATACGCGAGGCACTCAATGTCGAGCAGGTACTTCTTCGAGCGGAAAGGTCCATAATTCAATGGTTTGGGCACGTTAATCGCATGCTCCTCACTCAGCTTCTAAGACATGCCATGGAATCCGTGACATCAGGTAGGCATCCCCTGGTTAGGCCAGGATGAGATGGTTAGACCAAGTTCGATACTCTTTTAATCGTATGGTAACAGCTTCTGATGATTTAGAGTCGATGGCGGAAGATCGAGGGGCATGGAGGGTCCAATTAAGCACCCTTAATCCGCGACCCCCGTAATAGATAAGCGGGTCTTCAGCAAATAATGATGATAATGATGAGCAGGAATGTACTTATTGTAATTTAGAGAATAAACACAAAAAACTGAAAGTACTGTCATCAGCGAAGGAATGGATTGGGTTAGAAGTAGCAGATGTAGGTACTACGAAATGATGCCTTGTTCAGGTTTTTGATATTTATCCTGCCAGGGGTTGGCTCATTAGTATTCTAAGCAAAAAGTCGACTGGATGATTTGAAAGTGTGCAATTGATTCTGGTCTGTACATTTATGCTCAGTGATTTCTCAATATGCGAGGCCGTCTCAACCGATTTGCCTTTAAAATAATCTTGCGAGACCGCTGAAAATAACTTAAGGATGATGCTGAATTACAAATCGATATCAATCAAGCTAACTAATGTTTTTGTAAAGAACGAAAAAAGATTGTTAAAAGGTTGTTGGAGATCTTTTGGGTGAGAACTTTTGTCTCTTTTGGCAACTGAGTACCACCTTGGTCCGCAATATGAAAATATAATATATGTTTCAGAGAATCATAGAACTACTGATTTATTGGACTTCAAAAGTGTTTATCCTCATATGATCCACAGGAGCTTTTCAGATGTTAAAATGTTAGAGGGGTTGCTCGGCGATTGAATCCCAGTGCTGAGAAATTATTAAAAAACAGAATGGTTTCCTTATTAAGGGCAATCCAAAAGCCACTCTGCATTCATTTCATTGCTGCGTGTTAAAGGGTATTTGGAAAGGATTTTGCGCCCTTGGACACCGTTGAAGATTCCTTTAATTTTCCACAGACGAGTCTTTAGGATGAGAAGCGGCTTGTAGGTGTCACAGCCAGCAGTCTTCTTAAAACGTTTTGCTTCGTTGCAAAGTTGTCTACATTTCTTGTTCTCAAGAATTCCGAAATCACCGTTCCACTAGGGCGGTTTTCTATCGTCGAATTGGTTTTCTTCTAAGGCATGGGTTTACTTTCGTATTTATTTCATTCACATATACTTTCCTGAGTCAGTGCCTAGTGCTTTGGACATACGTTTTAGGCTAGCATTTTTCGACACACCACTTCTCTCGACAAGCCTCCAAGCATGTTATTTGTCATCATCCGCCACTCGGTTAAGTTAAGGCCAACACACTTGAAGCAATGATAGGTCTCTTGTGATACCAAATAGATCTTGGATTTCCTTTGCCTACTTATTGAACCAGTTGGAGCTGGTTGATGAAGCAAAGGAGACTTCTAACATCTGTATTGGTCAAACCGCCTAGATCGTTGTAAGAGATGGCACCTAAGTGAAGTTACCTTCTACGGATCATTTGAGTAAACGCCAAGCTTTGCTACATGCTTGCCTGTTAGACAAAGTCTAGTGATGGCACCTATTGTAGTACTGGTATGGAATTTCTTGAGGAAAATCAAATCTTTAGAGCGTTCCAGATCCAAATTTGTCCAAATCTTTTTTGCGGCTAGATACGTTGTACCACTTGTCCTTTCTAGAGCATCTCACTTAATTTACCTATAACGACGGATATACCTCTGAATCACTGGGTGATAATAAACCTTAAAGGACATAGCCCTAAAAAAGAAGCTTAAAGCCTTGTTCCTCAGCCTTAGAGACGAACGGCAATCTAGGGCTAGTAGTGAATTCGTAGAGAATGATTCCAAGGCTTTGATTCCTGCTTTGCTGTCCGAAAAGTGCGTAGGTTTAGGTCTCTAACATTCGTGCGAAAAAGTTAAACACCCCAACAATAATGGTTGCGAGAAGCAAGGCGAGCTGTCGCGCCAGCTATTCAATTCTTTTAAATTAAAATTGTGAACGCCCTACTTGCTATAGATCGCCCTCAGGTAATACGGTGGAGGTTAGTATCTCTTATCTCTCTGACGCCATTATTGACGTTTTTCTGACGCCAAAACCGAACCTTTTTGCATCACTCCTGTCACCGATAAAAATTGCACATATCGCTTGCATGGATTTGATTTTACTCGGTGATTTCCCAATTTCTTTTTTATCCTCAATAATCGTTTCCCACATCACGTCCTTATGTGATTTCCGCTGATAATAAATCCCTTCTGGTGAACAATAATCATAAATACCTCTGCACAATGCAATAAACTCAAGTGCCCATGTGGCGATACACGTTTTCTATTAGAAATGAAAGCAAAAGTTCGCAACAGGTCATCTCTAATGACAGGTCATTATACCTAGTTTCTACCATAAGTCCCCATTCATTCCGTTGAAGTTGATTCCATTCGTCATATCAAGTATTCACGCTTACTTCAGCCAAAGTGAGTGCTGTCCTTATCTGAGTAATCCCAAGACTATTTTTCAAATGACTGCAGGTATTTGCAATGATTTACTTTAATTGCTTTTGGGACAGTTGTGTAACAATTGATTTATTTGATAAAGAAAAAAAGTCACACGCTAGTGAACCCAAATTGGCGGAAAATGAGGAACCCGTTGTAAAAAAAAGATGCACCATGCACTTGTGTGGAGAGCAGCCTCGGTAAAGTTGAGTCACCCTCAACTGGAAGTTTGCACAGCTACATAGGTTTCTTGAGCTTTCAGAGCTTACGAGGTATTGAGCAAATACTTAAACCCATGACATTACCAGTTTGAAAGGCGATGATTCTTGACCAGTTTTGTTTTGGGTGGTGGAATGAGCTAATTTCACTGCAGCTACTGAATTTTTTTACACAAGATAGCGCGAATCTGATGCTGATTCCTGATTAACGCATTTTTGAATTCTGCTGTCGACATTGTCAAGTCTTCGATAATATGTGTAAACTCGGCGTGGTTTACAACAACTATGCATTTAAGCAAGATCCTGGCAGTGAGTGCTCACAAAAGGGACCAAAAACTCCGTCTTTACAAAATTTGGGTTACAAAGCCAGACAACCGTTCTAAGTGTCAATAGTTTCGACCAGCACATGCAAATGGGAGGTATACAGAGTAGCACTGCAAAGAAGAACTCGAGCTGCTCGTGAACTCTACAAGCGGAAGAGAAGGCACGAACACCTGCTTCTCAAACACAAAAAGAAGAAGCTATCGAGAATACGTAGTCGTAGTGGCCCAGTGGTTAGTGCGTTGAACTACTTTAGGCCACAGCAACCTTTGGTTTGGGAATGACAAACCTGCAAGAGAATAATTTCGATTTTTGGAGTTGGAGTTGGTCCCTTTCATTCGTGCGAAAAAAGTAACACGCACAACATGAATGGTTGCGAGAAGCTAGGCCTTGGCCCATCATAGGCTGTCGCGCCAGCATTTTTTAATTTTGATTCGAGGTTTAAAGGTGAAACCGAGCATGCCAAGGCTAAAAAGCCTAATCTGGAGTCTCTAAGTAAATTAAGAAGTAAAATCACAATCGATGCTAAGAATATTGAAAAATTATTTTTGCAGACTGTATAACAGTGATGAAGACAGGCAGAACCATTCAACGGCAGATAGCAGTACTCATCCTTTAATGGAAAAAGGTTGCTGGGCATGACGGCTTGCTGGCTGAGCTACTTCAAGCAGTGGTGATGATCCGGTGCAGGGCAAATACTAACTCATTTCTAAGATTCGGTCGTATGAGTGCATATCGAGGAAAATCATTTTAACATCGTTTGCCCGATTCACGAAAAAGGAAAATGGCTCAACCGCGCCAACAGCGGTATCAGTCTTACCAACATTGCGTACAAGACCTTATCGCCCACATTGCGTGAACGCCTGAAACCTTTCGTCAACAACCTGATGGTCCCCGATAACAGCAGTTTTAGGCCAGGAAAGTCAAAAACCGACCAAATTTTCAGACGTCGGAAGATCCCAGAGAAAAATCAGAAGAGCGATACAGAGAAATGTGTAGTTTTGCAACCCTGCTTAGCTTCGTTCGTTCGTTCGTCTGTGCAGGATGACGATGGACAATACTCGCTTCTCCTTATGATCTCACCGAGAACTTTGATGTCAGAAAAAGGAATTAGACAACGTGACGTGCTGTTATCTGACTTTGAAGAATTGTCCAAAGCTCTAAAGCCAACACATAAGTCCGTGCATCATCTAAAAATTCTGCTGTTACCAGTGAGTTCGCGAGTATAAAGGCAGAAACTGCCAAAGTTGTCAACAAAATTGACATATTTACACATTAGACATGGACGGAGCAGCAATGGACATCTGAAGATGCGGGGTGGTAAGAGTCTTCGTCTTAAAGGTTCTTTTGAGATAACAAGAAATCAAACGAAGAATAACTCTTGCCAATGAATGTTTCTTTGGGCAGAAGAGGGCATCCCAATCCTACTATATGGTTCTAAAAAATTAACTTTATTGAAGGCAGATGAAAATGGACAACGCAAGACCTCGAGCGCACAAGTAGAAGGGGACCTAACCAACTAAGAATTCGCATTTGGAGTCAGTTAGGTAAGTTGGGTTAGGTTAGAGAGGCTGTCGATATGGCCGACACACTTAGACCAACAGTAGGTCCATTGTGATGCCTCAGGATCTAGAAGGAATTCTCTATCCTAATAGTGGAACCAGTGGGAGCTTTTAATAAAACGAATTACGTTTCCAAAATCTTCTTGTGCTAGGTCGTTGAGATTGTCAAAAGAAGACACACTCATGTTTGCGTTTTTTGCGAGAAAGCGCGGGACAGGTACAAAGGAGATAGAGGATCGTCCCTTCCTCGTCCCTCCAGTTCCTGCAGAAATCATTTGCAGGAACGCGCAGACGGGTGGCATGTCTGTGTCCTATGATGACACCTATAGTAGCTCCGAGATGCCATCGACTAAGCGATATTAATCCTTCGGAGCGCTTATGGTCTATTGAGGGCCAGATTTGTCTGCTAGTTTGGCAGGTGGTGCCATTGGATCACCTTAGATTGGCTTTGCTGATAGCATCTGCCTTTCATTTTAATTTGCTTGTAGCTAGTGGCATTCTGAGGTTCTCTTTTTCAAGAAGAATCTGTATTGCGGTACCATTCTTGGCGAGTTAATCGGCCTTGCAGTTTCCCGGAATATCTCTGTGTCCTAGTACCCAGCAGAGGAGTATCTTGAATTGTTCTGCCATCTCTACGAGAGACCAGCTAGAACTTTTTTTGATGTTACAGAGAATGGTTCCAGGGACTTAATGACGTCCTGGCTGTCTGTAAAAATGCTAATATCCCGAATAGAAATTAAATTCCACCTCAGCCAAGACAGGGCCCCCTTTACTGCCATGATCTCCGCCTGGAAGAGGCTACAGTGCTCTGGAAGGCGAAAAGAGATCTCGAGGTATAGATCACCGGAGAAAACACCTCCTCCGTGTAGATCTCCAAGTTTTTTTTCGTAGGTGGTTTTTGGCTTCTAACAGAAATCTCTTATAGCTAAGGACTGGGTTAATGAAGAAGCTTGTTGCTTGGGGCTCAGATTCACTTCGAATTGTTACGCGCCGCCTAAATAGGTAAATGGTAGGTTGGTAGAGGTGGCGGTTCAACTGAACCCAATTAGCACTAGAATGTGCTTTTTTGTTACCACGACTCGTGACCTGCTTGATGATGTGTGTTGTTGAAGATGTGTGAGACAGCCGGGGTTGCTTTGATCCAACCTGTGGAATTTAAAAATCGAATTAGGTCTTGTATCCTTTGCCCGAGATGTCGCTGAGGTCGTCGAAGAATGGTTGGTTCGTGCACGCAGTCTGGCTTTTCCAAGAGCCGGACACTTGCAGAGGAAGTGGACGAGAGTTTCCCTCTCATTTTCATTGCCGCAACTGCGGCAGTAGGGGTTGTATGGAATACCCAGTTTGGCCGCATGGTCTCCAATTGGCCAATGCCCCGTGATAACTGCCGTTATTCTGGCGATATTTGGGCGGGTTCTGCTTAGGAGATCCCTTGTTCTGGTTGTCTGGTATTGGTTAATCTCCTCCATTTGAGATTGGCCTTCTGCAGGAAGTGTGAATGGATTTGTCCCTTTCCACTCCTAGCGGGATGTGGACCCTTACCGCGGGTGGGCCGGGTAGAGATGACCCCTGCCTGGCCAGCTCATCCGCACGCTCGTTACCGGAACCCAGAGCGGTGTGACCCTGAGCTGTTCGCCTAAGCAGGCAAGCTCATTCCGGCACTCTAGCACCAGTTTGGAGGATATGGTAGCCGAGTCAATGGCCTTGATAGCGGCCTGGCTATCTATGAGGATAGCAATGTTTTGTTTGTGTGATCTGTCACGCCCGAGTTGCGTGCAAGCCTCCCGGATTGCCACCTGGAAAATGCTGAAAAAATCCGGCAGGCGATATGATCTTGCTATTTTCAGTGATTCCGAGTAGACACCGGCCTCCACACCGCAGTTCATCTTTGATCCATCGGTATAGATGACCGTGTCGATGTTCTTGACCACTTCGTGTTTCTTCCACTGTGTTCTGGTGGGGAATCCCACATGGAAGTTTTTCCTAAAGTTAGGTTTGGGTGTGATGTAGTCGGTTGGAAACGTGACCATGCCGTTTGGTAGCGAGTCCAGGATATTGCTGTGGCCGTAGGGCCGTGCAGTCCAGCACCCAGATTCTTTGAGTCTGACAGCGCTGCATAGTGCGGTGTTTTTTGTGTATAAGGTGATGCGAGCAACCACAAGCGTGCCCCGTCTTCCTCACCTGTACCGAAGTTGCCTCCGTGGCCCAACCTGGCTCGCATCAAAGGCTGGAGGCAAAAGATGCAGGAGCACAGTGAGGGCATCCGTTGGGGCCGATCTCAATTCTCCCGTGGTGCCTATACTCGCTGTTCTTTGCAGCCTTTTAAGTTTTGTAAGGTTGTAGCCCTTGCTCAGCCCAGGCCACCAATAGGTAAATAAGTGAGAAGTCTTTAAAAAAAACAGAATTGCACCGTTTTGAAATGTAATCCTCCGCCAGTTGACCTCTTCGGCCTGAAAGACTACATAATACGTATTCATGCCTCTCTGAAGCTCTAATATAGTTGCAAATTAGGTGTGTTCTTTAAAAAAATATAATAAAAACTGTTTTATACACACATACGAGTGTGTTTGTTTGTATGCAAACCTCTTTAACAATTCAGTGTCGCTGAGCTGATCCAGAGCGCAAAATAATATTTTCATAATTAAACACTCCACGCACAATTTTTAATTAGCTTTCGGCTGATAGCATGCAGCCACATAACGCATCAAAGAGTGCCGCGAGCTCTTTTCCATAATTCATGAGCCAGAATCAAAAACACATAAAACATTTCCCACAAACCGGAATAATTTTCCGATAGTTGTTTGCCGGTGTTTTCATTGAATTAATCTGGATATGCATACTCCTGCATTCACAGCAAAAGATACAAAAAATTGTGAAAATATTCAAACAGAAAGAAAATGATAATAATCATTCAAGGACATTTTATACAAACCCCACCCATTTACATGTCATTCACAAAAGATCTGTCCATGGAGAAGTGAAACGAAAATGCAAAAGCATGCCACACCGGACATAACCAGTCTTATCTGCGCTCAGATAAACATAATGCCTTCGGTTTATCCTCCTTTTTGTCGTTAAACTATTTTCATTTGCAAAATAGAAACAATCCTGTAGGAGCTCTCAGCGCGCTGCCAAGGAAAGACACAAAAGTGAAACAAACACAGGGCAGAGAATAAATAAATACATAAATTGGATGCCATCCAGATGCAATCTGCAATCAATTCCATTCACCACCAGTGGGTTCCTAGTTCCCTGCTTCTGCTCCTACTCCAGCTTGGATATGCGGCATTTTATCTACACACAATTACTTTTCCGCAACAGGAGCAAGTAACCAATTCCGGTCGTTCCCGGCTAATCGCCTGAAAATATGAGCTCAACATTTAAAAGTGCCTTAAGATATGACACTGGCAGGATCCTTGAGTGTGTATGCCTTCGATTGAGGGAAACTTAAGAAGCTAACTTTTGCACTTGACCACGACTGTGGAACTTTTCTCCTTCTGAGCTATGCGCTATACCATCCCATTAATGAAGTTTAAGTGTCTTCCCCTTGGAGTACGAGCACAATGCGACAGAGAGAAACTATTAAACAAATGGGGAGGCGGGCGGCCATAAAGTTCTTGGGAATGGCAAGTCAGCATTTTTATGGATATATACTGCCTCGTCCGCCTTCTTTCGGCGACTTCATTTCACCTTGCACGATTCAAAGGAAAACACGATTTTCATTGTCATTATCAGTTCGTTGCAGGATGCCTTGCATCGCATTCCGTAATTAATTTGGCGATAGTCCAAAATTTTTCTGTTGCCGGATGTGTCATGTCACCTGTCTCTCAACTCGACTGCAATTCATTTTACCTGCAGGAGTCTTTTTAATTTTCATTCTTCAACCAGAGGTCCTTCTGTTGTGTCTAACAAAAACTCTTCAATCTATTCAGAGCCGCCCCTAATGTGCGAAAACGTAATTCGGCCACCAAATTGTTTCATCAATGGCGAAACTTCTAAATGATGGCGGATGTTTCATTTAAATTGGCTGCGTCCATGGAAAATATGATTACATTGTGATTAAATCGATTTTCGGTCAATCGTCAAAGGCACAACGTGACGGATTTCCATGGTGTTATATTCGGATGACTGTCGAATAAACGGAATATTTTCCAAATTAATGACCGGCCTGGTGTTTTGGCAAAACTAAAATTCCGATCCAATAATCGGATGCGCCATCCACGAAACAATCAGACGGGGAATGCAATTAATTATGCAACTGGCGTGTCCCGTGAGTGTGTCAGATTTTGACTTTCATCATCTGATTGAAAAATTTCGAATTTTTACCCCACGCTCTCGGCTCTAATCCGACGCACGGCCCAAAATTAATGTCGGCAGTTGTTTTCTGTGTTCGTTTGTGCAAACGGCATCCCCTAAATGCGTCGATGATTGGATTGAAAAATCATTTATTTCACGTATGGCTTTCATTGGGAAAAAGGGATAATTAAAAGTGAATTCAAATCGTGACCAGACTCCATTAAGGACGTAGCGCGAGGCTTTAATTATTTTGCAGATATTTAATTTCAATTAAGCAACTTTGTTGGTGAATTGTGATGGTAAATTACGATATTAACCAAATGTTTGTTACAATTTTTGAAACAATTTCTGATTCTTTAAGCCAGCAATTTCAAAGCGGATGAAGTCACGTATGTATGTGTGTGGATAGCTCAGTCAGTTTAGTTCTACGAGTAGAGAAAAAGTGGGGATGCTGAGGGAAACAAAGCCTCAATATCCTATCGGTTTCCTACGTGGAAATGCTTTTTTCTGCAACATTGCAACATTGTTTCAAAAATTCTATTGAAGTTCGATTTTTTCAGAGGCTTATGTTATTGGAGGAAGCAAAGAGTCAAAAAGATTAGAGATTGTGATTTCGATAGGGGCTATGTAATACTTCTTTGTCTGCTTGATTTCTCTAAGGCCTTCAATAAGGTGAATCATGGAATCCTTTGCTGGAAGCTGCAGCATCTTTTTGGTTTTGCGGAGAGACCTATAAAATTTTAAAAAAGTTTTCTTTCCGAGAGGAAGCAAAGAGTCGCTATTGGTGACAGATTGTCTACATTGAAGGCCATAGAGCAACGTGTACCTCAGAGATCTATTCTCGGCCCCATTCTTTTTGGCATATTCATTAACGACTTGCCATCAGTATGCTCGCATGCTTTAGTGCATCTTTATGCAGATGACGTTCAGCTCCATCTGGCCCGGGCGATATGCAATATTTCCGAACTTGCATACTTACTAAATCAAGATTTAGCTCAAATCTATCACTGGTCGATGTCTAATGGACTGCTTGTAAACCCAGCAAAGTCACAGGTGATACCTATTTCTAACAAGCCATTTGACCTTAGTGTTGTACCTGACCTATGGATCTGCGATAGCAAACTAACTTTAGTTGAGTCTCTTACCAGCCTTGGTTTTGTAATAAATCGTACCTTAACTGGTTACAATCATGTCAACACTGTAATCGGTCGCATCTACAGATGCCTCCGGAAACTGTGGGTAACTGCTAGTTTTAATCCAACAAAGACTAGGCGGCGCCTTGTAAGGAGTCTGGTTATACATTTTTATGGCAGTCTGGACTCCTTATCTCAGCGCAAGCTCCAAGTAGCTTTTAACGACGCTGTGCGCTATATATATATGCTTCGCAGGCATGATCATATATCCGATTATTCCAGGAACTTACTAGGGTGCACCCTGCAACAATAAATCAATGCCAGAAATTGCATAAATTGAAATTGAAATTGTGTAGCACTTGCTGCAAGATAATGCTGTACCAAGTGAATTGATCGTGTCCTGCCATAAGTACAAAGGAAAACAGACCTTTCGTTCCTTCAAAGTGACTGCTCTCACTTTCATACAGGCCCTAAACCTGTGCTATTGCTGTACCAGTTTATGGCATTTTGAGACTCTCAAAATATATGCCAGGAGTTTTCCGGCCACAAAAAGTTATCCCGTGGATTTAAGATTAAGTTTGCCAAGGGCAACCGCTCACTACAATAAAATCAAAAACTCCGCTGGGTCACTTTGGTTGGTTTGGATTTATTTGCCGGGCAGAGTTCTTTTAAAAATTCTCCTATCTACCGGAAAGGGCATTAGTTAAATGTCAAACAAGGTCTTTAAGGACACATTGTTAGTTCACAACCCCAGTCCTTTGCTCATAGAAATTGAGAAGGTCAGGTAAGGTTGGGTAGAGTAGGGTTATGCAGCCAGCCCTTGCATAAGACAATAGGCATCATAGTGGGCCCATCGAGATCCCTGTGAAACCAAAATGGACAAAACCTAAATTATTTCCTAAAAGTGACTCCCCTCCATATTCTAACCATGCCTAGCTCCTCTAGATTACTAACGGAATAGGTGCCGAGAAGTTTCATATGCTTCTTGTCAATTCCCTGACATTCGAATACAATGTATATTATGTTCTCAGCGGCGCAGGCCATAGAGCCTTGGGTACTTTGTGAACAGTAATGCGTGCTTGGTAAGTCTAGTGGTAGCAGATGCAGAAAAGTTTCTAGGGTTTCCAAGGGTGTTGAGCGAAGAGCAACTATGATGGCGATACTGGCAGTTCTTTGTGCTGCTTACTTAGCGTTGTTTTCTTTCTGGTTGCCTTCCACCAGACAAGCACTCCATACTTGAGTATGAGTCCAACTGTTGCAGTATAAAGCCAATAAAAAAGGAGCTCTCTGTCTCTGGTCTGCGTGACATCGAACTGAGACCTCATATCCTTATCTGGATGGTTTAATCTCCTTTTTTCTACAGCTTCCCGGACCCTATTGCTGGTCTAAGTGAGCAGTGGCGAACATCGTAAGGCTCCCTTACCTAACCTAACCAGTGCATAGTACTTGGTTTCAGGTCCCATTTCTTCCCTGCTTCCTTCTTGCATGCAAAAGGAGCATTAAGGACTCTTCGAACTCTTTCCTGTGTATTAAGATTCCAGTTTAGTTTTCTGTCAAGAACTGTCCCAAGATATGTAGCTGGTCTCAATAAAAATGTACTTAGTCTTTGTTGAAGCCAGCTCATAACATAAAAGAAATAGTAGGTCGAAAGTTATGATCGAAATTAAGCTTTGGTGGGGTGCCTTCAGATGATAAATTTCGTCCATTTAAGATCGAGAAAGGACCGGCTTGGTATCATAACTAGACCACTGCGAGGAGTCTTTCTGCATAAGCCTCCAACCGTAAAATATATTGCAGCGAAAGAAATTGAAGTTTGATAAAATTAATACATGAATTCAAATATACTATTATTTTGTTTATAAAATCGTTTTTATTACGTTTTAAACAGCTTTAAAATGTCTACATTGCAAAATATTTCGTATGGAAATACCAGATTTCGTCCAAATACCACAGATATGTACATATGTATGTGCCGGAAAACATTCCGGCGACCAAATACAATTTACATCTGTCACTTCGTTTATTTCCTTGTGCGATACGTTAGTGACTTTTCTCTAGGGTGGACATACCGGATTAGATAGGTCACGGATTTTCTGTTGGCGTATTTTCATTAGCTTTTCCTGAACCGTCGAATCTGTAAGCACATGGTGCGCTGGAAGCCATAGGGAATCGTCCCACATCGGAATCCAATGTGTATATTTCTCGTGTTCACAAAAGTTTGGGACCTTTGTTTTTGCACCAGATGTAGTCAATAAATGAGTGTGAAAATAATTTCGGCGGAAAGAGGTTTGGGTGATATTTACCCAAAGTCTTCTACTCAATGCTCTGTAGAAGATGATGTAATATTTGAATAAAATTGACTTGACATTTCCGTCATGCTGAGTTTTGTTTGGTTAAATTTTAATTTAAAAACTTAAAGCATATTAAAGTGAAAGCGTGGTGGTGGTGTGAAACAAGAATTTGGCCCACCAGGGGGTGTCGCGCCCGTTTCGGTTCCCTGTTGGTTGAGATGTAACGAATCCCCATCTTTCTTACATTTTTAAATCCAAAAACCTCTTCCTTAAGCTCTTAAGGGCAATACTTGGTGCAGCTCATGTGATGCAACCGCAAAGACAGCAAGGCTCTTGGCCTTCAACATAATGTTAGACTCTGCTGGGTACCGGATGCCTGGAAAACGAAAAGGTTGACAAAGTGAGAAGGAAAAGCTAGCAATTGACCCAGAATGCCTTAAATCGCACGTTGCACCCTTGAGCAAGAAAAGAAGAATAAAATACTCAAGCGCACGAATATCAGATGAAGCGTGCTTAACTCGTTTGCAAGTATCCTACACAGTTGGAAGAAACCGTTTTCATTCTGAGAGGTACTAACTGGCCACAACATCCAACGATTTCACACAAAGAAATCAAAACTTAACGAGAGCAATTTTTACAGAGGCTGTGGCGATGAAGTGTAGCTGTCGTCATACTTTTCTTCATCCTTACACTTTCTTTCACTTCGGATTGGGAAGCAGATAAATCCTTCTGGACCTGGGTGGACAAGTAATACTAGCAACCAAGAAGCTCAAAAAATTGCAATAAGTTTAGTTTAGGGATGGTCTTAATATAAATGTTTTTTGTCTGATAACTGATCATCTTTTAACACCGGTATGGAAAAAAAACTGACGTTTTTCCATTTCTAAGTGGAATCTCTTCGCTCTTCGCTCAACGCCTTTGACAGCTCTACACACTTTTCTGCATCTGCTACCGCTAAACTTACAGATAAAACGCTGAGACTCACTAATTTATGTGACACATCTCCATTGTGAACAAATACAACTTCGGCGCTGTAAAAAAAAAATACGGCGGCTTCCATCTTGGACTTCTATACACCATACATCATGAGAGGGAAGACTGGCAGAGAACGCTACATCTCAGCACATGAGATTGCTGTCCTTACGGATGGTTCGGCAACCACCAATGGAACAAGAGGCAGACCTCAAAGTATCCATAAGATACTTTCAGTGTATTCCAAGTGAAGATTCTGGCTGCAGAGTCCCTAGGGATGAAATCAATATAAGGAAGGGATATCACCTTTATTTACATTGACAGTCAGGCTCCACTTAAAGCGCCAGAATTAAATGTCATCGGATCTGCACTAGTCTCGAAATGCCGCGTAATGCTGAAGACATTATGCCCGCAGAATCAAGTTAGACTTTGTTCGGTACCAGGTCATTGCAACATTGAGGGAAATGAAAAGGCTGAACAACAGGCGAGGCTTGGCGGAGAGCAGAAACAGAAATGGGAGTCCCCTGAAGATTCTCCTTCCTGTGTAACTAAGGCGGAAATTTCAAGAATAATCACAAGTAAGGTCCGGAGATATTCTTAATTTCAGCAGAGCCAACAACGATTAGCTCTCAGTTGGCGATGTTTGCAGTACCGAACTATGCGCTGCAAAGAACATTACACATGTATTATGTCAATGTCAGGGAATTGCCGAAACACGTAGGGACTATCTCGGCAGGAGTAAGGCTATGATAACATAGTAAAATTCTGTAGAAAAATCAAATGCTTTTATAAAATAGTTCAGGTTTTGCCAATTTTGGTTTTACATGGAGCTCAAGATATGATATGCAAGCGCTGCCTACTGTATATTACCTTACCTAACTTAGACTCTCTAAAATTGTATGTTACATCTGTCATAACTCATAAATACAAGCTCATTTATACTGAGGGTTGGTCTAGATTGTTGCTTGTCTCTCATGGAGGTGGAAGAGCAATTCAAATAGGTTGATCCCCCGCATCTGAAACAAGGCATACTATCTAATGCTTTGGCTGTATTGAACATCTACTTTAAATCCGCCAGACTAACCTTTCTGGGGTTCTCTTGAGACCAAATACCTGAACTGCTCTTCTCTATTTTGTTTTCGTTTTATAGCTACAAACTATATCAAAATGGAAACTTTCCACCCTATAAACGTACATATTTGCTGACTCCCTTGGTATCCATAAGTCATCTACGCCGTTAACCACTGAATTAATTTATAATACTGATAATCAATCACAGAACCACTACTTGCGGCGTCTCAAAGCCTGCAACAGTCTCGTTGCACCCTTATTTATAAATCTATCTAAACAAGACCAAATTATTGCACATTCCCCGCAATAATTTTCGTGCACGTGCCAAGCCATAAGAATTGGGTCATAACAATTTGTCAATGCTCCGATTGAATTCCCCCAAATAGGTCCAATTTAGATGGGAATATAGAAACAGTTTTGCAGGCTTATGAATATGCTCCCTTTCCCCGCCTTCTGTAGCGGTTGGCTAACCAGCCATCTTCGATTCCAAACGCATCATTTCAAAAATGATTATTTTCCTTATCATGGACAAAGCATATCAATTGAACCGAGGACAACATTGGGTTATTGGCAAAAGCAAATATTTGCACGAGCTCTGCCTGAATGAAAAATTCCCAAACTCTACCGAAGGATGCACGATGCAGAATGACAGATTCACGGGTGTCAAAAGGCAACCGAGAATGAGTCACATGAGTCCCAAAACAACAGACAAATTGTCTGATTCATTTGATTCGGATTAGGAATACTAACACCTGCACAAACATTCTAGTATCATTATCTCATCCTCCCACAGAGAGACAGAGAAAATAATAATTAATTCATCGATAAAGGAAGGTTGCAACCGCCAGACAGAGATATCCCTTCCCCAGAGATATGTGTGTTGATGAGAACGATGTGAGCGAGGATTATTCAGATTATTCGAGATTAGTGTCGCATCCTTTGGGTGTTATTTTTCATCTGCTAAGAGCCGGCGATTCGGTGGGGAATCGTATTATTATTTTTATTATGATTATTATGGGCCTTGGAGTGTTGCGAAATCGATAGATACTAAGAGAGATAAATGTGGGCTTTGATGTAGGCCCAACGAAATGGATGGGGTACTCCTTGTCTGAAGTGTGATTAGCATGCACAATTGAATTCCCAGTTTATCTCGAAATCTTGTCACTTGTCATTTTGCTTTCGTTCGATTTTGTTTTGTGTCCAAATAATGCAGAGGCTATTTCATTTGACTCCTTCAGCCGTTGTGGGTGTGTGGGTTACTGTTTGTGAAGTTTTTAGGTTAAGGTGGTTTTGTTATTTATTTGTAAAGCAATTTGAAGGAATCTATAAAAGTAGGTTGAAGCAAGGAGACCGTTCTTAAGTGGGTTCGTTGTGATTTTGAAAATATGGATAACTTATCGGTAAATAAAGGACAAAACATAATTGAATGTCCTGGGTGATGAAGCATTGTTGAAACTCTCGAAAAGTTTCAAAATTGAAAGGCAAGAAGTTTACTTCAAGTCGAAAGTAGAAAAACGTCTTAGCAGTGTCGGCATGGGGTTTTTCAGAAGGATGACATCTGGTTTAAACAGAAATCCAGCAATTTTAATGTGAAATACTCGTAGTGTGCATGTCTAGAATATTTTTATTTGGAAAAGTAACATTTTGTATTTGCTTTTTATGGAAAAGAGTTAGAGCTCATTAGGTTAATGTTCATCTTGAAATAGAGAGAGAGGGAGAGAATTTGTCGTGAACTTATGAATTTCAAGACACATCGTCCTGGATTGTTTCAAGCAGCATTATTTAATTTTTTATTTATTTCAGTTATATATGCTTAAACACATTAAGATATAATATCTTATAAGTTTGTGTTAAGCCAAAAATTTGTTTACAAACTACAAATATTCAGATTTACTGCATAATTAAGGCGAAGAAATTAATATAAGTTTAATTATATACAGACAATTGATTCTTTAATTTTCTTTTGAATACTTTGACATCCTCTACCCTTTTTATATCTCTTGGCAAAGAGTTCCACATACGTATTGCCTGAATAAAAAATTGACGTTCGGTTGTGAGTGATGAGTAGCGGGGTTAAATTACCTGCGTTGACCTGTTTGAGTAGGCCATTCTAATTTTTGCATATAGATAAGTAGGCTGTCGGGTAAAGACGATTCCGGAGAACCGGGTTAAAGTATAAAACTAAATAAAACTGTCAAAAGTCATATTGAGCAGACGACTGGAATAATTTGACACGCGATCATATCTTCGTAAACCAAAGATGTATCGAATGATTTAACAGGCTACTGTTCTTTTGCT
The DNA here is from genome assembly GCA_917880715.2 of Matsumyia berberina. Taxonomy (NCBI): domain Eukaryota; kingdom Metazoa; phylum Arthropoda; class Insecta; order Diptera; family Syrphidae; genus Matsumyia; species Matsumyia berberina. The sequence goes on from OU862872.1 coordinate 4,615,621, forward strand.
TTTACTAGTGTAGCTACAGCAACCATAGATTTCGCAGCCATGTATTAAGATCGGAACAACTCAACTAATGTTTTTGCCAGCATGAATCTAGTTTTAATGGGAGTAAAGTATTTGGCTGCCCACAGAGTACGAAGCACCCCATCGGTTTTCCCCATAACATTATTTATATGGTCATCCCATGTAAGGTTCCTAGCAGTCTTGACATAAATAATAGGGGCATTGTTGAGAACAACAGATGGAAAATATAAGGTATCTAGGGATTTCTTCGAGACCACCAAATAATTTGACTTTTTGGGGTTCAATAAAAGACAATTCATTTCCGACCAGCATGCTATATGCTCTAGATCTTCATTAACACTACATACATCGTCTTCAATAAGTCCAAGAGGACAGCTCAAATAAAGTTGAACGTCGTCAGCGTACATCTGTATTGAACAGTGCTTAGTGTTACGAGGAAGATCGTTAACATATAACGAAAACAGAAGAGGCACTGGAATGGACCCTTGTGGTACGCCCATAACAGTGGGAAAGAAATTAGACAGAGTCCCATCTACTTCAACTGCTTGCACCTGATCTGTTAGATAGGTGGAGAGTAGCTTTGTGGCATCAGACGCGAAGTTGTAAAGACGAAGGAGCTTGTCACATAACTTTGAGTGGTCAACGGTGTCAGATGCCTTAGAAAAATCAAGCAGTACTAGAAAGCTGACTTTTTCTTCGTCCATAGCTTGCCGCATGTCCTCGGTAACATTTATTAGCGCCGTGATACAGCTGTGATTTTTCCGAAAGCCTGATTGCTTGGGTGTTAGAAGATTATATTTGTTGACAAACACACTTATTTGCTTCTGTACTATCCTCTCGAAGATCTTGGACAAGAACGGCAGAATAGAGATTGGCCTGAATTCATCACCCTTTGAGGTTTTTGGAACAGGCAAGATCTTAGCTAATTTCCATTGTGCGGGGTACACCCCCGTTGTGAAGATAGTGTTGTTAGATAAGTGACTTAATTAAGAACCATCGGTAGAATCAGCTTAAGAAATTTTGGATGTATCTGATCAAGTCCAACAGCATTAGAGCGGATTGATAGAAGGCTTTTGACCACATCCACAGTGTCAATCGGTCTGAAACCAAAACTGGGAGCATTTCAGGTGTGTGCTTGATTTCCAGTAATATAGCTCCGCTTCTTTTAAGAGAAATTTATAAAAATTAAATAAAGATAAATGACATTAAATGGCTGAAATTTGTGATAAAGGGACGACTCGTAGATGACGCCTAAGCTATCCGAGTTTTGTGATACTTCCTCCTTTGCTTGGTGTTAAAGTCCTTTGACCATCACAAGTAAGAGAACAATGACGTGAAAACCAAAAATCTTTCTCATTACTTATGCGAGTCGCATGTGAACCACTTTCAATTCGTTATGCACTCAACACTTTGGGACCACATTCATATTGCATCTCTTAAGAGCAAAAATAACCTTCTCTACTGGTCCTGATATATTTTCTTCGGACTTGTGTGAGATTGGATTTAATCAAACTTTTGCTTTGGTTTTAACGTTTGCAAGCGGTAAGGATATGAACTACACACTTTCCGCATGTAAATTTTTATTTGCATATATGCAGACGAACAGAGATTAACTAGTCACTAAATCTCTGAAAAAAGAGACTCAACATCTTTAATACTTAGCTTGTTGACTCCACAAAAAGTGGGTTTAAAACTACAGTCAAAATCGATTATAACGACCTTCAAGGAACCGATGAATTTGGTCGTTATAAGCGAAAGGTCGCTGCAGCCGATGTCGTTGTTAGTAATTTTGATTGTGATTCGAATCGAATATGATGCTTGGTGGGTCAATGTTACGGATCTTTGCAACAAACAAATGAAATCGCTTATAAAACGACAAAACCTAATTGAATGTCCACACTCCGTAATTGACTAGGTTAAAAAAGGTTATTACCCACTGTGTTGTACTTAAGAGGTTAAAATAAAACTTAAATAATCAAATAAGAAATAACTGATAAGAAGAATTCTTGAAAAATCGGGACAAGTCGCCAGGCAAGGGAATAGATGAGTTAGTTTAGATAATAAGGGAACGCCTACCTGAGGGCACGAATTTCATGGCACGTCTTGGCAGCCGAGCTTGGGGCATGCGTTTAACGTGCCCAAATCATCAAAGGATGGACTTCTCCGTTCGAAGAAGTATCTGCTCGACACTGAGAATCTCGCGTATTCTGGTGTTCCCAACTCGATTTCAACGAGCAACCCTAACAATTCTCATTTTTGCAACTCGAATCCGGAATCTTATTCTTTTGGTCCTTACCCAAACCTCATGACCATATGTGAGCGTCGGAACAAACACTGAATTAAAGACCGACAACTTAGCTTCGATGCAAAGTTCAGCCCTCCTAATAACAGACTGACCAAGCTCTCTCAAAATTGCTCCAGCCTGACCAATTCTACAGCAGTTTTGTCGATTTACTTTTAGCGCGTTAATCGCCAAAGTCACCTGCTCTACGGTGTGACTATTCTCCACCCTACTCAACACCATGGGTCTGCTACTCTTAGTGTCCTGTTCGGGATTGATCAGCTCTGAAAAATGCTCGCCCCATCTGCGCAAGATGCTCGTCTCATTGGAAAGAAGTATGTACATCATCTTTGGATGCAAGGTACTCTCTGTTTCCTATGAGACGGCGGAAGTTATCTTTATTTCTTCAGTAGTCAGACTTTCAAAATTGGATTTAAAACCAGCGAAAGATGAAGTGATTAAGATCTTGATGAAAGGCGATGACATTTGACTGTGCTCTAGGTATACATACAAGCATCTAACTTCCAAGCTCGAACTGGGCTGTGCCTAATCTTGTTCGGGACTAACACTGTATGGCATAATCTTAATATGATGACCAAACTAAATTTTACGAGGTTCTACAACATTAGGTGACTTTAAATGTTTATTTCTTCTTCTCTTTCCGACTAACGTCTTGGGAGTACAAAACTATGTACAGTGTACTCTCTCCTTACAGACACCTCTCACAAGCGGAGAAAAATATGTGGTTTTGTTTATTTTCTCACAAGCGGACACCTCTCATAAGCGGACAATTTTTGTCGGAACCGTCGGTGTCCGCTTATGAGAGAGTATGTACACTGTAATTGGATTCAAAAACCGTCGTCCCTAGGCTTAAATCAAAATTTAAAAAAAAAAAATTAAAAGTTGACAGGCAAAAGTTTAAAAGTTGTCAGTACCTCTAAATTAGGTTAGGTTAGGTAAGATATGTGTCCCTCAGGGACTCACAAAGCCTCAAGGTCCGTTGTGATACCCATAGAATTCCTTCGTTGAAAGTATTCTACCCGTTGAACCATTTTGAGTTGTTGATGATGGATAGGAGCTTACGGATGGGAGTTTGGCTTAGATCATTATTGTCATTGAAGTGATATTGACCGAAAAATCTGCTGGAAAAAAGCGCCGGACAAGGACAGAGGAGGTGCGTTGTGGTTTTCTCTTCCTCCTCATCTCTGCGACTTCTACAAACGTCATTGAAGATAGCCTCTATTCTCCTGGCGTGCTGTAATAACACCAGGGATGGTGAGAATTTGTGTTCTGTTGAAAGTAATCAGCACTCTTGGCTTTTGGTCATCTATTTCAGACCAGATAAGTCTGTTGGAATGACACGTACATATAAATTCCCCTAATTAAATTGTAGCAATGCAATATTTTGATTAGTTTGACAGTTTAGTTAGCGCAAATTACCGCATCGCCTTTCAATTACCTGTGTATGTGAAAGATTTCAGGAAGAAATTGAGTTTCTTCTAACTATCTTCATAAAGAATTGTCGATATATGTATAGGTACACGTACATATATATCTTCGCAGTACATATTTCATTAATAAATTTGAATGTGTAAGTTAGAAGCTTGAGAGCCAAGTCTCAAATCCATTACCAAACCAACAGCCCTTTTACAAGGACCCAATTGCTGCTCTTACGCCATTCATTATGCAGATAATTCTCAATTGATTTATTTTCCGAAAGAGGTTCTTGGCTTTGCTCCAACCTCCTCCTTGTCACAATTACAACATCATTTCAAAAAGTTCTTCCGACACCGAAAAGGACATTACATAAATTTAATTGTTAAGCTTTACTCAAGAATTAACAGAAACAGCAACATATGCAAGCGTAATATCAAAAGGTTTTATCGAATGTGATGGAAAAAAGGAAACATCACAAAGAGGGGACACTCAAAACGTAAAAAAAAAAAACACAAACTGTATCCAACGTAAGCTCCATAAAAACCTGACAGAAACAGATTAAGGCACACAACATTTTAATGGATGACACATTAAACAGGGTGTGAATATGTGTCTGCCTTTGATGTTCTCCTCCGGAAATAAAAATATTTCAGATTTTGTTGGACAAGCGCCAGCAAATCCTTCAAAGCACGAAACACCACACTCACCCAGACAAGGTCCAAGCCATATAGCCACTCACAGCCCTCCCTCATTCTCTATTCATTTTCAAAAGTGATTCAGGGACAACAGGAAAATTTATGAATTTCAATCGGTAGATACTTCTAAATTTTAGATTCTGTTATATGTATAAATTATATTAAAGTCCACACACACACATGGTTCAGACTAATGTGTCCCGGTCAATGTGTTAGGGAATTTAAATCATCGAATAACACACACCGAGTGAATCCTTCCCAGCGGCGAGCAGTGATTTCGAGAACAAATGGACAACAAAAGGAGCAGTAAAAATGCGCTATATCCTGGCGGGCCATGGCCTCCGCCGAGCACAGACTGTTGAAATAGTCACTTCAGCAGGAGCAGCAGGAAAGCTGGAGCAAAAACTTTGTTTATATAGAGGAGCGCATCGAGTTTTTGTCTGACAAAAAAAATGCAGAGAATTGAATCAATATGTATCGCAGGAGTAGCTTAGCTTGTGATACTTTTTCTTCCAATTGTGTGCATGGATGTTGGACGATGTTGGGTTAGTAACTTGATTTATTTGGAGTTTATGCAGCTGAACTTCGGGACACTTACGACCAGACAAGACCCGAATACGACGAGCGCCTTTTGAGTGTGCCCACCGATGCTTGAATCGAAATAATGCTTCATTCGAATCCATTTAACGTGCCGCCCAATGAAACCGAAGCGCGATATTTCATCGATGCCGTATTATTTACGAAGGTAAATATTGGATTTATATCGGGAACGGCTGCTATTTCATGCGAGGCCTAAAGTATTGGTCAAATATTTATCGACAGGGCCACCACCAATTTCTGACCGCAGAGAGGTAGTTGGAGGACGTGCCACTAGTCCGTTTAAATCTTTCTGCCAATGGTGTGGCAATAATATGGCCACCATCGGCCGACTTTGTCGGTATGTGCTCAGGTTGCCGTTAGAATTGGATTCCACATAATTCTCCCTCCGATGGGTGAATGAAAGTTTTCCTTTTTTTTTTTTTTGTAAAACTTCTTGGAAAGTTTTACAAACTCCTGCTCCCAAATATGATTAAATTCCTCTTTTATCGTCTTGAAGGACGTTAATGTACCTGGGTTGAGTGTGTAGATGTTCGAGAATGTTCTTCTGAGTACAAAAGGGGTTTGTTTTATTAAAGTGTTTAATGCGTAAATCATTTGAAGTGATCTACTTTAATTTGAAGTACTGAAACCGAAAAGTTTGCATAGCAAGAAGATAAAGTTCGTATGCTAAAGTTTGAGATTGCGTTCGTTTGTTCGTTTGTCTAGGCCAAACAATAGAGTAGAGAGTTCATTCCGATTATGAGTGTTGGAAAGGTAATTACGTTGTAGTCCGTGTTAAAAAAATAGTTGTACCTAGTTATATCGAGGAATTTATTAACCTCTCTCCGAAGTTCAAAAATTTAAGTAAGTCAATTACAGATGACTGTACGCTCCTGGATATGCGTCTATACACCATCTTTTGCTGCCTTAAGTGTGGAACCTAATCCTAAGATTACTGTAGCTTCCGTTATGCTAAATTTGGATCTGTTAACTTCAGTTGCGTTTTGCAGGTAGACGAAACTTCCGCCTTCACCAAAAGGCTCGGAAAGTTTTTGGATATCCCACCTGATTTCACTTAGAGTAAGTCGTTAAAGCATGCTGTCAGCAAATGAAACCTCAACTGCATAAGCTCTTGACAAAAACCCACTGTTCTTCTAACCGCCCTAAAGCACAGAAGCGCCTTACCAACGAATAACTCCTCCAATGAGCTAAGAAGAAGTTATCGAAGTTTGAATCAGCCTAATGGACCTACCACCTACCTTAAAAAGGTGAAGCGTCGTTCCAGAACTCCACTAGTGAACATAATTCCTTATGGAAGGTATCGCTTGGTAACTAGTAGTGCCGGTCACTTACAGAGAATGCCCTTCGAAGTTTCAATCCTTTCAGACAGAAATGTTAAATGTGCGTTCAACTTGTTGCGATGGTATGTTCGGCAGCTATGGCTTGTGGAACTCATCAGCTTCCTGGTACTTTTCTTGTATATTCCTATAAGCCGATTATTTTTTTTGATATGCTTCAGTCCCGGAATATTTTCCCCGTAGGCTAGCCGAAGTTGATCTGCTGAAATCCAAGATCAATCATTTAAATAATAAGAGCGGACGTATTTCTTCGATTTCACCCCAGCAGAAGACATCATCTTTCATTGCGTGGACTGTGACCTCGACAAACTCGGGGTAAGCAACAGTTGGAGAGGCCTTGATTCCCATCGAATATATCTCCATCAAAAGTAAAATTCTCTAAGAAATCATTTTAACAAACAAAGGAGACGAGAAATGGACAATAAATGAGGCTGAATGCTAGAGACCTATCTTTCGAAAGTAGTTCCCTTATTTATTACGGCCACTGCAACATTCTGTACCCGAAACCAAATGGCATGGGCACTATTCCAATCACACCTAAAGTAAACGTCAGAAAAAACTTTTACGAGAGAATTCCCACCAGAGTGCAGTGTAAGAATAACAAAGTGGTAAAGAACTTCGACGTGGTCATCTACACTGACGGGTCAAATATCCGAGGGCGGTGTCTACTCGGAATCACTGAAAATAGCGAGATCATACCGCTTCCTGGTTTCTGCCAGCATCTTCCAGGCGAAAGTACTGGCAATCCGAGAGGCTCGCACGCAAGTAGGACGTGGCACAGAGCCATTATTGACTTGACTACTACGAACTGGTGCTAGAGTGCAGGAATGAGCTTGCCCGCTTGGGCGAAAGGTTCAAAGTCTTTCTGCTCTGTGTTCCAGGGCACAGTGACATAAAAGGAAACGAGCGTGCAGATGAGCTGGTTAGGCAAGGCAGAGTTCTACACGGCTCACTCGCAGCAAGGGCCCACACCCCACTACAAGCGGTTAAAAGACAAATCAACTCATATTTTCTTCAGAAGGCCAACCTCCGATGGAGGACATTAACCAACTGCGCCATATCAAGGAAGATATGGCCGACTTACAACAAGATTAGAACAAAGGATCTCCCAAGACAACCCGCCGAGACTTCGCGAGAATAACTGCGATAGCCACTCCAGCCGCGGCAAGCTGCGGAAATCAAAATCTCTCTCCAATTTCCTCCGCAAATGTCTGGCACTACCAAGAACCAGAATACGTGCACTAAACCAACCATTCTTCGACGACTTCAATGACATCTCCACAGGCTGGATTTAGTCACTCCCTGCTGTCTCACCCATCTCCGACAATACACATCATCAACCATGTCACACGAGTAGTGGTAAGAAAAAGGGTTCACGTTCAGCTGAACGCCTACCTCTACCTAACCTACCTACCTAGTTCCCTTACTTCATAAGCAGTAAGAAAGTCAAGTCATATTTCCGAAACAGCGCAATTTGGTTGCCGATGAATCAGTTTCTGAAGTAACTGGCTGTAAGAACATGAAGAGCGGTTTCTTTTATTTTATGTCATAGTCCACGGACTTAATCTAGTGAAGGCTTCATTCGACTTCGAAGGCTTCAGTGATCATACTCCTATTCGAGTAAAATCTGTGTTAACCACGAGTCATGGATTCATTTCCGACCTCAAGCACAAACAATGAATATTTTAGGGTTACCCTGGGTAAAACTACTGACTCACTCCATGGTAATCCAAAGCTTACATCTACCTCTACCTAACAATTATCCGACTTAAGCTGGTGTATAAAATGTAGACTAGAGCCCAGCAGATTTTAGACACTTTACATTTCCATTAATTCATGACAGAAACTCTATTTGCAAGCAATTGCGAAATTTATTCATATTTACCAGGCAACTAAATATTTAACCTTTTCCTATAATAAGCTATAAATTAATCGAACGACTTGCGGGCGTCTATAAACACTTCGATTTCCTTTAATACTATCAGCACTTTTATGTAAGCTTTGACTTAAGGTATTTGTTCACTTCTAATTCGTCAAAAGTACCTACAACTGAATTCGCCCAGGAAATGTGCACATGCTAAATTCTCGAGAATAAAAAAAAAAAATGGAAATTACAAGAGAAGCCCGCATTAAGTTGGAAATAGATTGCAATTTTATTAAATCAATTCAAGTGACATCTCAAACGAATGGCTGTTAAGGGGAAAATAAATTGAATTCGATACGAAAGACACAGAAAAACCGCCCACGTTTGTGCCAAATCAAGTACAATCAGCTTAATTTCAGTGAATTTTGTTTAAAGCTTTAGGTGAGATAGTGATTAAAACGTTAACGGGGGAAAAAAAAAAAACCCAAAAAAACCTTTAAAATATTCAAGGTTGAAAATGAAGACAGGAAGAAATGAATTTGATGCAAAACAACACTTGGACCGATTTGTCACTAGGTCTGAACGGACCATTAACTTTAAATCACCTAAATACATGTTCAATAAGAACATAACAATTTTAAATTTAAATAAAACACAGAATAATTAAGATATCGGGCTGAAATTCATTCCATGTGTAGTACACATGTTAAATTTATGTATAGAATCCGATCTCGTTCATATGACCATCACGAGCAAGTTTGCAGCGGTCGATTCCCTGAAGCCAATTTTCCACAATTTTTCCACGTATATCGGCCGGAACTTTGGCAATTTCGAATTCAATATTGTTTCTTGGCTCGTTGGCATAAACCAACGACTTTACGTAACCTCATAAAAAGAAATCCAACTGCGTTAGATCGGATGAGAGATGTGGCCATTCGACCGGGCCAATCCTCGAGATTAAACGATTACCGAACTTTCCCTTCAAAAGATCAATTGTTTGACAAGCTGTGTGACATATGGCACCATCTTGTTGGAACCACATATCACTGATGTCAAGTCTATCCAATTCTGGCCAAAAATAGTTTTCTAATATGGCACGATGGCGAACTCCATTGACCGTAACATGGCTTTCATTTTCGTTGACGGGAAAATACGGTCCAATCACACCTTTGTCATGAAGTCCACTCCACACGGTCACTGTTTGTGGATGCAATGGAGACTCTTGAAGCACATGTGGTATAATGCATATTTTTTCTTATTGACAAAGCCATTAAGCCTAAAATAAGCTCCATCGCTGAAGATGATTTTTCGATTAAATTCAGGATTTTCTTCAAACTTTTGCAGAGCCCAATCGGAGCTGTTTTTTGGCGCTTCAAATGATTAAGAGGTTTCAGTTCTTGAGTTAATTTGATCATGTAAGAGTGTAGGCCAAGATCTTTACGCAAAATTCGCCACAATGTAGACTGAGAGTTTCCCAATTCCTGTGAACGACGTGGAATCGACTGATTTGGCTCATTTTGAACTGAAGCACTTACGGCTGTGATATTTTCGGCACTTCAAGGGGTGCGTTGCCTCACTGGCACAGGAATGTTCAATATTAAATATGCTGACACAGCCTGTCTGTCCGGCCGGCCGGTTATTACTACCGAAAATTGGAGTAAGCGCTCTTAAAGCTGCGACCACCGACTCAGAATTTATTTTTAATACTTTCATTGACCGACATTTTGACAGTGACAGATCATAAAAAAAAATTTAAGGGTTTGTATACAAAAATATGATGCCCCTATTGAAAAAACCTTTATAACTTAAAAAGGGTTTTTGATCCACACAAAGTCCTCGGTGAAAAACTGCCATACCGTTGTGACCTAGATTTTTTTTTTTGTCCTCTCAAGACGAAAACATTTTCGATCTACGTAACGTCAGGTACTCGGTAGTAGTCGATCCATAACAAAGTCCCATGTTCATACAAATTCGACGCATTGTGATTTCAATTGCCTGACTAATAGAGCTGTGTCAATCACGATTGCTTCGATCTTTTTCACAGTAAAATATTGATGATTGCATTCACAAAACTACAAATCAATCATTCACAAAGTCAATACTTTTGCGTGACCGGTTCGGTTCTTTCGACAAACCAGTTAAGAAAGAACGAAACAAGAATTGAATGAAAAAGAGGAACAGCAGTTCATAACAGTATGAAACATTTGACTGAAATCGTCTAGATTGAATAAGCGCTGTATTCACTCTAGACAATCAATACAATCTGTCGGTCTCTATCCAATACTAAAATGAACGAAAGCCTGCTGATTGGGATTTTTGATTGCATTGAAATGAAATGAACCAATTGTATATCTTGATTTAAAAGACCGAATCATTTTTAAAACCAATACTTGAACGATTCGATCTTCAAACTTGAACGATTGGCACAGCTCTACCGACTTATTCAACCCGTTGCGTTCCCCTCTTTTAATCGTCGGAACTGTATGGATAGGTTTGGTTTGATAAATGACAAATCTTCCAGTTCCTTTCTCCTTGAGATGTATTGGGTCCGCTATCCACATGAACCTCGCAATTCCTACATGCCTCTGTGTCAACGAGGCCCAATCTATGCACGTGTTTGTTGAGGTTAACGTGTCCTGTGACGAGTCCCACCATCAACTTCAAATGCCCTCTGCTTGAACTTAGAGCCTTTCTGGTGAGCAGGTTGCTCGATTTCTTTACGAATGATCGAGCTATCGGGAGATTTGGCCAGTGACCCGGTACCCGCTACCCAGACAAGGCGAACGTCATTGTGACTGGCAAGCCTGTTGAGTTTTTATCTTTGCATTCCCGGACCAGATGAGTTCTGGATGTTGGATTTGTGATGGCTTTAAGTGCTGCTTGACTACCAAAGATTTAAATGGGCTAAACTTTAAAATTTTCCAAGAAACTGTATTCACTGTAATATATTTATCTAACTACTAATAAATACTGAAATTGTATTAGAGGTGTTACCGTATGACTTCACGATCGATGCCGATTTCTTTTGAATAATTGGAGTTTGTCAAACATGGTAGTTCTACCTTCAATGCATTCAATGCCCCCACAATGATCTATCTACGAAAAAGTGTTTTTCTTCATCGCCACAGATTCCATCCATCTGTAAGGATAACATTTAAAGCAACTGCCAATTTCTCAGTACACGTATGCACCGGCACATTCGAAACTCTTTAAAGTTAAAAACCTGCAAGGATTTGTCTCAGTACAACGAATACAAACGTATAATGTGTATCTTCGCTTGATCTGACTCATCAATTTTCATTTCTAATGTCCTTAGATCTATGGCAGTTATTTCACAAAGAAAACAAAACTGCTCGTCTGCTGCTTGAGGGAAAATTGTGTCACATTCATCAGTTCTTTCCCCCAATGTCCTTGAACGTGAACAGGTGCACGGTAGACTATGATTCACCTTCTCTCTCTATATCACCTGAAGCGGTTTGTGATTGATAGAATAATTTTTAAAAAGATTTATGAACATTTGTTCTCTCGTTCAGTTATCGAATTTAAATCACACACTGAGTCCTACAGAATGTAACAAGGACAATGAAGTGTGGAGAAGGAACAAAAAAAAGTCATTTTATCTCCTTGCAATCCGCGTTTGATACAAAAACTAATTAAATTAATATTTTCTTTCTCCTCTTTAAAGAAATTGTAAATACCTAACGTCTACAATACTCGAATACAAACGACACCGATACTCTCGCAGTTATCCTTCGAATCCTGCCACGCTGCGATTAAAATCAATTTAAAGAGTAATTTCGGAAGGAAGAGTAAATACATAGAGGGAAACAAGAATGTGAGAAGGAAAAAGCAACGGAATCAGGTCGACTCAAGGGTTAGATAAGGGCGTATCGTGTGTGAAGTCCAGAGTTCTCTTGCGGCTTAAAGGACTCTGTCTACATTTTTGGCCTTCAATTTATTTGCTTCAATGGCGATGCACAACCTCTATGGCACTAGAGGCAGAACAAATACAAAAAAAAAAAAAACCAACAATATCCTTTTTTCTTCTCTCATATGAGAGATGTTCACGCGATAAGCAGTAAGAGCACAGGCATAAGCACGTCCTGCATGCGGCATTCAATTAAAATAATCAAGCACGAGGGAGCCCCCGATTATAATGGAACAACTCTTGATATTGTCTTCGTTCTTTGTGGGTTAGTGTTAGGTGCCTCAAACAAAATAAAATACACAACCTCGGATGCCATTTAGTATCGGGATGAGGAGCCGAATGATTGTCTTTTTTTTTTTTCTGCATTAGAAATAGCATGTCCTTAAAAAGTTTCCTTCTTTCCGTCGTCGTCGTTGGTCGTATCTACTCTTCCGTGTTGGGTTTCCCTATTTTTTTTCTTTGTTTATTCCCACTGTTTTGTGGAGTAACAATTTATATTAACCATAACTCCGTAGGCAAATGAAATTAATTCATTTCTGTGAGTGTCCATAATTCATCGTCATTTTCGTATGGGGAACAATATAACCCAGCTACGCGGGATGCTGCACGAACGAGATTTGCCCATCGTGAGTTGGAGTGGATCCTACGAATTGCTCTTTCCTGTTTTTTAACGAGATAATAAAGTGAGGCGAACGTCTGCTTATAGTAATTCTTAAATTGATTTAATTAACACAAGAGTTTTTTTCTGGTCAATAATTATTAATTTATGGCATAATTTATGTAAGAGTGGATTTGTGAGACTTCCTTGAATTTGAAATTAGCGGATTGCAGATACATTTGCATACGACGAGTGAGAATTCCGAAGGATAATAGATAAGATGGCATCTGGTGATTCTTTAATGAATTTAACGGTTTCTTGGGGGGAAATAAAGTTGCTTATCATTCATTATGTAGAACTAAGATAACGGGGGACGTGGGGACGATAAGTTTTGCTCTGTATTCAATCGTAAGTAGACCCTAAGGATATTATAATTTTAACTTTCTTAGTTCCTTCTGGTTAGTTATTTGATGTGGGTAAGTTTCAACTTGACGGTAGTTTCCAAAAAAAAGTGAAGAAGTTCGTTGTAGGTTAACTTGCCCAACTACCAGCGATGATGACCCTACAGAAGAGTTTCATGATATAGCACACATAGTTCTTTGCAACTTGGATGCAAGGCCGTGCTGAGTACGAACATTTAGTTTGAACATCAATTTTAAACGTGAAAGGTTATTTATTTATTATTAGTGGGGAGCGGTTAGTCCAATCTAGCACTGCGGTCTCATATAGAGGCCTATTGTGCTTTCCCATGAGTTTAGAGCAGTTTGTCTACTCCAGAGGATGTCAGGAAGCTAATCAGCCTCTCTGGGTGGAGCATGGCAAGCGCCGTAGGTGAAACCAGTTCACTGCCTAGGGTCCACTTTCTCGCATGGATAAGGGCGGGACATTCTGTGACGATGTGAAGAGAGCTTTCATCGCTCTCCAAGCACAGTCTGCAGGTAGGGTCCGGTGACAGGCCAAGCTTGTGAAGATGCCGTTTTAGTCAACAGTGGCCACTCAGGATGCCGGTTAGAGTTCTAAGGTGGTTCCTATTCAGATTTAAAAGAAACTTGGATTTCTTGTGCGATACATTGGGAAAGAAGTGTTTGGTACATTTCTGTCCTACACTTTCCATCCAGATCGCGTTGGATTTGAGTAGGGATTGCTCCCTAATGAAGTTTTTAAAAAATGGCTTTGTTTACTCCACAGGCTGGTTCTGGACCAGTGAGGGGGCTGGTCGCACCTATCTTGGCCAGTGAATCCGCTGTTTCATTGCCGGCGTGGCCTATGTGAGCAGGGATCCAGTGTAGTATGACCAAGTTGTTTTTTCCCATTTCTAGAAGCAATTTGACTGTCTCTAGAATTAGTTTTGATTTTATCGCGGCTGAATTCAGTGGTTTCAGGGCAGCTTGACTATCAGGGAAGATAAAAATGGTTTATGGCAAATATTTCTGCCTGGAAGATCGATGAGTACGTGCCTAGACTGAACGAAAGGTTAGTGCTAGATGACTCTCCGAATATTCCAGCCCCAGATCCACTGTCCATTTTAGGGCCGTCTGTATACCATAGGGGGGATGAGTAGTTTCATTTGAAGCAGTACCTTGGGAGAAAATCATGCATGAGCATGCTGAACTCTCTGCTTTGGAACAGGGGGGAAAGCATGTTAAGGTAGCCATCAGGGGGATGTTTGGAACTGATATTGTTTAGATGGAAGAGCCTGTGCAGACTGAGTTTTGCCTGGGTTTGGAAATGGACTCGAACTCGTGGTAGACCGACAGTGGCATTTAGCGAGGCGGTGGGGGTAGAGCGCAGGCAGCCGGTCATGCAGACTTCAGCTAAGCGCTGCACCCGTTCCAATAAAGAAATTTTCTCCATCATTCTTTTACACAATAAATCAGGTTTAGCGAATTCAAACTTGAAGGACAGAACACTTGACAGCTTCACAGTTATCAGTGGAATGCTAATCAAACTTAAGCAAAACACGATGAAGAAAAGCTCACTGCTCCATCAAGGTCGGCAACGATCTCCCCAAAACCTCTGATGTCAAAAAAAGAATTTAAAAAGGATTAAGCGCTGTCATGTGACTTCATCAACAGTATACTTGAACGAACTGTGTGAAACTCTCAAGCCAACGCCAGAGGCGCCATGCTTCATAAATCTGTCCAACTGCTTGCGTACGCTAACGATATTGACATTATAGGAAGAACGCAGCGAGCTGTCACCGGTGCCTTCGCGACTATAGAGACAGAAGTGGTCAAAATGGGTTAATCGGTAAACAAGTGCAAAACCAAGTATCTGCTGTCAACAAGAAGGGTGTCCAATCCACGAATCGGACAGAATGTCATGGTTGATAGTTATAACCTTGGCGTAGTATGGAACTTTGCCTGCGTTGGCTCTGTTATTACCACCGATAATGAGAAATTGAACGATTCGCTCTTTGAGCTGAGAAGGCAATTGCTAATAAGCCCCTATCCCGAACATCTAAAGACACTCCATATAAGCCCTAACTAACCACAGTCCTCCGGCGCTGAAGCTTTATAAATGAAGATATCCTTCGGAAGATATTCGGTCCCTATGCGTTCACGGGCTTTGAAGGAGAAGGTTCAACCACGAACCAAACGAGCTGTACAGTGACATCGACACAGTCTGAAAACTGTACTTTGGACGTTTGAGATGGCTACAACGCAGAGTCTTCAAAACCTATTCGAAAGGACAACACTGTAGAGGAAGACCTACCCTAAGGTGACGCGCACAAGTAGAAGGCGACCTTAACCAACTTGGCATGTGCAACTAGAATAAGTTAGCAGAGGACCTGGATAACTGCAGAGGGTTGTTTGTTGGATCCTAGATTCACCCCGCACTGTAGCGCCACCTAAGTGACTAAGTGGTTCAAAATTGTCGTCTGATTTAATGTAGGTACTTCTTAGATTGGAAAGTTTTAAATATCTGCCGATAGTTTTTACCATATTTGTAATGCATTTTTACAACAATGAGGCATTTATTTTTCCTTAATTAGGAGCGCAACAACAGCAGAAGGAAAGAGTCCGAGTTTCTAGAACCTGAAAACTGACAATCAAGCACTGTCTTCACTGAAGCATCGTTTTTCACTATATCAATGTGTTCAAGTTGACTTCTAAGCCTTAGGAACGACCGACAGCCCAACTTTGCGGACTTTGCGGCTTTGGATATGTGCTCTTGAAATGTGATGTTAAAGTTGACGGTTACTCCAAGAAGGTGCATGATTTCCTTAAATTAAATCACTAGCTGTCCATTTGCTGTTGTGATACAGAAGATGAGTTCTTTATGAACTGCGTGAACTGCCTTTTCTTAGTGATAAAAACAACTTCTTTTTCACAGCGTAAGGTTTTTATGTCTTCGTTCATGGAGCGGATTGGAAAACATTTTTAGTCCAAAAGTCTATTTGGGGTAAAATGTACGGAACCGCTGTTTGTAATAGATGATACTCGTATTAGGCCACTGTCGCTGGTAAAAATTAAGTTTTGTCATTGGTAGATTGTTTATAACTCGTTTGTAAGTACGGAGAAGTTGGGGAGAGTTTAGCTCTTTAAGGAACTCCGGCGCTTACTTACATTTTGGATGTTGATGGTTTCCCAGTTGTATACTTTATGTTTGGCTGTACAGAACTTATTACTTGGTTCAGTGAGGTCGTCAATAATGATCTCATTCATTCAGCTTTTGCCTTGCTAGGATATAGAAAATTATGCAAAAATTTTAAAATTTCAAACAAAGAGAAATACTTTTGTCCCTTTATCTTTACGAATCACAGGGCCTATAGTACCTATACTCCATAACGCGTTGATTCAAACGATACAAAATTCTAAACCCTCTTGACTAGTCGTTCAGGAATGCATAGTTTTTTTATTCTCTCTCTGCTACTTAACTAATGAACATATGTAAAGGTCCATTGACGGCGAATCATTTCACCTGCTTTGAGTCCTGCAAGAGTTTCTTTGTGTGAACCAAATGCCTAAAGCAAAATATTAACTCCGTCAAATCATGAAATCCAGGCGGCCACATAATATTACCCAGACCAGAAATGACGCTGGGAACGAACGACAGCTCAGGATGAGCCAAGACCTAGCTTCTCGCAACCATTCATGTTGTATTGTTCGCCCGACTGGAAGGGACCTACAATTTATTGCCGACTCCGAACGGGAAATTGAGAAGCTCTTTTGTGACAGATTATGCTCCCGGAGGCTTGTCATTCTCCGACGAGAGGTGGTGCCGTGAATAATATTCGGTGTTCCTGGCTGAAGCTTGACCCACGACCACCACGAAGCTATGACCTATAGAGCCTAATAAACTATTGTATCATGTGCTGTCTGGCATGTTACACGATCTTTTTGAAACCCCCTTCTGTCTAATCTTCTACTCAAGTGCATATAAATACAAATGACCAAAACCGTCAAGAGATTCATAGCCACAACATTGCCTGACAGGATCTAGAAACGTTATGGTAAAGTACAGTGTTAAGAATAATTAGCATAGAACTCTAAGTTTCCCATTCCACTGGTCCTTAAATTTTTTTAACGAACACATTTATTTAATCGAGCAGAACTAGTACCAAAATTTACAATAACTTTCTTAAATTGTTCACACATGTACACATGCGTCACTCCCTTTCTAATCCTTTTTTTTCCTAATAACATCGTAACAATTATATATCCTTGAAACAAATAAAATATGCTGCTTTCTCTCAGCATACAATATAAATGAAACAAACAAATAATTTGTTTTTATAGACTTTATTTATTTTACTTTTTGTTAGAGGTTACCATTTAATACATTTTTTAGTTTTTCTTAATTTCAAGTTAACACGATTTTTCTCATCGGAAATTCACACCATAAATTGTTTTTCG
This sequence comes from Matsumyia berberina, assembly GCA_917880715.2. Classification (NCBI taxonomy): domain Eukaryota; kingdom Metazoa; phylum Arthropoda; class Insecta; order Diptera; family Syrphidae; genus Matsumyia; species Matsumyia berberina. Next base: position 4,633,238 of record OU862872.1, read on the forward strand.
TTTTCATTAACATTTATATAATATATTTTCATTTATATCTCTTCTATATATATATTAATTTTATTTTTTTTTAATGTTTTTATTTTTTGAATCACATAGCAACATAGTTTATTTTTTTTATTTTTCCACAACATTATAAGTTTTAATTGACATTACTTTTTAGATAATAAATTAAAAGTACTCTACACCATTCATATTAAAAATTCTAGATAATGTATAAAAATGGAATTGCTTTTTAGAGATTTTTGGTTTTAAAAGATTCATTTCATTGTTTTTTAGAGAAGAACACTCATAAAAGGAAATCGAAATCGGTTTTGAGTACTTTTAGATTTAATTTAGTTTCCAATTTTTTTGAAAGGGTTTCCAGAGTTAGGAAGGAAATAACCGTCAACTAATGAAACAGTGTATAGTATCTTTTTTATTTTGTTTTGTTGTAGTATTTTTTTTTAAATGTCTTTTATTAATTTTCTTATTTATTTCAAAAACACAAACAAACAAATTAAAGACCGATCGCACAGTAACAATATATAATAAATCAACGAAATGCACATTTAATTTCGTTAAAATGAGGTCTTGCCAAAGATGTAGTTGCCTGGAGCTGTTGGGTCCTCAGAAGAGAAGTACTCCTGCCACAATTGAGCGAATTGTTCACGAGTAACCTCGTCCTTGCCCTAAAATGATAGATAAATTAAGCGTATTTGTGTGCATGGCATGACGGTGTGTAAGTCTCACCTGGGACATTTTTTTAAAGGCTTCCTCGCACTCCTTCTTATCCAGACCATAGCTGGAGCATACGAGTGAAAATTCAGCAGCATCGATACCACCGTCATTGGAGGCGTCCTCTAAGTCAAACATAAAGTTCATGTACCTGCAGCGGAAGGGGTTGCGAATTAATTGGGAACGATTAATAATAAGAACGCAGGGAAATTGTTCCTTGGAGAAGATGTTGTATGCAACACATCATTAAAACAGCAATCAAGGATAAATTATTAGAGGCTTGTGGTGGTTCTGATACGCCTCCTGAGAGTCGAAGGCAGTAGTTACGTGTTTCGCAAAGTTACGAGCGCCAAGGTGTTTCCGTTCAGTTTTGTAGTGGGTTCTTTCCAAGAGAGAAACCTTTGAAGGGTATTTTACTCGGACTTTTATTTATCGGAAAAGCATTGTAATTACTTTTGTTTTACAACATCAAATGGTTGTAAACAATCGGATTGAGCACGGGGGGTGAACTTTATTATTAAAACAATTTTCATGCAGTCTTTCGTAGTGTCTCTGTATAGGAAATGAAGTTGCTTCCAAAGTGGAATTATCAGGATAAACCGAGTTTTATGAGTTTTCCCTTGTTGTGGGGTATTGGTAGTTTCGAAGATGAATGGGAGTGGTACGTGGATATGTATTTGGGAGGATTAGGGCATTCAAACATGGCTTGATTGCTGTAAGAAGCTTAGTTGGCATTATTTGGCTACAGATGCAGGCAGGGGAGGAAAATAATCAATGAGATTCATTTATGTATTTTGTGATAGTCGGAAACAGAATTTGAAAAATTATGATAAAACTTTTATTTGGTTTTACTACTGAACAGTTGATGACAATCTTCCTTGCATTGCGTGAAAGCTAAGCCTTCTTCTGCGTTCTCTGCGAAATCTTGTTATCAAGTCTACCAGTCAAACTGAGCTGAGTGTTGAAAGTGACAAAGGTAATCTAAATTCCTGTATTTATATGCCGTAGGTATCTCAAAGATGAATATATGTACAGGGTGGGCCACCTAGTGGTTTTTTTTTTAATCATAGGTTATTTTGACACTGACAGCTGTTTCCCGTTCGAAATCTTGACAGAAATTCAGTATCATACCTCCGCCCAAACAGTGCGTTTTTTTAAAAGAAGTTTTGGCTTAAATGAAGCACCCACCGCGACTGCTATACGCAAGTTTGTGCAAAACGTTTTTTGAGACTGCTATGGTAGTGGACAACACTCATGGTCCCCGCCGTGACAGAGAGTGACAGTTTGGTGCTGATTGTGGAGTGGTGGCATAATTGGACCATTTTTCTTCGAAAATAAGGCTGGGAAGAACGTTTCGGTCAACGGTGGGCGTTACAGAGCCATGTTAACCGGCTTTTTTTTTACTGAAATTGAAGACATGGATTTGGACGACCTCTGGTCTATGCAGGATGGCGCGCCATGCCACACAGCCCATGCCAAAATCGATCTTTTGTGCACCAAATTCTCAAATCGTGTTATCAGCCGTCTTGGCGATGTTAATTGGCCGTTTCGGAGCTGCGATTTGACCCCTTTTGACTTTTTTTTTGTGGGGAACCGTGAAGGACCGATGTTATGCCAACAATCCGGAAACGATTCAAGCACTTAAGGCGAATATCATCCAAGCAATCCGTGAGCTACAGTCCGAAACCATCAACAAAGTCTTGGAAAATTGAGGTGACAGAATGCGCTTCTGCGAAGCCAGCTTAGGCAGCCACTTGAACGACGTTGTATTTCATAATTAATGGCATTCCCATTGTTCTTACTAATTAAGCCATAATACATGGCAAAAATTTCATTTTGTTAATTTTATTGCATTTTTAAAAAGAAACTTGTATTTGGCCTACCCTGTATATTCGGAAGGCTAGAAGTAGATAAGATTTTACTTTTGACAAGAAGACGCGCTGTCGTTAATGGACTTTCGTTCCTGAAAGAGTTGTGCAGAACTTATATGTATGTCAACATCAGAGGCACAATCTTTCCGAAAACCGTGCAGTTCCTCGGATACACTAACGGTATTGACTTTATCAGAGGAACGCAAAGTGATGTCAGTAGCGTAAGAACACCACCTTGGCTTCCGATCAGTGCCTATATTCTTGATTTTTTGTGGAAAGGAGATTCGATAAAGACGTCTTGTTAAAAGCACTTAGTTTTTTTGAGTGAACCTCATCGTTCAAGTTGAGTTCTAAAGTTTCCGAATTTCATTGCAGGGTTTGCATGCTATTTTGCACTAGTTGACTCATACATAGATGGTGTAGGCTCGCAATACCACTGACTAAGAGTGAGGCTGTAGGTCTACAAAGAAGCACCGGAAGATATCGGTTTACTTCAAACCCCTTGAGGTCCTCACCGATATTTCCAAGTAGGAGAAGAGTATTCGAGAACTATGCACTGAAATCGATAATCTTGTGAGGTGTGTCATAAATTTTATTTCAGCTTGGTAAATGTGGTTATTAGATCTGGGTTGGTTGGAAGGCGCTTTATTGTAAAACATGAGTCGGAGTATATAACTAAGCTTTGAAGTTAAAATAAAAGATCTGGGGCCAAATCGTACCTTCGGTGATCGCATAACTCGTCACGGAAAAACGAGGGGATTTGGTCCCGAAGTGCTTCTATTTACGTGACGAGTTATACGATCACGGATTTTTTGTGAGCTAATCGTAGGTTATTTTCAAGTTCCTGAAAGTGAGAGTACATGTACATCAAAAAGAGTGTATGGACAAAGCAAGAATTTATTGTTTTGCAGCAACATCCTGTCACAAAATATTGCTTAAAGAACAGAAAATACACTCCGACGAAGGCGGTCTTCTCCCTTTTATAACCCAATGCCCTTGCATCAAACTTTGATTTCAGATCTTATATTAAAAATACTGAAGAGTAAAGACTGTGGTGAAAGTCTAACCTGCTCCGACAAAGCCTGGCCTGCTATAGCCTTCTACTCTGACGGATCAATACGAATCTTGGAAAAGAGCTCACATTTTCTATGAATTCTGAAATGTAAATCGATCCTTTAGAATCAAAGACGTATGCAGACGATGTCACGGCCAATGTTTCACCAACATCAAGAATAATAATTCAAAAATCATTGTCAAACTATTTAAGGTATCTTCCATACTCCTTCGATGTCAATGAATGGAACGACAGTTTTTCCCTGTTTGACACTTGTGAAAATCTTGGCTTCGATTGTGTGCTGGTACAAAGTCGTCACCTGCACAGTTTCGGAGGGTTTAGATTGAGCAACAACTTTATGGTTAAGGATGTGAAGTGGGTTTCCTGGTGGATAGAAAGTGTGCAAAAACTCTTCAGCATCCTCGAGTTTTTCTTCCGAATTTCATCAATTGCCAGAACTGAAATTCTAAGGAAATCGACAAAAAACAGTTATTTCAATGAAAGTGCCCCTAGAAAGTAGGCGTGGCTATACATAATGTCGGATTATTTGTAGAGTAAATGAATACCTATACGTTTTACGAAAAATGGGCGTGGTAGTGGGAGAATTTTGAAAGCCTATGTCCACTGCCTAGGCTTCAGTTACCTCCGTACTAAATTTCATTGAAATCGGTTCAGCGATTTAGGCGTGAAAACGTAGCAAACAGAGACACTTTCGCATTTATAATATTTGTAAAAGTATGAATTAAATCCGTGAACATCCCATTTTTATGTGACGAATTATGCGATCACGGAAGAGACGATTTAGCCCCTGTTATGAGTTTCATAGATTCATCCGAAGTTAAGATGTTTACTATCAGTTCGAAATCGTATTAAAGTAAAGTATCAAAAATTCAAAAATTCAACCATGACTACAACTTTTAGATTTCACAGGGAAGTACCAATAAAACAAATGTTGGCCCCTCAAAATTTGCAATTCAAAAACGCACTTTGAGTCCTTAAGGTGATATTCATCTCCTCACAAGACACATTCCTCAATTTTTATTCTCTTTCAACTTGGAACCAATAAATCAAACACCAAACTGTCTTCATAAGTCTCAAAGGATCTCAAATACACTCGTACATTGTCATAAACAAAATTACACAAACTTATGAACTTCTCCTCTGGATCATATTTATCACCACTGCGTTCTAAAACTTACGCCAAAAATGGAATTTATTTTACTCACCTATTTTGCCATTCCATTGCGGTGCTGGGATCCTTGGCGTAGGCGTCCCACATGTTACACCATTCTTCAACCGATACCTTGGGAGAAAAAAGAGAAAAATAACGCATTTCATTGAATAAAAATTGGAACATTTCTCATGTTTCCCTCGTCCTTTTGCGACTGTTTCCGGTAATGGAAGTCCGAATCAAGTGTTTCAGGCAAGAGATTCTAAAAAGAAACTCAAAAAAGACATCAATTCACTTATGCTGCCTCTCTGCAACCGCACTTGAACATGAATAATATCTTAGTGGGTGAATTCGACGACAATGTCAAGGCAGCAAGCTTATACCAGCATGCGTCTACATGAGGTAAGAAAAAAAAAATGTATTTTTGCTGATTAGTCAATCGATGTCGGGTTGAGACAACCATGCACCTCAAGACCCCTGAACTCTTGTTAAGTGCCTCCCTCTACCCACAAGATCAAATTGCATTATTATCCAGCATAAGAGCCGAATGAAGAATGTGGAATGATGAAGGAAAAACAGAAAAAAAATTAGAACATGCTTATGGGGAAACAAAACCATTCTTTGTTGTACACGTTTGCTGTTTTTAATTCCTCCCTGCACTGGCAGTTACAGTTACAGTCCCTCGTTACAAGGACTTGGTAACCGAACCCGTTTTTTCAACAGCACCAGTTGGCGTTGGCCCAATGCCAGGTGGCTGGTTTACATTGAAGCAAATATATCTTGACAATTCAATTTGCTAAGCTTTACATGCCGCAGTGTCCTGGACAATTTATCGTGTCCACACAACACAACTCAGTGGGCAATTGCCAACAAATGAATTGGGGCCAATAATTTGGCAATTTCTGTTGAAATTCTTCTCCCCTTTTTTTGGAGAATGAATACGTTACCTGTCCGTCGTTATCCTTGTCAGCCTTCGACCTGAGGCCTTCCCAAATTTTAATCATCACATCGTGGGTCTCCTTGTTCTTGACGCTGCCAGCACCCCAGCCGCGGAGTTTGCAAACTTTCTGTTTAAATTGTTTAAATTAGTTGACAGGACAATTATTCAAATTTGATTGCTTGCTTCTACCTCAATTGCGAGCTCGAAATCCTTCAGATCGATCTCTCCGCTTTGGTTTACATCTGAAAGGACAATTGTTATTGGGTGCCGCAGTTAAAACAAATTGCGTGCCTACCAAAGAAAACGTTGAAAAGGAACAAAAGCTTCTTCTTGCGGAAATCAGAGATTGACATTTCGGTTTTTTTTTTTTTTTTATTGATTAACACCTGGAAAGAAAGTAAAAGGGACACACTGTCAACATTCTGGAAATTTCATAAGCTTCCTTCCTCAAACCAGAAGGGACTTAAGTCAAAGACAATTATCTTTTGAAAAGGGGAGTAAAAGTTTTCTTAATTTTTTTTTCGTCATGTCGTTGTCTCTCCGTTGTCATCCTGTTGATGATGGCAGAAACTTGTCACTCATCCAGGTAAACTTTTCGAGGACTTTTCCGCTTTCTTCATTTACATTTTTGCTCTGGCACAACAAAGGACACTTTAATCCTTTTCTGTTTAAATTTATCGCAACTGGACAATAATGGATTTCGCCATGTTGTTGGCAGATAATTCTCAAAAAAAAAAAAAAACAATCTGAATTCAGGACACTCGCTGGAGAAATGAAATCACACAGGCGTAATGAGGACACAATTTCCTCTCTTTAGAAGTAATTGGTGGCCGGACTGTAGTTGAGTTTTGTGGGCGCTTCTGTGACGGTATTGATAAAAAAAAACATTCCCGCTGGACGAGGGTGTTGTCTTCAGTGTCGAGGATACACTATATTTCATGACAGTGAATGAAATCACTTCTCTCCTCACGTTCAACTGTGTGTGTAATCGAACATGCAGCGCACAATGCTGGAACAGGAAATTAACCTACTTGTGTTTACTACATTATTGATTTCATTGTAATCCTGGCAAGAGGCTTTGATTATTCCGGTAAACTGTCCTCGAATTACATTGCATTTCAGTGGTATTTTGCCGGATAGGGAGTAATTATAGTCACTGGGAGTAGGAGGGTTGTAGTAACATGGAATTTTTTCGAGGGGATTTTGTCTCCAAACAGACAAGAAGCTGAGAAGTCAATTTGTTGTGGAAGTTTTTTAGTTGTAACTTAAGTTTCGGTAATTTATTGTATAAGGGCGAGTATTTGTCTTGGGAATTTGTAAAGCAAACTTGTGGAAAATTTTGAAACAAGAATTGGATGGTATCATCGTTCGCAGCAAGGATATTTTAAATAAGGCGACGTCTTATAGGGAAATTGATTATTGATGATGAAGCAACTAGAGGTTGTGGAGGTTAAACTGAAGTTGAGCGCTTAAACGTGTATACATGGCCGGATTAACCATGTCGGGGCTCCTAGGCAATGCAATTCTCGGGGCCCCTTTACCCTTTTCTAACTTCCTAAAATACATTTTTTCTACCACAATGCAATTATATTCATAATTTCGCTGTTTTTACTTCCCACCTAGGTAGAGGAAGTATTGTAATCGGTCCGAACAAGATGTTTCAACATATGAACAGGGCTTGACATTAATATATACTAGAAATCGTTTTGTTCATATTTTTCGCCTTCACTATCTTGAGAACGAAACAACGCACGATCATGCGGGTTCTTTTGTTTTATTTGTCAGCATAAGACTTAGAGCTGATAAGATTTTAAGCATAATCGATCCAGAAGATGCTGAGGAAATTGAAGAAATTTTTTTTATCAAGTTCGTGCAACAACTCTTTGTGAAGCAATTAAAAAGTATGTATTCAAATTGTTCGCCTCCGATGAATGTTTTCTTTAATTATTAAATAAATTATAATATTACTGTTTTTGATACAACACAATACGAAGTGGGAAGTATAGGACTGGCACCCCAGTCGAATTTTTTTCTCGGTGCGCAGGGCCCCTAGCCGATGCGGGGCCCATAGGCAGTTGCCTATACTGCCTTATGGATAATACGGCCCTGTGTACATCATGTATCCCCGATATTTCCATATCCCATTCACTGAGATACGTATGTCGAAATCGTTTTATACCATGAAAACAACCTTGGCCATTCGATTTTGATATAATTTTGATTTCCTGGAGAAAATTCTTCTGCTGCTCTTATACTACAAGATTCATTGCATAGGAGCAACAAAAAGACAAAAGTCGTGACTGCCTACTTTCCTTTTACAAAATTGATTCAAACTATGGTTTCTAACTTGTCTCCCTCCACAAGTTCATTCATAAAGAATTGTTTAAGGACACTAAGTCTTACATTACTTGCTTAGGGAACCCTCGATCCGCCAAAAGTGTTTGCCTTGGACACTGCAGCCTTCTATACTTTTTGATGATTTTGATAGCGAGCATGCTACGAAAATGGAAGCGATTTTCGATACCTGCCTCGAACTCTAAAACCATCCACTTCCCACACAAAATGTAGCAATATATTCAAGTATAAGCGTTCACTTAGGTCGTAGCTTCTGTAATCACATCACATCAATCAAAGCACTTAGAAAAATGTCGTGTTATCGATTTGCTGCCACTCTTATTTTGGTCCCAGGACATGGAAAAGACCGAAGAACTGGCAAGGCGATGTTTAACTCTTGGCAGTTTTCTTGGGTCGGACTATATATCTGCGTCATCTCTATGACGATATGGGCGACTTACAATCTAATTAGAACCATGAGAATCCTTCGCAAAAATCGAAGGGAATCGAAGGGCCATTAGACGGGACGGCAATCAGGCAGTAAGACTCAGCTTTCTATACCAACTGCCGCAGCTGCAAAGATGTTAACGAGGCCTTATAAATCCCCATCTCTCGCCAAAAACCAGGCAGCGTACATTTGTCTTACTTTTGTTTAAAAATCTTAACGACCTTTGGACCACCTACCTCAAATCTACAAGCTGGATAGATATTGGAACCACCAATCAACAAGACTACCTCCGTTTTTCAACCAAATCAGATTCCACGTTAAGTGCCACCACGCTACATACTGTAAGACCAATGTAGTCTAACGCGGCATAGGTGTCCCAAATCCATGTGAAGCCACGTTGTTCTCATGTGGCAGCAACGTGTTAAAATTCATGGCATCAAAACACGCCAAATGTTTCAATTCGGTTTCAGGCACCCCAACCTCATCAGCGCCGTTCCTACTTACCTATGCGTGCTACATTGGAATGGAAGAGACCTACAATTTAAAGCCGACTTCGGACGTAGAACTAAGCTAAGTCTCTAAGGCTCGTTTGCTAATACTACTCATAAAACTGTATCACAACTAAGTTAGTCATATTTCCTAACAGTAACCTTGCCACCAAGTGGAACTTAGTACTATAAGGAGGATCTAAAGCCTTATTATTCGTATCGGACCTAAGAAATGCAAAATTACGTGAATAAATTTTGTCCTTAAGTAGGAATATGCCAAACGGGATATTTCGCAAAATACCAGGGTTCACTTTTGACCATAGATTTGTGTATAGCTTATTGCCCAATTTTGTACTGTGTCTTTGCCAGCCATCAGGGTGTTAAATAATTAACCGGGGCACGCAACCAGCAGGATGTTTTAGAAAAACATAAAATCTTAAAACTGATTTTGCTCTGGCAACACTTCACTATAGGAGGAAATAATTGTCAGTCGTAAACATTTGGTGAAACTTCCGAAAGATAATGTCTCACACGTTGTTGCAGCAGACAAAGAGATTCGTCATTTAACAATAATTTCACTCTCACGTTGACAGAAGCTACAGACCTTGCGTCGGTTGCATCTTGACCAAAACGTCTGTCATTCAAATTTAGTTGATTTCAAGATTTCTCTACGAGCAAACAGCATCCGAAAGGAAGCAGTTTATCTTTATATGCGTCATAATCCAGCCAAATACTGACAGATAGCAGAATTCACATTCAAACGAAGATAAATGAAGCTGTAGAGAGGAAGTGGAGAACATGTTTCTGATTTAATTTGACGTGTTAAGGTGTTGAAACATTCCATATATATTTTTCAAAATCAGTAGCGATTTTTCAAGCTGTATAGGACACAAAGTTGCAGTTAGATATCACAATATGATGGCAAAACAATACGCCATACCACTGCAAAGTCCCCTTAAATTTCATACTTTACTCTTCTGTCATTGCGCCATCAATAGTCAAGAAATGATATTCCATTTCCCTACTCCTTTATGAACTCCTTTCCTTTACTATCGTACACTGTCAATGGTATACAATTTACAAAACATCATCATTGTCATTCTTTTCAAATCACTTTCTATGGTCCTATCAACTTGAAAATTGAGAAAATCAACTCAACAAAGAGTCACGGTATACTTGGCAGGATTGAAGGATACTTTCCATCAATTAGGTCAAGTGAGAAATGCACTGTAAAGTCAAAGCAACCGGGTGACCATCGAAAGCGTTCAACTGTCAAATTATCTTGAATGCAAATGAATCACAAAATACTTTTGCATTCGCCAGCATTGCGCCCAAGGGCGTTTCACTCAGTTAAGAATAAAATATTATGAAACAATGTCAACTTAATGCCGTGGTTATGGAAAACAAGCAAAGGAATTGGGTTTACAATGTTTTTCTTGAATTTGAATTTATTACGAATTTTTCAAGTAAAAAATGTCCTTAAGGAAAGTTTTATACTGAATTTCCTGGAATTTTCATAATGTGAGGCAAACAGTGCTCTCGTTTGACGCAGTTGTGGCAAAGATGCTTCAAGTTACTTTCACCACAACAGGCGTGTTTTTTTTAAACCTAGTCAGCCAGTAGTTGATAGCAAAGTCAAATTTTATACGTAAAACAAATACAACAACCAGCTGGAATTTTACGATATTCCATGGCCAGGGGGCGCCGATAGCCATGTTTTTCATTTATAGCGTTGGTATCACTGCCAAATTGTTATGTTCTCTTGACATTTGATCGGCGTCTGAGTACGAAGATGGAAGATGTTATGATTTTATACCTAAATGCTCCATTAAATAAATTCTCTAAATTAAGATTTTCACAACAAATTAAAAAAAAAAAATTTGGTTTAATGTCGAATAGTTTGACAGTTTGACAGCCGATGTCATAGGAACGAAATCACACGTACCAACTTGACGGTACAAAAAATCTACTGGGTTTGGCTAGCTGGGAATCGTTTAAATGAACGACTGGCTAGCTAGGTTTCAATACAACACGCCTAATATATTTACGACCGAAATAAATCCTTCTTCTCGGTCCTGTGATTTTGAGCAGGAGGTCTAGGAACCGAAAAAAAAAAATACAACTTGATCCATACATGATCGACTCATAATCTATGTTCGTGCAACCCTAGGAAATTCTTTGCAACTCCTTTCGGTAGTAATCTCAATTATTGCCCTGCGACGATATCCCATCCCAAGTAACGAAAGGACTGCAGGCTCGCCCCTTTCCGAGGATTCCAATAAGCTTCTTAAGAAGGTATATTGAAAACGGGGCTATCATTCGAGCCAATACATGTTGGATCCAGCTAGACACATGTGCAACGGCTAGAAACTTAGTAACGGGTTATAATAAGAGGAGATCTCTGTCTCTGGTCAAACTTAGTCGTCGTGAAAAAAGGATAGTCTTCGGCATAATTACTGAACACTGCACCATTGGTATTCATGCGGAGCGCTTCGGTATACATCACAACGACTATTGCAGAAGTTGCAGGGACGAGGAAGAAATCAAAACTGCCCGTCACCTGCTGTGTGAATGTCCTGCCCTCGCCGGTAGAAGAATGAGGACTCTTGGAAGTTATTTCTTCAAAGAACTGGAGGACCTGCTCGACATCGAGCCGAGGGACCTCCTGAGATTCATATCTTTACCTGATGGTTTTAAATCAGCGGCTCTCCTTCTCTTTACAGATTCCCGGAGAAGAATTTGAAGGCGGGCACAATGGACCCTTTTGTTGATCTAAGTGAACAGTGACGAATGTCAAAAGGCATCCATTTACCTAACTTAACCTAAATGTCGATTACTGGTGTCATCGCTAGCATTCAGTTGATTGGAACTTGAGCTATTCTATTTCTAAACTAAAAAGAAAGGCAACCTCTCAGCCTTTCGTTGAAGAATTAATCGCCTATCGAGTCTGTAGCTAAGCTGAGTCGAACAATGTGACGTACCAGACATAGTGCTCTTCTTATGTTTCTCAATTGTTCAAAATATGCCCAATCATACCGCGGTTTGGTATAAATCTGGTTGCTCGGCTGTAGCCTATAAAGTATTATTCCCTAGTGAATAGTCAAATCAAAAATTATCCAGAATACTACTCGCTGGCTGAGATCTTCAGACCTGTTTGTCTGATTTGAAACAAAATCTAGTCTTGTAGCTATGGACCGTATGGTGAAAAATAGGTGGAAGGTACAGAGAACCCGTTTCTATAATGACAATGAGACGTATAACCTTGCTTCACTCTTTAATCACTTTCAAAATTGAGTTCAAGAAAGATTTTTCAGTCAGACGGCAGGTTTTACTGATTCCAATTTAGGTCCGAACTCAAAATAGGACTAAAGGAAATAAGATGTAAGACACAATTCAAAGAGTGTTTCTCGCGTCCTGAAACACTCTAAACACTCTTCTATAGGATGTGAGACTTGTTATGCTACTTTGGTCGAACTGCAATAGCACAGTGACCCAAAGAGTTGAGTTAGCCTTCGTTCTCATTTAGGACTTTCAATTGCCATTGTACCCACGACCATAGATGACATAAATTGTGTCTCAATACTGCACACACGGCATTCTTATAGCATCTGCGGTGCTTTTTGTAAGAACGAGGGTTGTCAAGTAAGTAAATAACTGGCGCAACAGCCCAACGGAACCCAAGGCCTCGTTTTTCACAATTATTTATGTTGTACGTGTATACATTTTTCGCACCATGAGGATTGCTTAGACTTAAAGGATTATCACTGCCATTACTTCCTCCCAAATGGCCTCTAAAGATTTGGGGTTGACAAAGTGGGTATTGATTACCTAGAAAACTGATTGCCGAAGCTATAATTCGTTATTCTACGAAGGATAAGGTGGGGAAAGTGGGTTTGTTTGGTAATACAACTGACCAATGTTAGAGCAAAAAGGTTGATAATCTCTAACAAGTTTGTGAACAAGGGTAAACTAGGTTGGATGGAGCTTGGTCTAGAAAACATAAGATTCGAAGAAACATGATATCCCCCTGAATTATTTTCTGGCCAAATCAGGACAACGTTGATAACTACTGTTCCCAATTTCTCCCCGTAGGGCTACTTAAAATAAATAAGCTCATAACCATTCAAGACAAGAAGTTCAAAATCATAAGAAAACCCCCTCTTCAACCAGCCCACATTTGCATGACGACTAGAGGCGGCTCTTTAAAAAATTGTATTCAGCTTAATAGCTGTTCAAAATATGTACACGTTACACCGACCCTACACTATCTATGTAATTCCCCCTTTTCGCTTTTGTTACTTCCCTTTGCTACAAACGAATGAACTCCACTCAGTACACCCTATTGGATAGGGTGATTGTTTCAGGATTCCTTTGTTTAAACATTTTTTTCGGGTGCAACCGCGCAAACCGTGCAACGACGACGAGACCATTTCACAATTAAAACGCAAACAATTGAGTTCATCTTCGCTCCAGAGTCTGTTACTTCCGCAAGGCGTAATCAATCTTTTAACCATAAATTGAGAAAATTGGAAACCCACCCCCTAGCCCCACTGCACATCGAAAAAGAATCTCTAAAGAGACTTGTTGAGGGTAGTTAACCTTCAATAGTTTGGCTAAGAGATTCTCTATTTGTGGCAAGGAAAATACTACATCTTCCACGTAAATCTCTAATGGAGGAAGTAAGGATGTACCCAAGGATACAAAACCGAGAGTAATAATGTGATCTAGTGCGTGGGGGATTAAGATTAAGTTTTCTTGTCGATTTTGGGTGAGGGGTGAAAACCTTCGAAATTTTTTTTTTCCATCGAACCTTTGGCAAGTAAGGGAGGACTGAAAATTTTTCGTTTTGGGGTGCGCTACCTACTTGTGATTAATTAATGCGAGACGTTTCGGGTCGGTCTCGGGCTACCTTTCAAATGGACTAATAAATTTCCGCTTTGAACGAATAAATAATGCCATGGTGAATCGAACATTTTTGGGATGTTAATTTATGGGAGGAGTACGCCACAATTGAAGGAACCATCAGTTAGAGTGTATTAGTTAATTGACGGGAAATTTTAATTCAATTTTATGATGAAAGGTGTGATAAATGTTTCTTGTGGCAGATGTGATCGAAATAATGTTGGAGGTGGACTGTGTTTTATGAAATATACAGACTTGTCCTGTGCTTGTTTGGACCAAAATTTGAGGCGTTTTCAGTGGTACTTGAGTGCCGAATGTGGCCTGGAGCGGGGACTACCTCTTGATTGATGGTGCGATAATCAATTCAATGGTCGTTGGCGTTTACGGTTCAGGTGGACCTCTTTGTATTCCAGGCGTGATTAGTCGCTACCTCTTTTTCTAAGCAGTTGCTTTCGGAAATAGCACATAATCATGAAAGAATTTCCCACTTAACATTCAATAAGGTTTGTGGATGGTTTGTCTGGCATCAATTAGCTTGTGGTTTATTTTGCGATTTGTTCATCAGCAGACTTGTATCCGGCGGAAATTATGCGGAAAATCTTGAAATGATAGAGAAGAAAGTAAAATGACAAGAAAATCATATCTACGCGTTATTTCATATTTCGAACTTCTGAAAGAAGGACTTTTTTTCAAGCGTACCCAACTGTCAGACAGAGAACAAAATCAACACTGAGTAACGAGAAAGAATTGGAAAGAACGTCCCAGTAGATACTTACTTCCTTGAGGAAATAAAGAAATGTGCGCATCCAGAGAGAACCTCGACACAACGAACCCTTGTCAATCAGAGTTTTTTTTTCGGTTTACAAGGCAATTGAGTAGCATGTCTATGTGAGGTGAGGCTCTGTGAATAATTGAGTTGAGGTATGTACTTCATAAATCAAAACACACACACTTTTCAATTGGACTAGGAAAAGATAAATCCGGAGGTTTAACACAGCATTTTTGACTGTGATGTGGCGGAAGGTGGATTTTTTAAACGTAGAGAGCACAAAACTTCCCAGAAGTGAATTAAATTTTTTACATTCGCCAGGAGAGATAAGTAATTTTATTACTTCCCTAAATCAAAAAATTGGCTATACTGCAACGCATTTTGCACGAATTTTAGTTTCGGAATCCTAAGTCCCGATTGTGAGCATACCGAACGAGTACTGATAGCAAATATTCGATTTAAGGAGACAATGCTGAACATAAACTTACATAAGTGTACTAAGTATGCATAGTCAAACTGAGCAACTTGAGAAGTGTGTTGGAACTCGACTACGAATGATGATATTTTTGCCCAAAAGAGAAAATGTGTGAGAAAGTTTTAGTCGACGAAGTAAGGGACAATGTATAGGGCCGTTTACTAATATGGGAGTTGTGACTGGAAAATAATACCTTAACACAAACAATTGCACTCGTGTGGCCAGTTTTAATTTATAGATATGTTCTCTGGCTAATAGGGACTTCCGAACTTTGACAGTTGATAGCGGCCATATTGTTGAAGCTACATCTGTCAAATTGGTTGTCATTTATTCTGTCTGTTTTGCCAATTCACCTTGGAAGGATCTAGCGTTCAACAACACGTGCAAATAATAAAATCGTTTTATCAAAATGGGTGTTCTGTTTGGGCAACGCGCTTCGCCCCTTTTACGGTCGCCATAATCGTCCTTCCGAGAAGACTATTCGCAGTGTGGTGGATAAATTTGAGTCCACTGGTTCAGTAAATGATCAACCAATACCCGTAAGTCGAAAAAACGCAAGATCTGCCGAAAACATCGTCGCTGTCCGTGAGAGTGTGCAGGAGAATCCGAGGCAGTCGATTTCGTGTCGCTTACAAAAACTCGGCCTTTCGCAGACCACAACTTGGGAATTTAGCGTCGTGACTTGGGTCCGTACCCGTACAAAATTCAACCGACCCAGAAGCTGAAGGTAAACGACCATAGACAACGACGTGTGTCCGCTGAATGGGCTCTGGAGTAGTTGGAAACTGCCCCTAATTTTCATCGAAAAATAATCTTCAGCGATGAGGCCCATTTCTGGATGAATGGGTACGTCAACAAAAAAAATTGTCGAATTTGGGACGATACCAATCCACATGAGATCCAAGAGCGTCCAATCCATCCCGAAAAAGTCACTGTTTGGTGTGGATTTTGAGGTGGCGGCGTTCATATTTCTTTGAGAACGACGATGGCCAGACCATCACCCTCAACAGCGAGCGCTAGAGGTCGATGATTACCAACTTCTTTTGGCCCGCATTGGATGATATGAACACCAATGACATGTGGTTTCAACAGGACGGGGCTACGTGCCACACAGCTCACGCCACATTGGAAATTGTGCTCCAGCAATTCGAGGGCATGGTCATCTCACGTGGAGGTGATGTAAACTGGCCACCGAGATCGTGCGATTTGACCCCGTTAGATCTTTTTTTGTGGGGTTTTCTGAAGTCGCAGGTCTATGCGAATAAGCCACAAACCACAGCGGCCCTCAAAGCCAACATAACCCATGCCATCGGTCAAATTCAGCCTGATTTATGCGCCAGAGTCATGGAAAATAGGACAATTCGGATGCGCGTCACCCAGAGAAGCCGCGGCGGACATTTGAACAATGTTATATTCCATACATGGCATCGATAGGCCTTTCAAACGAATAAAAAATTCTATGATATCTCACACACACTTTGTTTTATTTAAACTTAAAGATAAAAAGCACTTAATGAAAGACCCTTTATATATTTTGAAATTCAAGATCTACGTGGCAAAAAAGAGGCGAGCTAAGTCGGGCGGGTCAGCTAGTGAAGAATAAAAAGGAAAAAGATTCGTGAAAGCCTTCACCCCCTTCACCCTAAGAAATCAGTTGTAGAAAAGCTGTAGACTAGAGCGCCTGTCCAGAGAAAATTATCGGAATATGTCTTCCGAAACACTATAGCAGCTCAAGTAAACCAAAATTTGAAAGAGAAATAGAAAAATAATTGGATCCTTCAGATGCAGAAATAACAGCAAAATCTCGCCCTTAATAATCCAAAATAGAGCGGCCTGTAGAATAGTTTTGAGGTCCGCAAGCGTAACGAATCCCACAAGCCCTGCAAGGCAGGTTTATGACAGAAATTCAAAAAAAAAAAAACATTAGGAGATACGAAAAGAATCCTGTGAATTATAGCAATGCCAACCACCATAAATGTCCCCAGCTAGCCTGGACTCAACCCTTGGACGCCAATGAAACCCATTACTACCTGAGTTTCAAACCATTTCACCTTGTTCGCGGTGTGAGATATTCATAACCCCTTGATCCGCGTGTGGATTATAAAAAAAATTAACGTAAGCGTTGTATATATAGGAATGTACATACATATACCAATCACTACTAATATTATAAAAGTGAAACGTTGTCCGTTTATTTGTTTGTTTGTTTGTTTGTTTGTTTGTTTGGATTTTACCTATGCGAAAACTACTAAACCAATCAACCTCAAATTTTGCACACAGAATGGTTGTACATCGGGTCATATAATAGGCTATGTTTTATAACGCTATCTTATTCAAGAGCCGAGCAGTTAACAAAAACGTGGAGCAAGTCAGAAGAAATTCCTTGCCGCACACAAAAAGATATTTTCTCGATCGTGAGCCACATCGGTTGATGAGCGTACGTGTTGTTTTTGTTTTGCCCAGTTTCACAAGGGTAGTTTTTCATTTCCTTTGCTGCTGTGTTGTTGTTGTTTTTTTTTGTTCGTTCTTTGCTTCTATCTATTCGTGTGTACAGGGTAATGATTTGGTGGTTGGTACGGTAGATATATATACATACATACATTGGATATACATCTGTACATTTGTATTTATATATTTATTACATTACATATGTATTAACATATGTTCGTACATATGTGCCTACACAGGTTATCAAATTCAATTAACTCTAGGGAATTGAGCTAATGAGGGAAAAGGTCAGTTCAAAAGCGCAGTTGGATCAGTTTGCCCGTTCCATTTGTGGGCGAGTGAACTTTGGTATTGTTATGATGACACATCATCATTTTTTCGAGCCAGACGGATTATTCATTTTTTTATCCATATGCGCAATTGTCTACACATTTTTCCTGGCAATTTTTTTTATGGATTCTCTTTTTCGGTAGATAAAGGAATAGCGCGCCGTCGCGACGCGACAGGCTGGGTATGGGATTGTGTGTGCTTGATGTAGGTATAACATTGCCAGTTGCGGGAGGGGAATTTTTTGTTTTGATTTTATTTTTTGCAAAGGATGTATGTATGTATGTACGTATGTATCTATTTAACGAATTTATTCAAATTCCAAGGACTTCTGATTTAGAATGAATTTGACTTGGAGGATGACTTTTCGAAAGAAAACTGACAGGGGACAATAGGTGAACAAACTCGAGTTAGAGGGAAAATCGAGTTAGGGGGAAATTAGAGTTAAAGGAGGTTCGGTTCGACTTAAAAAATTTGATTACATTTGCAAAAGTGGCAGAATAAAATACAGTCGATTGGGTTGAATGTAAAATTCCGATTCAGATTTAAGATGAGATTATGATGTATTATATAATCAGAATAAGTCTTTCATAAATTGTTTGAAAAAGATGTCGATTTCTGGATTGAAATGTAATAACCCCGAGCAACGCCGGGTATTATTCAGCTAGTCGTCTATAAAAGTAAAAAATAACGTATAAGTAAGCGCATTAAATTTCAGTCTTTGAAAACATCGCCAGACGTATGGTTGACTATCCACAGACCCAAGTAAACCATTTGAGTTATAGAGTAGCCAAAGCAAAAGAAACAAGTCGGTTCAAACTTATGTTCCGGAATTTAAGTAACATCTGCGACAACATTTCGCATTTGTAGTTCAAAATAATGAATGGAAAATATGAACTTGGTAATCAGTTCAATCGACTTTAAAATCACAGTTGGCCTTTTTGCTCTTTAGTTTACTGATGCGATTTGTTTAGGAGTTTTCACTGTGTAAAGTGTTACACATAGCAACACAATTAATCTTGAAAATTGTTTGCTATGTCTATATTTTCTTCGGGGACTCAATTAAAACATGTAAAGTATACTTGAATACGATGACATCCATTCAATTCATCTTCCTTCCTGAAAGGACTCTATAAAGAAACTACTTTCTTTACAAACGTTGTGCACTTAATTTTCTCTAATTTCATGTCTGAAGTGTTAAATTTGTAAGAAAAACTATAAAACAAGAAAAAATATCGCATGTATTTCCTTCTTCAGTAGAACACTCTTTGCTCCGAGAATGTAGCATCAAAAACTCCTGAATGTTGCAAACTGATTGAAGTATAACGCGCAATACAAAATTTCACCGTGTGTTGAATGTGACTTTGAAGTTTTTTTTTTTGTAAAGTCAGAAGTTGATTTAGGTAAAATAAAGTAAGGCTATGAAACTAGGATGTTATAAAACACCAGGTCCATCGGTATCCCTGGGGAAACGTTTAAGTGGCAAAGGAATGGAAGCAATTTCTTCAAAGCACTTGATTTTCCTGTGAAGCTTAAATATTTTGCTTCAGTTTATGTATCCAACAACTTCTAGTTTACAGGCAAAGTAACTGTTATTTACTGTCATTTACATACAAACGTAGAAAAAAAACATGTGAATATGTTTTTTGGAAGCATTTGTCGTTACGCAGTATCAACAGACATCCGTGTCTACTGGCGAATTTTTTCCCAGAAATGAAAAGAAGTTATGCAGTTGAGTTCGATTTTTATACTGGAGATATAAGTTCCTTAAATGTGTTTATAAGAAAGATAAAATGCACATAAATTGGGGAAAATATGTCAGAAAAACGTGTGAATGACGGTAGCGGATTTTTTGTTTATTGGTTACATCAACTCAAGAATGCTAATGAAATTGCATTGGTTTGCTTCGTTTTATTTGGAACCGAAGCGCTTTCTGCCACAAAATTCTTAACATATTATGTGTACAGAACCGCGTGAGACTATGTTAAGATCCTTGGTCACTTTGGAATATCAGATGACGTGAATGCGATTACGAATTGTAATCTTAAATCCACCTTACATACAGTGCCTCCCAAAACTTTCTTGTGATTTTAATAAATAAACAAAAAAAAACACATTTTATCCCACATAAAAATGGCCAAAGAGTAGACACCAAAAAAAAGTAAACCGACACCAAAAACCCTTAACTGAAGCTATGTTCAGACGGTTGTCAATCCTACAATATTGTCAGGTGTACCAACCTGCTGACAATTAACTGACAGTGACAAACTTAAATTGTCACTTCACACGGTTGTCAGAATTTCTGACAATATCATTGCCAGACGACACATGTCTGACAATGCCTTTTCTGACAACGTGTTGAACTGTTCACAAAAAATTGGCAGATCCATTGTCAAACTCATAGCAATTGACAATTTTTTCTTTGTGCTGTATTCAAAAGAAAAGTCAAAGAAAATGCAAAATATAAATCGTAATGGAACAAAAAGAGGCACTTGAAACGATCTTTGCCAAGTACAGCGAGGATGAAGACGAATTGCCGTAGTTTTTGGACGAAGGATTGGGTTGCCCGCCGCCAGGAGAAGGGATTTTACTCGAAATTGCTCGTCGAATTGCGAACTGTGGAGTCAAAATTTTATCGCAAGATTTCGCGTATGCATTCTAAAAAATTTGACAATCTCCTTGCTTTGGTGACTCCACATGTCCAAAAGGAAAAAGCGAATCTGACGATTTTTTTTTTAAATATTTTTTTTATGAAAATTTGGTTGGGAATTGGATGAAAATCATTCTAAGCCTTAAGGGAATATTTCTTTGATATTGGTTTCTCTCCATTTTCTTTAAAAATAGGACCCATCAGGACGTGTGTTGATGTTAATTATAAACTTTACTTAAATTAAGTGAAAATGCACAGTCTACCATGTTATAACTCATAGCAAATATGTACGAATAAATTGTCGAATAAATTGTCAAAATACGTGCATATGTTGAGACGATCGATTTCGGTACTAGTAAGTTAGTCTTACATAATTTCAAGACCAAAACCTGTTGCTGAATTTGACTTGAAAGTCATTCAAGCTAATAAGTGCATACGAACTATATTGATTCATTTGTGAAATAATTTCACTTTCATTCTCTCAAAATCAGCAAAGTTCATTATTCATCACTCTAATCCAAGCCCTACAAACTGATACACTCAAAAAAAAAAAAAACTCATACTTCCCTTCCTGCCCTCATTCTCTTCGACTTTTATACATTTACCTTCGAAATTGCAATTCTAATTCAATAACCGACCAAACGTTTATTATTTCATTGGCGACCTCTAAACAAGGTCTTCATTGAATTACTACATTGTAAAATGCAATATGCATCATTACAATTGGCAATTAAGTTTTTTTTTTTTTTCTGAACTGACGTAGCTATCTATCTGGATAGAGCACAAGAACTTAAAGAAACATGCAAAAGAGTACAAGTAGTTAAAGTTAATTCAATCAAATTTCAAAATGAAATGGGATGAAAAATTGAAGAAAAGATACGGAAAAATTGGATTTTAACTGAAAGGGATTGTGTGATACTCTATTTGTACTCTTTTAAAAGGGAAGACTGTGTAGAACTAATGAAATTTGGAATGAAATGCAAGGTGAATCTATCTAATATCGCTTTTGGAGGCAAATCTACTTACAAATCACATGGATCCAAATCAAAGATATTGCTTGAAAGTTGCAAAGGAGTTAGGAACAATTAGACGGAAAGATATAACACTAATGTGCAGGACAAACACGTCTGTTATTATGATAAAGCTTGATAATCTTACCGGATAAAAGCGAGACTTAGCCTTTTCTTGGGCTTAACCAGGTTCAAGTCTTCTCAAGCTTTGTTTTGTGCTTCTTCTAAGATAATCACTCCACCTCCTAAAATAATGTGGGTCACTAAATAAGAAGTTCTGGACAAGTTGCTGGAGTTTCATAAAAGTTCGGAAGTTCGAACGCTACAAAGGCATTTGAAAAAAGAAACCTGAACACAGTTCGGGCAAGACGAGTCATTAACTTTTTCAAACTATCAGCACGCTTTGCAATCATTCATATCTCGCAATATTTGATCTAGAGTGGGTGGCTGCACAAAGCATCTTTTCCCCATGTTAGGAGAGCCAGCTTCAGGTCAGATAGTCAAGCAGCTAATAAGGCCTTTGGCACCTATGTCAAGTCCAAACATAGGCATTCCTAAACAATCTTAACGAGCAAGGCAGGAGAAATAAGGTGATTTTCTACTGAATATCACGCAAGACACGCTGGAAAAAAATAGGGAACTAAATGGTCGCCGTGGCTCGGTGGTTAGTGCGTTGGACTGCTGACCGAGCAGCGTGGGTTCAAGCCCCAGACAGGAACACCGAACATTTTTTTTTTCGCGGCACCACCTCTCGTCGGGGAATGATAAGCCTCCGGGAGTATAATCCGTCATGAAAGAGCTTCTCACTTCGCTCGTTTGGAGTCGGCAATAAATTGTAGGTCCCTTCCATTCGTGCAGACAATACAACACGCACAACATGAATGGTTGCGAGAAGCTAGGCATTTATTTTATTAAATGGCAATAGCTTTAAAATGATTTGCAACATCCGCTAATGGAAAAGCCAGCAGCAGGGGAATTTGCTCTACGGGGCATGGCTGCCTTAAGTCGTACCTTCAAGGTACTGCTGACACATGGCTTTTAATACCTAAGAGACATAACTTTAAGACAAAAACAGAAAGAGACCATAGAAAAAGCTATATCCTGGACATCACCCTCGGACGCAACTGAAAATCTAATACTACCTGAGTTGCGAACCACTACACCTCGCTCGCGCTGTGTAAATAACATCATAAGAGTGTTGAAGCGCGAGTAGATTATAAAAAAAAATATCCGTAGAAAATGCAATTCATATGCCTAGAAAATGTTCTCAGCAGCGACACTAATACAATATTGGAAAATCCAAGAATCAAAGACTATTGAACAAAAATAACGGTATTAAATAACTTGCGTTACACTTAAATTGTATTCAAAATTGGAGAGCAAAATAATTTTAGGAAACCTTTCCTTTAAAACCAAAAAACCTCGTAAGTCTTTATCAGCAGATACATACGTCGGATCTTCAGAGTATCGTAGGGAACATGAATCCACATTTATGTATGTATGTATGCACCTATAGTAATAGGTGCAACCTTGTATTTATAGACCACATACTTCGTCAATATGCAGGGAAGATCTGCCGATAGAAATTCGATAGCAACCCACATAGCAGTAGGAGAAGAGATCGCCCAGAAGTAACATGGAAACAAAGTCATACTACATATTGTAGATGGAGGTGTTTTGCGAAGATCCTTTACTTCGAGAAGAAGAACAGGAATCTATGATTCTGATGAACTATTTTTCTCACAAAATAAAAACGGGGCCAACTATATGCCAAAATTAATAACATTTTCGATGATATGTTGAAATTTCGAGCAACTAAGCTAAAAAAAATTGTGTGAGATTTTCTATTTTCCGCAAGATAAATTGAAAAAGTTCAGAGTACTATTCACTTTTCCACTCTCATGGAAATTCTTTTCAAAAATAATTTTTGTGCGAAAGAAGTTAAACACAAATTTTGACTCTGCAATAGGACTCTGGTCACCTTAACCCACCAGAATCTTCCAAAAAGCACGCACATTTGCAAGGGAAAATACTGGATATTGAATACCTCACCTATACTCCTTCAACCCCAATGTTGATTATCTAAGACCTGATAATGTTCACGAGTATGTGCATCACCAATCTTACAAATTACAAACAAGAAGAATATACCCTATAAGATCGGTTTACAATTCATAATAAAACTATTCTCTACCTCGTTACTTTCAATCAATTGCATTTTAACTTAAAAGATACAACAAATGTACATCCTTGCACTGCGAACATGCGACTGTAAGTATCTACACATTTTTCGTGTTCTCGCTTAAGCTGGGTTGAGTTGAATTTTTCTTTTTTTTTTAAATGATTTACCCCAGATTTGTTTTGGGTTCAAAAACGTTGTTCGCTTTCATGCCAAGGTAAGGTAAGACTTTGGCAGACAAAGAGGATACATGGAAGGCCTTAAATACCACATGCGATGCTGCAAAACACAAAGCAGAGCAAACAGCTCCTCTATTAGGTGGCTTCTTCGGATCTGTCTTCCGTTACACACTCTTGCACTACAAATTACACAGTTTATTCTTTTTTTTGTTTTTTTTTTTTTTTTTCAGGAAAATTGTTCTTTTCCCTTGTTGCTGAGGGCAACCGATGACAGAAACGCTGGAGGGTATTCCTTAATTTATAAGAAACTAACACCAAACAACACAGAGCACACCACTCACCAAGGAAATAACTTAAAACGCACGAAACCGTAACGGAAATGTTTGCCAAGCACCGAGCTACTGTTAGACCAGAACGCGAAACCTTACAAAACGGTAATATGCCCACCTTAACGGTTGTAACTGCTTTTATATGCCCACGAACAGTGTTTCGGAGTGCAGACCAAGGATGCAGCGCTATCAGTAGAATTTCTGCAAATCCAAGAAGCTTTCGATGAAAGCTTTCTCGCTGCGGAAAACACATGCTGGACCCGATAAGAGGCAGCCCCAGTGAACCCAGAAGACGCTGGGAGAGAGAGTAAGTTTTTACTCTCTGCATGCGGTGGGGTGAGTATCTGGGGTGCAAAATTTTTATCTGTAGAATGGGTTTTGTTATCAGAAGGAGTATCTAGTGCAAACCGAAATAGTTTGGGGGTGCTCGCACTTGCTGTTTGCTGCATTGGATTTGTTATTTTTTATAATTTCGGGTAATGCATCATTCAAGGGGTCGCACAAGAAATGTATCTGGCGTTTACAAGTGTAGAAGTTCCTCATTTCATTGCGCCGTTTGAGCTATTTATTTAAATGTAAATATCTCTGGTTAGCATCGTTTTTCATTCCGAGAATGAATTGAATTTCAATGACTTTCAGATTTTCAAATGTACAGAGAGGCGGTTGTTGAAAAATGATTTTCGAAAAGTGTGGGGGGCGACATGAGTGCGAACCTGGAATATTGGACTAATGTTAAGATGTCGTGTTCAGCCGTGCTTATTTTTGCACTTTATATTAAGTACTCGTGTGGGGTAAACCGCAATTGCAACACGACGGTGTTCGCGAGATTTAAACTTTGCACAGAGTGTAGAACGCAGTGCTTGGTTCGGTTTCACTAGGAATTAGAATTTCCTTCCCGTTGACTTTTCTTTCAACCAAGAAATATTCGATTTATACTTTATGTCCGAAACTCATCACAAGTTGCGGCACGAACGCAGTCAATTTGTTTTATGTAAATTTGTTTAGAGATACATAACTCATTTTTGTGTTTTTTTTTTTTATCCTACCTAAGACGCAGGGCGCTTATTACATTATTACTCAACGTCCAGGTCATATAACCTATTTTTCTGTAAGCTTCGACTGCATGTTGGTGTAAGAGGAAGTAATATTATCCTTAAAGTTTTCCACCTCGAAATAAGAATGAATAGTGGCACGTTCTTAGTACGTTTCAACCAATTCACTGTTAAGTTGAAGTTTAAATCCTTTATCTTAGTATCTAGGAGAAGGATTCGAGAGAACTTTTAACAACTTTCATGTTGAAAGTTCTAACATTTACAACTCTAAGGTCTGGTATAACCCATGAACCATTTGAATGGTGTTACTATTTTTTTGCTGAGAAGAATAAATAGAAATGACTGAGAGGGTTAATTTCGAATCTTTGTGGGTCAAGGGTTTTGTTTGAGGAATGTAAGTTACTTGGTTTAAATGGTTTAGATATGTTCTCCCGCAGTTGATTCTACTAAGTTGAGGACTGAGATCTGCACTTTTGATGTGCACTTTTTAGGCTTCTCTTGGAAATGACGAACCTATTACGCTATTATAGCGCGCCTAGATGTTTGTAGGTGTTTCCGGAGATATTTTTCTTTTGATGGGTTTTCTTCTAGCAAAAGTATCTTGGAGTAATACTTGACAAAACGCTTACCTGGAACTCGCACCTAAACATGGTTACCAGCAAGGCAACTAGGGCAATGTTCATGTGCCAACGCCTGTACGGCAAAACTTGGGGACTGAGCCCCAAAATGGTTTATTGGTCGTACAACGCCATAATTAAACCAATGATCACCTACGCGTCATTAGTATGGGGGCCAAAAACCCTGCAATCCACAACGCAGGAAAAGCTGGGCAAACTCTATCACTTAGCCTGCGTAGATATCACCGGGGCTATAAGAACGTGCCCAACGGCAGCTATAGGAGCAATGCTTAACCTCACGCCGCTACATCTGGCAATACAAAAAGAAGCTATGCTTAGTGCTCTAAGGCTGCCTCAGATACTGGACTTAAAAGTCGGTGACTTTACAGGTCATCTGAGAATACTAGAATACATTCATCGTGACCCAATTCTTAAGATTCCAGATACCATGCTCAGGAGATATCGTTTCTACAGAAGTTTCGAAGTTGTTATATGCGCCCGCAGCGAATGGAGAAATGAAGGCCCTACTACACTACCAAATTCCCAAATTTGGTATACAGATGGTTCAAAATTGGAAAACGGCAGCACAGGTGCTGGGGTTTACGGTTCCAAAATCACCAACAGTATTTCAAGCGGAAGTCCACGCTATTGAATTGTGTGCAAGAGAATGCCTGCGGAGAAGAACTCAAGGAACCCGCATCTACATCTTTTCAGACAGTCAAGCAGCACTGTTAGCCCTCAAATCCTATACGGTAGGGCCCAAGCTTGTCTGGGACTGTCTCAACCTCCTCGAAAGCCTTGCATTACCGATGATAAGATCACCTTAGCCTGAATACCAGGACATGAAGGCTTCGGGCTGGCTGCCTGACGAGAAGAGGTGCTTGCCGCCCACTGGTTGTACCCGAATCCTGTTTTGGGGTACCACCCAACAGTGCCTACTCCAAGATAACACAATGGGAGCCTAACAAACACGCTGACTACTGGGCCAACCTCCGGGGCCTTAGACAAGCGAAAAAGTTTATCAACCCCAACCTATACAAGGCTAAGACTTTACTTGATCTTACAAAAGACGAGTTAAGAACCTTAACGGGCTATCTGATAGGACATTGTCCACTCAGATACCATCTGCATAAAATGAAAGTATCAGATACAGATATTTGTCGGCTCTGTGGAGAACAAAAAGAGAGCGCTGAACATATTTTGTGCGTATGTACAGGAGCCGCAAGGAAAAGACTTCTCCACTTGACGCGGGTTTCGGTCAACCCAGTGAAAATCCGGAAAATTGAACCTAAGGCTATACTGAAAAGCCTCAATATAACCTCTGGTTAAACCATACGGGCCACCACAATAGACCTCATAGGTCGCAGTGCGCATTTAGGGCCCCTAATACAGTAATACAGTTCTAGTGTGCAAGTTCTGTAACAAAGGGAATTTTAGTAAAACTGTGCCTCAACCAACAAGCCCCTCCAGTCCAGTCCAGTGACTCCATAAAGGGTCACCTTAGTTGTTCGAAAGAGGGCTTTGTGACTCAATTGCCTTCTTAGCCCAAAAAAACGGCGATTGGCAAGAGTTATTCTTCGCTTGATTTCTGCGCTGGTGTTGTTATAGGATGTGATAGCGGAGCCGAGGTAAACGAAGTCCCTTACTACCTTATAGCTGTCTACTGTGACGTTCTGTCCGAGACGTCGATGTTGGGTGTCCCTTCTTGCATATATTTTGCTTCGCCGCCTCCGTCTCGATACTCACAAACGCACCAGTGACATCACGCTGCGTTCTTCCGATTATGTCAATATCGTCGGCGTATGCGAGTAATTGTGCGTGAGTTTTGCACAATTATTTCAAGTATGATGTTAAAGAAGTCGCATGACACCGCGTCACCTTGTCTAAATCCTTTTTGACATCAAAGGTCTCGGTGAGGTCTTGACCGACCATGATGGAGCAGCGTGCATTCTCCATTGTCATCCTGCACAGACGGACGAGTTTGGCAGGGATGCCGAAACTAGACATGGCTCTGTATAGCTCGTCTCTATAAATGCTGTCATAGGCGGTCTTGAAATCGATGAAGAGGTGGTGGGTATCGATTTGGACTTCTTGGGTTTTCTCCAGGATCTGCCGAAGTGTGAAAATTTGATCGATTGTGGACTTTCCTGGCCTAAAACCGCACTGATTGGAACCGATCACGTTGTTGACGAAGGGTTTTAGGCGTTCACACAATATGACAGATAAGATCGTAATTGGGGCAGTTGAGGGGGTCTCCTTTCTTGTGAATTGGGCAAACGGTGCTAAGATTCCATTCATCAGGCATACATTCGTCTGACCAAATTGTCGAAATGAGTTGGTGTATGCTCTCTACAAATTCATATCCAGCTGCTTTAAAGAGTTCGGCCGGTAAGCCGTCAGGGTCAGCTGCCTTATTGGATTTCAGTTTGGCTACTGCTTTCCTTACTTCATTTTGGTCAGGTGGACGGAAGTTTTGGCTGTCATCGTCCAGGTTGAATGGTTCATTCTGCCTGACAGCGGGATTTGACTCGTCGTCGCCGTTAAACAGTCTGCAGAAGTAGTTCTTCCAAATTCTCAGCACGGACTGTGACTCTACTACAATATTTCCTTGTTCATCTCTACAGGTTTCTGTTCAGGCCTTGTTGCTAAACGAATTGCTCTTCTATAAATTTTGTGTAGTCAATTAAGTGAATGTTTTGGGGCTGCATTCCAGATGTGTCAACAGTATTCATGCCTCGATTTAACTTGTCCTTTTTGCAATAGATGTGTGGTAGAACACTTTGATACACTTTGCAGGCCCTGATATACACTGTGAATACCCAAAGCGTCTTCCATTTGAATGGAATGGAATGAAATCGAATACTACAAATTTTAAAGTAATTAAGAACTGCCACGTAGTGCTTCAGGGTGTACAGGATCATTTCAACGGGTACCGTGGTAGATTTTCTTGAATCAAATGCACATTTTATGAGAAAACGTTTCATTTTTTTACAATTAGCGCACGCTGAAGGGGTTGTGACGACCCTTGAAGCACCAGTGATAGCGAATTAAGATACTTATTGGTTTCAAATTACTTCGAGTTGTAGTGATGAGTAAATACAGAGCTACAACATTCCACATTTATGTTTACGACTTTCAAAAGAATCGTTATGCAGTGTTTCAAAGCAGCTAAATGCAACCGGCTATGTGTTTGAGATTTATTGCCTCTAGTAGATTTGCGATGATAGACTTTTCATTTAATTTTCGTAAATGAAAGTCCCTATTGGCCGTGTGAAAAGCAACCTTGAAATCTATGTACTGTACATAGCTTTCTTTCCGGGTAATAAATCTTTTCTTAGCATACGTTAGTAGAAATACGTATTTTTCGCAAATACCGAAACGATTATTCTTATTCATGTTGTATACCAACCTGGTATAATATTTGGTTGAATACTTTCTTTGGGGAGAAAAGGATTGAATTGAAATACCTCTGTATGGCAATCCCGGATAAGCATCTGTTGTCCCCTTCTTATAAATTTGAAATATTATTGATTTTAAAAATATATACATCACCTCAGGGAGTCTTTCGGCGCCAAATACATTTTTATAAAGAGAAAATAAAAGCTCCAGGAAGAAGGGTGTGAGGTTTTCGTAAAACTCAATTGGTATTCCTTAAATCCCAGGAGCCTTGTCGTTTTTCATATTTTTTTTTTTGTAGAGTTGATTGCAGCTCAGGTATTTTTTTATTGAGGCATCCAACTCAGAGAAGGGCTAAGAACAGCTTGAAAGTGATTTACGAGTGCCTTGGTGCATAGATTAACTAAAAAGGTTGAGTTACAACCATCCAGTAATTTTGCATTAAACCAAAATTGCTTCAATTCTCTACATAACACTAATTTACATGCTAATATACATAAGTATATGTCGAGATTGCCTTTTTGCAAGATGTGTGCTGGAGTGTACTGAAAGAAATTAGAATTTGATTTTTGTCAAGATTTTCTCTAAGGACTTTTGTTGCACGATAATTCATGAATAAAGCAAGACGTTTTTATTGTGACTTTTACGATAACATATTTAACTTAGAACTTAGTTTTAGTATAAATATGTAAAATACATAAAGTTTGCAGGAAAATGGCATTATTGAATATTTACATTCAAAACTCGGACGGGCATTAGCTAGGGTGGGAATAATCATATATTTTACGAGTTGGGAAAGATTTACTCTGGATAAAAATCTACTGGAGGGTTAATAGTTTATTCGAACTTCAAGTTGGTGCATTGCGAAAAGTAACTGCCAAATATTTTGCATGGGGCATCATTCTCAAGTCTTCTATTTAATCAGCCTAACGGCCTTTATTCCAAGATCCACAGAAAAAGTAATTGACAGACATACGTATGCATATGAGTATAGGAAGAGAAGCTCTCTGTGACTCTTAACACGCATATAAACCGGGAAAATCTGCTAAACCAGCACTCAATGACTTAACAAACAACATTGCAAATAGTCTGGATATAAACCTCGGAGCTTCTAGCCATAGAAAGGGTCTTCATAACCACTTGTAAATAAAAATAAATAGCTGCTCGGAATGAGCCAGGGCCTAACTTCTCGCAACCATTCATGTTGTGCATGTTACATTTTTCGCATGAATGGAAGGGACCTACAATTTATTGCCGACTCCGAACGGCGAATTGAGAACCTCTTTCATGATAGATTATACTCCCCGAAGCTTGTCATTCCCCGACGAGAGGTGGTGCCGCTAAAAATGTTCGGTGGACACGGCTGGGGCTTGAACCTACACCGCTCGCTCAGCAGTCCAACGCACTAACCACTGGGCCACGGCGATCACTTGCGTAAATGCCTTTTTAAAATTAACAAGAGAGAACACACTGCTCTATTTCATAGAAAACTGCACTGTGCGAGCGGCGTGGGTTCAAGCCCCAGCCACACCCTCCGATCATCTTTCGCGGCACTGGGGAATTACAAGCCTCCGAGCGTATTACTGTCATGAAAAAGCTTCTCTATTCGCCGTTCAGAGTCGTGCGAAATATGTAACATACACAACATGCACGCTCATCAACCGATGTGTCTCACGATCGAGAAAATATCTTTTCGTGTGCGGCAAGGAATTTCTTCTGACTTGCTCCACGTTTTTGTTAACTGCTCGGCTCTTGAATAAGATAACGTTATAGCTTATTATATGACCCGAGGTACAACCATTCTGTGTGCAAAATTTGAGGTTGATTGGTTTAGTAGTTTTCGCATAGGTAAAATCCAAACAAACAAACGAACAAACAAACGGACAACGTTTCACTTTTATAATATTTGTAGTGATGTAGTGATATGTAGTTCAACTAATAAGAATACCTGAAAAATCGATAAAATAAAGTTCCACATACGCCACCGTATTTTAGGCTTATTGATCGCAGATGAGATATACTTAGACGAGGAGCGACGCATTTTTATGAAACTGAAAGGATCCATTGAAAAATGCCAGATGCCATGTTCGAAGGTTAAAACTTTGCATTAGCGAGTGTAGTCAGAACTGGTATGACCTTAAAAAGCGGTTAAAATATCCCACATACGCCACAGTGTTTAAGGTTAAGCGATCGCCGATGAGACAAGGATGGAAAATTGGAAAATGTTGTGTTCGAAGGTGCGTTTTTTCATTGATTGGATTTTATGATATTTTCTAAATGTCCCGATATTTATGAAGTTTTATGTGGTAGCCCTACAGTGAACTTATCTCACCAACTGCACTCCCTGCAATGCAACCCATGAAGCTGATGAACTTCTTGACAGGCTCTGAACTTAAAAAGCTACACTAGAACCATATGAGTTGGCACAATGGGTTTCTCTAGAAGACCGCAGTATTAGACCGGATCAATTTTGCCCGAATAATAATGACAGTATAAATATTGTACACTTTCTTTTACTATCAAGCATTTTTAAAATCAAGAAGAAGGGTGTGGTAAGCTTAGCTAAATGGGTATCTCAAGCACATCTAAACTTCTCGGCATTATTGAAAAGTTGATACACGGTCCCATCTGCCGCAGTGTAACATTGTGCGTATTTGCCGGATTACTTCGAAACTTCTAAGGGTGTAAACAGCAGGGGTATTTACTCGGCTGTTGTTTGCTTTTTGTTAAACGACCTGACTGAGAATTGGTTTCTCCGAACACGCACCTTTACGCATTAAAATTGTTCACGTATGTACATATGTATTGTACATCCTTACGTACATGTACACAAACTTTACTTTGGCATGAAATAAATCACAAATTATGGAGAAGAAAATATGCCCACAGAATTTGGAAAGAACAGATGTATATGTTTTGTATAGGAGCTTCAATGAAATCGAAACTATTATGTTTAACGATTACAAAGGCGGGTTGGAATACTAAAATGCAATGTGAAAATTATGTCATTCAAAATACAATGTAAGTATGTTTTTTACTTAATAAACTCAAAATTTAAGACCTAAAACTTTAAAAAGAGGATAAAGGGTAATTGAAGGTGCGGACTATGTCAAGAGAAGATAGAGAGACTATAAAAGGTAATTTTTCAACAACAACAATGGAATCAGAAAATATGCAGGCTATTGGCCTTAGATAGTATGCATTCTGGAAATTGGTTCCTGAAACACATAATTAAATTAGTGGGGTGAATCAGGCGAAAGGGACTTGGAGCAGCGCGGGACAATCTTTTCGATTAAGAGTAGAGTAATGATAAGTAGTTGTCGACAAATGTACCAATACCGATAAGAACAAGATTCAGAAATCCCATATATGTTGGGTCTTAATAATATAATATTTTGGGCTTGTCAAAAACAGGCTCTTTGATGGCTTCCTACCTACACTGACTGAGACTAAGAAGCACTTCAATTAATAAAATCTTTTGTGGCTAGTTAAGTTCACTTACAACTAGGGAATACTTAAATAGTGGTTTAGAGCTAGATCGAGGTTATGGAGAAATTTCAGAGTCGTGCTTCTTCCAGGGAACCACCTTAGGCCAATACTTCTATACCCATCTAAATGACCTAAACTCCACCAGCATGGCCGATCTCAACAGCTACGTTAGGAACTCTAAATGGTTTCAGGAGTAAACAGGGATCAAACCCCAGTACTCACTGGTATCACAATAGACCTACTTTTCTGGTCTAAGTGTACCTCTTCTTGGAGGATCACTCTAACTCTCTTTGTCCCTGGCGAAATGTTTTTGTTTGCTAATAGCTATGGCATGACAAGAAGCTTTTTACAGTGATAATTGAAATGAGAAATGTCCAATATGGAAGTTTTACAAGTAGCTTAGCATTACGCTTACTTAGCGCGAGAATTCCTTGATTTCTCTTATTGATTTCAGGAATTAATGAACTCGCTTGTCAAAATCCTGTTGCACCTTGTGAGCATCTCTTGGTGTTCCGAGGGTTAAAGCTTTAGCTTTATGTAAGAAGTGTAAGAAGCTTCTGAATGTTCCTTCAGATACTTAACTGACAAACTCGAAAATCGGCAAACTCATTTACTTTGAAATCCTTGTATCAGGGAATCCAATAAATTGTGGTTTTTTAAATTGTTTAAAGTGCTTCAGACAAGCCTTGAGTCAAAACTGAAAGAATTTGGAACTTCAATTACTACCTTGCTGTCAGAGAAAATAACAGCCTACTTACTTAATGCATTCTCTGGTGCATACCCCAATTGGTGAAGCCCCTATTTTAAGCAGACGTTTCTGTAAAGAAGATATTGAAGAGCGCAGAAAGGTCTTTAGCTTGAAGTTTAGACCATACATGTCTATGTATATGTACCGCAAGGTGTATCCTTTGGTGCATTTCCTTAACCCTGATTAGATAAGGTTTTCAGTAAAGGTGGGATCGTGTCACCTTATCACTGCAGCTGCCGATGAGATTAGAGTTTGCTCATGATGCCTGAATACGCCTTGATTCCAGAGACGTATTTGGGCGAGCTGCCAGATATATCTTCCGTTTCGAGGTAGAATTTGTCTAAATGGCACAAAATGAGTTTTGCTTATTCTGCATGTGTTATCCTGTACTATTCCCATAGTCATTAGGTGTTTTTTGACTCGACAGTGTCCCATTAGGAAGCCTGAGATCATTTGAACCTGATTCCTGGTTAGTACTAGGAGTTGTTCTGGTATGGAAGGTGTTTGGCATGAACGTTTTGAATTGTCTGTTACCTTCAATATTCGTCCAGTAATGGTGAGCTCTGTTTTTCAGGCAGTTTTTAACGGAGTTCTATAGCAAAGATTTTCTCTTAAAATACGGAATTGTATTTGTCCATGCTTGCTGGAATGTGTGTTTTTGTACTAACACCGTATACTCCAGCCCCGACTCCTTCATTTGTTTTTGACCCATCTACCAAACATGTGGATCGTTAACCCTGAAGATAAAATTGTTTCAACTGACTCCATGACGCGCAGTAGAGGTTTGTGCATTAAGGCGGTTGAGATGGCTGGAATATGTAGAGCCAATGGACAGCAACGCTATGCCTTGTAAAGTCTACGAATCCTCAGGGTCAAAGCGGTGGAGAAAGACCTCGCCTAAGGTCACACACACAAGTGGAACAGGACCTTAGCTAACTCGGAGTGCGTTTACTGTAGAGGCTTGTTGGTTAAGGTCAAGATTAACCCTGAACCCTAGATAAGCAAGTGAGAACTAATGATTGTGCAATCCAGGAGATTTTTAGTCGCATAAGGTTGATTTTGTTCCTCCGCCTATGACAGAAAAACTATATCTTCATGCCTTCATGCTTTAGATCCCAATCAATTTGTCTCTCGAATTTGATACCCGTAAAGCTAATTAAGAAATTTCCTAACCCTCCTAAGTCCCACCTTTTCCTTAAAATCCTAAAGTAGCAAATTACCCAAAATTAAAAGAAATTCAACATTCCATTTTTCAATATGTGTATCCTTGATACATTCATTAATATTCCACATACTGTACATATATATGTAGATTTCCTTGGTGTACGATAATTAAAGAGTTCGACTATACAGAAGATTACTGCATATTAAAACAAACAAATAATGATTCTCTTCCTAGTTAAACTTATGAACTTTGAGCGAAAACTCATGTGTGCGCTGCGAGGAGAGCCGTACTCCCCCTTTGGGCCCTAAATAATTTATATGAAATGCAACAATGGAAAACCAAGAGATTGAAAGCGCATGCATTATGCAAATTTCAACTCTTATGGAAGACAATCCGCCAATGGCTATTGTAATTTTAACTTTATGTAAATATTTTATTTGCTTTTTGGCTAAAGACAGTGTGTACATTTTTGTGTTGAAATAATCTGATCATCGGTTGGATTGGAGTCAGTCGTGGGAAAAAGAAGGATGAGGAATGGAATGACTGTACTCTACGCTTGTAAGAGGACCTTTGGGAAAAGATGGGACATTAAATATACACAGCAATCGTTAGACCTATCATCTTCTATGGGTGCTTAGTATGGTGGACTGCAACAAAAATCAAGAGCTCTCTTAACTTTACAGCACGGGACTCGTAAAAAGTTCATCTCAAGCAGGTCTGGATATGATCCCTCATTTCCACCTCCTGGACCTGTTCATAAAAGGCGCAGCTGGAAACAGTGATTGCACAATGGATGCAGACCACCCATTGACAGGCGAGAATATTGAATTTAGTTAATGGGCGAGAAATATAATTCCGAAAGCCTCTCACCTACATCAGACTATCTGTCCCCTATAATAATTATAACACTGATCTTTCTATTCTATTCCCAACCCGAAAGGACTGGGAGTCAAACAATGTAATCAAAAACCACGAAATCGCTATTTACACAGGAACATGAGCGGATTCTACTCGAAAACATTACAGAAACAGAAATCCTTTAGATTGCCAGAAACATGTAGGGTCTTCCAGAAAAAGCTGCAGACTGCATAAGAAATTGTCATCTTACCTCATCGGATATTGACATCTTCGTTGACAGTCAAGCAGTTCTAAAATCTATAAAATCCAATAAAATCAAACCAAAGGCAGTCAAGAAATGTCGAGACTCGCTGATCACCATGAGGCACCACATAGTCAAACTCTGCTGGGTTACCGGACATAGGGACATAGAAGGGAACGAAAAAGCTATTGAATTGGCAAGATTGGGGTCGGCTATGAACATTAGCGAAGCGGACAAATATGTAATGCCACCAATAGGGAGATTGCATGGGATAATAGGCAGCATAGATTAGGTTAGGTTAGGTTAGGTGGCTGTCCCCGCTCAGGCAGGCACACACTTAGGCCAGATTGGCCCATTGTGATACTACAACGAAGAAAACCGGCTTACCGGCACCAGGGAACCAGAAAATGTGGCATATCTACAACAAAGGTGGGCAACCGTAGCGGTGTTAATCCTAAGGTTTGAACCATTTCGTCCCAGAGATGAAGTTTCTTATCGTTGAGATCATCAAAGAAGTATTCCCCGAGGGTTCTTCTTTTAAGCGTCGCAAGAGCAAGATATATACATAGTGAGTAAATCGTGGTTTCCTCATCCTCCTCGTCCCTACAGCTTCTGCAGAAATCTTTGGAGATGACCCCCAGACTAAGTGCATGCCTGCCTATTAACCAATGTCCGGTAAGGACCCCTATCAGTGAACCTAAATTTTTCCGGTTTGCAGATAAAAGTCTCTCCATCTTCTTTAAATCCAAGTTGGGCCTGATTTGTTTTGACAGGAGACAAGTGCTGATGTTGTTCCACCTGCGATTTGCCAGTTTCTTGGCATCTCTGTCAAGGAGGAACTTGATCGATTCTATGGGCGCAGGGGGTCCCCCCAGGTTTTCGGGGAGAAGCCCTGCAGTTGCCTGGAACGTCCCAGTGTCCTGGGACCCAGCACAGAGTTACGTCGCACCCATCTGCAATCTCGTTAAGAGATCTGCGGCATTGCTTTACCAACCTTCATCCTATTGTCGGCGATTACAAGGCTTTAATAGCTGCCTGACTATCTATGTACAATACAATAGCGCTACAATCTATCGCATTAATTGAAAACCAAGCCGTTACTTCGCAGACTGCCGCAATTTCTGCTTGAAATACACTACAGTGATCCGGCAGTCGTGTGATGATGGCTAAGCCAGGTGCATTGGAGAAGACTTCAGCCCCCGTACCACCCGCTGTCTTGGATCCATCAGTAAATATTTCTAGGGCGGAATCGCTGAACAGCATAATAGAGAAAGAAGCTCATTTCTCCTGGTTAGCCAGAGATGATTGCGCCACCTCTCGGACCTTATGGCCAAAATTAAATACAGATAAAACAACGTACCTTCTGACAATGGACAAATAGGATAGGTCCTTAGGTTGTCCCGTGAACTATATTGTTATTTCCACAATGGACCTCCAGGTCTCCGAATGAACGTGATGAGGTTTATTTATCACACACAA
This sequence comes from Matsumyia berberina, assembly GCA_917880715.2. NCBI lineage: Eukaryota > Metazoa > Arthropoda > Insecta > Diptera > Syrphidae > Matsumyia > Matsumyia berberina. Next base: position 4,670,574 of record OU862872.1, read on the forward strand.
TGCGCAACCTAACCTTACCTAACCTAAGGCATCAGAAAGGGCAACTTGTGCAAAGCACGGGAGTGTATTTTATGTCCTGTAGGTGTTGCATGGTGGGGAGGGAAGGGCATGCAGCCTACAAGGATCTTCTACGGAGCTGAGTTACGCAGTTTTTTGTTGTTAAGTTCAAGTATTCCTTTCCCCGATTCATTTTGATCAGGTTGGTAAAAGTTGGATTTATAAAATAAAATAAATAGCTGACGCGACAGCTCGGGCTGAGCCAAGGCATAGCTTCTCGCAACCATTCATGTTGTGCGTGTTACATATTTTGCACAAACCCGAACGCCGAAGTGAGAAGCTCTTTCATGACAGATTATACTCCCGGAGGCTTGTCATTCCCCGACGAGAGGTGGTGCCGCGAAAAATGTTCGGTGGACCTGGCTAGGGCTTGAACTCGCGCCGCTCGGTCAGTAGTCCAACGCACTAACCACTGAGCCACGGCTTTGTCTCAGTTAAATGCTTGAACTGCTGGACTCTTGGAAATTTAAGCTCCTTTTTGACCAGGAACACTTACTGGCCTTTCAGGCTTCTGTAAAACGCGCGCGAATTATAAAAAGAAAAGTACATACATATGCATGCAAATGTTTTCTTTCGAATTTTCCTGACGTTAGCTGATTGCCATTACTTTTTTGCCCTGGTACCGGTTGTCTGTTGTTATCCCAACAAGTGGTGTTCCGTTTGATGTTTCGTTCTTCCAAAAAAAAAAAAACACCAGCAAATGACCTTCTCGAAAGGACTTAAAAATCTTAATCAAAAACATTAAATTCATGGCCAGTGCTTCAGCACAAATGATGATATTCGGAATAAAAAAAAAAAATCTTGACATTACCCCTTTGAACCCATAACCATCAAGTTCACTTCCATTCGCAAGCATCCAGCAAAAAATGCCCGCTTACCATGATAATGTGTCACCAAGTACCTACACACAGATCCATGGTGTACGGTGGCATTGGCACACATCTACCGGACGACAGTGCCTAACCCAGATTCCAGCGTTTAACTCTCACTCTCCTTCACTTGACAACGCAGGCTGCCATGAGATCTCACTGAAATCCGAATACACAACCAAGCCAGTGCGGCTGGGTGGGTAAGGTAGGAATTGTTTTCCGTTTCACGGAAATAAGGACTTCACTACTGTGCCGCTTCTTCAACGGTGTGATGTTCTTTGTTGAACGCGGCAACAAAGGAAATGTGCACACATTTTCCTGCCACCGCTTCCCGGCCACCCCCGTCCAAAAAAGTGCTAAATCCCACGAAGAGATGGAACAAACAAGACGAAAAAAGCGTGCGCCAAGGTAATATTTATTCAGGTAAATGGTGGACTGCACTTGAAACAATGCGCGCAAGTGGGTGTCGTTCGAACGGCCGGCGCTCTGGGAGGGAGTACGAACACTCCGCATCGCACACAGCTTGCGGACGAGCTCATCACAGAAAACCTTAAACAGAGTGGGTAGAAGGACAACAAATCACGGTGAGCTGCCATAGGACAGCCTGAACTGCACGTGTAAGAAGCATTGGACATGGACATGGACATGGACACTAAACTGCAGTTTTATATGCGCCTGCATTCTTCTTTTTATCATGAAGACATCAAACCAATTTGTTGCAATTCAAAGTGACACCCAGTGCTCAGGGATGGCACGTGATGTCAGTGTGTCAGAGTCGTTTGGGCGGAACGAGCGCTGTGGGAAATTGAAATTCCGCTCTCGGGAAATGGGAAAATGCAATCCCTTTGAAAAGTAAAATATTTTCGAATAAATATTCGTTATCCTTTCTGACTCTCTCTCTCTCTCTATCAACAGTTTTAGTCGCAAATTAAAACACTTTCCGTTTGGTTACCGGCACTCCGGTGTGTAATGAATTATTTTACACCATTGAACAATTAATTTCGATCCATGCATTTACAATTATTCGAATTTGTGGGTGCGCAGTTGAATTTATTTAAATTTCGAACCAGAGATGCATATCCAGCAAACTTACAAGTTTATAGCTTCACTCTATTGTTTCCTGTAGTTTTGGATGAGGTCCTGAACCGTTAAGAATTGTTGCCAGACAACCGCGATAATTGAGTCAGTTCCCATAGCATTTTAAAACGTAAGGCAAACTGACAAGTGTATTAGAAGCACACCTGGAGGTCGGAGTCCACCAAGGTTCAACACTAAGCCCTTTACATACTTTCAAATCCCATCATGAATTATCGAATTGCAAAACTTCAACGCGTCCTTTTTTGGGACACTCTGTACGTGGTGTGACAACTGCTTTAGTAGTGCTGATGTGATGGACCTGCAATATCGGTGGCAACAGTAGCAATAGCACGATCCATACAGAATAAAAAAGAAGAAGTTTGGAAGAGTATTAAATCAACATGCACTGGTCGCCTAGCTCAGTGGTTAATGCGTTGGACTGCTGTGCAAGTCCTGTGGGTTCAAGCCCTAGCCATGTCCACCGAACATTCTCGCGGCAACACTTCTCGTCGGAGAATGACAAAACCTCCGGGAGTAAAATTTGTCTTGAAAAAGCTTCTCAATTCGCCGTTCGGAGTCGGCAATAAAGTGTAGATCGCTTCCATTTGTGCAAGAAATTAATGGTTGCGCACAACATGAAAGCTGTTGGGCCAGTAATTTTTTTTTTTAATCAACATGCGACAGATTGTGGCTTCTTAACCTTTTCTCGACTTTGTATCGATATCGATCATCTTGAAATACTTACTTATTTAAGGTGACGCTACAGTCCAGGGTGGACCTGGGCCTCAACCAAGAAGCGTCTCCGGCCAGCTAGATCTTAAGCCTGCTTCCTCCAGTTTCACGCGCCAAGTGGTTTAAGGTCGTCTTCCACTTGCGTGCTCTACCTGAGTAGCACTCTTTTACTACGCCGTCCCTCGGTTGTGGATTCGAAGATTTTTCGGGTCAGAGCATTGGTGTCCATCCATCCTACATGACCCAGCCACGTCAGTTTTCTGGCATGTCACTCTTCTGGCCACAGTTCAACGTTGTATCTCCTTCTAAATATATTCACCGTCTATACAGGCGGGACCGAAAATCACCCGAAGAATTTTCCTCTCGAAACAGCCAAGAGCGACCTCATCCACTTTTGACAAAGTTCATGCCTCTGCGCTATTGAGCGGGACTTGGATGATTAAGGTTTTATAAAGGGTAATTTTAGTTGTTCCGGAGAGGACTTTACTACTCAATTGTCTTCTTAGACCAAGAAACAGCGATTGGGAAGAGTTATTCTTCGTTTGATGTCAGCACTGGTGTCGTTGTCTGAATTTATAGCGGAGTCTAGGTAGACAAAGTCCTTGACTACCTCGAAGTTATAACTGTCTATAGTGACGTTCTGTCCGAGACGTCGGTGTTGGGTGTCCTTTCTTGTTGACAGCATATACTTCGTCATGCCCTCATTGACCGCTAAACCCATCTTCGCCGCCTCCGTCTCAATACTCACGAACGTACCAGTGACATCACGCTGCGTTCTCCCGATTTTGTCAATATCGTCGATGTATCCAAGTAATTGAACGGACTTGTAAAAGCTTGTGTCTCTGCTGTTGGCGCGTGAGTTTTGCATAACTCTTTCAAGAACGATGTTGAAGAAATCGCATGACAACGTGCCGCCTTGCCTAAATCCTTTCTTGACATCAAAAGTCTCGGTGAGATCTTGACCGACCTTGATGGAGCAGCGTGCATTCTCCATCGCCATCCTGCACAAACGGATGAGTTTGGCAGAAATGCCAAAAACTAGACATGGCTCCGTATAGCTCGTCTCTATAGATAATGGCAGACGCGGCCTTAAAATCCATGAAAGGCGGTGGGTATCATTTTGAAATTCCTGGGTTTTCTCCAAGATCTGTCGCAGTTTGAAGTGGTCCATTTTGGACTTTTCCGGGCTGAAGCCACATTGATATGAAGCGAACAGGTTGATGACGAATGGTTTCAGGCGTTCACTCAACACGGCAGATAAGATCTTTTGAACGATGTTAAAAATACTGATGCCTCTGTAGTTGGGGTTTTTTCTCCCGGTATCTGTTCTGCTGAAAGCTTTTGCTGCATCACAGAGTGAGAAGTACCGGAGAATATCGGTCTTGGATATTGTCAGCAAGTTTAGAGGACTACCTCTGATCAGCAGTGGATACTTAACAATTTCATAATCCATTCATATACACTAATGTTTAAAGATTTATTGACAAGAGGAAATCTAAGGATACATTCTGCATTCTAAAACACTCCCCTAACAGTCCTTCTTAAACAAAATCAGTAGTACCTACGTAAAAGCCGTATGCAAATATCGTAAATAACTTGTTTCGACATCAATTCGCACCAAAGGTACATAGCTGATTTGAATAGTGTTTTCAAAAAAATGGAAATACGAACGAAATACCTGTCTGCAAGTAAATATCTACCCTGCCCTTGAAAAAAAAATTATCATACAAATGGATGGTCGAATGTCCTTTTGTGTTTTGCTGGTAAATACATATATTCCCATTGTTCTGGACTAAAATCCTAAGAACAACCACACCAACACTCTGCTCCGAAGGCTAAGATTTGGTGTAAAACACCAAAAGGATGGACCACCAAAAGGAGATGAAGGTCATGGTCGTGATTTTTTTTTTTTCGTGCTTACAACCGTGGAGTCGTACAACTCATATTTATTTTGTAAGGCCAAAGGGTTAATTTGGCATTTTACGATGTCCTTCCCCACAGCGTCAGCAGGAGATAATGGAACCGGGCCACGCAAAAGGAGAGACTGAATCTATTACCATCACAATGTGGCGCAGCATGCAGCCGCTGCAAAGGGGTGAAAAAGTGCGCGCTGTTCCTACGTTATTTTCCTCATTGCATTTGGCTGTGCCTAACTTCGTTTTGCCACCGATTTTAACGTCTTTTAATTATATGTACACGATGGTTATGCATCAGATTGCTCCTGCTAGTATGTTGTACGTAATACGACTACGTGTGTTTTGTAAAGGTTGGCATGGGGAATTCATGTTTGAGGTAAACATTTTCCTTTCACAATTTATTTATTGAAATGGAAATTGCTGTCATGATATTGTTCTTAAAAAGAGTCATCTATTTATAACGGTTCGGTGGGGCTCATTGTTTGCACACATGACCTGCGCTTTGAACCTTACTCCACCCTAATGAATCCCATTTGCAATATTGCCTGCAATATTTACTAAGAATGGCCGTAAGTAAATGAACTGCAATTTCAGATCATGGAAAGCTTATTCGAGTTTTGTCTGGTCTCGAAAAGAGCACAGCAGCCATAAGTTTTTACTCATATCACATCTTCAATGAATTTTTCTTTCTATCTACATAAATTCAACCACTGTCAGTCACCAAATGGTGTGGACCAAATTAGCTGCCAGTTACTTTTATTACTTGTTTGTTCAGTGAAACGACAGTATTTGCAGTGACAAGTGACAGAAAGTGTATGCAATCTTGACAGTACTACAAGTCAAGTAACACAGCGAAAGTAGACAGCAAAGTAAATGTAATATTTGATGACTTACCGTTTCAATCTCGATATAACAACTATTTACATAATGCGATTTTGATCAAAAATAGTATTCATTCCTTTTTCTGCCATCATACCCAGGAACCTAGGCAAATGAGCCTAAAATGAAATAGGGACAATATTCAAAAACTAGCTAATACAAGGTGGCCCAAAATGTAAGTTAACGACATCAGCATTATTCGTGCAACACTTCGCAAACGTTCCCCATACTTGATACCAGACACCCAACCACGAGCATCCCATCCACACATTCCATTCCCACAGACCGATCATGCTCCAGTCATGTCGCTGACTTGACGTCTGGAGCCGACACCCGCCGTGTCTTATGACACATTCCTCTCCCACTATCCCATTCTTCCTATCCGCAGGTGCCGCTGCTTTTAGGTGTTAAGTAACTTTGTATTTAGATCTTAAGTCAGTGGAAAATTAGACATCAATAAAGAACGAGGCTTCTCCTCAAGAAAATAATTTTTTTAAGAATTTTTATTCAAAAATAATTTAACTTGTATCACCCTATCGGAAAATGCTATAACTTTTGCAAATGGCGCCAAATGTCAGTTTCGTTTTGATATTTGTGAAGTTAACAGATGCAGAATACAGGCCGACAAGTCTTGAAACGCTATACTCCTCAAGATCGCAGAATACTCGTGACTATTTTTCACGGAATAATTCATAGATTTCCGGGCTGTCCTACGCCAACAGGTCAAACACTGGGGCGTTTAGCCGCTCGGCTCAAAGAGACTGGAGCAACACATGACAGACCTCGTAGTCCTCGTTCCAGCGAGAATATCGCCGTTGTGGCAGAAGATGTCGCGGTTTAACCATCAACGTCGACCAGACGTTTTGCAGCCGCAAATTGATGAATTGGGACTGGAGGACATGTGGTTCTAACAAGACGGTGCAACCGCATACACAGCTCACGCGGACAATGGACATTTTGAATGATGCGTTTCCGGGTCGCCTAATGTCTTGATTTGGCGATTTGCACTGGCCGGCAAGATCTTCCTTTATGGCCGTTTCAGACTTCTTTCTTTGGGGTTTTTTGAAGTCACCGGTCTATGAGAACAAGACACAGACCCTAGAGGCTCTCAAAGAGAATATCCGATACGAGTGGGAGAACTTATCGCCTGAAGTTCTCGCCAAAACGATTGAAAATGCGGTAAGAAGAGCCCAAATGGTCATCAACAATAGCGGCGTCCACTTAACCGAAATCGTCTACAAAAAATAATGGAAAAAAACTTAAAGGTCCTTATAAACATATACTCTTCATCATCATCATCATCATCTTCCAATGGCCCAGGGGCTATCCCCATACGGGTAAAGGTGAGATTTCGGACTTGGTCCAGCATCCTAGGCCTACCCAGGGGACGCCTGCCCGATGGCACGAATTCCATGGCACGTCTTGGAAACCGATTTAGGGACATGCGTTTGACGTGCCCAAATCATCGAAGTATAGACCTCTCCTCACCCTAATTCCAGTGGTGGTGTGAGCAAACAAAAACCGTGCCGAAGGATGAAAGACTGGGGGGTAAACCAGCCATTTACGAGCTCCCACAGATGCGCAGGCAAGATCTGTGGTAAGTTGTGCCTTACCCCGACATGGCGGCTCTGTCGGGGCTGACCTTTATTTCCGGCCCTACTCGTGGGAACAAAATTTCTCAAAAAAATAACAAGGATGCTAAAGAAGGAAGTTCGGTAGCCGACGCACTATCTGCGGGCGCCGATAAGGAAACACCTCAGTTGGGAACAACTGACGAGGAGATCTCTATGGAGATGGAGGAGCAGCTACTTGCGGATCCACCCGAGAGTCCCCAAAAACCGGGTAGGAAGAAAAAGATCTCTCCAGGTCAGATGAGACGGCGGTTGTTCTGCAAAGCGACGCACGTCAAAAAGATCCTGGACGCAAAGGATCCTTCTTCTCTCTCGGAGAAAGAAAAGAACTCCCTGGCTTGGGCTATGGACACCATAGCAAAGGACGCTCTGACGAGGCCTTCGCCTAAGACGAGCGCCACCAAGACCACCCACAAAGTCGCTGCCGTCAAGGCGGAACCTAGTGGAAAAGGGGGTGGCGTGGGGGGTATTGGCAATGCTCTCAGGTTGACCGCTGCCGCTAAGGCAGGTCCCAACGGAGAGCAGCCCGAAACCTCTAAGGCGGCTGCTGAACGGCGTCAAAGGATGGCCGAAGCCAAGAGGAAGGAGCTCGCTTCGAAGAGACCTAGGTCTGTAGAAGAGGCAAGCAATCCCTCCAAAAGGCCGAAGGCTGATCCTAAGGCGCAGTACAGCGGGGTGATCCGAAGCTCTTTGCAACTAGCTGTTGTAGACTTCGGAAAGCCTAGTGGCCAGTATTCGCCCGAACGTGGTCAGTTGATTGAGAAGGCTCTTGCCAGAGCAGTCTTTGACCATATTCGGGGAAATGCCGGTTCGACCGCTCCCACGTTTGGAAGAGCGAAGCGCTTTCGCGGGGTCATTCTGATAGACTGTAAAGATCAGTTATCGTGTGAGTTCGTGAAGGTTGCAGTTCGCGGTATGAAACTCTGGGAGGGGGCTGCACTGCAAGCAGTACCTCCTGAGGAGATTCCGAGTAGACCCAAGGGACGGATTTGCGTTCCGGACTTGGGGGTTGAAAGGAAGGAGATCCTCAACTTCCTTAAAGCCCAGAACCCTTCAACTGATATGAAGAGCTGGGAGGTTGTTGGGGAAGAGGAAGCCAAAGATGGCAACAAGGGGTTCATCATCGTGATGGATGACCCTCCGGCAGTGCTTGTGAAAAACAGGCGGATGGGTCTGTGCTATGGGGCTGGGGAAGTCACCCTCAAGCTCATTAAACGGACACACCCAGGAGAGAGCACAGGGGCGACTGACGCTATGGATGTGGAGATTGCGACAACCGATGCAGGTAGTGCAAATCAACCTCCATCATAGCACCGTCGCCTCCGACAACCTGAGGCTGCTCCTTGAAAAGGAGCAGCTGGACATGGCCCTAGTCCAGGAACCGTGAATTCATAACAATCGCGTTCTTGGATTAGGGTCTAAAAACTACAACATTTTTTATAGAAGCGACGCTGGCAAGGTTAGAACTTGTATCGTGGCTAGAAAGAACCTTCATGTACTAATGCTATCTAATTTCAGCTCTGGCGACTTAACAGTAGTGGAGGTTGGAGGAGTTAATGGCGACTGTACTGTGGCGTCTGCATACCTGCCATATGATGACGGCACAGACGTTCCCTCGGATACCTGGAGGTTGCTCATATCAGCATCTCAACAAGGTAAGAAAAACTTAGTCTTAGGATGTGACGCTAACGCCCACCATACCCTGTGGGGTAGTTCAGACATCAATGCTAGAGGCGAGGTTTTGTTTAATTTCATCTTGGAAGCCAATTTAGTTATATGTAACAGAGGCTCTGATCCAACCTTTGTAACGGTAAATAGAAGGGAAGTCCTAGATGTAACGTTTACTAGTGCGCATAGTTCCATTGAGGTCGTCAACTGGAGGGTCTCCAGCAGAGCGTCTCTATCTGACCACTGCTGGATACTCTTCAGCTTACAACTGAAGACTGGTAGGGAGGGAGTTTTTAGGAATCCGCGTAGGGCAAACTGGCATAGGTTCAATAGAGAACTTAGGAAATCAGCAGGAATCTGTCCAGCAGAGGACCTCACCTCTATTGAGGCAGTCGACGATGCAGTCGATGCATTTACCGGCTCCCTCACCCGTTCCTTTGAACGATCCTGTCCTGTCAGTAGCGGCAGAGGGAAAAAACATCCACCCTGGTGGAACACTAAAATTGCGACACTTATCCGTAACTCTCGAGCAGGTTGGAACCTCGCTAAAGAGACAAGGAGAGACAAGGAGAGTGTAAAACTCGTCAAAAAAGAGATCAGGTCTGCAAAAAGGAACTCTTGGAGGAACTTTTGCGAGACTATCGAATCTACCAACGAAGCGTCCCGTCTAAGGAGAATCCTAGCCAGGTCACCGGCGCCGGCATCCAATATCAGGAAAAGTGACGGTACTTGGACGGACTCTCACGAAGAAACGCTAGATACGCTAATGAGCACCCACTTCCCTGGTTGCACTAACGTGACGATCTCCGGAGATAATCTATCTATTCTGGAGAATACGGAAGGGTTGGATGCAGGTGAAACCGAGAAAATAATCGATGAGCGAAAGATAGCATGGGCAATCAGATCCTTTGCTCCATTTAAGGCACCAGGAATGGATAACATTCGGCCAGTGATGCTGCAGGAGTCGATGGAAACTGTTATTCCATGGCTCAAGCGGATCTTTACTAGTTGCCTGAAGCTAGGTTATGTTCCTTGAGCCTGGCGGGAGGTACGTGTTATTTTCATTCCCAAAGCAGGGAAGGTAGGCCACACGACCCCGAAGGACTACAGACCCATTAGTCTGTCGTCCTTTTTGCTGAAGGCACTGGAACGATTGATCGACGTATACGTCAGGGATGTGATCGGCGATAGCTATATATCAAAATCACAGCATGCGTATATGAAAGGTAGATCGGTTGACACTGCCCTTCATGGGGTAGTATCGACTATTGAGAGATCTCTCCATCAAAAGGAATTTACTCTTGGGGCGTTTCTCGACATCGAGGGCGCATTTAACAACGTAAGCGCCGACGCGATCATCAGCAGCCTACAGAGAACCCGACTCAGTACCGGACTTTGTAGCTGGATTGTGCTGATGCTTAAATCGCGTGTCATAAACTCGACCTTGGGAAACGCAAAAAGTAGGAAAAAGGTCTGCAGGGGAACTCCTCAGGGAGGAGTCCTTTCTCCCCTAATATGGCTTCTTGTGGTGGACGAGATCTTGGAATTACTCAGAGACAATGGCTTCAATGTGACGGCCTATGCCGACGATGTGGTCATTCTGGTAGCAGGCAAATTCCTTCCAGTTCTAAGCGAAAGGCTCAACTATGCGCTACTACTAGTCAATACTTGGGCCAGCAGCAAAGGGCTGGGAGTCAATCCCACAAAGACAGAGGTTGTGCTTTTCACTAAGAAGAGATCAATCCCTGATTTCAAACCTCCGAGCATCGGGGGTGTTGAACTTAGCCTTGCGGGATCAGCGCGCTACCTAGGCGTTATTCTTGATTCCAAACTAAATTGGAAGTAGAACATTGATGAACGCATCAAGAAGGCATGCGTAGCCTTCTACTCATGCAAAAAAGCGTTTAGTAATACCTGGGGGTTCAAACCGGCTGTGGTACACTGGCTGTACACGGCGGTTGTGAGACCCATTCTTACATATGGCTCACTAGTCTGGTGGAAGGTGCTTGAGAAGCAATATCAGCTTTCAAACCTCACTAAGATTCAGAGGGCAGCCTGTATAGGAATCTTAGGATCAATGAGAACAACACCAACAGCGGCAATGGAAACCATGCTTAGTCTCGTTCCGCTGGATCTGTACTGCAGCAACACGGCAGCTAAAACTGCCTTGAGACTAAGGGAGAGCCGACAGTGGAAACCAGCTTCCTACGGTCACGCCTCAGTGCTGTCTCGTTGGGGGAATGCCGACAGATCGACAGAAACAGATCACATGATCCAGACTCTGGCATTTGACAGGAGATTTAATATCAGAATTCCTGACAGAGAAGACTGGAGGAACAACAAAGTTAGTAATAAAAAGGAACTGGCCTTCTACACCGACGGTTCCAAGATGGATGTTGGTACAGGCTCCGGGGTCTACTGCAAGGCCCTTGGAATAAGCCAGTCCTTTAAATTAAACGACGATTGCAGCGTCTTCCAAGCCGAAATTACAGCCATCATCGAGGCCTCGAAAACTGTCCGAGACAGGGGCATCATCGCGAGGACAATCACGATCTATATCGACAGCCAGGCAGCCGTTAAGGCTCTGGAGTCTGCGATAACTAGGTCAAGGCTTGTAAAAATCTGTAAAGATCATTTAGATGAGATATCGAGAGCCAATACGGTGACCCTATGCTGGGTACCAGGGCATATGGATATCCCAGGTAACGAAAGAGCTGATGAATTGGCACGAAGGGGGGCAGCGCTGCATGCCTCACAGGCTCTCCCCTTTGCCAGAATTCCAATAAGCTTGGTAAAAAGGTATATTGATGACGAGGCCATAAGTCGAGCCAATGCACGGTGGATCCAGCTAGATACATGTGCAACGGCTAGGAACTTATGGACAAGTTATAATAAGAAGAGATCTATGTCTCTGGTCAAACTAAGTCGTCGTGAAGCGAGAATAGTCTCCGGCATCATTACGGGGCACTGTGCAATTGGTATTCATGCGGAACGACTCGGTATACATCACAACGACTATTGCAGAAGCTGCAGGGATGAGGAGGAGATCGAATCTGTCCGACACCTGCTGTGTGAATGTCCTGCCCTCGCCAGTAGAAGAATGAGGACTCTTGGTAGTTACTTCTTCACGGAACTGGAAGACTTGGGTGATGTCGAGCTGAGGGACCTCCTGAGATTCATTTCTTTATCTGGGTGGTTTTAAATCAGCGGTCTCTAACCCCTTTTCTCGTTACAGGTTCCCGGAGTTAAATTGGAAAATGGGCACAATGGACCCTTTGTTGGTCTAAGTGAGCAGTGACAATGTCACAAGGCACCCATAAACCTAACCTAACCTATAGACCTCTCCGTTCGAAGAAGTATTTTAATATATATAATTTTTCTGTACGTGTGTATGTAATGGAACTCCTCCTAAACGGCTGGACCGATTTAAATGAAATTTTGTGTGTATGTTTGAGCGGGTCCCTGGATGGTTTAGATTCACCGTCCCATTGTGAGACTTAAGGATAAGCCATCCGCTTTTCACTGATGACGCTTGATAGCTTCGAAGTCGTCTGTGCTGAAGCTAGGTAAACGTGAACAAATCAGAAGTAGTCGTAATGCCTCGAATGCCTGTTCAATACACTCTGCATGTTAGTAGAGTCCTATCGAAACTGGTTCAGAAGTTTAAGTATTTCGAGGTCATATTCACGAGTGATGGAAGGTGCAGTACTGAGTTATCGTGTGGGATTGGTCAGGGTGGAACAATTGTGTGTGTTTTATCCGACCCTAACCTATTGTCATGAGATTTGGGTAATCTCCAAAAGAATAAGCTGTCGAAATGAGATTTCTTCGAGGTATTCGTTCCTTCTATCACGTTAAGAACATCAGAATATACAAGGAACTCAATGTCGAGCAACTACATTTTCGAACGGAACGGTTTGGTTTGGCACGTTAAGCGCATTCCCCAACTTGGGTTCCAAGACATGACATGGAATCCGTGTCATCAGATAGACGTCTATATTTTTTTTAATTAAAATAAGGCTAAAATAAAGCGAAACATACCAAAAAACAATAATCAAATAATGTTGATCCAGACAGCGAGAAGGTAAGTCTTTCAATTGGTAAAATGGTTACACGCAACGGATTGAATTGTCAGTCGAAATTAGGGTACTTGACGGGAGGCTTTGTTCTTACGTTACGTTAAGCAATGAGCTGCTAAGATGTCAACACTGCGTTTCCAATCAATTTGACAAAGATGTCAGCTGTTAAGAAGGTTGGCCATCGGCACTATGTCAGTGGCAGTGCTGTCAGTATCTTAAACATGCTTCATCGTAAGGTAACGTGAAAGTTTAACCTGTCAAAAAGCTGAATGTAATTCAATCGCATGTTAATTATCGATCTTATTCAGAGCAGTTTGCATTTGATTGCAAGCCACCTTCAAGTGTGGCTGTGGAATTTTACCCACGTCAGCGGGCAGACATTGTGAACCTCAGTATCATGAAGATTTTGCAGGTCTGAATCTTGCATATGTGCGACCAGGCGAAGGAAATCTACTTATGGGAAGTCTATGTGAATATTGTTAGAGTTGCAATTGTTATTAGAGTTGATATTCTATTTAGGGGAAGTTATCCTCCTCTGGTTTATTTTTCATCCAAGGCTGTGAAGGCTTGCCGCTCTGGTGGGTAGACCATTTCTTTTTGATATTATGGGCTGATAGGTCTAAGACAACGCTAATGTGTAAACTTTCCTGCTAGGTTTGAGAACGAAGATGACTTTGACATCGAACCAACTGAGATAGTACGCAGATGACAACTGGAGAGCAGTTTGAAGACCAGAAAGGAAAGAGTTAACAAGCTAGTGTGCCACTTGTATAAGCAGAGGTATTCCAAGACGCAAAAGTCGCTCTAAAAATGATGTGGAATCGTGAGGAAGAGTCAATGGAATCAGGAGACCTATTGATAGTTACATATGTAAATGTGACAGGGCTGGGCGGGCCGCTAGTAGCATATAAAGATATACAACGAAATACAACAAAAGCAAAACAATATCGGGCGAGTGTTTTTGGACCACCCTGTACAAGATTTTTTTTTTTTTTTTTTTTGTACAAGATAAGTATTGCACAGAAAACCCAATATTTACTCTGTCTAGAGCAACACGTAATAGCAAAACATATAAAGATTCATTCAACAAGAGGTGTCATTTTAAATTTCGCGCGATTGTTGAACTATCAACCTTCAATGATGACTTTTGATAAGTAAAAACTAGAAGGTTATTAAAAAACATTGATCGAAACAAACTCGCAGCATAACGTGTTGAAATAGTCAAAATTCACAGGGTGAAAATATCACGGAATCGTTTGGTAAAGTTTGTACTGCTTTTGATCATTTTCAAGTGCCTTCTCGCACAGCTATAGCGAAATTAATCGATAATTTTGAATGTCCCGGACTGGTCATTTATGTGAAGAATCGAACTCGGTAAGGTCAGTTGAAAATATCGTCGCCGTAGCTGACAGTCTGACTGATAACCCAGTTGTGTCGATTTCGAGACGATTACAACAACTGAGCCTATCCGCAACCACTTTGCACCACATTTTGCATAAAGATCTTGGCCTATATGCTTATAAGGTCCAGTTGACACAAGAATTGAAGACAGCAGACTACGCATAACGCCAATCTTTCGCTGGTTTCGGTGCTATTGATTTAAAATGGCACCTCTTGTTGAATGACCTTATACCATGTGAGTGCGTGACCGTGTTACATTTTCCTCAAGGACACCCTGATCTCTGAGGACATCAGAAAGACTTTGATAGGCGATGTCCTCAACTTAATAGGGAAGTGGCTCTCGGCGCAATATACCTAAGAGGTCGTAGTGCCACTGATTTTAGAAGCTGAACCAAGTAAAACAATAAATCAACAGAGGAAAGCAACGAGCTGAGAACAAGAATGATTTTGTGAGTAAATGTCAAAAGTCTCTTTAAGAAAAATTGGATGGAAGACCGGTTTGCCATTGGAACTGTCAGCTTGATTTTCATATGTAAGGCGCAACAATAGCTTGGAAAGTATTTGCCTTTGATTATGGCTGGTCGCTTTTTTACACCATGAACCAACCTCCTAGTAGATCTTTTAAGTTTAGCAAAGTTAACAACAACATCATCACGGTTTTCAAAGACAAAACATCTGCTCTCTATCCTGTATTGTCTTAGAATTTCTAAATATGGTGTTGTTAGTCTACAAATAAAACAAAAAATTTAACAAAAATATATTTTCAAAAATTAAAACAAATTAAAAGATAAAAAGATTAATTAGCGTTCTACGGTACACACAAACTCACTTTTATTGCTTAGTGCAGATTTCTGGAAATAGTCAAACAAACAAACGATTTTGTTTTAGTCTTTTATGATTCCGGTCTTCAAAGATTAGAAAGATAAACACTTATACGATCACTCGTGCATACTTTCGTCTATGGTCCGTTGCAGATGTCTAGTTCGTATAAAGAGTTTGGATGCGTAATGTTCAGCCTACATTTTCGCCAGAGTCAAATAAGCAGCCAGATTGCCACATTCATCGTATATATGTATATATGTATTAAAATTCTTGCCACCCTCTGAGTAATTATCAGATCCTGGACAATGTGCCCTTCCACCTTAAAGTTAAATCTAGGTCTAGGGCGACCTTTTACCTGAGGCGTGCATTCTGTTTTGCCCTTGCTTTCCGCTGACGCAGATCCTTTACTCAAAGCTGTGTTCCTTTGATTACTTAAATATCGTCGGCGTTTGGTTTCTTATGTAATGCAGACAGGTCAAAATGGTGGAAAAAGATCTCTGCATGGCTCTCAAATGAGTAGTAGCATGCACAGGACATGGAAATTTCAGGAATCATCTGGAAAGGATTACTCCAAGCTGAGCTCTTGCAATGTTGTGGGTGTTAAATTTTTTGCACGAATGGAAATTATCGACTTTTAGCTTTTCTTAATAAATTATAATCTCGAAGACTTGTCACTAGCTGGCAAGAAGTGCTGCCACGTAAAATGTTCCTTTCCTGGACCTTAATAGTTCGCCTTACTAACCACTGAGCCACGTCTACCAAATAGACTATAAAAGCCATGAAATCAGAAGCAAATCTCAATTCCACTTAATTTCTGGATGTATACAGCCTTTGTGCGTCCAATTCTCACTTATGGCGTCATCGTCTGCTGGCCTACAATATCGATAAGTTCAAAAAAGTACAGAGATTGGCGTGTGTAGGCGTTACAGAAACATTGAGATCTTGTCCTACTGATATTCTCAGTGTGATCCTACACCTGATATCCCTTGAACTTCATATCAAAGACTCAGCTACCTGTAGCGCTGTCCGACTCAGGGAATCTTGTGGCTGGACTGCAAAGCCCTATGATCACTGTAAGATCCTTGCAATAAGTCCAAGCAATTTGGCTGTACAATATCCAAACATTCAACCAAAATATCGCTATTTTCTCGGATAGCCACGCCGCTATCAAAGCTATTATTGATGCGATTACCTCATCCTTAAAACTAGTAGAGCAATGTACTCCATAATTACACTCATCTTGATCCCAGGTCATAGCAATCATGAGGGCAATGAGCGTGCCGATAAACTGGCCAGGAGAGGATCGGGCCTTAACAATTTTCTTACAAAAATATCGATATTCCGTTGGGCACTGCTAAGGGCTATAAACATCTTCACTTCCTCCAACTTGCCAATCATGTGTAGAACGGCCTGTCCAGCTGCGTCATTTCAAGGAAGACATGACCTAGTTCTCACAAAACTAATTCAAAAGAGCTACTTGTCAAATCAAGACCAGATATTTTCATGCAGACCATGAGACGAACTTGGTATTCCTCACAACAACTTCTGCAGAAGTTACAGGGAAATTACCATTACGGCCATCGCCATGACTGGCAAATGCCCTTAAACATTGGCAGACATTCTTCAGCACGCTCTTAACAGAAATCCCTGGTAGCACCCCCAGATGGGGCCTTCAGACGAATATCATGCACTGGCTATATAAGGTAGTTGTAAGACCGATTCTAATGTATGGCATAATGGTTTGGTGGCCGGTTCTGGAAAAGCAGACCAGCATTAAAGTTCTCGAGAAAGTCCAACGCGTGGCTTGCCTCAGCATTACTGGTGCACTGGGAACTTCTCCTACAGCTGCCCTTTAAACCATTAACCACTAACCACTAACGCGGCTTTAAGGCTGAGAGATACCAATCAATGGTGCGAAAAGAATGTGGGACGTACCAGAATCCTATCAACTCACCGCAGTCTTCCCCAATCAACAGACACGTTCCCCACCGAAAACGACTTAAACTTGGGCTACAAACACAAGCTACCGGACAGAAGCGCCTGGAGTCAGTGCGAAGTCCTTTTTAATGAGTCCATCTCTATCTTTACGGACGGCTCTAAAACAGTCCAAGGAGTCGGTGCCGGTGTCTTCTCAGAAGACCTGGACATTCACCACTCCGTCAGTCTTCCCAACCACTGCAGTGTCTTTCAAGCCGAAGTCACAGCTATAAATCAAGCGGCCGCTATAAATCACGCAAGGATATTGCGATCTACATCAACAGCCAGGCTGCGATCAGGTCCCTCGTATCCAACACTATAAAATCTAGGGCAGTGAAGGACTGCCGCGTGTCTCTAAACGAGATAGCTAAACAGTATAACGTCACACTCTGTTGGGTCTCTGGTCACTGTGACATTCAAGGGAACTGTGCGGCTGACTAATTAGCTAGAATAGGCTCCCAATGTACAGACGGCAGGAAGCTCGACCATGTCAAAGCGCCTATGTCGTTTGTTAAACACCTGACCCACACCGACGCTCTGTCGAAAGCAAACCGTAGATGGCAACATCTCAATTATTGCAATAATGCAGGCTAATATGGCCTGTCCTGGATCTGAAAAGACCGAAAGCATTAATACGACTCGAAAGAGACCAGCTCTCAAAACTCATCAACGTCCTCACGGGGCACTGCATCCTAGAAAGGCATGCTCAACGCCTGGGGATAGCATGCAACGATATCTGCAGGAGCTGCAGGAATGAGGAGGAGGAGGAGGCCATCGCACACTTCCTCTGCACGTGTCCCGCACTGGTCCATATCAGGAATGTCACCCTCGGCCAATACTTCTTTAACGATCTTAATGATATGATCTCCGCCAGCATGGCCGACCTTAACAGCTACGTAAGGAAATCTAAATGGTTTCTGGAGTTAGCAGGATACCCCAGTACTCAGTGGCATCACAATGGACCTTCTTTCTGGTCTAAGTGTACCTCCTCTCGGAGGGCCACTTCTAACTAACTAACTACAGGGACATAAATGATAAGGAATCTCTACTTCATTTCCTCTTCAGGTGTCTGACCCTGGCAAGAACCAGACAGCGTACTTTAGGCAAATCCTTCTGATTCGAGAACTGATCCTTTATCTAAACTCCACTGACTGAATTTCACCACATCATCTCAACGCAACCAATCAAGGTTAGAGATTAGTGGTAACAAAATGGCTCATCCTGGCTCTAATTTGGTTAGGAATCGCCACTCTATCTTTCTCTGCATACAGCTGTCGACTTGCCCTATCAATTCAATACATTAAATTCAAGTCATTTGTTATACCATTTCCAGGTTAGCATTCATCTCCAATTCAATTTGCAAAACAATAGACTCCATTCGCCCTACCATGGAATGCACCACTTCAAATCTCAACAATGTAGAGCTCAGTATTTCAGTGCCAAGAGCACGAGATACCGCACCAATATTTATAGCCACGCACACATGGTGTAATAAATCTTTTTTCTGCGAAAGCTCAACCCAGCCCACTCATCATAAAAAAAAACGCCAAAAATATAACAAATATTAAGGAACTAATTGCTTTATGTTTTATTTATCTATTTTGTTTAAGTTATCGCAGAGTGCGCTATGATAACAGAACAGCGCACAAAAGGCTGGCTGTAAACAAGATACTGATGCGGCAAAGTGAAGCGTCACATGCAGCAGTAGATCTGGTGGATCCCAAAAAAGAATCTTATCGCTCCGCAAATACAATTTTTGCTGCATTTGATAAGGCGGCCGGCTTATTTGTGTGACTTTGCCAAAAAATTACACGTAGTCGTTGCCGTCTTATCGATGGCAGCAACCAGAAGAAGCAATTTCTCATGACCTGGTTGAAAATATTATAAACGACTTCCATGCCAACACACATGGTTCGACTTGACTCTCCCCCCATCTGCAGCAGGTGACTCGTTATTCGTATTTGTGAGTCGGTAGCTGCCAAGTGTATTTTTCTTTTCCTCTGACTTCGAATACGATTCTTATTTATTGCCACATAATTACATATGGAATTGGGTGACAAGTCCAACAGAAGACGTTTCAAAATGCTTCCTTTCGTTTTATTCGCCATTGGCCTGAATTGGATTTCAAGTGAACTGCAGTTGTGGCAATGGCGACACAGTTCCTTCTGCAGGACGAACAAGTTGTCTGATTTATTCAATGTCTGTCGTGCGGCCAGAAGGATATGAATGGATCCAATTTTTTCTCCTTTTCAAAACCTAATAATGCAAATTTCTTAAAAAAATTATTGAACTGTGTCCAGAAGTAGGTAATTTAGAATCCGTACACAGCTGTCCTTGAAAGGAGGAGGCATATGTTCCTCATTGGGGAGGTATGTACAGACACATGTTCGCGTTGGGGAGAATAAATATTTGGGCTCGTTATGTTTGGCATGGTAATTCGAGATTTAAAATGCAAAGTTCGTTGCCATGTCGCCTCCGTCCGACCGTCACTCGGGGTGCGAGTTGATTTATGTGTGAATAATAAAGAATTTCGAAATTGTGATCTTATCAATAGCAGACTGCTGAGGTGAAAAATGTACATTTCCAGAGAAATTTTCGATGTTGATTGGCGGTGGGTGGTTGAATGAATGTTGACTTTAAGTGCGATAATCAGTATCACTCCGTGGTATGGAGATTGAAATGTTCTGCTGATAAACCTGTCATGTCCACGACTGAATTTGCTGGATGCTAGTGGTTAGAAGTTTATTCGTGGCCAAAATTGTTGGAAAAAATTTAACACTCCCGGGGAAATCGCTGCAACTGACGGTATACAATGAAGGTGGAGATGCTTTTTATCGGTCAATATCGACGGATAAAGAGGTTTTAAAATTCGAACAAGCACGAAAGAGGTGGAATAAGTTTTAGGGACTTTTTTTTATGCAGGAACCACTTACGTCGTAAAAGATAGAGCGCGAGAAGAGTAGACGCTTTTGAAGAATTCACAGTCGTTTGAAGGTATCATTGTATTTTTAGGATGGTCGAAGGTAGTCGACATAATTTACGAGTATGTACATAGATGCTCAATTTGAAATTTTATTTTATCGTGTCTAGATGGTTCGCTTTTAAAATAGTCGTTAAAAAAAAGTTTTGAAAACTGGCTCAATGTTCTACGATAGATACGCGCAGACTTATGAAACGAACCTTAAAAATAGCTTTCTGTTACATTGGGCCTCATGTAAAAGGGTTTATTTAACGGTAAAGATTTTTATTCTGACGACAGAAAGCAAGGGATGACACAAAGATGTCAGATGCTTTTCTATGATGATGATTATTAGCTATGAACCTCTAACAAACGACATGCAATGTTTCCACGTTTCTCTCGTGTCGGTAACAAAAAAAAAGTGAAAAAAAAATCAATAGTAGAAAATGATAAGTCTCTTCTTCAAGGGATACAATAGAATTTTAAAGCCTCGCGTAGACCTTAGATAAAATGCGGTAGAGCTCTAGCAAAAAAGAAAATTTTCTCTACCAAAGCCGCTTACACTGCGGGCGGCTTTACCATAAAATTCATCTACGTAGAGTATTTGTAGAAAAAATGTCCAGCTTCTCGCAATCTTGCAGTTTGTACGTGCTAAAGTTTTCGCACGAATGGAAGGGACCTTCAATTTATTGTCGACTCCGAACGCTGAATTGAGAAATTTTTTCGTGAAAATTGTACTTTTGGAGGTTTGTCATTTCCCGACAAGAGGTGGTACGATGAAAAATAGTCGGCGGATATGGCTGGGGCTTGAACCCACGCAGCCCCCACAGCAGTCCAAAGCACTAACCACTGCGCCACGGTGACACAGAGGTAATTGATTTTTTTTTTTTTTTTAATAAAAACTTACCCTCATCACTGACACTGCCTTTTACATATGTCGACAGATAAATGATAACAGAATTTCCTATAAAAGATCCGTCTTCGTAGCCAGTATAGTGTCGTAGATTTACAGAGAATATGCTCAGAAATTTCCTCCCCTTCCAAAGAGAACCGACACTCTGTATCTAAACAAACTTTAGTTTGTTGAGATGGTATCGTACACCATAATGGCCAGTAAGAAAGCCCACTAGCTTTCTCATGTTTTTCCTGTCAAGACTTAGAATTTCTTTATGGGCAAAGATAAGTCCATTGGATTACTTAAGCCCTGAAACATTTTTCCAGCGGCGAATTTTGTGATCCCAGTTGTTTAATAAAGCTGTAACGGTAGCCCAATCAGTGCCACAGAGGGGCTTCGGTCCTATGAGCGCAAAAGTTGAGCCGGCCCTAACCAGCTTATCCACAGTTTCATTGCCTACAATGTCCTGGGGACCGGGCACCCAACGAAGTTTGAACTTGTTGTGCCTGGCAAGTACTTGTAAGTTGTCGTAGAAGCATATAACTGACATGGATTCCATGAAGTCTGATGTTAAGCGCTGCCTGACTATATGAATAGGTATGAATTTTGACACTCCTAATGCCATAACTATAGCATGGATTTCAGCCTGGAACACGGTGGGGCACGTCTCCATTGGTACCGAGACTTTAGTGTTGGGTCCAAATATGCCAACACCTACTCTAGATTCTATTTGAATCCGTCGGTGAAACATACCAGACATCCTGGGTTCAATAAGGGTTCTTCATTTGACCTGTCGACACGGTCTAATAAGTCTACCTTCCGAAACAGTACTCTCTGGCCATAACGTCGGGAATTATTATTATTTGTGGAGAGCGGTTTGTCCACTCTAGCACTGCGGTATCATATAGAGGCCTATTGTGCTGAAACGTCGAGGATACTGAGAACATGTGAGTACTTGAAGTTGGGCCAAGTATTTTCAGGTGTCTACCAATATTATTTGATTTGCAATTTTCTTCTAGCTGCAGCTTTACACAATGGGCAATGGTCCTCCTTATAAAGATATGCAAAGATGAGAGACCGATAACACATTCTATAGTTGAAGTGGGACAGGTCTGTAGCTTCTTAAGCTTCATTATTGTCATCTGTTCGAGGATTTTCGGCCCCCAAACTAGAGCGCTCTACCGAAAGCATTTACATAACAGACAAATCTCGACTTAAAGCCTTAGGATAGAGTCGCTTTAGAGCTCTACGGTCTCGGAGTTTACACTTCTCTAGCGAGATTTTTCTCTAACTCTAACACTTTTTCTGTACTATGCTTTAAAAAAAACACAATGAAGTCCAAGAATCGCCAAAAACCACTGGATGTGCAGAGCAATTCCATTCTTACAATTTGGGACTTTGTCTCGTGGTCAACTCTAGAAAAAATTACAAAACCTTGTGACAGTCACACAAACGAAGTGGGTAGCACGCATCGGCATTACCAGCGTCATTAGTATCACTCCAAAAATCCTCGAAATTATGCTTTTACTATTACTGCTCAACCTTTACACCCACATATCATGGCATCCTGGCTTTCGACAAGGATAAAGGAAGATTTTCCAGATGAAACGGACAATAGTGCCAACTTTCCAATTGTTTTCAATTTTCTGATAACTATCATGAGGGCGTTAGTATCTGGGAAAGTCCTGTGAAATAGTATAGTCGACAGCGACTCCCCATTTGCCCATTACCCGAAAATTACCTTCAGTTTAACACGAGTATGACTACCGGTCCCCGAAGATTAATATCCACGAGGCGGATTCCTATACTTATCACCAGTGACAACATCGCTACAAGACAGTCAAACAGACTAATATCAAACAAACCACAATGTCTTTGTATTGGCATGAGTATCAGTGAAAATCAGACTGGGCACTTTTCCTATAACCTAACCTGAGAATCAGTAAGGGTTCCCTTTCACAATGCTTGTAGTCAGCTAGGGAGCAAAGCTTAGAGAGCTCCGTTAGAAATGTTTATTCACCGGAAGAAGAATTTCTCGATTTGTGTGTGAGCTCCCTTCAAAATCTCCTGAGCACTCTAGAGAATTCAATCCTGGCTACAGGAGCGCTTTCACACCGGACATAACCTTCAATTTCTATCTCTTGCACTTAGAAACAAAAATTAGAATTTAACAGAAGCTTTACATCGCTGACAACATGGACAATAATTTTATCCAGTTAAATAACAAATGGCAATTTTGTTGTTTAGATTTTCCCTCAAACATGGTTCGATTGGCCAGAACCCTTTTCTGGAATCCTTATCGAATTAACTCTTGCCTCGATTCATAGCGTTTGTATTGAATTTAAATAAGGGATATTCCATGTTATCTCTGAAAATACAAGGACTTTTGCACAAACCAACCATGTTGGCAAACACGCCGCATGGCACCATATTCGAGGACACGCCATTATCCATGCGAACATTTCACACGGCTTTGTGCGAACAATTTGCCTCTTCACGTTCTCATTAATTCCCACCTCAATGTCGGAAGTGTGCACCATGGCCCTGTCTATTGGCTATCGACAACGAAAGCGCGCACTTCGACCGGGCGCATATGTTTTTAAACTCGTGCCCGTAATTAGGGTTAGTTAATGCGGTCTGTCGCGTTTGCCAGCACCAGAATTAATACCCGCGGCTGATGGCCTCGTATGAGCGTGAAGCAGCCACTGTGGTCACGCAATATCAATTTGGCTATGCATTTGACAGCCGCAGCCTTAAAATTAAATGACGTTTCAAAACTTAAAGCTATTAAGAAGTATTTTCCGGGCAAGGGACGAGGCCATAAGGCGCCAGCCAGCAGTGCACACACTTTTTCTAATGAATTTGTTGAGTGAAATTAAGACCAAACACAAACACTATGTAGTTTGCGGTTGTAAGTCCCGGAACCAAGCTATGAACACGCAGGTAACCGAACTATTATGAGGCGAAGTCAATTACTCTAAGAAGTGGATCATCTCAATAGGAATTCGGTTCAATAGAGCTTCATTGTCGATGTCGTTTTCGTTTCATTCAGTTTTCTCACTCACTTCGTGTCGTCGTCGAATGTGACGCCATTATGTCATTGGATTTTATGTGTTTGGCCAATTTTTAACTGAGAGATGCGTAGACGGTCTTTGTGGTCTTTTGTGCCAACAATAACAAAAGAAGTTGGTCGTTTCCAAAAACTACTCCAGATGAATGCGTTTGCGGTTCGATGCGCATTATGTCAGAGTTTAAGTCGTTGATAGCCTTTAAGCGGAAAAAAGTGATATTTTCTTGCGGAAACAACATTGTTACTGCTATTGTCAATACAGGTATCTTTAGCTGTTTTCAATTCAATTGGATTCTGCTTCAAATTCTAAAAAGTGACATGGCACGACAGAAGTTATCAAAAGTATTCCAAGTATTCCGAGAGAAATGGGAATTTTTTAAAAACTACTCCGATGTATGTGGAAACATAGAATAACAGAAGAATGTGGAAAACCGTGTCGCGAAATGGCATTTCGACGAATCTGGTTAAGTTTTAAGCGAAATACGAAAATTCGCAAAATTTTGGGGTTGCATTTGATACAAAATTGGATTCTAAAATCTGAAATGCAGCACACAAGCCACATTTTCGGAGTTCATTTTCATTGCCCACAAACAGATGGAGAATTCATTTTGACACGGGCAAAACGAAACATAAAATACACAAATATTTTCGGTTGCGATGCAGAGTGTTTTTATACATAGTGGCAATGAAATTTTTTTTATTTTTTCTGCAATTCCAAAGAGAAGCATGCAAGCAGTCTGATCGGATATAATTTTAATGACTGTGCATTTTGACATTCGATTTTTATCCAAATTATCCCGCGAACGCCGCGAATCTGGTGATGAAACAAATGTAAGGCTCCGATAGATGGACCGATTTAAGGATCGCAGTCTGTAACCTTTACAGACCACGTGCAACTAACGAGCTAGCAAAGACGTGAACGCTACAAAACCAGGGACCGAATTACCGCAATCGATAACGAGTGAGTGAGTAGGACTCGTGATCGAATTATCGATTAAACTCATTGGGATGATGGCACTCGAAAGCCTACGTGTCGAATGAAAATCAAATTGTACTAGAGAAATTCTACTACAACTCACCGGTTGATATAAAAGATAGAAAAATATCATTTGCCGTGAAATTTAAGCAAAGAATGGATCTAATGGAATGGATTAACTGGTGGCCCTTCTGCATTTATCATTCCCGTCAACTGCTCCCATAGCCGTAGCGAAGTTGCTTTCCCTGTCTGCAGTTCGAATGAAATTAGGCACTATAACGCGTGCTGTCATCTCAAATTTCGATACTAAATGGTCGATCACGAGACCGGTAATACCAAATCCTCATGTTTCGATAACGAGTTAGGCTGGGTTTCCACATGTCATTGAATTGACAAAGTTTTTTAGTTTTTGTTTTGTCATTAACTGACACTATTGCCAGTTCATTTCCACTTATGCCAATTATTGGCAAAAAATTATTTGTCAGTTCATTGGCAACGAAATTTGGATAAACAACTTTGTCGGTTCATTGACAGCTGTTTCCACTAGCGATGTCAATTCGGAACTGGAATATCATTGTCAATGAAAAACTGTGAGGACAAAAAATTAAAATTTTGAAAAAATTGAGACGCACGTCAAGTGCGAGAACCGAGATTCTTGTAGATATTATCTACGTAAACCTCTGTAATATGGAGCCAATATTTTTCGAAATAAAAATGCACATGAGTAGAAAGGATTTCCAATTTATTTTGAAAAGGGTGAAAATGGTTTCTATAATGAAAGAGGACGCATGTGAAAAGCCCTTAGGTCAGGCGAAAGATTGGCGGTAAACATTCAAAATTTGTGATCTCTGATGATGTTTTCTCCTTTCACATACATCAGTAAAAAAAACAATAGCTGGCGCGACAGCTCGGGATGAGCCAAGGCCTACCTTCTCGCAAGTTGTGCTTGTTGCATTTTTCGAACGCATGGAAAGGACCTACAATTTATTCCCGAATCTGAACGGCGAATTGAGAACCTTTTTCATGACAAATTGTATTCTGATTTCCTGACGAGAGGCGGTGCCGCGAAAAATTTTCGGTGAACATGGCATAGATATAATTCTATCCACGCTTCATTCTAAAGTGGACTTCCTGATCCCCTTTTTCCCCCTTCATTATCTCCGGATGGTTATAAATTCCATTATTTTTTCTGCAATTTAAAAAAAAAACACTTCCAAAACGTGTGTCTTTTCATTGACAAACAATTCGACGCAATGCCAATAAATTTTGTGTGTCAATTAAAGACGAAGTGACGATTTGTGTGTCAATTCACCTATTTCCACTTGTCATGCAATTTCGTTGTCAATCATTGACACGTGACGACAATAAATTCCAATTTTTTGCTATTTCCACTTGCCATTTTTCTAAATGAAATAAAAATACGTCTTTTGTCAATTACAAAACGACAAGTGGGAACCTAGCTTTACTCGTAATCTATTACGGCAATTCGGCCCCAGGTGTCCGGAAGACAAGAACATGCTACTTCTTTCACTGCATACTCGAATATTCTTTCTATTAATGAAAACTTGAATAAAATTTGTTTAGCACCTTTCGAGGTTAACGCTCTCAAACAGACAGACAGACGAGGTGGGTTGACTTTAGTGTATACTATGTAGAGAAGGATGATGTTGCCATACTTTCTGTGGGGTCATGCCCGAAGAATGTCTGTGCTAACCCGCAGGCGGCTTTAAACATGATCGATGAATGGTGCACTAAGAGTGGTCTTTCGGTCAACCCTCTGAAAACTCAAGTTGCCCTTTTAACGAGCAAGAGGGTTGTGATCGTTTTCACCCAGCCAGTGTTAAGGTGCTGTCATCCCACTATCCAGATCTCCGATGAAGCTAAATATCTAAGAGTGATCCTGGATGAAAAAAAAAATTCATTGAACAAAGCATGTTGAATTGAATCTCAGTTTTCTGGCAGTGTAAGGGGCTAAGAAGGCAATTGAGTGTAAGGCCTTATCCCGAACAACTAAGGAGATTCTATAGAAAACCTTAATCATCCCAGTCCTGCTTTATGGCGCTGAAGCATGGACGCTGTCGAAAGCGGATGAAGATATCCTTTGTTGCTTCGAGCGAAAAATTCTTCGAAAGATATTCGGTCCCGTATGCGTTGACGGGTTTTGAAGGAGAAGATTTAATCACGAACTATACGAGCGGTACAGCGACATCGGCCTACCCAAAAAACTGCGCATTGGACGATTGCATGTCTAGGACATGTAGAGCGAATGGACACTAACGCTCCGGTATGCAGAATCTTCGAATTTAACCCGGAGGGACAACGCAGTAGAGGAAGACCTCGCCTAAGGTGGCGCGCACAAGTAGAAGGGGACCTCAACCAACTTGGCGTGCGCAACTAGAGACAGTAGCTAAGGACCGGACTAACTGGAGTGGCTTGTTGGTTGAGGCCCAGGTTCACCCCGAATTGGAGCGCCACTTAGGGCTGCTTTTAACCAAGACATGGGGCTTATCACAGAAAAAGATTCTTTGGATCTATACGGCATTGTTAAGACAGTTTCCAGCACATGCGTCGATTGTTTGGTGGAGGGGTCTTTTACGTAAGTATGTGACTGGCTACTGCACTAAACTTCATAGAACAGGTTGTCTCGGCTGCACGGAACCTTTTCCGAGTACCCCTGGCTCTGCGCTCTGCTTGATCTACCTCTGCTTGATACTTACATATATCATGGGCTGTAGTATCAAGGCAATCTATCGTCTTAGATGGAACGGCTTTATCGACACTTATCCTACGAGCCTAATTCCATGGATATGCCGTCTGATGCAATAACAGCAGAACTTCGGTCGCTAAGCAAATTTAAAGTCGACTTTCCTTGCATTCTGGACTGGCTTCGGTCAGAGTCTGAACTTGGACCAAAATCTGGCTGCTGTCTTCGTGGAGGCCGACAACATTTCATTACTTGTTAGCCAGGCATGCCTCTGTTTTCCAAGCAGAAACTTTTTTGTTAAGAATAAATGAAAAGGTCGGACCATCTGCGTCTGTAGCGATAGCCAAGCTGCGGTTAAGGCGCAGTTTCTCTCAAATTCCAAAATAATGCGAGAATGCAAGAATTCTCTGAACTCTTTGACTCTTTTCTGGGTTCCAGGTCACACTGGGATCTCTGGAAATAAGATATCAGGACCTGAACCTGAGTTGGGTCTTCCCGAACTGTCAGGGCCTCGAATGACGATTGGGTTTCCTACAAATACAATTTTGTGTGGCAAGGCTCTCCAGGATGCAGGCAGACTAAACGAATGCTCGCGAACCCCTGTAAGAAGTCAGCGGAGTTCTTGCTGTCACTCCGCGAAAGAGACTGTAGATCATTTATTGGCGTTCTAACGGGACACTTCGCTTTTGCCCAGCACCTAAGTGTGTTGGGATTAAGTGGCACCACTGTCTCCAACGCCTGTGGAGAGGGTCGATACTTCGGATTGTCCTGCCTTTGCTTGGATCAGGTTGCAGATTTTCTGTCACGTCATAAGTGCTGATACTGTAAGCTTCCTCATCATTGAAGTGCCTTCTCGGCTTTCTCCAAAAGTCGAGGAAATTCCAGTAAAACGGGTTAAAACTGGGTCCTTTTTTCAACAATGGACCAGTTGCGTCTGAGTGCTCTAGTACAGCGTTTACAAACGCGACAAAAAAATTAGAGAAGAGTTGTTCATCTGCTAGACGTGGTTCATTAGGCTGAATGGACAAATCCAAGTGAGAACTTCCCAACAATAAGCAAAAGAGTTGCAAAATTGACGCGGAAACTTATGATCATTTTCCTTTTCATTATCTTATCCAAACTAATGTCTTCGGTTTATAGCACAAACAAAAGTTCCTCGCCAAAACGGCATGATCAGAATTGCCGTATATGGTTTTGAAGGGAAAAAGTTGTTTGTCCGTTTAACTTTGACCCCTTGCAATAATTTAAAAGCCACAGTAGGAACAATAAGCCCGGTGTATGTTTTCAAAATCAGAGCAGTTGAAAAATTGATCCACCTGTCTTCATCGCGCTTCTTAGTAAACTTCATTTGCTCAACATCGAGAATTGAATCAAAGTATTCTTTGGTTCCTTCTAAGATCATTAGCCCCACAGTCTCCATTTTTTACAATGCTTTCCTTTCCTGCCTGTCAATCAACAGTTCCAACCGAACAATTTAAACACGTTCCTCCGCTAGCTCGTTGCATAGGTCCTAAAGCGTTAAAAGTCACCTCATCACTGTCATTTTTCATTGAATTATGTCGTCGCTTGCGATAATTTGTGTCTGGTCCCAGAGATGTTAAAAAAAATCATTTTGGAAATCCTCAACACCCGAAAGCCATCTGCCGGCGACAAAAGCCGCTCATTAGAGTCATTTGTGCCATCCATTGGCAAACAATAATGATCCAACAAAACACAACATCTCCATCAGGTAATTTACTGATTTTCTTTTTTTATTTCCACAACTTGTGTAGGTAGGCTGCTCTAACAAGTAAAACTTAATTTGAATCTGCGTGCATCGATTAGTGAACCGGGCGCGCACCGCAAATAATCAGCGCCAAACAGCTAAAACCTGTATTGCCCAACCACAATCTACATAAACGGCTGAAAATCATTTAGTTTTATTCCATTCCAGCGATAAATAAAAATACCAACAACCTCCATTGTTTCACACAGAAGATAATGTACTTCATCAACCGTGAAAAGTTACCCATTGAAAATTACGGCTTACGGGTTGGTTACATTCGCTTGAAAGTGAAATTACATTTTCTTGGATTTTTCCCTTTTCTTGCGCTGTGCTGCTCCGGCTGTTCCGACAACTCCAACTGTATCTGGCTGGAAGTAGTGTGATTATCTGAAGATATAAGATATAACTAAGGTAGTTTACCTTCGTATCGATATCAGCTTACGGCGGCGCGGCTTACGACTGCCTGTGGAAGTTCATTAACTTCTTCTTAACTCTGGCCAAAAGGAAAACTCTAATGAAAAATGGAAATGAAAATGGAAACATGAAAACAATTTTGTTTGCACTTACTTTGTTTCAGAGAGAGACACTGACGATGGCCATGGTAGTGGTAGCTTGGAGGTGGTCTACTCCTTCAGGTAATTGTTATGGAAGTGAATCCGAGTTCCACGTACCTCATGAACCGTGATGTTATCTTCTTCGTCTGTTGTAATTGGTGTTTTAATTTTCCGTATGCAACACCTACCGGTTCCATGTTGATCCCGGGGGTGTGTAGACTGCCACCGAGGTGAATTGGAAAAAAAAAATTATTTTAGCTTTCACTAGGCACAGTGAGCGCCGGGGGATCAGCGCCTAACGCGTTCTATGCGGATGCCTTTGGATTTGGCATTTCTAATTAGAAGACCTTCCGCTTAACCTTCCAATTTGAACCCATTTGCTCGACGACAACGACTTAACCACGTTTGCGTCAAAGTTGAAGTGCAGGTTGCATCGTCGTCGTGCAACAGTTACTGTCGACGGCAGCTGTCGGATTAAGGAATTTTCTTTTCTTACCTCGACTTTCGATTTCATCGAAGCGATCGCCTTCTTTGCCGTTGTTGCACTCATCGAAGGGGAAAGTGACTTTTTATTCCTCTCCTCCGGTTGGGAATTTATTTTGCATTAAGCGGACAATGACAATTGAAGTCGCTGGTTACAACAAGGCTCTGGGTCAAGAGGGGTTACTAAGTTGAACTTCGTTTTGTATCCGACGACCTTAATCACATGCTGAGCAATGAGCTTTGAAATTTTAATTGGCAGTTCACGTTACAGCAATTGGAGGCTGACTTTATGGGAAGTGGAGCCGAACAAAGTTGGCTTTAAATTAAACGCTATTGAATGTGTCATTGTTGGACACAAAATGTTTTATCGGCTTACAATAGCGGATGGATGGATGCGCTGTTTGACGGTGAAGAGTGGCTGATTAGAGAGTGATTATCCACAGTTTGGAGGTGTGAGCATTTTCCCACAATCATTGGAGATGCAGTCTATTGCAATCATGTACATTTCCGGGCTTAAACGGAATGAATTTTGGTTTAAACATAGGAAAGGTCATCGGAAAATGTTTGCCCCCAGCGATAGAGGCGAGCGTGGGCAATGAACATTACACAGCTGTTTTGTCTCGGTAAAGATGATGCAACACGGGAAGGTTTTTAACTTTTGAGAGCTAGGTGGAGACTCTTCGGGTTTTAAATTCATGAAACCGTGCTCTGAGCACTGAATTCTATGTCCAAAATCGAAATTACCTTTCCGAAAGACATACTTAGACCTCAAGCGGTGTAAGTATGGGTCCATTGTACCCGTAAAATGTGTGCTCACGGGATTCTAAGCAAGAAGTAGGATTGTCAGTGAACTATTGCCAAAAGCTCTGAACACACTAAACGTTTGGATGCAGCAATGTGGACTAGGGGTAAACCCCCAGAAAACCGAACTAGTGATTCCAACTTTCACGCTTCCGACCATTGAGGGAATTCCCCTTAAATTGACGGAAGTGCCTTCTACACCTGTAGTAGACTCTTCGGGAAAAATTTAGGATCAAGACCCAAAATAACCCTTTGGATGTACTCGGCTACCGTTAGACCGATACTCACATTCGGAGGACTTGTCTGGTTGCGCGCTGCAACCAGTACAGTTAACCTCAGAGATATGACCAAGATACAGAGAATGGCTTGCATCGGAATAACTGGTGCCGTGAGAACAACACCAACAGCGGGGATGGAGGTAATTCTTAACCTTTTGCCTCTAGACCTCCACATGCAGGAGACTGCAGCGAAAATTGCTCTCAGAATCAGCCAATCTAAACACTGGGACCAAATCCGTATGGGCATGCCGAGATACTTAGCAATCATCTGGGCACAAATATCAGCTCGGATTACACTGTCCCGGACTTGGACTTTGAGAAACCCCTCTCATGTGTCTTCCCAAGCAGGGAACATTGGCAAAATAACGAAGTTTTGAATGAATCCAAATCCATCTACACAGATGGCTCAGAAATGGATACAGGCATAGGAGCAGGCCTTTTGTCAGAACAGTTAGGACTTAACAGCTCCATAAGACTCCCGGATCACAGCAGCGTTTTCCAAGCGGAGGTTGCTTACAATATCACGGTAGGATATTACGATTTACATTGACAGTCAGGCTGCCATTAAAGCAATATCTGCTACGCAGATAACATCGAAGCTTGTGAAGTGTTGTCGCAAAGAGCTTAAAGTTCTTGGCACGCAGCACAATGCTAAGCTCTGCTGGGTCCCTGGTGACAGCGGAGTACCAGGCAATGAAAAAGCTGACGAACTGGCAAGAAAGGGCTCAACCCCAGTCCCAGAGCAAGCGGATTGTACGGTCAGACCGCCATTCTGCAACTTAAGAGCGAAAATTGCACAAAAAACTCTAACAAAGGCAAATAACAGGTGGAAATCTCTAACCACCTGTGAAGTATCAAGAAGGTTGTGGCCAGAATATGGCAAGGCAAAAACCTGCCAGATTTTACAAAAAGACAGGAGATCACTGTCAATGCTGGTGGGAGTAGTTACTGGCCACAACATGTTTAGATATCACACAAAGAAATTACACCTGAATGATGATGATATATGCAGGGGATGTGGTGATGAGGAAGTCCATGAGGACACAGCTCATTTTCTCTGCCACTGCCCATACCACCGCCAAATAAGAAATAGGACCCTAGGCAAATTTTTCTTCAATTATATTGACGAATTAGCTGATGGCTCGCCATCAGAGCTTCTCAAATTTGCAAGAGCGACTGGATGGTCAACACCAAGGAATTAATAAATCGCAGTAGGGAGTACCATGCCAATCACAATGGGTGATGAGGCAGCCCTCATCAGCCCTCAAACCTAACCTAACCTAGGGTTGGCTAATCTGAAAACCACCCAGAAAGGGATAAAAATCTCAGGAGTTTCTTCAAGTGAGTGATGTAAATAACCTCCAGCCCATGGTAGAAGCTACTACCAAGAGTACGTAGTCTTCTGGTCGATAATACGGGACATTCGCACTGGAGGTTTTCGACTGACTCTATTTCCTGTTCGTTTCTCCAGCTTCTGCAGTAGTCATTGTGGGAGAATCCAAAACCGTGGACACCAGAAACAATTCATAATTTCCTTCAACTAAGTTGAGCTAGATTTTTTGGAATTCTTCTTATCGACGGCTGGGCGTAGTGATGTGGCTATTGCACATGTATCCATCATGGTTTTCTCATCTTTTTTTTTTGTATAAAGAGTGCTAATGGGTGTCCTTGCAACCGGAATGGTATATTGATGATCTGCACCCTTCCTGTTAAGTTTGTGCGCCATCTCATTTCCTGATATATGTATCTTTGTGGCCTGGTACCAATCCTAGGGTCTTATTAGTCATTGATAATCCGTTAAGGGTTTCTGGTAAACGCTTACAAGCTTTGATTTTGTCGATGCTGACTGCAGTGAATTGTTAGCCGCCTGGTTGTCAGTATAGATAGCTTTGCAGCCTGTAGAATGCTGGTTATCTCAGCTTAAAAAATGCTTCATTCGTCTCCAATTTCGGAGGACTGATTGTCCATTCTGTATTCACAAAAGATGCCGACAACAGTACCAGCATCCATTTCGGATCCGTCGATGTACAAGGCTATTTCTTCTTCAGTACAGACTACACCCTCATCCCAGTTCTTCCTTCTTGTTATTTTTATTTTATTAACTCTCCTATCGAAGTCTGAGGTTGGAAGGATGTAGTCGGTATTCGTATTCTCCATCAGGTTATGATGCTTAGTTTCATTAAATGCGGAAGATGATATCAGACAAATGTCTACCCCAAACTTAGACTCAAAGTTGAGACATTTTGATACTCAAATCCACCACCTTTCTATTTGGTAAGTCTTGGCCATTCGCTTAGAAGATGAAATATATTCCTTTCTGCATTCTCGTAATCCTCTGCATATTTCCTGCCCTCAGCAAGTTGTGGCCTGTCATAATGTTTATAAAAAGTGAAAGGTGGCTTATATTGAGAACTACCCAGTTCTACCCAGAGCATCCTCAAGGAGCTGCATGTCGTGAGTGCACTATATACATCTCTCATTCACGAATTTTCGGGGCAGTGTTGGACTTTTGATGTTCTAGAAGTGGCAGGACTGCATCATTTCAGATCCCAATCTTGCGATATTCCCAAAGGAGTTCATGCAAAAAGGAGATCTTGCAATGGTCTTTATTGCAGTGACACTCTTCTGATAGAACCATATGTACTCCAACTCGAATGCGTCTAACTTGACAGTTCCGCAACATGTGTTTATAAGGCTCTCGTTGCCGAAAAAACGAATAGATGAGTCATGAAATAGCGACTTTTAATGCTTACCTATCCCAAGAGCAATGTGATGGTTTTCAATTTTTAGGTCATTAGTCTAGGGCTTGTCTTTCCTGTCACACAATATTGTTATTATTTGAAATTCTTCCATTTTATTGCTGAGGTTTATAACACATTGACTGCACTGCAGATGGCTTTGGTGATCTCTAGTCTTCACAGTCTAAACCCGAGTAACCCATCTTCTAATGTACATCGCCCAACTACGGACTCTTCAACGTTTAACACTCTTGATCTCTTTGTATTGTATTATAAGTGATTCGAGGATTTCTATGGCTCTTTATTTCAATTGAGGACTGTTAGGACTAGATCTGTACATACCTATACACCGCATCAGTAGTTTGCTTTAGCAATCTAAGTTGCATAATACCGGTTCTTGTATTCAAATTGGAATAGGATACTCAACTCTTGACCTGGTATGTTGTTCCAGAAATGGAATAAACAATATCCAAGATGATAAAAATATTATAAAAAAATCCAATTTAGTGAGTAAACAACCGTGTCACTCGATATTGTATTGACAGTTCATAAGTCTTTAACCAGTTTACAGCAAACTTTTGAATTTTTGATTAGCTTTCATTAGAAGCATTTCTTCTTTCGATATGATTTTTTTAGAAATAAGGGCGCTACCTTTGCATAAGAATTTATCTTAGTCATCATTGAAGGTTGGGCCTTCTACTGGAACAGGTAAAGCCAGCTGTCGACTGTAGACTTCATTGTTGAGCCACCATCTCAAACAATGTTTTCAGCAATCAATAGTTCGAAATCAGCATATCTTTCGGGAAAATGTCCGTTACAGAATTTAAATCAAAATTTAATTTATTCCCGTTTCAGGTTCCAATAATAACACAAATTTTCAGTTTATATGCGACATTCAATACCAACATAATTATTCATCGCCAAGGTTATGTCAGTTTTATATTACTGGAGTGGTCCCAGTTCTAACACCGTTTGAGGTGTATATCTGTTCAAACTAAGAAATGTTCCTGTGAAATCTTAACAGATAAATTGTGTCGCCATGGACCAGTGGTTCGTGATGAGCGAGCTGGATGGATTCAAGCCCCAGCCATGTCCTCCGAACAATTGTCGCGGCACTACCTCTTGTCGGGGAATGACAAACCTCCAACAGTACCAGTTGTTAAGAAAAAGGTTCTTGATTCGCCGTTCGTAGTCGACAATAAATTGTAGGTCCCTTCCATTTGTGCGGAAAATGAAACATGCACAACATGAATGGTTGCAAGAGGCTAGGCCTTGGGCTATTTATTTATTTTAAATCATTTTAATCGGCAGATTATTTTGAGTATGACTCCAATGGCTTAAAGCCTATTATATTTTGTTTGACTATACCAGCAGTTTACATGGATTAGTTCACATATTGACTGCTGACTTAGGGTACACATAATGTAAATATTCAAGCAACATCCCGACGAGCAGCCAAATCTCAAGGATGTGGAATTGAAATAAAAAAATAGACATGGCATTTGAAAAGCAAGGAAGTAGACAAGCACAACGGAGTCAACGAGTTATACACCACTAGCTGATACCCGCGACTACGTCCGCGTGGAAGACGTCTCATTATTCCCCATATCCTTCCCCAGGTTTCAAGACATTGATGAGTAAGTATAGACCTGTGAACATCATTTCTGGTTTTTCTTTCTGGCTCGACGCTGTGAGGTTAATTGACTCTGAGCTCGCTATGGAAGAAACTGTCACTCCTCAAATCCACATTCTCCACTTTCAAACTTTGTCCATGTACCTTATTGATGTTCATGGCGTATCAAACCTCAACAGAAAATTGCAGACTTTTGAACTCAAAGTGGTAGTCTGATGGGATCAGAGAAATGCGGGGGATGAAGACAGTTTTTCTCTGATTGACTGCTGTGAAAATACTGGCTTCGAAAACGTGGTTCTAAAAAGTCTTCACCTGCACAATTTTAGAGGGTTAAGATTGGGCAACAACTTTGAAGTTAAGGATATAGCGTGACTTTTCTGGTGGATACAGCATCCTCGAGTTTCATTTTCGAGTCCAGAAATTCATACTTTATATTCTCAGTTGGCAACTTCTCCAGCAGAAAATTATTGATGCTGTTGGCTGAGACGTTTATTTGAGTGAAAATAGGTCTAAAAGAGCTCAGCCATGAACTCCAAACTGATGAATGTTTAAGTACATTATATTCTGCCACTCAATCAAATCATATCTCCCATAACATCGCAAGGGTTACTTGGTATATTTATTCTTTCCTCCTCTTTCCATCACCAATATCAAGAAATAAGTTAGAAAAGCCCTCTGCCCTCAAGTCACGTTGAAGATGGACATGAATGTATGTTAACTCTCAAGGATAGGACTTTGATATAAGGCTATCAGATGGATGAATTAAGACAGGCCTTCACTTCATTATTGTCGTTTCCCCGTGGGACAACAGGCTGCTTGATCTACCTGAAGCCACCAGCTAAAAGCGCTGTCGAAGAGTCCTATTACCATCCTCAATACCTTTCTATGAGCCATGGTACACTCATCCCACGCGGTACAAAACAAAAACAACACACTATCACGAAACGATATGTGCCGCTGATTACGGTTGCGCATTACTATAAATGGCCAAACTTTAACCCACTGTACCTTAGCCCACAGTCATAGTTTTGAAAAACGGTAAGACATATGTTTTATTATTTCTATTCTAAAATATACACAGCAAATTTCAATTCCAAAATCCAATTTGATTTTATTTTATACAAACTCGGGCACCCTGTAGCAATCTGTAGAAGCCGAATTTCGAAATTCCATTCCTTTTTCCTTGTATACATCATAAACGGAACCTCTGGGCTTTCTAGGTCCAAAGGTTTGGGCGTTGATGAGTCAGTGTTCAGAATCGACAAAAAACAGTTATTTTAAGGAAAGCGCGCCCCAAAGAAAGTGGGCGTGGCTATACATAATGTCGGGATTATTTGTAGAGTAAATGAATATCTACACGTTTGCTTAAGTAAGTTTTTTCGAGTTCCTTGTAAAATTACTCAAAAAACTGCGTGGGTGTGGTAGTAGGAGGATTTTGAAAATGTTTAGCCTTTAAGCTATCTCCGCACCAAATTTAATCGAAATCGGTTCAGCGGTTTAGCCGTGAAAACGTAGCAGACAGAGACACTTTCGCATTTATAATATTAGTATGGATTTCAAGACTAAACGATAAGAGTCGAAAACTATGGTAGCTAGCGCTCATTCTATGTATTCACATGTAATATTGTTAAAACTTGTAATAATAATTGCCATCTCCTGATGCATTCACACCCAGAAAAGAATTATACTGGACTAAGAGCACCTAGAACATGTCTGAAACCCTAAGGAAAACTCATTTTCGAATTTTTCATTAGACAACCAGATGCAAGGACCTCGTCTCTAGCTGATTGCACTATGGTGGACATTATAAGTTGGAAAATGTCAAATGGCATCTTCGAAGTTTAAAACTGGTTAAGTCGGTACTCAAAAATCGGTTAAAATATTCCACATACGCCACAGTATTTTATGTTTAACGATCGCCAGGGAGACATACTTCGACGAGAATGGACGCATTTTAATACAACAGAATTTTAAGATTGATTTGTTTTTGCGTCTTACTAATTTACATGCACTTTGATAGCACATCTACCGACACAACCAATAATCTCTCAAAAACAATAAATTACTCGTAAACGAAAATATGCATTTCCTGGTAAATATTTCATGTTTTCATAAAAATATCAACACGAAAAAACCCATCGTTCATTGGTTAATTAAAATTAATGGTGTTATTTTATTAATTATCAATTAGCAGACAGTCGCTAAAAATCAACATTTACGAAATCACTTACATACACCTTCTGATATTCAATAAAAACAGTAAACGGCATTGCAACACATATCGTTTGTATTATGTAATTATGTTTGCATTTAAAATTTAACACCCAACGCTAATAAACGGCAGCAATAACTTGTAGCCCAAACGAAGAGATACATAAGTAATTAAACAATAAGTCAGCTGTTTGCGTTGTTTCAGTTTTTACGATTAATGTTTGAACATACAGTAGTTTCCCTAAGTAATAAAATACATATTTTAAAATAATAAAGAAAACTGAGTTTTTCCCTGGTGAATATAAGCACCTGACTAAGTCGTTTGGAATTATCGAGGTCTAATCGACAATCAACCAGAGCTTAACTTAACACCATGTACTGGGCAAGATGTATGAATTCCCTCACCATCTTCGTTTTTCTGCAAAGGTTAGGTTAGGTTGAAGTGGCTACCAGCTAAAGATAACACACTAAGACCCATGAGGGGTCCGTTGTAATACCAAAAGGATTTCGGAAATATCTCCCGTCTACTCATTGAACCAATTGGAGCTTCTCATAAAGCGTAGAAGGCTACTAACATCGATATTTATAAGGCCGCCTAAATTGGTATAGAACTATAGAAGAACGCTTCTAAGAGGAATTTTCTTTTGCCAGAAAAAGCCGGACAGGTGCGAAGAAGATGGAGAATAGTCTCTTCTTCTCCTCGTCCATACAGCTTCTGGGGAAGTCGATTGCGTAGACGCCAAACCTTGTTGTTATAGTGCTAATATGCGATCTATTAAGAGAAATCAAATACTTAGAGCGTTTCAGATCCAGTTTTGGCCATATCTGCTTTGTCGTTAGACATGTTGTACCACTTGTCCACCTAAGATTTGTTCTTTCGATAGCATTTAGCTTTGGTTTAAGTTTACAAGTACCGATTGGTACATCTAAGGTGCCCTTATCAGGTCCCATAGGTAATGTTATTCCAAATCTGGCGAGTTCATCAGCCTTTCAGTTCCATTGAATGTCACTGTGCCCTATCACCCAACAAAGGTGAGTATTGAACTGCCCCGCCATCTCTATAAGAGATCGTCTCTAGGGCAATCTAGGGCTATTAGTGATTTCGGAGTGACTGATTCCAAAGTCTTTAACGCCATTTGACTGTCCGAAAAAATGTGGAGATACCTGGCTGATATCACGTTTTTCTTCAGCCAAGATAAGGCTTCTCTGATCGCCATGATTTCCGCCCGGAACACGCTACAATGATTTTGAAGACGAAACGCTATGGTATAATGACCGAAAGAATAAGAATAAGATAAGATCGCGGATACAAGCTGCCGAAATGAGATTTTTTCGTTGTATTGTTGGGGTCATTCGTCGAGATCAAGTTAGGAACACCAGAATACGCGAGGCACTCAATGTCGAGCAGCTACTTCTTGGAGGGGAGAGGTCCATACTTTGATGGTTTGGGCACGTTCAACGCATATCCCCAACTCGGCTTCCGAGACGTGCCGTGGAATCCGTGGGTAGGCGTCCCCTGGGTAGGCCTCAGATAAGATGGCCGGACCAAGTCCGAAATCTCACCTCTACTCGTATGGGGATAGCCCCTGATGATTTAGAGTCGATAGTGGAAGATCGGACAATGTAGAGAATCCACTTAAGCACCCTAACCCCGCGACCCTCATAGTGGATAAGCGGGCCATTGAAAATGTATGTATGTATGTACATTGTACGCTAGGCTGAAGTTAAGCCTGTCGGAGAAAACACCACCAGCCTTCTTCTCTTCTGTTTAAGAAGCATGGACTTTGTCAACATCAGATATAAGTCTGCGTGGAATATTTAGGCGAAAAGTTGTTCGTTCTATTTATGTTGCTATCTGTGTTAATGATATCCGATCAGACGATTCAAGCACAAACTATAAGAGCTATATATCATACAAATTGGTAAATAAGTGGCACCACAGCTCGGGATGGGCCTAGCTTCTCGCAACAATTCGTGTTGTGACATTTTTCGCACGAATCGAAGGGAACTACAATTTATTGCCGACTCCGAACTGCGAATTGAGAAGCTTTTTCATAAAAACTGGTACTTTTGGAGACTTGTCATTCCTCGACAAGAGGTGGTTCCGCGAAAAAAGTTCCTTGGACATGGCTGGGGCTGACTGGGACCCACACACCTCGCACCGCAGTTCAACGCAATAACTGTTGAAAAATACTTGTTTTACCATAAAGGTGGTAGAGCAGATGAACAGCAATGCTTCACAAAAAAAATTTTCAAAGTCAGATGACCTTTTCTCGAGAATCGCCACTTATCACTACTCTGCAGAAGAAGAAAAAGCAGAAATGGGTTTCTACTGTCTGATAATACAGGGTTTTGCAATAAGAGCGCTACAAAAGTTTTTTTTAAATAAAACAAAAACGGTTTCGGATATCAATGAAATTCTTTATTCCTGTGAAAGTACGTTCGATGCCATTATGTATGGAACTCGATTTCTTTTGCATGGTCACCACGGGCACGCTTGCAGAAGTCCAGACAATGAACCCAATTTTCGACGGTTTTAAAGCATAAATCAGCCGATACTGCTGCAATTTCACGTTCGATATTCGTACGAAGTTCATCAATCGTCGCTGGCTTGTTGGCATAGACCATAGACTTGACGTAGCCCCACAGGAAATAGTCTAACGGCGTCAAATCGCACGACCGAGGCGGCCAAGCGACTGGACCATTTCGTGAGATAACACGTTCTCCAAACTTGGTTTCCAATAAATTGATTGTGACATTCGCTGTGTGGCTTGTGGCGCCGTCCTGTTGGAACCACATGTCCTCCAAGTCCATATCATCCAATTGGGGCCAAAAATATTCGGTTATCATTGAACGGTAGCGATCCCCATTCACAGTAACGTGCCGGTCTTGATCATCACGGAAGAAGTACGGCCCAATGACGCCGCCGGCCCATAAACCACACCAAACCGTAATTTTTTCGGGATGCAATGATGACTCATGGAGTACGTGTGGATTGCTGCCTGACCAATACCGCATATTTTGTTTATTGACGAAGCCATCCAGCCAGAAATTATGACGACCATAAATTGGACGTAGCGCTCTTAACGTTGAGGCCACTGACTCCGAATTTCGGTAGTAAATTTTAATAATTTCGACTCGTTGTTGGCTCGTATATCTTTCCATCATGAAATGGCAA
This sequence comes from Matsumyia berberina, assembly GCA_917880715.2. Taxonomy (NCBI): domain Eukaryota; kingdom Metazoa; phylum Arthropoda; class Insecta; order Diptera; family Syrphidae; genus Matsumyia; species Matsumyia berberina. The sequence continues at coordinate 4,711,927 of OU862872.1, forward strand.
ACCTTACTGAAGAGAAATGTCAAAAAACCGCAAGAAAAATATGGCGTCGTTTGTTGTCCCTGTCGCTCTACTTTTGTAGCGTCTAGCGTCCCTATTGGAAAACCCTGTACAACGAATCTGTCTTTGAGTTTGAAACGCAACGGTATAGAAACAACACATTTAGAGATTTCTTTACTCTCATGTTTCTGGTAAATAAATTCACAGCTAAGGCCTGGTTTGACCCGTCCAACGACTCTTTCCATGCAGCTTGTAGAAGATTACAATAAACAAAATTGTACTCCTTTTAAAACTACATATTTCCACAAAATCCTCTCTACTCCAACTAAATACCACCCTTATAAATAAAATACAGTCCCCCTGGCGAGTCTATTAGCTGGTCATAAAACTTGGTGCCTACTTACAATTATTTGTTGCTTCAGCCGACTACAACGGCTTTCTTTCCAATCCCCAATCATTCAAACCCAAAGCCGGACCTCCATAGCGTGGGCTGTTTTTTTTTTCCCCCATTTATTTTAAGCGAAATTTAAACTTTAATAACCATTTATCTATACAAATGTTTGCTTATCTCATACACAAACACGTTCACTGCATTCCCCGATGGCACCAGTGTGTCCAGCCACACGTTTTCCATAATTTCCCAACACCATACCCGGACGCCGGAACACAAAATTTACAGCCCTCTCTAAATTCCAACCAGCATAAATTACCATCTGCATTTACATCTGCATCTGTCATCTTATATAATGGCATGGTAACATTTGTAACAGCAGAATCAGTGCAGGTAGCGTGTGCTCATCACTCCACCAAAATCTATAAAAAATGAATTAAAACTGGCAAAGCACCGCACTCGTATTTTCTTAAATTTAAATCCATGAAATCACGCGATTGCAACCAATTACAAAATAGCAGTTGAAACCCCCCGCTGTGAGTCTTACTTACATGCCCACGTTGCAGTAATCCATGCACTTCTAGTTTGATGCATAACACTTCCCATCATCATCATCGCCACCATCACCAGCACCATCAGCAACTTCATCATCATCATCATCATCATCATCATCATCATCATGATTACCATTGGCATCTTCGGCATCGTCATGACCATCGACTTCTTCGGCAAACAACCTTTAAAAGCGAATGTATGGCTAGAGATAGACAGCAACGACTACGACGAGATGCCATAGAAATCGAAAGCATTTCCATTTCTTTTTCCCGTTGCCACCACCATGGATCCCCACGGCCAGGCCACAACAATGGCACACAGATACACGCGATGGCAATGGAGGAGAATTCGCTCCTCTGAGCCAGCTCCAGCTGTCAGTCTGGCACGTAAATCGCGCGATGCTGGACGGAACTCGAACTCCAATTCGAATATTCGCTTCCAGCTGTTAGTTGCAGTTAGTCAATGACGACGATCTCGTGTGCGCCAGCTTCGTATCTCGCGTGTGTATGTGATTTTGTTGCAAAATACGACTACTTACGGTTAGATAAACGACACCGGAGTCGTCGTCGTCGACGTCGTCACATATCGCAAGGGTGCGATCAATGAACGCGTTCCATCTCGCGAGGAGGTTAATGAAACTTTTGCTTTTATTTTCATTTAGTTCTGATTGAGTTTTCCATTTCCATTGCCATTTCCATTGCCATTCCCATTCGCGCACTGTATCCGAGGGGAGTTCGTTTCAAAAAGTACATTTTCGCACGGAATTAAGTTATACCGTGACACTGTGTGTATCTAAATGAGTTTTTGAGGTGAACTTTGCGTGAATCCGCTTCGTACTCAACGGAGTACTGGAGTCGAAAATTGCCTTTGGTGTTTGCGAAAAAGAAAACCGTGATACCAAACTTAGAATCAGCCAGCCGTGGCCAAATGTAAATTCACTAAAAATGCTTCGATAAAATCACCAGTTAAATCACTAACCATGAAAGTAGTCTCTAAACTCGTGCCTTAAACAGTGGAAAGTCATAAATTTTGAATTAGCTCTCGACCAAATGAATCTATTCAAATATTTTGGCGTTCTACAGAATGGTTTTTTTTTCATAATCCAATTACAATTTCAAACGGTAGAAATTAGTGAGAGTGCTACTTACAGTTGTTAGAAGGATCTCGGTGATCTTAAGTGATTGGTGTTTCGAACAGATTTAGATTTGCTGATCAAGTGAATCTTTAATATTAACACAGCTATTAACAGTTTTTTTTGAAGTGGTTTAAGATTTAACTCCACGTAAGACGAAAAAGACTTAAACTTATAAAAACTCGAAGAAGTAAAATATTTTAACACAGTGAAGACCTTTAAAGAAACTTTGTTTTTCACGTGGAAAAAAATAAACGGGATAATTGAGTGAAGTTAGTTGAAGCGTTGATCTTTAGATCTTTCTGGGACTAATTTTTAAGAAATTGTTATTTATCAATTAGAGGAAGTATATCTCTAGACGATTTATTGCATTACACCCCGTCTCCAGGAAAAAGATTTCCGTCTAACTACAAATCAGACTGCATGTCCGACCTTTTTTTTTTTTCCTTTGCCGGGCAATCTCTGTCAAGAATCACCATTCTGAAAATGCCATTGAGAAGGAAACAGCGCGCAATTCTTGCATTAAAGCCTTTGAAAGCATTGGCAGAAATAGAGAAATTAACTGGAAAAAAAGCGAAAACATAGTTTCTGAGTAAATCAATTTTTGCCAAAAAGAGAATTGCATAATTTGGAAGAGCATCTGCTAAGCGATATACGCCAATCCACCATGCTCACTCAATGAAAACCAACAAACTAATAAAAATCTACCTGCCAAACGCTCAAATGTCAAAAATCCCTTAGGGTTTTAGTCTGGAAACGAAGGCACGAAATAAATCCAGACGGAAGTGTCGCGTCGGAAATCTGTCTGGAATTTTCCCGTCTCCACGAGCAGTTTTTCTTTCCAGTTTCGTTTCTTTTCTGAAATTCCGACTCGTGGAGACGGGGTGTTACAGGCCATAATTTAATATAAGATCGAATTTTAAAAGACGGACTGCTATGAGAGCTGGCACAACTTAGTGTCCAGCTAAATTTACCAAATATTTTCGGCACAAATGCCAGGCAATAACAAACCTCAGAGAGTATAATTTGTCATGATAAATAAAAGTGCTATTCCCTGCCATTTGTGCGAAAAAATACAACAGCCACAACATGAACCACTTAAGAACCTAGGCTCTCCTCAGGCTGTCGGGCCAACTGTTCCAAAGCTGGAAAATTTTTACTACAGTCAAAATCTGTTATAACGACCTTCAAGGGACCAATAAATTTGGTCGTTTTAAGCCAAAGGTCGCTATGATTGATATCAAGGTTAGTTAATGGAGCTCAGCCGAGTCCTAAAAATTTTGTCGTTATAACCGATGTCGTTGAAAGCGATTTTGACTGTATATGGCCTAAAATGTACTCTTAGAAAAGTCATCCTCGCTTTAAATATTGAACTTATTTTGGTCATAAGGCTACAGAGTGTATTTCAGGATTTTTACTAAAAATTACTAAGTTGTCGACAAACAAGGGAATCAGCGACCTTAATACCACCATTCACTAGATCGTCAAGGGAAATCAAAATTGGATTGGTATTGTGATAGTAGTTGAAAGTTGTTGTGGATTACTACACAACCTAGAGATACCCTCGCCATTGTACTAAAGTTGATCAATAAATCACTATTATTCCACACAGTCAGGGCCGGCTCGAGTGCAATTTGCGCCCTGTACAAGCCTCATCTTTTGCACCCCTCATTGGCATCGAGTTCGTTGTCCTGTTAGCGCTCTTTTTTTGTATTCACATACAACATATAGATTTATAGATTTATTGAAAAATATCTTTTAAAATAGACATGCAGTCTTTAGCGCAAAAGTTAAACAAAAAGGCAATTAATTTGATAAACGTTTAAAGAAAACTTAAATAAAACAATTTTGAGATGAGGTATAGACATGAACAGAAATGTTCAAATACATTACTTCTACAGTCTCTGAAACTGGTACATTGGTGAGTGGAAATCCACAAAGCTTAAGAAGAATAAAATGTCCCGTTGTCCATTTTACTAGCTTTTACGAGTCGGCCATCGGGTTCAGCGCCCTATGCATTTTCACAGATTGCTATCTATCCGGCCCTGCACTCAGGAGCGGATACATGTACATACATATGCATAAAAAATAATAAATTTACTTGACAAGCCAATAATTGATAATTTTTACAGTAACAAATTACTATTAACCATGTCGAAAGCGGCTTTGAAATCGAAGAAAAAGGCGTATAACTTTTTTCTTTTTTAACCTTCTCGCAATAGTCGTCATTGGAAAAATAACTATCAGAATCAAGATCAGTAACCAGCCTGGAAAATATACTAAGGCGGTCAGTCGTTTTCATCACTATTAGATCTTGGACAGGAAACCACTCATGTCATGACTTAAAGCTAGAAAGCCAAAGGTGGAGACGATTATTTTACATGCATAGTTACTTACTTAATTAGGTGACGTTATAGTTCGGAATGCGCCAAGCCCTTAACCACTACGCATTAATTTGTTTCTTAGCTAAAAAAAAAAGACTTTGGCTTACCGTTGTTTCTGCTGTAGAAAAGTTTTTCGTGACTGAGTCTGAGCTATCCACACTTGAGTTCCTCTGGCCCATGGCTCTTGTAGGCTTAGTCAGGTCTATGGTCCGCGGAGACCGTAGTCTCATATTGTACCCGATATGTGTACTGACTTCCCAATACCACTGGCCCCACACAGCTTTTAGTTAACCACAGCCTGAGAACGCGCTGAGTCGCCTGTTAAATAAATAATTAAATATACGCTGGCGCGACAGCTCGAGGTGAGCCAAGGCCTAGCCTAGGAAACTGCAGATTCTGCAGCGATGCCGAGGATACTCCGTCACACCTCCTTATGAACTGTGGAGCATTGATCCACAAAAGCAGAGCACACCTGGGAGCGTACACTTTCTCTGAAACGGATCTCTCATCGTTGAACCCAATTCAGGTAATCCGATTTCTCAGATGCCAATATGAGTACGGGGGAGCAGTACATACATCTAACATCTAACAAGGCCTCCTTGCATTTGTTGCACGATTGGAAGGGACCTACAAGTTATTGCCGACTCCGAACGGCGAATTGAGAAGCTTTTTCATGACAAAATATACTCTCGGAGGCTTGTTATTACCCGACGATAGGTGGTGCCGCAAACAATTTTCGGTGAACGTGGCTAGGGCTTGAACCGACGCAGTTTTGTACAGCAGTCCAACCACTAAGCAACATGACTCTCCTCTTAGGCTCGTGTATTTATCTTGGATTTTTGTGTCTTGATCAAAAGCTTAGTTAGGTTTAGCATGTGAATATCAAGCAGGACCCGATAGCTATAAGCGGACACCGACGGTTGCGAGCAAATTGTCCACTTAAAAGAGGTGTCCGCTTGTCACAAAATAAACATAATTAACGAACGATGTATGATAAGGGATTTAGAAGTTTCAATGCTTAACTCAACACTTCGAATTATCTAGACCTAACATTTTCTGAATGGCCAGCTTATCCATTGTGAGGATCGCGGGTTTAGGGTGGTTAAATGGACCGTCCATACCTCTCGAACTTCCACCACCGACTCTAAAACATCAGGAAATATCCCCATACGTGTAGAGATGAAACTGCGGGTCCAACTCTCTCATCCTGGGTCAATCAGGAAACACCTATTTGAAGGCACGTATTCCAGGGCATATCTTGGAAGCCGAGTTAGGGGCATGCGTTTGATGTGCCTAAACCGTCTACGCATGGACCTATCCATTGGAAAAACCAGCTACTTGACATTGAGTGCGTATTCTGGTGTTCCTAACTCGATCTCGGCGACTTACCCCAGCAATGCAACGAAACTAATATCACAAACCTTGAATATTAACATTGCACCCAACTCCGCATTAAAAAGAAAATTTGTATAATATTTCCACTTGCATTCGAAAAGATGTAGTCAAATGATTTAACATTTATTCTGTAATTAAGAAGTCCAGCGCAGTCATAACAATTCAATTATGATTTTAAAGACACTTCATGCTTGCACGCGCAGCATTAAATATGAAACTCCTAAGGGGCTTGTTGAAACACACCGTTGGCATCATTTTATGTAACATCGCTGCTTAAGAGACTTTCAACTTAAGCCGTCTCAGCGGGAATCCACTTATATCGTTTAAGAAGTACGTACCTAGTTATGTAGGAAGACTTCAAAAGCAATGTTGAACAGCTGAGATGTTTGGTGTTTTTTTTGAGAATTTAATAGTTTCGTACTGACGATAAGTCCATTGCTAATAAGTTCAAATTGGAATGAAAGCATGGCTGGGTGATCAAATAGGGTAAAGCTCCGGCTCAAGAGAAATATATTTATTTTTCTTAAAAAATCGAAATGTATCAACCAAATAAGGCAGGAAAAAGACATGAATTGAGCGCCCGTTGGTGAAAGCACTGTAACCTATAGGTTAGGGTAGGTAAGACATGTGTCTCCTGGGGGACTCACGTGGCCTCAAGGACCATTGTGATACCTGTAGAATTCCTTTTGAAGAAGAATTCGACCCGTAGAACCATTTAGAGCTGTTGATTAAGGATAGGCGCTTACAAATAAGGGATAGGCTTAGGTCACTGTTGTCATTGAAGCAATACTAACCGAGAAGTCTTCTTCTGCTTTGAGATAGTACTGAACAATCTTCATTCTCCTCATCTCTACAACTTCTCAAACAATTCATTGAAGGGATCCCCTAGTCTCCTAGCGTGCTGTCCTATTAGGCAATGGCCTGTAATGACACCAGTGAGAGAGTTATCAGCTCCCTCAACTTTTGGTCATCTATTTCAGGCCAGAAAAGTCTGGTGGAATCGGAATGACACATAAGGCAACTGTCTTCTACCTGGAGTCAATTTCTCTAGTTATGACTTTTTTGATGATAAGTTTCCCTTGATGCCTCTGGTATGAGGGGAGAGGAGATTGCTAGGGTGGTCCCTTGGCAAGTTTGTCGGCTTTGCAGTTAACAGATATATACAGTGCTAATCAAAATAATAGGTAAAATGAAAAAAACGGCTTAATTTGCAAAATTCATTATCATTATCTATTTTATTTTTTTTTTAATATATAAAAACGCTTGATCAAAAAAATAGGTAAATGGACTTTAAAAAAATAAAAATAAAATACGAACATTTTTTTTTTTTCCAAATTCAATTTTCATTGCAAGAGACATCTGTTTAGTAACCGGAATGGCCACCTTTGTTAATAGTAAATTAACTTGCGACAGGTTTCAACGGAAATCGTGTTCCCAGCTCTTTCTATGGCTGACCACAATTGAAGTTCACTTTGGAACGTTTCCTTAGACAATGATCTCTTAAGTTCCCCTACAAATTTTCAATTCGATTGAGATCGGGAGATTGGAAAGGCTATTGGAGCATCAATACCTGTTGACGACTCAACCAAAACTTCACCAATTTTGACGATCATTGTCATGCTTTTCGTATAGCGGTTTTTAAAATCCATTCCTTGTAGCCTTCGAACATTTCGCTTGCAATCGAAACCGAATAAATTAATTTTCATCTTGTCGCTTCACAACATATGACGAAATTGTTCTTTTTTAAAGGCATGCTAACTTAGAGCGGATTGTCTCCTATTCCTGAAATTTTTTCTGCTCAGTAATAGGACTTTTCTGACGATTCTTCCTAGTAACTGATTTTGCTGTCACATTTTGGTCCGGTTGGCGTTGTTAATTTCTGCCTCAAAAACTTTCGATGACATGAAGGGATGTTTTTTTAGCCAGCAATACGTTACTACTATTCGTCATTGAGGTTGTTTTTCGCGGTCTACCCCGGGTTTTTTGCTACAGGCGTTATTTTTAAAGCATTGTCTACAAAGGTGATGGATCTGTTCAAATTCTCAGCAATAAATTTCAAGGTTTTGCCAGAATTTGGTAAGTTTTTGATCAAACCGAAATAGTTTAAATAAAAATAATAGAAAATAATTAAAAAGTCAAGAACATCACCTTTTACTGAACAAACAAAGTAGAAAATCCCGAATGAAGAGCAGTTACCTATTATTTTGATCAAGCACAAAATGACGCCTTTTCACACTTTCTGCTGCGACACAACGAATCGCAACAGAGAACTTTTCTTACACATATTAAAACAAAGGAAATTTGTCTTTTTAAGTAACGGTACTGTTAAAGTTTGCAAAAAACATAGACAGAGCGCCGATTTCACTGTTGCCACTGCTATTACACCCCATTACCTATTATTCTGATCAGCACTGTATGTCACTATACCCAGGTTCCCAGTAATGGAATTGACCCAATCCTCCTGTGTAGGAATTGTGACTTTGAAATCCCTTTTAAAAGAGTTGATCGAAAATGTTCAGTAACATTTGTTTGGTAGGGCATGAAATCTGATGCGGAGCCATGGTAAACACACCTTTGTAGCTCCTGGTTATATCCCTAAAAGCTGTTATTATCGAATCTTATGAAAGGAATCCGAGCGTACTATTTTTCGTTAACTTCTTTTACTATATTTACTTCAAAAACTTGCAGAATAGTGCAAAAAATTGTGACTCATCCGTTTTCAGCACTACCAAGAAGTTTTGTATAAAGTGCGGCAATTGTTTTGTTACTTTGCTCATACTTCTCTATGAGACTTTTAAATTATCAGGAGAGCCTCGACCTCTTGCTTAAATTTTTTTCCTCATCTGCGTGCTTGGTATCCGTCTTGTCGCGTCTATACCCCTCTTCAGGAACAAAATCTACATCGCAAAACATAGAAACCTGTCAGACCATTTCATTTCATAAAATTCAAACGTTTAAGTGGTTAGAAAATAAAAACTTTTGCCTCGAAAGTGAAACTATAATTATTTTAATCTTAATCTTCTGAACACTCTCAGCGGATTAGCATTCATCTCCTAGTTCGGCGAAGGTCCATTATTTCAATGTCTCTTTCGCTAAACTGGAAAAAAAAAGTGACAATTAAGATATTACGGGAGGGCAAAAAATAGTGCATTAACAATTTTAACTTTACGGCCAAGACATTCCCACTACTTAGTGTCACCCGTCGCAATGACTTCTTTACCCTTTTTTCCCATAGAACAATGCGTGGCAATAAAATATAAAAAACCAACGACAAAACACAATTCGCTTTTCACCCGTCGGACAAACTTAAAGAAAGTAAAATTACTCTGCACGCGGATCTATTACAATAGAATGACAAAAAAAAAAAGATACGAGGGCTAAACTAACAGATAAAGTGCTTGCAATTACCAAAGCAGATCCGTGTAATAAGCTTAAGAGGAAGAGGAAAAAACCTTGAGATAACAATGCAAAAGCACGCATATTTATTTACTTTTTTCTCCTCTCTCTCTCTCTCTCTCTCTCTGCCTTAAGAGGTTATTTTCAGTTGAATAAAAAATAAACAGAACGCCAAACAGCAAATAATTAAAAAAAAATTAAAGACAATGCTCATTATATCCGACGGGTATGTACGAAAATGATTTACTCGTACTTTCTGCCACTAACTATATTCGCATGCATACATACAACCGAAGGGGTGCAATCCTTTCTGCACTCGTCGATGTCAGCGAAGCGAAAGTTTTACAATCACCAGGAAAAATATACAACCAATGGTAAGTGTCACTTGAGTTTTTTTTATTGGTACTAAGTTTCGAGAGTAAATGGCTGAAGTTGTAATCCTCCTTTCTTAAGTTTTTGTCTGTCTTCTGTCCTTGGGTTAAGTCATACATATGTATGTACGTATTCGGTGGCATTTTGCATCTTAAATCGATTAAACAGTTTAAGAGGGGAGTTGCTATTCTTTTTCTAATTTTTATGATTCTGCCAGTCCCGCTTTAAAGAAACGTTCCGGTGTCGGATTCCGCCAAAGATTGTCCATCGCTATCGTCAACTTACCGCCAGTTAAAGTCCTAGCAATACAGGCAAAACCAAACCTTCAAAGACTCTTCCACCTAAACAACATCGGTTCTGAATGTCTCTCCGAAGGTCACCTCAAAATGCTTGCCCTTTTGCTACGAAGCAGTGAATTCAGCATGACATTGGACGATATCCTTCCCAAGAACTTCTTGAATTTTCTCAGAGAAACTGAAATTGTCGAAATCCCTTCGACTTCTGAATTTTGCCAGTGTCTTCCAAGCAGAGCTTCTTGCTCTTCGAGAAGCCTGCCGTGTGCTGAAAGAGTGTCCAATACCCATCTACAGGACTGCTATCTTCTTTGGCAACCCAGCCGCTATCAAAGCTATTGATTCGGCCACTACATCCTCAAAACTGGTAAAGCAATGCCAGGAAGAACTGAACCAACTTGGGGTCCGGTGCAGAGACACTCTCACCTGGGTTCCAGGCTATAGTAAAATTGAAGGCAACGAAAGAGCTGATGACCTGGCCAGACGGGGATCAGCCCTTAACGACTCACTAGCGGAAGTTGTTAATATCCCGCTGGAAGCTGTTAAGGGTAATATTCAACACCACTTTCTACAGACGGCCAATCAAGCGTAGAATAGGCTTAACACCTGCGTCATATAAGCGAAGATTTGACCCGGTTACAACGAACAAAAAACCAACGAGCTAATAAGCAGATCAAGACCAGATATTGCAAGAATTGTAACCGCTAGCACAGGGCACAGGCCAAGAGGAGACCTCGCAACCAAGCTAGGTTTCCCCCATAACACTTTCCATTGCAGTTGCAAAGATAACAGCGAAAAGGAATCTCTGCATCATTTTTTGTGTAAATGTCCGGCCCTAGCGAGGGTCAGGCAGCGCACTCTAGGCGCTGATTTGTGAACTAATCCTTTTCCTTAATTTCACAGGTTGGATTTAAATATCTTCGTCTGTCAACCTATAACATCTGCAAACCACCAGGTCAAATGAGTTGTGGGGTCCAAACGGCGCATACCAGCGCGAATTGGGTTCTTGAGGAACCCCCACCTCTACCTACCTACTGCTTGAATCGAAACTAAACGGTGAATATTACCACTGAGGGACGACTGGAAACAAAATTTAAAGTCCCTTGGAGCACGACCAAATATGGTATACGGATGGCTCAGACATGGACAGTAGATCTGGGTCTGGAATATTCGATGAGTCGTCTAGCACTAGGTAGGTAGGTAGGTGGCGTGGCGGTCACACGTAAGCCAAGAAGGCCCTTTGTGGTACCACATGGATCAATACCCTGAATCGCGCCACTTCATTGGAACCATTTGGAGCTCTTGATGAAGCTGAGGATACTTTTGACGTCAGTATGTGATAGTTCGCCCAAGTTATCGAAATGATAGGCTCCCAGATTGAGCTTCCTTCTTTGAGATAGGGCAGGACAAGTGCAGAGAAAATGGAGGATCGTTTCCTCCTCCTCCTCGTCTCTACAGCTCCTGCAAAAGTCATTTGAAAAGAGGCCTATCCTTCTGGCATGAAGGCCAATGGGACAATGGCCAGTGAGAACACCAATAACGGTGCTAATGAGCGACCTGTTGAGCAAGATCAAACTGTTAGATCGGGTGAGATTTAGCGTGGGCCAAATCTCCCTGGAGGTGCGGCATGTGGTGCCGTTGCTCCATCTTTGGTTTGTCTTACTGATCGCGTCGTGCTCTAAGAGATGTTTACATGTAGCGAGTGGAATACCCACATTCCTTCGTTCCGGAAGAATGTCTAGAGTAAGGATATCACATTTTACTTAACCCAGGATAAGGCTTCGTTGATCGCCATGATTTCCGCCTGAAAAACGCTACCGTGGTCCGGGAGACGGAAGCAGATGATCAGGTTAAGCATATCGGAGAAAACACCACCTACCACTCCGTTTTTGGTTTTGGAACCATCGGTGTAGAGATGAACGGAATGATCGCCTCTGGCGTCACCGCTCTCCCACTCCTCTCGGGAAGGCATGGAAGTCCGGAAGTTGCGGTTGAAATTCAACTTGGACGGTGTATAGTCGGTGTTTTCCGGAATGAAAGTTAGGGGATCTAAGATCGAGGAATGGCCAATATGGTTGTTTGACCATTGGGAGGAGGCTTGTAGACTAATGGCTGCGCAAGCAGCTGACTATCTAGAGGTAGTAGATGTAGGAGCACGTCAAATGCTGCGGATGGGGTGGTTCTTAGTGCTCCGCTAATGCAACTGTATGCTGATCTTTGCGCTTTCCCAAAAAGATTACGGTGTAAGGCTCTATCTAGGGCCGTCCACCAGACGATCACACCATACATGAGTAAAGGTCTGACAACGGACAGTACGTGGTATGAAGTTGCAATCCCCACTACTTACCAATCGCTTTTTTGTAGCAGTAGAGCGCTACGGTGGCTTTTTTAACGCGTTCAATAGTGTTGGCTTTCCAGTCTAATTTACTGTCCAGAATGAGACCCAGAAATTTGGCTTTGTTTGTAAAGAACAGGCGGATGCCGTTTAGAGAAGGAGGGTCTATTGGAGGAATCTTATACTTCCTGGTGAGGAGGACTTGTTCGGTTTTTCCGGGGTTAACCCCCAGATCGCTTTTAGCTGCCCATCTTAAGGATAGAGAAGGCGTTTTGAAGAAGTTCACTAAGAGTGCTAGGGAATTTGCCGGAGATAGCCATCGCAACGTCATCTGCATAGGCAATCACCAGCAGGAAAGGGGGACAGAACACCACCTTGTGGCGTACCGCAGCTCACGGATCTGCGGGCCGAGGAATTTGCCCAGCTTGGTACTAATTGTTCTGCCTGTGAGCAGTTTTTCAATTAAAAGTCTGAGCGAGGCATCGACTCCTAGGTCCATGAGTGCGTCGGTGATCGCTTCTGATTTGACGTTATTGAAGGCGCCTTCGATATCCAAAAAAGCAACCATGATGAACTATTTAACGCTAAGTGCACTAACGTATTAGTTGGTCTGTGCTGATACGCAACCAAAGATATGTAGCATCAATCGGCGTATAAGATTAAACTTGCTTCCTTATACCATACCATGGCAACATATTCTCCTAAAGCCACTGAACTCAGCCAGGATTAAATCAAAACTGGTTCAAGAGGCAGTCAAAATGCTTGTGGAACTAAACTGCCAACAAAGGTCACATTGGCAATGGAACTACGAACTCACTGGCCAAGATTGGTGGATCAACATCTCTTACTGGCTCCCCACACTATCCCAGAGTTTCTTCTGAATGTGAGCAGGAGCCAACTTAAAACCCTAACCGGCATCCTTAATGGAATAGTAAAGTTGGAACAACAAACAGACGTGCTACGTCTGGAAATAGCAAACAGGACAGAATTCGCGCTTTCCAAATTGTCAATACTCTGTCTTTGTCTCAGTCTTTTGCCTGTTCAACAAAATGTACAAAACCGATGCAATTTTCCCTTATATTTCTCAAGAAACAAACACCTTCTTCTTGTTATTTTCAAAAGCTCTTTCATTTATTCTCGTTTTACTCTTAATTTACTGCAATTCAAACAAATTAATGTTTCCAAAGACAACATCGTTTCAGATTGTGGTTCCCGACCTGCTCGCCGACAACCACGCACCACCAACAGTAGCCCCAAAGGCAACCAATTCTTCTACAACGATCGAATCCCGAAAATCATAGCAGGCTCACCAACAAAAGAGGGTCAATTTCCATGGCAGGCCTCGCTCGAACTGCTACACCCGTCGATGGGATTCCTCGGCCATTGGTGCGGTGGAGTTCTAATTCATCAATACTGGATCCTGTCGGCCGCACACTGTGTACACAAGTGAGCTCACACTCCCATCAATCCTTCGCCAAAGTAAATAAATGTTATTCTCTTGCAGCGATCTCTTCAATTTGCCATTGCCACCGCTGTGGACGGTGGTCCTGGGCGAATACAACCGCGTCGTTGAGTCTGGCTACGAACAACGTATTCCTGTGGAAAAAATCGTCCTCCACAAGAGCTATCACAACTTCCTGCACGACCTCGTCCTGATGAAACTCTCAGTACCTGCTGATTTGACCAAAAAGTCAAATATCCGTCGCATCTGCCTGCCATTCATTTTCGATGAAAAAGCCCAGTCCAGTCTGGAGTCATCATCGTCGCTGGAGGACCACGAAGTCGACACCTGGAACTTACTGGACAAAATGGATAACTTCCTGCGGAGTGTGCAAACACGACAGCGCAATATCACCCTGCCCAGCATGAAGGAGCTGCTGACAACGAAAATTATGAGCCGCCTCAGGATTAGTAACGGCCGAACGGGCAGAATGCTCAACCCTCCCGCCAGGCGACGAAATGACAAATTCATGCGGGGCCACATCGACGATTACACCGATTATGAGTCAGGAGCGACGTTGTCCCATGACAATGATGAATCGGAGGCGAAGCATCCCCCCGCCCAGAACGAGTACAAGGATCTGCCGTTTATTGATTGCGTAGCAACCGGATGGGGTAAATCGAACATTACCGGCGACTTAACGGATATACTCCTGAAGACGAATGTGCCGCTTCACAACAACGGCAGGTGAGTGCTGCCAGCATTATAAGTGTTATTAAAACTAATTGGAACCCATCGTTTGTCCTCCGCAGATGCAAAGACGCCTACGGCAGCTTTGTAAAAATCCACAGAGGCCACTTGTGCGCCGGCAAGCTCAACGGCAAGGGTGGAACATGTGTGGTGAGCCGTCATACAATACTTTTCCCTCATGAATTTAATTAATTCCCGCATTAATTAGGGCGACTCCGGAGGACCTCTTCAGTGCCGCGTTACAAGGAACGGACCATGGATACTGGCCGGCATTACCTCCTTCGGATCTGGCTGCGCCCTCGAAGGATTCCCCGACGTCTACACGCGGGCCTCCTACTACATGAAGTGGATAAGTGATACCATTCGATCGGAATGAGCTTTTTTTATGTTTAACATTATTTATTTAACTTATTTGTTATTGTTACATGTTTATCACTATAGCGTTTTGTTTTTTTTTTTTTACACAAAAAAGTACAAATATAAAAAATTAAAAAAAAAAAAAAAAAAAAACGAAAAGAAAACCCTATGAACCACCAAAAGTCAAACTCACAAGCCAATCCAACCCCAAGAATTGAGTTCACTTAAATTAGAAAATATCACAGCATAGCTTTGTCCTTGACGTCCTTGGTCCCTCGCTTATCGTTTCTTGTGTCGTTCATGTTCCGCTGTTGGTAGGAAAATCGTGCAGTCTTCTTATTTCTCTGGCTTAAATCCAATTCCACGTGCGCGTCTTGTTCAATTCTCCTCCGTCTGCACTTCGGTTAGACTTTGTAGCTGCTCGGCATCCTCTTCGTCAGCGAATTTACTCATTTCCCTCTTAATTAGTGGATACAGATACACCCCTGAGTATCGGCGGATTTCCAATTTCTGGTCGATATCTCGTAGCGGTTTGATTGGTTTCTGCACACAGAGCAGCAGGAGGGAGGCAAATCCCAAGGTGGCCACCCCTGCAGCGCCCATGAGAATGGCGAAACCCATTTGCACGTAGGGGCAAACGTTGAAGAGTAGCTGCAGCAGTAGTATCAGATCTGGGGTAAGCTTCTCCACACCCTGCAAGGACAATAAAAAAAAAAAAAAACCGTGATGAGTAAATGGCAAGAAAAAGTGCCGAACGCAAATTGTGGGTAATTTGATAGGGACGACGTT
Source organism: Matsumyia berberina (assembly GCA_917880715.2). Taxonomy (NCBI): domain Eukaryota; kingdom Metazoa; phylum Arthropoda; class Insecta; order Diptera; family Syrphidae; genus Matsumyia; species Matsumyia berberina. Next base: position 4,727,514 of record OU862872.1, read on the forward strand.
TTGAATTGAAAATGGTTACGGGGTGTCCTCCACCGGAACCGTAGCCTCAAATGGACTGGAGGTGTTCTCGTGATGCTGCTCTTCGTTTTCATAAATTTTCAAAAGCAATTCACAGGCTATTCTCAGACACAATCGCCGTCGTCGACGGCAAGGATGAACGCGAACAAAGAGGAAGTGTGAAAGGTGCAAGTGGAAATTGGCGGTTAATTTGTTTTTATTATTGTTGAGGCCGTTGTTTCTATTTAGGAGGTTTTTCCTTGAAAATTCGAAAATAAAACGCCAATTTAGGGCGAAGCGATGGTTCCGCGGGGGAGAGATTTCGCCCTGAAAGTAACTCATTTTTTTCGGTTAAGTATCTCGTCAGAGTTAATGGGAGGTTGAAATAAGTGGACTTTAAACTTTTATGGGGGGAAGAAGGAGGAGAAGGAGAGGGTAATATTGATCGGGCAAGGATGGTGAGGGCCGAAATTGTCTTGAGGATTGAAATTACACTAATGTGAAATCGAAACTGGGGAGCTCGTACATAGTATTTATAATGTTCTGAAGCGCATTATGAAATTTCTGTCTGCGGTAAGATTGGTTTCTTAGGAAAGGGGAATGAATAAATTGATTCTGGCCTTGGAAAAATGGTTGCGGGCAATACGGGAACATTTTGGAATAGAACGAAAAGATTGCTAGAGCGCCAGCCATTCATTGACTGGAATGGTATGGAACCTTCCCTTTTTATTGCCTACTTTGGAGAAGTTTTTTAATGACAAATTTTACTATCGTTCGCAAGTCGAATAGTAGTTTCGCAGAAAATCTTTAGCTCAGCAATCCAGCGCAATAACCACCGAGCTACAACAACCAGAAAGAAGACTGCTTCTCAAAATAAATCACTGTACTGAAAAGCAGTCTACTACAATGCTTGAAAAGACTCTTTTCAGAATCAATTTTATTTCATAACTAGCTGATACCCGCGACTCCGTCCGCGTGGAAAAAAATTACATTATACCCAATGTGATTGCCCGGCTTTCAGGAAATTGATAATTAAGTACAGACTTTCAATTCCTCATATTACCTCCTTGTAAATAACATTCCTGATTTTTCTTTCTGAGAAAACGATCATTTAGAGGCAATAATCATTTAAAGGCAACAATCATTGTTTAAATGGCAACAATCATGTTGGAAAAAACACACTTAAGCAGAAGCAACACACGATCACGATTTGCGATCGATCCGATGTGCTGCTGGCTGAATGGCGCAGGTCAGTGGTTTTCTATGGACACAAATAAATGGCTGTTTCCTAAGAAAGTATGCATTTTTAGAAATAAAAATTAAGCCTATATGTTAATTCAGGATACGGACTACTTACTCACGAAGTTTAATGCAAATCCGTTTAGCTGTCTAGGCGATACGTTGGAACAAGCATTTAATCTAAACATCCAAACTTTCAAAATTATAATATTAGTAGGATAGGATAGGATAGGATAGGATAGGATAGGATAGGATAGGATAGGATAGGATAGGATAGGATAGGATAGGATAAGATAGGATAGGAGTAGGATAGGATAGGATTGGATAGGATAGGATTGGATATGATAGGATAGGACGGGAGTAGAATAGGATAGGATAGGATAGGATTGGACAGGAAAGGAAAGTAGGATAGGACAAACATGCAAACATCTAAACATCCAAACATCCAAACTTTTACAACTATAATATTAGTAGGATAAACTTCATTTGATCTGTGTGTAACTACTTTCGTCGAGCAGTTCATCACAGAGAATGAACGTTAAATTCTGAGGCTCTATCGGGAACTAGAAGAAGCAAAACCAAGTTAACATGGGGTCTGACATATCTGGTAAATAGACAAAGCTGAAACTATTCTTGTATTACAAGCCTTAGATTCCAACGGTGTTTCAGACGAAAATTCTTGAAGGGTTGTTGCTAGTCCGCTAAGTAATTATATTCCCTACAGTCATCTTTGATGCGACGCTGTTGGATTAAAAGTATTAAGGGCATATTTAACAGCTGAATACAGCTTCGAGAGAGTAAAGCCCTTACGAATGCAGACCCTTGTAAGTGTAAGCTCTGATTACAGCAGCATAATGAAAATTAACTCTAACCACTCACGGGAACTGAATACCCCTATTCCGGACCGAGGATAACATACTGAGGATCAGTAGGCGCGTTTCCCAGCATATTTCAAGCAGAAGTGTACGCAATTGAAAGACGCGCTCAATTCAACCTCAACGGGAGGTATCGTGAATAAAGTAACGCAATACTGTCAGAAAGCCAGGCAGTCATTAAGGTACACTGGAATCGAGGATAACGAGAGAGTAGATGAACTGGCAAGGAAAGGATCGGAGAGACAACCCATAGGTTCACAAAAGCTAAAAGAAAAGCTGGAACAAGAAAGAACAAAGTTATGGACTGAGCTTCCTAGTCTGGGTTAGGCTCAAAAACGAACGGTCAACATGGCCAAGAAGAAGCTGCGTGTACTCCCAGGATTCCTGACGGTCCAATAAATATGCGTATGAGCAGATTAGAGCTAGAAGGCAATGAGAACTGCAGATTCTGCGATACTTACTCGCAGCAGAAGGACTCACCTAGGGACGTATATATCTACTATCTGACGAAGACCTTCCCCCCCAAAGTCTACTTGAGATACTCCAATTTGTCAGAGCCATTGGAATGGAGGATAGGTTTTAACTCAAGTATACATTGACCAGACCCCCTAGGTAAGGGGCCCACAATAGATTTATCCTGGTCGCAGTGCTATCTATTCCCCTAGTCTACAATCTACAACCCTTGCCAATCGTCGTAACACATTTAAAGGACTAAGAAGTCTTGACGTAGATAAAACCCTCATCAATTCAATTCCCCTGAAGCATAAATCATCATAACTATCATCATCATTTTCTGAATGGCCCGTATGTGTGATTTAGGGTGCTTAAGTGAATCCCCCATACCTCTCGACCTTCCGCCGTTAACTCTTAAATATCAAGAATTATCTTCATACAGACAGAGATGAGATTCCTGACTTGGTCCAACTATCTCATCCCAGGAAATATTTGAATAAAATGTTCGTTGATTCATTTCTCTCTCCTTTCAGAAACGAAGAGTGGAGCAGAAAAATTTCATAAAACTCATACATCGCGTTATACATATGTACAAACATACAAAGAAATCGATTTAGTAAAAAGTTCAAGAATGGCAAAGATAGGCAGAGCGGGTCGGCCCAAAAGGTTTTCGAATCCACACACCCCTGAAGGACACAGAAAGGAGAACCTTGGCTAAGGTGGCGCGAACAGTTGAAAGGAACATCAAAAAAGAGACGGAGATGGAAACAGATAGCTAAAGCACAGGTCATTACCTCACAGTACGACCACCTGAAACAAAGTAGCAGCCAATGCAACGTTTAGTAATTAACTTTAAAGTATTCGTAAATGAATACTAGAAATTTCGAGACCAAGTGCCCTCAAATCGGTTGTGAAGTTATTGGCTTCCTTAGACACTGTAGAATCCATGCCACTAACTTTAAGAGAATAATATCGAAATGTGCAATTAATCAAAACTAATTAATAGAGAATATAATCTTCAATAGATTCAAAGATCACACACCCTGTAACCCATAAATTTACAATTACGTAAATTGATCAATGTGAATATTAACTAATGACTTATTTATAATTATTATAAAACTATTACTCACAATATCCAACCAAAATATCGGCAGCGCCATGTTCTGAAACACACTCATCTCCGAGTTGAACTTGATGTCACCCATTAGAAGATTGAGCTGGAAACGCGTAAAAACTCTCATCGGTACACCAAGTTGCTGTAATTATACAAACCATGTAATTAATTAGTATTACTTGCATGAACGATAATTACAACTCGTTATAAAAACATAAACCCTTCGATGTTAATTATAGACCCGACTTGACCCCAATTCGACGTTAAGCTGGCAACAAAAATCAACTTAACAATTCAAGTGGTGCGTTTCCAATTTGATTTGCATTGCATACGGTCTGAAACTTCCTTTCTACCAAGAATACCATGAAAGAGGTACTACACTTACCGGTTGGATAACAATCTCTGTGCCATGTTTAGCAACATCAGGCTTCAGGCCTTCTATGTTGTTAAATAAAGTTGGGTCCCCATTGAAGAAATGTGGAAATGACAAGGCGCTTGGAATGTCTAAAATTTAAAATGTTTTCCTTGTAATTGTAGTAATGTTTACTAATGGTGTACCTACTGTAATAACAAGGTGTTATCTTTCCTAAACCCCTCTTTAGGCACATTTTGTCCTTGCAAAAGCAGGCAGTTTGTGGATCGGACGCGTTTGTGTCAAATGCGTTTTCGGCCAACTTGAAGAAATAGGCATCAACGCCATCTAGTGAACCTGAAATTGAAAAATAAAAATTGTAAAAGTTGAAGTTATTTTTTTTTTTATTCAAGAAGGGTAATTGAGAAAAATGTTGCAGTCTACAGGTTGCACCTGTAAAGAGAAGCACGCAAAGTGGTTAGGTATGCACTCTCATGGTATTACCAGAGACAAGAAGATCGTTTGTATTATCATACAACCTTGAGACCTACTGCAGCTCGCATTGAGCAGCTCAGCAAGATTGTCGCATGTGGAAGCTTTCAAGGAAAACTCCCTTTTAAAAGAGGGTTCCACACATGTACAGAGTTGCGTTGTCTCCGTCGCTGTAGCTCCTGCAGAAGTGATACGCTAAGAGGGGATACTGGGCGAAAGTCCTATAATTCCCTCGAATATACTTAGTATACAGTGTACTCTCTCATAAGCGGACACCGACGGTTCCGAGAAAATTATAGTAAGGAGAGAGTACACTGTACATACGTAGAGCGATATCGAATAACTCGGCCATTTAGTTAAATACGATCGGAGAAAGCCGAGATGGCACTTCCAGGATGAGGAGCTTACAGAATCAGCACTCACCACATGAGCACCAAAGATCTGCCACCTGATCCATGCAAAGACCAGACATCACAAAAGAAATGATCCAAAGTATAGTCGCCCTCTCCACAGGCGTCGCTTAAGCCAAACACATTCAAAAGCTTGAGAACAGCGAAATATCCCTTTAGAACGCCAATGTTGTCCACAGTCTCTTCTACTGAGTGACAGCAAGAATGCCGCTTATTTCTTACAGACGTTCGGGAGCATTCGTTAAGTCTGCCTGCATCCTAGAGAGCCGTGCCACACACTATTGGGGTTGTAGGAAACCCAAAGGTCCTGCCCGAAAACGCGGGAAGATCCAACGCAGGTTCAAGTCCTCAGAAATCATCCTCTGAGCCTGTCTTGCAATCTAAAGAGAGATCCAAGTGTGACCTGCAGACAAGAGTCAAAGAGTTCAGTCTTACAACCGAATTCAGAGAGTTCTTGCATTCTCGAACTCTTTTGGAACTGGTAAAAAGGTTGAGCAAGGCTTTAAGCGCAGCCTGGCTATCGGTGCAGACGCAGATGCTCCCTCACCGTATTTTTAACATATAGTCCGTGGCCATTGGGATGCCAAAAGTGTCTGTTTGGAAAACAGAGGCATGCTTGGCTAACAAGTAATGAAATCTGGGAGTCTGGCTCTCCAGGAAGACACCAGCAGCGGACAAATGACTGGGTTTGGGGCCATCCCTGGAGATTCAACTAAAACCCGGTCCAAGCTAAGGCTCTGGCCGAAGTCAGTCGTGAGCGCAAGGAAAGTCGACTTAAAATTTGCATAGCAACCGACATATCCATGGAATCAGGGTCGTAGGAAGGTCTAAAAGCGAAGAAGGCTGCGGCACTGCGCGAAGGCGAGCCCGACGGCAGACGAACAGCCTTGGAGTCTATGAAATCGGAATGGCAAAATAGGTGGAACATCACAACGAAGGGGCGATGGACGTATAAACTGATCCCCAACATTGATTAATGGTCTAGTAGAAAGCAGGGAGAGGTAAACTACCACCTAACGCAATTCCTATCAGGGCATGGCTGCTTTCAGGAGTACCTTTACAAGTACAAGCATGTGGATGACTCATTCTGCCAACACTGTGAAGGGAAAGCCCAGAACGCCGAGCATGTGCTGATGGAGTGCGAAAACTACACGCGTACTAGAACCATCCTAGAGAGATAAATTGGAGCCCAATTGACCCCAAGAGGTCTAATCAGATATATGCTGGAAACGCGCGAAGACTGGGAGACTACAACAGCAACAGCGAATAGAGGAAAGAGCAGCGAGAAACCAACAAACTACTAGCAGTTGAGAAGGAGACGATAAAATGTCAAACCTGCCCCTGCGAAGGAATGCCTTGACTGGCGGTGCTGCAGGGGCCAAACCAGAGACAGAGCAAGAAAGAGGTGTTTTTTTAGCACGTAGAGATGCAGGAGCATGGAGTCGGGCATCACTCCCGGCACGGGTCAAAGAGTATCCATCAAAACTCCAGTGCGGATGATACCACAAATCTCCCCATCTAAGATGAGAAATTGTTTTGATAGTAGATACAGCCCATGATGGATCAGCGCATCTGAAGCAGCGGCAGACGTACTCGGAACAGCTCCCGCGCAGCCGAGACAAACCGTTCTTTGCGTACTTACATGAAACCCCCTTTGTCACAGCCGTCTAGTTTCAAAGGATATTTTTCGGTGACAAGCGTCATGTACATATTTGCTTGATATTTGTGAACCTTCCACTTCTTTGCACTTATGGTAAATAGAATGACAAACAGGTCAGTTTCCTAAAGCTATAATAGAAAAAACCAGGACTCCAAACACCTTACGACTGCTGGTCAAAAGCAATTTCCACCCCCTATCGCATGCTCTCCTACGTTCACTATGACGCACGTAGTTTTCAATCATTTACCACTTAAACCACATGCCAAGACTTCTTATTTCAAGTTTACAACAACACCCCCTTCAACTTACCAGGATGTGAATAAATAATCGGCAGCGTCCGGCAGAAAGCCTTACGATACACCCTGAACGTTTCACCCTGTGACATATGCTTTGGAAGTAGTGTACCGTCAAATGATCCCTGCAACGTGTTACACTCTGTATTCCTGCAAAATGAAAACTCAGTTCATAAGTCACATCAACAAACAATTTGAAAACAATTCGTTTTACTTACACCGACCCCTCTTGGTAGCCCCAGTTTTTCAGTCCTTTCAAACCATTCCAATTGTCTATGGAAAAGTCCCTCACCAATGGCTCATAGTTATCGAATTCATAATCTATGTACGGCGAATTGGGAGACGAACCCTCCTCATCGCCAGACTGCTTTTTGCTACCTGGCTTCTTTGGCAGATTAATTGTCACCAAATTGCTACCCTCATCGAACATCTGTCAAGAGCATTTAATGTACACAATTAGAAAACCCTTTTTGGACTCAGGACTCACCGCAAAATGCCATTAGGCCCACTTACCCGGTCGAGGAGTCCAAACTTTTGGAAATTTATTACACTTGGCACCAACTTCGAGGCAATGTTTACCAGGGGATCCTCATAGCCCCACAGATACTCATGAACATTGATTTTCAACATAACTTGCGCATCGAATCGTCGTACCATCGTTCGCACGGCAAACGCCACAAATATCGAAAGACTCGAAGCTGCCGCCGTCAACCCCATGTAGGGGATGTTCGGTGCGATAATCATGTCAGTGTGTGGGTCGCCGATTGACAACTCCCGAATGAATGTCACCGTTCGCACTGGAACGAAGGTGAGTGTGTTATTCGCATTAAATGTGGCATTCTGATTCTCCAGGCTCTCCTTATACACATACGGACCGACCTCTTCCAGTTTCAGTTTTCCATCGAGCCCCTTCACGAACCGGTCATAGTTGGTCACATTGAACATGAACACTTTGATAAACACATCGAGTGGTGGTTTCTGCCACAACCTATACAAGAAGGATCCTTCGAACATTGTTAGTTTCTGGAAAAAAAAAAACAGTTACTTGAGCACCGGAAGGCTGGCATAAATTTACATACATAATCGGCCACCATTTGAACTGGATTCAGAACGACGATTAGAATTGCGACCCCAAGCATACCCAAGCCGATGGCAGCGCATTTTAAAATTCCTGCAAATAAAAAAAATAAAAAAACTCATAAAAGCTGCGATTTTCCTTTGATTGTACTTCAGATACGTCAGTCAGTTTGCATTAATTCACTTTTAATTGGCTTGACGGCGAGCAATTCAATATTCACTGGCAATGCCAACGGTCAGATATGACACTTAATTGTTGCAAAATGCAAATGTATTACTGCAATTGGAATCATTTTTACATCAACGCCTAATGTAAACTACATGATTGTAGACGCCATTAGATTTAATGCCTACAGTGGCTGGAAAGGTCAGGACCTCAGTTCCTAACAACGCATTAATTATTAAGTGATATAATGACAGCTTATGACGGTTGTTTAGAACGGTGTTAATTATGATAAACATGGGTTTTTTCTTTGGAACAGGATATGAATGAAAGCATAATATTCTATGATGGATGCATTCTTGATGCCTGCGAATTCTTGTTTTTCACAGAAACCGAATGAAGTCATTTGGTCAAAACTCAAACAATGGCGCTACGGTTCAGGGGAACTTGGGCCTCAATCAAAGCCATAGCTCATTCAAGACTTATTTTCTTCGCGGACTAAGCCAAAAGGCATCTATCAAGGCTCTATGGGGCCTCAGACATGCCTATTAGGCAATGTCCTTTAGCACACTGCGACCGAAAAGATCTTTTGTGTCAAGTAAGTTCTCTTACAGGTAAAAAGGTTTTGAATAAAATAGGGGTCATGGAGGAACCTGCCGGATATCTGTTTGATTGTGGAGGTGGATCCCCTGCCTGCAACGAGCTATGGAGGGATATTCGCACAAAATATGCTCTGCAGTTTCTTGCTCTTCCAAGCAGAGTCAGTACATATCCGATGGGCTGATGCACAACTTGCACATACGTGAGTTGGCATCACTTTTTTTAAGTGTACAAATGTATTCTCTTCTCTTGTTAAGGGGTTGGTGAACTTGTTGAATTAGCATAGTCCTGGAGTAGAATTATGTTTATTGAGTTTTTCATTGAACTCCCATGAATTGCGTTCCAGCTTGACGTGGCTTGTAAATAAACCATATTTGGCTTCTTGTCAACACCAACAGCGGCAATGGAAACCATGCTATGTAAGTCTCGTTCCGCTGGATCTGTACTGCAGCAACACGGCAGCTAAAACTGCCTTGAGACTAAGAGAGAGCCGACAGTGGAAATCAGCTCCCTACGGTCACGCCTCAGTGCTGTCTCGTTGGAGAAATGCCGACAGACCGACAGAAACAGATCACATAATCCAGACGCTGGCATTTGACAGGAAATTTAATAACAGAATTCCTGACAGAGATGACTGGTGGAACAACAAAGTTACCAATTAAAAGGAGCTGGCCTTCTACACCGACGGTTCCAAGATGGATGTTGGTACAGGCTCCGGGGTCTACTGCAAGGCCCTAGGAATAAGCCAGTCCTTTAGAATAAACGACGACTGCAGCGTCTTCCAAGCCGAAATCACAGCCTCGACAATTGTCCAAAATAGGGGCATCACCGCGAAGACTATCACAATCTATATCGACAGCCAGGCAGCCGTAAAGGCTCTGGAGTCTGCGATAACTAGGTCTAGGCTTGTAAAAATCTGTAAAGAGCATTTCGATGAAACATCGAGAGCCAATACGGTGACCCTATGGCATATGGATATCCCAGGTAACGAAAGAGCTGACGAATTGGCACGAAGGGGGGCAGCGCTGCATGCCTCACAGGCTCCCCCCTTTGCCAGAATTCCAATAAGCTTGTTAAAAAGGTATATTGATGACGAGGCCATAAGTCGAGTCAATGCACGGTGTATCCAGCTAGATACATGTGCAACAGCTAGAAGCCTATGGACGAGTTACAATAGGAAGAGATCTCTGTCTCTGGTCAAACTAAGACGTCGTGAGGCGAGGATAGTCTCTGGCATCATTACTGGGCACTGTGCAATTGGTATTCATGCGGAACGCCTCGGTATACATCACAACGACTATTTCAGCAGCTGCAGGGATGAGGAGGAGATCGAATCTGTCCGACACCTGCTGTGTGAATGTCCTGCCCTCGCCAGTAGAAGAATGAGGACTCTTGGTAGTTACTTCTTCAACGGAACTGGAAGACTTGGGTGACATCGGGCTGAGGGACCTCCTGATATTCATTTCTTTATCTGGGCGGTCTTAAATCAGCGGTTTCCAACCCCTTTTCTCTTTACAGGTTCCCGGAGTTAAATTGGAAGATGGGCACAATGGATCCTTTGCTGATCTAAGTGAGCAGTGACAATGTCACAAGGCACCCATTAACCGAACCTAATCTAACCTCGTCTGGCGAGCTCATCTGCGATCTCATTGCCCCCAATTTCCTTATGACTTGAAACCTCGTAAATGGTGATCTTGTTGAAGAGAGCTACATACTTGTTGAAGAGAGCTACATACATATACATGTAGTGGCTTAAGAATGGTTGAGCATCTCCGGGCAAGTTTGAAATCAAAGCGAAAAGATCTTAAAGCTTTAATTGCTTCCTGACTGTCGGAAAAGATTAGGATCTGTTTTTTCTTCCGAAGGTTGGCTATGAAGCACAGAACATAATTGCATACATATATTTCAGCTTGAAAGACAGATATAGAGCACCCGTGCCGGCACCATCCTCTGTTTTTGCTCCGTCGGTATATCACACCTATTGGGAGTTGTTAGTGACCGGTCTGTCGTTATTTCATACTGTGCGGTTGAGGATGATTTGGTTAAACGAGAATAAGAAGTTGATCCCGGAGGGCATGAATTGATACAGATGGCCGGATTCGAAAGAATCGTTATCACTGAGATGTCTTGTGAAGCTTCATGATGGACGCTGTAGCCGAACTTAGAAGATTACTATGTAAAGGAGGGAGGCCTAAGAGGGCTCCCAAGGTTATTGTCGGGCAAGTCCGCATAGCGGATGGGATGTCGGTGCAGGCAAGCCTTTGCATTTTTTAAAGAGCATTTTGAACCGAGTATTGCCCCAATTTGTTCCACCACGCGAGTGATGCATTAAGATTAAGATTGTAAGTAGACGTGGGATCATGTCTTATCACTGCGACCACCGGCGGGTCTATTGTGATTTCCTCCAATTAGAGCTCGCCTGAATTTGAGATTCGAGATGAATCCACAGAGCGACTGGCAGATATATCCTCCCTATCATGGTAAAATTTGTCTAAATTACTATGACGTGTTCTGATTAAACAGTTAGAGTAACAGTGAATGTCTAAGAAATAAGTTCCTCGGACGGCACTTTTTCGAGGACATTGAAGAATTATCAGATACGCCGGTGGGCCAAATAATGAGATTCATCAGATCCACAGGGTGGTTTGTATCACAGTAAGTTGATCAGGTTCTACTAATATTATATATATGTATGGAACTAAGTATTGGGTAGCGTTCTTACGGGTAAGGGACACTCTCTTCCCCCAATGGGTATCACAATGGGTCTGAATTGACCTGAGTGTGGCGAATGGTTCTTCCTTTCGCCTGCCCACTAACCTAACCTAACCTAACAGTGAATGTGTTCTGCTGATTCCTTGTCTTCGTTGCACATTCTGCATCTGTTGTCTTACACCATTCCCATAGTCGTTAGGTGTTTTTTTGATTCGACAGCCTTCCGTTAGGAAGCCTGTGATCATTCGAACCTAACTCCTGGTTAGTCCTAAGAGTTGTTTCGTTCTGGTATGGAAGGATTTTTACATGAACCTTTTGGCTTGTCTATTACCTTTAGTGTTCTTCCAGTAATGGTGAGTTCTGCTTTTTAGCCAGTTTTTAATGGAGCATTTTGCAGTGCTGATTGTCAATCCACAGAATGGTCTTGGCATCATGAAGATTGATGCAGATCCTTTCTAGCTAGAAAGTCAGCTATTTCATTGCCCACATGCCCGCTGTGTCAAGTGATGCATACATAGTTCTATCCATCTCGAATGTCAATATTCAGTTTTTGTTTTATTAACGTCATTGTCGCAGTTTAGCTGGTATAACTATCGGTATAATTATCGGGTTGTTAATATGCCAATTTAAATCCTTTACTCAATGCTAGGACAGTTGGTGAGTCCTATTTCTCAAGGATCAAACAAACACTGTAGATCATTCCTCAGTTATACACTCGCCTGAATAGATTTTAGAAATGAGTTGGTATATGCTCTCTACGAAGTCTACATGTCATATCAGCAGCGTTGCCAGACGTTCGAAATATTTCCCAGATTTGGTACTTTTTCTAAAATAAACCCCCGACATTTTTTTACTTAGTTTTCATGAACGTTTTTAATTTATTTTATACGTGGAAATTAAGAAATTTTATTATTTTCAAAAAGTTTAAAAGCAATAAAAAAATGAGTGAGTTTTCGAAAATAACTACAAAATATGATTGTCATCGTCTTCATTTATGTTTCTGGAATAAATTTATCCAAAAACAAAACGAATGAAAAATAAAACAAATGCAAGACAAAACAATTTCAAAGCAAAACGAAAAATAGGCAAGTCTTTCATTCCCCTCGACTGTGGAAAAAAGAGCAAAAGTTATCGACAGAATGTGGACTTTCGCGAATGCAACAGTGTGCGTGTGTGCTGTATGTTTAACATGGACTTAATACTTTAAAACACTTTACCATTGAGGATACCGTGAGTCTGTGGTTAGTGCTTTGGACTACTAAGCGAGCGTTTCATATTCGAATTTATAAAAAAAAACCAGATCTCCCCTAGATTTCCTCCCGTTGATCAAAAAAACCCCTAAATCTGGGGGGAAAACCCCTAAACTGGCAACTTTGTATCAGACTGATGTTAATGCCAATTGTCGTAAGACGTTCGCTCAAGTGTTGGAAGCTTAAGACCTTTCTGCCTTAGTTTACCGCTTGACAAATATCCGCGTCAGTAACAGTCTCCATATCAAGTGACACTCGTTTTCATATTCCCTCTGCTCGGCTGGAATGGCGGTTAGGTTTCCATTACAGCAGTCTAGCGCATCCGCTTATTGTTCGGCTACTTGGGTCAATAGTGCATATATTTATATCTCGTGCAGAACCGAAGCTTATTGACCTTATTTGGTGTGCCAGGGTGGTCAATAGCAGCATAACCCTTATCCAAAGCCTATGGTCGATAAGCAACATCCGAAAATCACTGTTCTATCTTCGTATGCTAAGGTCGTTAATATTTAAATTATTCTATCCGAGACTTTCTATGTAAACGCCGCAACTCATTTCAGTGCAGTGAATACGATGTATGTTTAAGGTTCACAAATAAATTAATAAATTGCCGCTTAGATTAGAATATTTTTAATTTACTTAAGACGCAGGTAATTGATAATAACCGGACTGAAATCGGGCTGACTTAAATATAATAGAATATGATTGCGTAATCAAAGCTCGGTCTAGTTCTTACTTTGTAGCAATCTAACAGCAATTACATTAATTCTCGTTTTTTTATTCTTTAACTTTGTCACTCGTTAGTAGTTCTACTGTAAGAAAGAAGTTCGTGCGAAATTGAGAGCAATCACACCTATGAACAATTATAAAAAAGTGCAACACGTGTATAAGACCTTACACTGTTAACCTTAACCTCAATCCATCTTAGGTATTACTTTTCAAGGTTAAGCATCAAAGCTCGAACATAGTACATACATATGTACACTCATGTACATGTGACACGGTAATCTTATCAAATCAAAGTCTAACATTGGAATAGATTCGATTTGCAATTCGAATTACTTCCAGTTCCTTGGGTCTGCTGTGACTCATTCGAAAGCTAATTTATATTTATGTGAATCGCTGTGTGGTAGCCTTGGGTCAGTGGTTAGTGCGTTGGACTGCTGATCGAGCGGCGTGGGTTCAAACCCCAGCCAGGAAAACACCGAACATTTTTCGCGGCACCACCTCTCGTCGGGGAATGCCAAGCCTCCGGGAGTATAATCTGTGATGAAAGAGCTTCTCACTTCGCCGTTCGGAGTCGGCAATAAATTGTAGGTTCCTTCCATTCGTGCGAAAAATGTAACACGCACAGCATGAATGGTTGCGAGAAGCTAGGCCTTGGCTCATCCCGAGCTGTCGCGTCAGCTATTTATTTATTTTTATGCATGCAGCCCCTGTTATGCAGGTACACGCTTATCTCTATTTCGTTCTTCTTGGCCGTGTCACCGAACCAAGCCACAATTCCTAGAATTACTTCTTACCTGTCTTGCTATAACTTTGACAGCCCCCCTTGGGCCTAATGTACTCTTCTCATTCACTTTGTTTGATAAATCGATGTTTCAAGTTCCATCTACATTTCTATGAGCTTTCGTTTCAAAATTAAGCGTGTCTTTTGTCTTTGCGCTTATAAGAGGGTTCTACAACTTCTGCAAGTTCTTAAGCTAAGTTTTAGGTTTTAGATGAAAAAGCAAAGATGGAGAATAGGATCCTTCTCGCCATACAACTCCCCTGGTCAAGATTTTATTGTGGCCATCCTATTTCAAAGACTTCTGGAAACCACGATAACAACAATCTGAGAAGCCTTTAAGCTATGTCTTAAGATTGGGTCTATACCCTCGGAATGTAGGGAAGTAAAGGTAATCTCCGTCCCTAAACTTGGAAAAATAAGCCATACCACAGCAAAAAACTTCAGACCAATTAGTCTATCAAAACTTCTATTCAAGACTCTAGAAACCTTCTTGACATACACATCAGAAGCAAAATAAACACGGAGCGATTGTATAAAGCTCAATACGCATATATAAAAGACAAATCTATAGAAGAAGGATACAAAAGAGCCTTCCTTACAGAAAACACGCTCTCGCGCTGGTCATTAGCCAGGCCTTCCAAATCGAGCAGAGATTAAGCAACTGGTTCCTATCCATGATTGTCTCAAGAAATATCAACTCGAAAACTAAACAAAGCTCAATGAGGAGACCCGTAACCTGAGGTGCTCCTCAGGGCGGATTCAACTGGCCTCTACCTTCGATTCTGATTATGGGACTAAACGTCTGTGTCTACGCTGACGACGTAGTCAAAAATGTACAGGGAAAATTCCTGGACACAATCAGCGACATCCTGGAAGTTGCCTTAGTAACTTTGAGTAAAGTGGCAAAAGTTGCACACTGAACATCAACCCGGAAAAATCAGAAAAAGTTCTCTTCAAGAGGAAATACAAGATTAAAGGAATGTACATTGTAACTACCTAAAGACACAGCTCCATCCATAATGAATATAACATCGGCGTTCTAAAAAGCACAGATGAAACGGCTTCTTTCTTGGACTTCAACCATACATCGCTGAAAGGCAGGACTGGCTGAGAAACGCTATCATCTCAGCAGATGAGATTACGGTCTTTACAGACGGTTCAAAAACCAGCAACGGAACGGGTTCTGAGATCTATTTCCAAGAGGCAGACCTCAAAGTATCTGTAAGATACAAAGTATTCAAGAATAATCACAAGTAAGGCAAATCAGAGACACAAGGTATCCAAGGCTCTATGGCCTTCTATCGACCGCAGAAGAACCAGAGTAACTTCTCGGCAGCTATTTCTTTAGAAATCTTGAGGAGCTAGGCTATGATAGCTATAATAATGAGGTAACATTTTGGTTTTACAGGGATCGCGATGGTGTCTAGCGTCTTATGCAAGCGCTGGCTGCATATGGCTGAACGCTACTCTATCTAACCTAGGCTGCGTTTATTTAGACCTCAACGTCATTTTTAAATTACTGCTGTCGCCAAATTGCTATCAGATTGATTTATTACGGTGCCGTAATTCATTTTGTTTTATAATTTATTTTATTTGAATGACTTTACCATCCCAACTTAAGACCCTGTTCACACAGGAGCAACGGACTGGATTTTTTTTGACGTTTCGTGTTCAGATAGATAGTCCTGTCTGAACACTTCCGCGGACTTTTTTTGACATATTTACTGTCAGTGTCGACCAAATTGATTTGATTTTCGTGCTTATTACACGAAATTTAAAACAATTTAAATAAATAACACAAATGCGATCAACCTCCAGCCCAAAAGACGCATACAAACGTCAAAAAAAAATCCAAGAATTTTAAAAAATCTAAAAATCCGGAGCGACGTAACATGTCACCTCTCCGCTTCCCCCCTCGCCAGTAAACGTCAAAAAAAATCCAGTCCGTTGCTCCTGTGTGAACAGGGTCTAAGGATTTGAATACAGAATTCAAATCATCGTTATTTTTATAGGTAAGCAATATTTTTGTGATCCCTTTAACGGCGATTCTAATGAACCGATTTTAATAAATTATATACCGTTAAAATTGTTTAGTTTAACAGACACGGCACATCGGATCAAATCATTCGTATTTAACTAGAATGCGGTCGAATTTCGGCCATCGGGAAACGACTAATAAAATTAAACCAACAAACCTTCAACATTTCATTCTAACATCTGACATTTACGGTCAATGTGTCTAACCTAACCTTAAAATGAAATAAGACCATTTTTGACAACTCAAGACCAGGCTCCGATTAAAACATAAATGTTTTCCTGTCAAATCATTAAATTCTGTTCAGTTGTTTTCACTGGCTGAATGTGTTTATTCTTAACATTTCAACAATAACAGTAACAACCAATCTTAAAGCAGAAAAACCTCTCATGCTTGCGATGCATCTTACGTCAGTTGAAAAAACTGTTTATTTACAAGTAAAAATACCTTTCTTGCTCGATGCCGCCTATAATTCAACTATACAATCGTCACCTTTGTAACTATGAGTTCATTTCCATACTTGGATCAAAACACACACACTCTCTCTCTCTCTCTCTCTTTCATTTTGCACTCAAAACTGAATCACAATTTGATTAATTGATGTCAAAACGAAACTGGTTGCAGGTGTCCCTCTGAATGACCCCTAAAGCCTTCGACTAACTATATACTCGTATGTAATTATATAAATCATCCCAACGCACATCAGATCAGCGACAACAGTCAAAACGTCAAAAGAAAAGTCCAAAAAGCAAGACCACCAGCCTTGGCCTTAAAAGGGCGCTCAATTTAAACTCCCAAGAGAGAAGAAAATTTATATCTGCTCGTGCAAGTATCTCGTCCAAAAAAAAAAGCTTTTAAATGTTTTTTTCATCGAGATGAGATGCCCTTTACTTTTCATTTCAACGAAATCGTTGACACACTCATTTGGTTTTTTTTTTTTTCGGTTACACAAAATACAAGGTAACCAATCTCGTCGATCTTCTCGATCTGGGTGTAATATTCAGTCAACCGAGTCCAAAAAAAAAAACCCAGTCGACCATAGCTTACTACAAACGAAATCCGACACCGTCGTCGGACAAAACGAAATTCGTGTAAACATTTGGGCGAACAGATCTCGAACAAGTCGGAAACTGGCAGCGCGCTTGACCTTAAGATGCAGTGAACTCCAAAAAAAGAAAAAAAAAACCCCACTAAACTGTGGTGATCTCCTTGTCTACATGCCAACGTTTTCTCGTCTGCTTTTGTGGTGTTTCGTTGCTGGAAGCACGTTTACTTTAGGCCGCACAGCACTTTTCTTTGGACGCGCCGCACGCCATGCATCATAATTAACTCATTTTGACGGTAAAGCAAATAATCGCACACTGCGGCTGAGTAAGTGATTACACACAAGTAGTAGAATGTAACGTGGATGCAAGACAATTTCCGTTCAACGCCATCATTGTGTTGTATAACAACATGGACACATGCGGTCAGTTCTGGTAATTTCCCACAGCGCAGAGCGGTTCAAGTTCGACTGGGAGGTTGTGTCTGGTTATCTGATCGGAAAAGGATATTCTGGTGTGAGTGGTGACGGCCGTAGGCGGCCGTGTGCAGGATCGATCGAAAATTGAACTTGACACATATCTGACGTTGAGGTGTTGTGCTACGTGATGTTATTGATTGCGATCACATGTTGATGTGTTTTCGGACGAATTTTACGGTCAATTTGATTCATTTCACTTTTACATGGTCACATTACTGGGAAGCGGATAGTACATGATGTAATGCTATGATCGAGTCATCACATCGGGTTGCAAAGTGAATGATTTTAACAAAATTTCCGTTAACTCTCGAAAAGAATTGTTTATTCCATAAGCGTGCAACTGGTTACCTAGAAAAACGTTTCCAATTGTTGTTGGTCGTTGCCCCAAGAATTTCCATGGGCTGAATAAAGCATCTGAAATTCATTAACATATGCATTATTCTGCACAAGGTGATTGGGCGAAGCCCCAGGTTATGGTTCAAGCCCTAACCATGTCCACCTCCTCTCATCGGGAAATGACAAGCCTCAGGGGGTATAATTTGTCACGAAGGAATTTCTCAACTCGCCGTTCGGACTCGGCAATAGGTTGTAGGTCCCTTCCAATTGTGCGAAATATGTAGCACGCACAACATGAATGATTACGCGAAACTAGGCCTTGGCTCATCCTGAGATGTCACGCTATTTATTTATTTTTATCTGAGGGGACCAAGAGCTCCTGAGGGACACTCGAGACGACTCTCAACCAGCTTCTTCCAGACTCCGATTCTGAATAAACAGCGTCGTAGCGACTTTATATGTACATAACATCCTATCTGAGGCGAACCAGGGTAGAATAGACAAATGGTGTAGTGATGCCCACGCAGTTCATAGTCATTTGCGGGTATCTCTTGGGACATCTTGGGACTATCCGATTCAATCAGATCTTCAGACCACAGCAGTAATTTCAGGTAGCGGTTGTAGAAGTCAGAATAGCCGCTTGAGTTTTTCTTATGCCTATGTCGCTTTCAAGGCTGTTAAGTTTCCAGCAGCTCCCACTGTGATTTCAGTGATTTTTAGTAAGCACCCATACCGACTCTGGAGTTAATCTTAACTTAATCAGCTTATCCAGAATATTTCTGCAAATATAGGAGTTTTTCATCGAACACCCAAGTTTCCAGAGCCTGTACTGCACAATATAATGTGCTGAATGTGTGAGTCAAAAAGCAAAAGCACGATCAAGGCATCCGAAGAAGAGGACCAGAAAACTCCCTTCTTTACTACTTCCACAGATAACGGCCAAACAACTAACTTGGAGAATAGTGTAAATGTTTGGCTATTTAATCGAGCGAGCATTTACTTCTTTTTAATCTACACGCGCATCAAGGGGATATGAATACCCTTTTGATGAGTTATACCAATGACAAACACCACAAATGTCCCCAACTAGCCTGGACCCCACCCTTTGGACGCCAATGAAACCCAACACTACCTAAGGTTCAAACTATTGCACTTCGCTCGCGGTGTATGTATAACATTAAAAGGGTATTCATAACACCTTGATCCGCGTGTGGATTATAAAAAAAAAGTGCGAGCGAGGTGAAGAGGTTCGAAACTTGGGTAGTATTAGATTTCAATGGGTGATGTCCAGACTAGCTGGGGAACCACTAAGTGATCTCTTTTAACCTTGGAAGGGAATAACACCAACACAGCTTATGCTCACTCGATCCCAGAAAGCCATCCTGACTTAAAACTTCTAAAATGAAGAAAAGTCTTCACGCTAGACTTTAAACACAGCCCGGTCAATACTATAAAGTCACAGCGAACAGCCTTCTACAGAAAGATAAGAAATGCCTTTCTATTCGTAAAGGAATCTCTAGGGGTGAAAGCCTCTTTTTCAAAATCTTTGTCCTGCATGCTGTGTATATTTTTCGCGCTCTCAATGCTATAAAGCTACAACGTTCTTCTGCTTTCTAACACGCCTTTTCAACATGACGTGAATTAAGTCTGAGTTCTCTCAGTACCGATGCGTCACCTAAAAATTTGCACTTTTATGCCGTTTTTGTTACCACATTTTATTTGTAAACAAATCACGGAATCATGGACAATGACTAAGGGTTTACACGCCTACATATTTATTAATTTTTTTTTAATTATCGGCGCTGAAAAGCAAATCTTTTTCTCAATCATATGCAAACTTTGTTTTTAAGATCCAATCTTCTAAAAC
Organism: Matsumyia berberina; assembly: GCA_917880715.2. Classification (NCBI taxonomy): domain Eukaryota; kingdom Metazoa; phylum Arthropoda; class Insecta; order Diptera; family Syrphidae; genus Matsumyia; species Matsumyia berberina. The sequence goes on from OU862872.1 coordinate 4,747,474, forward strand.
TTGTTCATGATGATTATTTATCGGCTTGCAGAGATAACAGAGAATTTCGATTGACAGATGTGTCATAATAACTGACAGTTTAAGTCAAAACTTGACACTTTGCCAATTGGACATCGCGCAGATAGCACATCAGACCATGCATTTCACGAAACTGCAATGCAATGACACATTTTTGGGTTCTTTTTATAGATACAGACATCTATCCAAAACCATTTATGTAAAAAAATGATAAAGTGCTGCTAATTAATTGTTAAATGCTGATATTTGTGTTAGACCTCGCCAATAAGGTCAAAGTACTACATCCTCTTCGTGAAGTTTCGGGAAATCCCAAATACTTCGATCATAGAACATTGTTTAAGCTTACAGTACGAGTAAATAAAGCAAATCATGGGGGAAAAGCTACATAGAAACATTTGCATAAAAGAAAACGCAATCCAATACAAACACTCGTGGGGAACAAAACAATTTAATTTATCAAGCTCAACACGACGCGTCGTACAAAGTGACTGAGCACAGCACGTAACGCAGTCTATTTTTCTTTTAAAAAGCTCATCCCGCCTTACTTTAAATACAACAGCAAGGAAAAAAAAAGTAAAAATCTTAAAAGTGCGTTGACAGTTAATGTTGTTTGACTTATAACACTCAACAGAAAAGCGATCGTTAACAATTCAGTGTGCTCACGTAAAACGCCAACGAGATGGAAGTCCAACTAATAAAACTATAATCTTACAAGATCAATAGCAATTAACCTAAGCTGGATATTATTTATAACGTTTAATCAAAGAATTAAATAAAAACTTAATGAATTCAAAATGAGGGGAGTTACAACACTCAGCCTGCTCAGCGGAAGCGCTAACAAATCGTATAAAACATATTTTAATGGTTTTGGCAAGAGGACAATAATGCAATAAAAGTTTTGCACATTTATTTGCAAAATATTCCGCAGCAATTATCTCCGCACTATTATGTGATAAATCGGTCATATTTGCGAACGGCTTAATCGTCTTTTTAACCCCTAGTCCCATGGACATCCTAGACAGATGATAGACGATGCGGTTGGTATCTTCTTTTTCGAATCTCTATTTCCTTAATGTGTCTGGTAGAAAAAAGTTTTGTGACCGATTCCGTTTTATTGAGATGACATTCATGAACCCAAGAGAAACATGTTGTACGGATTTATTTGGCATGAAGTAGTTCACTCGCTTGATGACGTGAGGTCCTTTAGGGATTATTTCACTTAATTTAGCCCAATTTACTACATTTATTTACACTTGAAGAAGAAAGAACCAGATTTCAAATGGAATTGGAGGAGTGATGTGACAGATGCAATAGGTTATCGTAATAGAATAGCAATGTTCTTCTTCAGCTGCTACATACTGCTATCACCCATGAGGAGTTTAAAAGATTATAGGTCTGTTCGAGTACTTACTGCACCAAAATTCGTAGATTGTCAAATTTTAAAGAGTGGGGGTAAAATTCTTTCAGGGAGAGGTAAATTTATGAAAAAGTAAACGAACGCGTTAAACAAGAAAATTTGCACAATTTTAAACGTCAAACTTTAACTGTCAAATCTAAGAAAAGTATACAATCTGTAGGAAATTTGACAGATCACCTAGATCGTCTTCGAAAAGAGCGTTTTACTATCGACGCCGTCAATGAAATTGCTAGAACAGCGTAGAACAGCCTTATCAAAGGAGAACGTAGAAAAGCTCTAGCGAGCTGTATTGCGTCATCGTCACTTTGACCTAAAAAATGTTGCCAGCACTTGCGAAGACTGCTACTTATAAGAATATCAACGCCAATAAGTTGGTAATGGTGAACACTGAAGAAGATCAAGATGCATCATGTCGCACCGATTACGAGGAAATAGCGTCAACTGGAGCGACAGTGCAAGGCGGTGCAGGTGCCTACAAATACAAATAATCCCAACATTTGAGGAACATTTGAAGATTTCTAGGTTAGGTTAGGTGGCTGCCCCCTTTCAGATAGGGACAGAGCAGATTGGTCCAATGTATTACCACGATCAATGTTCGTCGATGGCGAGTTCTGCAAGATCGTTAAGATCATCATCAGTATTCCCCAAGGTTTTTTCTTCTTAATGTTGCAAATCATTAAAGGGGCTCACCAATCTGAGTGCCCCTATTATTGAACCTTAGTTTTTCCGGTTAGTGAATAAAAATCTCTCTGTCGTCTTTAAGTTCAGTTTAGGCCAGATTTGTTTTGACAAGAGACTGCAGGCCCCATTCCAGGCCCAGAGCTTTTTGACAGGAGTATAAGGCAATTGAGACTTTCCTTGCACTATCTGAAATAATCAGGTTCCAGCTGATCAAATATAACCCCTGACCATGGTCTACAGATTGAGTTTCCGTGCCTTCTAATTTAGGAGAGGTGATATGCGGAACCTTATTGCGTCTTGTAAAAAGGACTAGGCCTGTTTTAGAAGAGTTAACCGCGAGCCCTGCCTTCATCGTCCACCTTGCCAATTTGATAAGGCAGAAGATTCCACACAATAAGAGTGTGGGGAGGAATTTACCTTGCAATTTCATCAGCATACGTCGTGGTTTTTGTATCCCTTCCTGTCTAACGCCATTACTAGTTCATTAACTACCGTCAGCCAAAGTAATCGTGATAGTATTTCGCCTTGCGGTGTTCCTCTGTAACCGTCCTGCTCATTGAACAGCACCCCAGCTCAGCCTAAATCAACCTTCTTTGAAGTATTTGCTCAATTCAATACTAAAGGCAGGTGTCGACCTTCAGGTTGCGGAGTGCAGCGGATATTTTCTCTGTTTTGACGTTGTTGAATACCATCGTCTATTCTTTGATATACAAGGAACTCTCAATGATTCACCAGTGCATGGAAGGCATTCTCCACCGATTTCCCCTTGCAATATATATGTTGGGAGTTCAATATGAAATTGTGATATTTAGGTTATATCTTCTGTGTCAGTCTTTCTAGTGTTTTCAGAAGAAAGGATGATTAGCTGATCGGAAGGAAGTCTTTGGGGGAAATGATCGAGGTCTTACCGGCTTTCAGTATGAAGACTACTTTGACCCCCTTCCAGCATTTAGAGGTGTGACGAACGGTTAAATACATAGCTCTTAAATATTGCTGATAACCAGGGGTTCAGTAAAACCAAACCTTCTTGCACTGGAACTATCCCATCCGGGCCCGGTAATTGAAAGTTGCGCACTGCCCATGTATTTTTTGCGGAGTGACTACTTCATTTGGCACAGGCGCGAGTCCTACTATGGATTTCGCCTGGGCAGCTTGTTACTGTGACGCTTCTAGGAAGATTTCTACCTTTAAACCAAAAATAAGAAATTAATGGTCTTCCGGATAACTTGTAATAAAATGCCGGTTGTTTTTCGCCCTTCTCAATGTTTTGTGTGCGAAAGACTGTGAAATGAAGCAATGCATCTGCTTAATGCCAATAAAATAATGAAAATATGCACTACACATTTCCACTTGATTGATAAGAGAGATGAATCTGTCAATGCCAAGATTATTTATTTTCATCTCAAAAGGACCCATAAAGCCGGAAATCTTACCGGACCGCACCTCTAACAAACAGATGTACAAATGTACATAAGAGAATGGATAAGAAACAAGTACATGGGGCTTTTTTAAAAATGAAAATAGCAAAGTTTGCTAAGACGAGTGAGGTCATGTGTAAACATTTTACATATTACAATTTAGCAGCACGTTTTCTGGCATCAGTTAGCATTTAATGACAAAACAATATAACGAAAAATGGACGGTTGCCACTGTGAAGTTCTGGTAAATCTGCACAACTCTCCAATGAGTTTTTTCCAAAGGTCTCTGAAGAGGTGTTAACCTAAGATTTTGAGCTTTAGATGCTAAAGAGTAGGGCATTTATGGAAAAAGTTTTGGGTATCCTCCTGCTCTTCCACATTTTTCTGTGATACAGTCGCAGGCTAAAAGGAACCTAAGGTTAAATTAGGTAAATGGGTGCCTTGTGACATACATACGTCGCTGCTGAATTGAACTTGCAAAACGATCTATTGTGCCCATCTTCTAATTCTACTTCGGGAACTTGTAAGGAGAAGGTGAGCCGCTGATATAAAACCACCCAGATAAGGAAATGATTCTCAGGAGGTCCCTCAACTCGATGTCACGCAAGTCCTCCAGTTCCGTGAAGAATTAACTATCAAGAGTCCTCATTCTTCTACCGGCGAGGGTAGGACATTCACATAGCAGGTGAAGGACAGTTTCGATTTTTTCCTCGTCGCTGCACAACTTCTGCAATAGTCGTTGTGATGTAGAACGAGGCGCACGGCTTCCACACCAATAGCGCAGTGTCCAGTAATGATGGCAGAGACTATTCTTGCTTCGCGGCGACTAAGTTTGCCCAGATACAGAGATCTCTTCTCTTTTAACTCGTCCATAAGTTTCTAGCCGTTGCACATGTGTCTATTATCTTGTTCCGTCAAAGAGGGTAAGAGGGCAAAGTTACATTTTTTTTTATAATCCATACGCGAATCAAGGTTATGAATACCTTTTTAATGTTATACACACACCGCGAGCGAGGTGCAATGGTTCGAAAGTCAGGTAGTGTTGGGTTTCATTGGCGCCCAAGGGTGGGGTCCAGGCTAGCTGGGGTAATTTGTGGTGTTTGTCATTGCTATAATTCACAGGAATTTTTTCGAATCTCCTGATGTCATAATCAGTGTCAGGATTAACTGCCAATAATAATTATATGACCCAGGTGTCTTGTGGCACTAAAGTACCTTTAAGAATTTGGAATTCGAAAAATGAGAAATGAATGATGATATGGAACGAATTTTCCTGTCACCTTCCACACATAATCATCTGAGGACACTGTGACTTTAATCGCACCACTGTGACTTAAATCTTACGAGTATTTCATTAATTACGAAAATCCAAAGTGCTTTTACCCCTAGTTGTATTCCTCCCAGCTCTGCGTTTACATTGCTAGCCTTGAGCAAGGGCCACATCTCATTAATGAAGTTTCTGGTAAGTGACTGTCGGTGGAGTGCGGACATAGTTACTTACACCTTCAGACGAAATTGAGTTATTTGCTCGCACTCTAGCAAAGTTCAGTAATCTTTCATCGAAATCAACTTTAATTTATTTGAAAAAGTCAAGTAGCTAGTTCTTGACAGTCCTGACATAAACTGTCAGAGTACACCAAAATAAGCCTACTAAATCAAAGCTGACATTAAAGCTCAAATAATTCTCACTGCATACGTAATTAGATTTAAAACCCATTACCTGTTAATTTAAAACGAAACATTTTGTTTTAACGTTTTAATTGTATTCAATCAATTAAATCGTAATATGTTAATCATTCGATTGATTATTCAAAATTGAAAAAAGTAATATTATTAATCAATTAAATCTCAATTGTCGACAAAGCGACACGCAACGCTCTTCGAATCAGAATGTAATGCAACTTTATTGCAATTTAGGAGTAAAATTACTCAATGCATTCATTAAATCCCATTTATTTATAAGGCGTTCCGCCATTACCTATCCGTACTTTAATGAAACATTCATTTTCACTTGCAATCAACGTTGACCGCTTAACAGAATTTGACACCGGGTAAATCCTTTAATTTTGATTAAGTTTAATTAAACCAAAATTGTTTTTTTCTGTAATTTGTTTCAGACGCACAGATATTATTCGTTTCGTTAGCATGGATCATCAATTGATACAAATTTTACAGTAGGCAAAGATAGGTGAACCTTGTTGCCAACGGCTTTCCTAGACAGAAAGTACATTGTGCTCAACTCGAATGAATCTCTGAAGTTTGTGAAGCAGGCTAATAGCCCCATATTTGTAGGGTAACCTCATCAATTTTAAGAAGACGGAGCAGCCTGAGGACGGGCCAAGGACCTTTACCGCTCATATTGTGCATATTACATTTTTCTCAGGAAAAAAGGAGTGACCTACAACTTATTGCCGACTAGAAACTGCAAATTGAGAAGCTTTTTCATGAAAAATTTTGATCTCAAAAGTTTGTCATTCACTGACAAGAGGAAAATTATTTGTGTATTTGTGTATTGCTGGTGCTTGCACCTATGCCGATCGCACGGAAGAAAGCCAAGAAAACCACAAATGTTACTGTCGTTACTGGACCTGGGCAGCGATTGGTCGGGTAATTATTGAGCATAAAATGAACCAGCGATGTAACTACTAAGATGGTAGCGAAGTGATCTTCTTCTCGTGGTAAGTACATGCTAGAATAGAGCTAGTGGTCCTGGCTCAGTGCTTAGTGCGTAGTGCCAGTGTTTTGTGTGGTGCATGGGTTCAAGCTCTAGCCATATCCACCGAATATTATCGCTGCGCCTCCTCTCGTCGGGGAATGACAAGCCTCTGGGAATATAATTTGCCATGAAAAGGCTTCTCAATCCGCCGTTCGGAGTCGGCAATAAATAAAGGGTATGGAACGGATAAGTGAGTCTTCTAAAAATGAATGAATGAATGAAGTAACACAGGTTAACATTCTGCGTTTCGAAAACATGAAGTTCGTCTGTTTTGCTAAGCCGATAAAAATTGATAAGGGAATTTTAGCCGTATTTCCCTTCGACTAAGTTGTACGAGATTTTTGGACTTCTTCTTATCGAAGACTGGCCATAGTGACCATCGCGTATAAGCCCTGATCATAGTTTCCTCATCTATATCCCCGTAAAGAGTGCTGATGGGTGTCTTCGCGATCGCAAGGGTATATGCGGAATCTAGTTCTGCACCCCCCCTAGCAAGTTCATCCGCCCTCTCATTGACTGATATATCCTTGTAGCCGTTGAAGTCTTGTCTGCAGACCTTTACGAGCTTCGATTTTGTCGATGCTGACTGCAGAGACCTAATATCCGCCTGGCAATGTTGTCATTTTTTATTAACTTCGCGGCCTGTAAAATGGCAGTTATCTCGGCTTGAAAAACGCTGCATTCGTTACGAATTCTGAAGGATTGGTTAACCCCTGTGGATTCACAGAAAATACCGGCACCAGTACCAGCGTCCACTTTGGATCCGTCGGTGTAGAAGGCAAGCTCTTCTTCGGTGCATACTGTACCATCATCCCAGTCCTCTCTTTTTGGTATTTTTTTATCAAATCGCCTATCAAAGTCTGAGTTTGGAATGATGTAGTCGTTGTCTATGTTCTTCTTCATGGTATTCCATCGGGTTAGAACGGAGGCGTGACCATAGGTACTGTTTGTCCAGAGACCTACTTCCCTTAGTCTGAGTGCCGTTTTTGCCGCTCTGCTATAACAGTGGATGTCCACTGGAAGTAGGTTCAGCATTGTTTCAAGTGCCGCTGTGGGTGTTGATCTTATCGGTCCTGTTATCCCTATACAGCCTGCTCTTTGAATCTTGGTTACACTTGTAAGATTGCATTTCTTCTCAAGTGCCTTCCACTACACAGTCGAGACGTATGTTAAGGTGGGTCGCACCACAGCAGTGTACAGCCAGTATACCACTTTCGGCTTAAAGCCCCATGTGTTACCGAACATCTTTTTACATGCGTATAAAGCAATGTAAGTAAGAAAGTAGAACTACTGCCCGCAGGAGCATAATTTCCTGGCAGCCTCAAGACTGGCTACCTTATCTCGTGTTTTATAAGATTCAGAATCTTTTAATTGTCACAGTAAAGGGACATGAAGTCGACATTCGACACTGCCATACCGCAATCTGGAGTTAATGGCCCAAATTACCAAAAAGGTAAAACGCTAGGTAATTCCCAAAAAATTTGTTCGAATTTATTTCACAACAGATGTCACTAACACGGTCGTTCTCCTTTATACAAATGAATACTTTAATAGTGAATGACTTTTTCCTCCTACCGACAACAGATCCAGTCTGGTCAAACTGCGTCTTCAAACTGGGACCTAGCATACGAACTTATTTCATAAAAATGGCTGATATAAGATTGCTTGACCTGATTGGCAATTGGATTGATTTATAAGTAAAAAAAAATCTTAATGTGTTGATCACGTGCCGCGTGTATTTAAGTTTAAGCTGACGTGTTCACTGTATCGACAAAAATTCAATGAAGTTCAAAAAGCTAACACTTGACAACTATGTAAGCTCAAGGCAAACAAATGAGGCTCCAGTTGAAAGTATACTGCCGTCTAAACAAGCGTTTTAACTACATATAGGGTGTACCCACCGCTTTCTTAGAATTCAAAGAGTGCATACTATTACATTATAGAATAGGGGTACTCTTCAACTAAGTGATGTTTACCGTAGTCATCTGTTTACCAACCAAAGCACAGTGTGAGCATAACAAAGTCAACTTTGCCTTTGACGCATATTAACCAAATACATACAATTATGTGAGATGCACATGCATCAAAACCTGACCGAAAGTCAAACGCATCTCATGCAAAAAGTTATGGATCGTAAAAGAACCCCATGAAACGGAGCTTAAACTTTTATACGCCAATGAACTCATATCTCCGCCACCAAAAACGAAAAAAATGCTCCATTAGCATGACAAAAAAAAATTGTCAGAATCCAGCCGATAAGTATCTTGCGCAATGACGTGACCAAAATGTACATTCATTGCATACGCCACACCTCGTAAAATCTCAAGTATACCACTGCTAACCTCACACAACGTTCGGCTTTGACACTGAACTTGATGGCTATGGCAACATTTCTCAACGAAAACTGACACAGACACTATCGCGACGAGCCTCAACTGGTTACGTATACGCCACAGTATAGCACTGTGCGTTGCTAGCCATTCGGAGTCTCTCAGACAAATGACATGTTTCATCCGTACATGGCTACCAGGGGAAGTAATGAACTCTTGGTCTTGCCTTTGTCATCGATAGATTTAATGGCTTTGAATTGAGTGAAATGACTTTGATGGCGGATTGCAGGCGAGGAGCGGCTGAGCTTGAAAGCGTTTTTGCTTTGATTTGAGAAATTAGTTCGTTGTCCGTGTTAGGAAATATCTGGCCACGGAATATTGTGACAGGTGTATTTACTCAAAATTAATGCTTCCAGTTGTTATTGCGCTAAACTATTGGAGTACGTTTAGCCCGTGCCATAGGGTATGCAAATTTTGTGATATCACTCGTGACACAGAGAAATGTAAGCCGGTGTAATGGTTTAGGAGTTGAGAAGCGGGTTAAACTTAATCAGAGAATCCTCCACTTCATTAGGAGTACAGGGTGGTTTGACAGACGTCCCATCTAGAACCCAAGGTTGGAACATGGCTCACAGCAAAAAGGGGAACACAATAGCCCAGTAGGTCCCGTGAACGCTCATTCATTGGACTGGGCACTTCCCCAATAACCTAAGCTAACCTAAATCAGGGACTCGTACATAAGTGCATCCCTTGAATTCAGAAACAGAATTGCTTGTGGAACACCCTCTAGTGTGATCTCCTTTAGGTAGTCGAGAGGGTGTATCTAGTGTACATTGTCTGATTATAACCATGGCGAAGGAAGTGAAAAGGAATTTACTTGACCATTTGTACACTTAAGACTTGGGAAATGTATGAAACGTCCTAACAAACTTAATAGCTCACAATTAAGGACCCAAAATGCGTCGTCAATTCTGACTTACTAGTTTGAGGTAACCTATCTTCTGCCTAAATGAAGACACACTACCAACTCTGTGCAGAACAAATAGCCTGGACAATTAAGTCATTGTCTTCCTACAAATAAGGAACCAGTTACACTGGCAGTAGAATGTTATGGCTTAAAGAGTTTATTGAGCGGATCATGATTATGAAATCAAGAAATTCGAAAAAAATTCGCATGAATTATATCAATGACAAGCACCACAAACATTCCCAGCTAGTCTGGACACCACCCTCGGGAGTCAATGAAACCTAATTCTACCAAAGATTCGAACCACTCCGCATCGCTCTCGTTGTGGGAAAAAACATCGTTAGGGTATTTTTAACCCCTTGAAGCGCGAGTGGATTATAAAAAAAAAACAAATAAAAATCTAAGGGTCAGATAGGTCCCTAATTCTTCGAAGAAAGTACAGGGCCATCCAATTCGTGGTCGGGATTTGACATCTCTGTTTGACATACGTCAAACCGAACTGTCACCCAAAATATGTTTAGTTTAAGGTCTGCCATTTTACAGTATGGATCGTTTAAGAATTGCGGAACGTATTCAAATTGTGAGAACTTAGTACCTACGTTTTGCGCATTACGAGCAGATTATGGTCGACATAACTTTCCATCTGAGCGTACTATAGGCAAGACTGTAAAGACATTTGAAGAAACTGGCTCTGTTACAGATTTCGTAAGGCCTATCCATCACCGAAATGAACGGTCTACAGAAAATATGGCTGCCGTTAGTCAAAGTCCATATTTCTTTGAAAATGAAGAAGGTGTAACCGTCATCGTCCATTCTCATCGCTATAGCCAAATATTTTTAAAAAAGCGCTTTTCTTTGCAGAAGTTCAGGGTTGTTAAACTATTCATTGAGTATACATCTTGGTTATAAGATCTCAAAAGAATTGTACTTTGAACGATTCCCGACACCCGAAGGTAACAATTCAGCCACGCCTGCAACAATGTTAAAATCTCTCTCGGAAACATAGACTGGACCACACCCAAGATGAGAAAGATCCAATTGTAGAAAGCAAGTCGATACACTTCTACACCAACGGATCAAAATCTAACGATGGGGTAGATGGACATGATTCCTTTAAAAAGCTGAATTAACGCCTCTCGCTTGGTCTTCCAAATCACTGAAGTGTGTTTCAAGGAAAAATAACGGCGATTGAAGAAATCTTATACTAGCTAGGTAGCAATCAATTCCTTGGAGTTCTGTCTAGATTACCGGTCATCTCGAATTAAAACATTGAAGTTGTTAAACATTTGCCTAAACTTATCTATCTGGCTTTATATACGCTAATGAGTTAAAGTTTGTAAGACAGGTTCACAGCATATAAACAAACCCCAAGCTCAGTTCAAGCTTTACACAAAAACTGCGCAACCAAAATATTCCTAAAAATTTAAGCCGAAACCGGACATTATAGAAAGAAAATAATAAATTAACTTGAAAGTCGTTTAATACATGAAAGTAAAAAGAAGATTATTTTTTATGGTTCAAAATTGGAAAACGGCGGCGCAGGTGCTGGGGTTTACGGTCCTAGTTTCCAACGCGCGACAGCGCTTGGAAAGTCACCTACAGTATTTCAAGCGGAAGTCCACACTATTGAATTGTGTGCAAGAGAATGCCTGCGGAGAAGAACCCAAGGAACTCGCATCTACATCTTTTCAGACAGTCAAACAGCACAGTTAGCCCTTAAATTCTATACGGTAGGGTCCAAGCTTGTCTGAGACTGTCTCAACCTCTTTGAAAGCCTTGCATTACCGATGATAAGATCACCTTAGCCTGGATCCCAGGATATGAAGGCTTCGGGCTGGCTGCCTGGCGAGAAGAGGCGCTTGCCGCCCACTCCTTGGTCCCGAACCCTGTTTTGGGGTACCACCCAACAGTGCCTACTCCAAGATAACACAATGGGAGATCAAAAAACGCGCTGACTACTGGGCCAACCTCCGGGGCCTTAGACAAGCGAAAAAGTTTATCAACCCCAACCTATACAAGACCAAGACTTTACTTAATCTCACCAAAGACGAGTTAAAAACCTTAACGGGCTATCTGACAGGACATTGCCCACTCAGATACCATCTGCATAAAATGAAAGTATCAGCTACATAGATTTTTCGGCTCTGTGGAGAAAAAAAAAGAGACCGCTGAACATATTTTGTGGGTATGTCCAGGAGCCGCAGGGAAAAGACTACTCCACTTGACGGGAGCCTCGGTCAACCCAGCGGAAATCCGGAAAATTGAACCTAAGGCTATACTGAGGTTAATCAAAAGCCTCAATATAACCTCTGGTTAAACCATATGGGCCATTACAATAGACCTCATAGGCCGCAGTGCGCATTTAGGGCCCCTAATGCAGTAATACAGTAAAAAGAAGATTTAACATTCCTACCTGCCGTATCTTTTCTATATGTGATTTTTCTTTTCTTGGCCAACTTATGAGTAGGCAAATCGAACAAAGGGATACCATTGTTGTGCGGCTCAAGTACATTTTTCGTGTTCATACATCGAATTTCTCTACATATATATGTACGTTTATGTAGAAGACACAAAGACAAGAACTATTCAGAGAATTTTAAAAACAAAGTGCAATTTTCGTATGAAGTTTAATTAAATAGTTATGCAGTCATTTAATTATTATCTTTTAATACCAGTTATTGGTCATGCACACAATAAGCTACATGTCATTGCACAGATCTTAAAGATATCTGGCTATTATGTAAATTTTTTTAAAGTTGTTACAAGTCACACGAACTCAAGCCAATACATTGTACTGTGTTACATGATTTCAGTTAGATTTATAAGTCCGATTGTATTGTTTGTACACTTTTGTGAATATTCTTGGAAAACGAGAAACAAGTTCCACTGGCGTTGCATCAGGAATGGATCGATCGGAACCCAGTATGCAAAAATGGGCAGAACTCTTCTAGGAAAAGAGTGAAGATTTATGAAGATTTTATGATTTATGTCTGAAGGTGGAGTTAGAGGAAGATAGAGATGTTCTGACTTCATCAGTAATCATATTCTATCAATAGTGGCATGCCCTCAAACTTGTCTTTTTTTTAAATTAGTCTAAGAGGTCACAGAACTGAGCATATATCCCTTGACGCGTTTCTTCACTCCTAAGCCAGTCAAAAATCAAGTCCTTTAGGACAACTTCTTTGTAGCCTTGACCGCGAGTGGATTGAAAAAAAAACGAAGGTTTAGAATGTAGAAAGCTATCGGCACAGTCAAGGATTATTATTTCAATTAGAAAATCAAATTTTTTATTTTTTTTATTTTGCCGTGGTGTGGTGAATAGTGCGTTGTAGCATGTAAGGCTCTTCCAATAGGGACTTCCGAACTTTGGCAGTTGATAGCGGCCATATTGTTGAAGTTACATCTGTCAAATTGGCTGTCATTTATTAAGTCCGTTTTGCCAAATCAATATGGACGGATATAGTGTTCAACAGCACGTGCAAATAATAAAATTGTTTTATCAAAATGGTGTTCTGTTCGGGCAACGTTCCGCGCGCTTCGCCCATTTTACGGTCGCCATAATCGTCCTTCCGAGAGGAGTATTCGCAATGTGGTGGATAAATTTGAGTCCACTGGCTCAGTTAACGATCAACCAACACCCGTACGTTGAAGAGACGCAGGATCTGTCGAAAACATCGCCTCTGTCCGTGAGAGTGTGCACGAGAATCCGAGGCCGTCGATTTCGCGTCACTCACAAGAACGCGGCCTTTCGCAGACTTGTGCCTGCACCCGTACAAAATTCAACTGACCCAGGAGCTGAAGGTAAACAACCATAGACAACGACGTGTGTTCGCTGAATGGGCTCTGGAGCAGTGGGAAACTGACCCTAATTTTCATCGAAAAATCATCTTCACTGATGAGGGCCATTTCTGGATGAATGGGTACGTCAACAAACAAAATTGTCGAGAAGAATGTCCAATGCATCCGGAAAAAGTCACTGTTTGGTGCGGATTTTGGGGTGGCGGCGTCCATATTTCTTTGAGAACGACGTTGGCCAGGCCATCACAGTCAACGGCGAGCGCTAGACGTCGATGATTACCAACTTCTTTTGGCTTGAATTGGATGATATGGTCACCAACGACATGTGGTTTCAACAAGACGGCGCTACGTGCCACACAGCTCAAGCCACATTGGAAATTGTGCTCCAGCTATTCGAGAGCATGGTCATCTCACGTGGTGGTGATGTGAACTGGCCACCGAGATCGTGCGATCGTGCCAATCACTTGATAGCCTTAGTCTCTAGAAGCAGTTTTTTTTTTTTTTTTTCAATATTCAGCATAGAGTCACTAAAAATCTGTCCTTTGCATCTCTATAGGGGCGAGCATTGTTCGCCGAGACTGACTTTCTACGATTTTGGAAAACTTTCGTCTTTCTTGGACTACAATCTATTAATATCTTTGAGTGAAAGGCTCTCGTATTCTTTTTCCCCCTTTTGGAGAAGACTATGTTCCTCCCACCTCTCTTGCTTCTATATGTAGGAGGTATGGAGGTATCGTGTATGTCGGTAGCTAAGTTAGGTTAGGTGAGGTGGCTGTCCCCGCTCAGGCAGCGACTGACTTAGACCAGATTGGCCCATTGTGATACCACAGCGAAGAAAACCGGCTTACCGGCACCAGGGAACCAGAATATGTAGCATAAGTACAACGAAGGTGGGCAACCGTAGCGGTGTTAACCCTAAGATTTGAACCATTTCGTATCAGAGATGAAGTTTCTTATCTTCTGGATGTCGAATTCAGCTAGATTGTTGAGATCATCATAAAAGTATTCCCGAAAGGTTCTTCTTCTTAGCGTCGGTAGCTAGCTAAGAGCCAAAAAGTGCCAAGGTGGAAATCTGTTTCTGCCGGTAGGCCAACCTCTGTTGGGAACAAAATCAGCTTCAGCTTCAGAACGGGAGCCAATCCTTTAATTTCAGAAACGAATGTGAACCAAAGGCACATAAAACATGTTGTTCCGTTAGTGCACATCAAAATGGAATGACATACATATGATCCTGTCAACAGCATGACAGAATTATGGCAAAAACATTAGAGTGTTGACAAAAAACAGAAAAATAACTTTTAATTACCATAAATGTAGGAAAATGAAAGTTAATGTTAAGACCAAGCGGTGCCAGAACTAAAACTCTCATGCAGAACAAAAGGAAAACCCTCTCTATCCTTGCAGGAGTAATTACAGGCCATAACACTCCGCACTGTCGCATGAAAAAGCTAAAGCTAATTGAGGACGGTTCAACCCAATTCATCTGCCACGCCACTAAGTACCTATCAGGGACATCTAGAGGTACATTAAGGCTTCAAGATGGTTCGAAACCCTGGGGCAATAGCAGAATACTATGCTTAACGAGCAAGGGGTACCTTTCCCCCCCGAAAAATGGGCATCACAATGGGTCTCTACTGACTCAGGGCTCTCTCTCCCCTCTCCTACCCACCTTCCTAACCCAACCTAACCTAATGTTGAGACTCGTTAAACAAAGAGAATTGCCAGTAACATGTGACAAAAGATAAAGTATGCAGCAAGCGTTTGACATTGACTTGGCATGTGACAGATCACTGTGTCGCCTTACTTCAGTGTGCGCTTTTATATTAATTCGTGTAAGATGTCATGCTGATGCTACGGTAGATCGCATCTCATGTCTATTTGGTAGCAATATGGAATTTCAAATACAAAAGGCGGTACCGATAAAATATCCCAATCCAAATACAATTATTAATTGACAGTCATGTTGAATACATTTCTATTCAAAATCAAAACAAAGAAAAACGTCAGAGATTAATACAAATGTCAAAATATTCGCATCATACAAGGTCACAAAGAAAGGTCACCAAATCCAAAGTACCAGTTGTAACAGAGTGAAGAAAAAGTAAACAAATTCAATGCCAAACCAATACTCACTTAAATTATTTCGTTTGCTCGAGTGCAAAAGCTTCATGATGATCTGTTGGGAAAGTTGGTAACTTCAATGCAAATTGTTACTTTTACAGTTGATCAGTCACAAAGACTTTTTTGTATCTTTAAAATTTTAACGTTAATCTTAGCATGAATAACAAATGATATACCACATCTATCCAATGGTTCCACACTGTCCTGAAAAAAAAAAAAAAAAACCAAAATGAATTAATTAGTACAAAGGCTCTGACTGTGATTGACACAAAATTTTGGTAATTAGATTGATCACGTAAAATTGTAATTATTTAGTTTACGTGAATTTAAATTGTGTGATTTGAGCAAAATATGTTTTTTATTACTGTCTATCAGGGCGCTGATTGCATAAAACAGACTTATATCAGCAAACAGATTAAAGAAGCTTAGGTGGATTCTTCTAACCTAATTCACTTCGAATGGAACTGAACTTAGTATCGCTCAGGAAATAAGTTGATGTTCAACATTATTTCTATTAAATCTGACGAACCAGGTATCCTTTCTGCTGATATCACATACTTTACTTAATTGTTCTCTCAAGTAGGGTGCTCAAAGGTTAGAAACGAGCATTCAAAGGTTTTTCTGAAAACTAACCTCCATCTACCGACGAATACAAGCTTTTCAGGACGAAAAAGAAAGAGCATGAGAAACACGAGATCGAGGAGATAGAGGGATGTTATAGCAGGAATGAGCTTCGGAAGTTTTACCAAAGGGTAAAAAGAACCTGTCAAGGCTACAGAGCCCGAACCGAGGCCTGCAAGGATGAACAAGGGAACATCGTAGTAGAATCGCAGTCGATGCTGAGGATATGGAAGAACTACTTCTGCAGACTGTTTAACGGCGACGACGAATCAAATCCCGCTGTCAGGCAGAATGAACCATTCAACCTGGACGACGAAGATGAACAATTCCGTCCCCTCGACCTGGACGAGGTGAAGATAGCCATATCGAAGCTTAAGTCCAACAAAGCTGCCGAGCTGTTCAAAGCAGCAGGCGATGACTTGGTAAGGAGCATGCACCAACTCATCTGTAAAATATGGTCGAAGGCCCGATGAATGGAACCTCAGCATTGTTTGCCCGATCCTCAAGAAAGGAGACCCTCTGAACTGCGCCAACTACAGAGGCATCAGTCTTCTTAACATCGCTTACAAGATCTTATCTGTCCTGTTGTGTGAATGTCTGAAACCGTTCGTCAACAACCTGATCGGTCCATATCAGTGTGGTTTCAGGCCAGGAAAGTCCACCATCGACCAAATATTCACACTGCAGCAGATCTTGGAAAAAACCCCGGAACTTCAAATCGATACCCACCCCCTCTTCATCGATTTTAAGGCCGCGTATGACAGCATCTATAGAGACGAGCTATACAGAGCCATGTCTAGTTTTGGCATCCCTGCGAAACACGTCCGTCTGTGCAGGATGACGATGGAGAATGCACGCTGCTCCATCATGGTCGGTCAAGACCTCACCGAGACCTTTGATGTCAGAAAAGGATTTTGAAAAGGCGGCGCGCTGTCATGCGACTTCTTCAACATCGTTCTTCAAAGAGTTGTGCAAAACTCACGCCCAAACACCAAAGGCGCAATCTTTCAAAAGTCCGTCCAACTACTCGCATACGCAGTCGGAAGAACGCAGCGTGTTGTCACTGGTGCGTTTGTGAGTATTGAGACGGAGGCGGCGAAGATGGGTTTAGCGGTCAAAAAGGGCAAGACGAAGTATATGCTGTCAACAAGAAAGGCAATCCAACACCGACGTCTCGGAAAGAACGTCACTATAGACAGTTATAACTTTGAGGTAGTTAAGGACTTTGTCTACCTAGGCTCCGCTATAAATTCAGACAATGACACCAGCGCTGAGATTTAAGAAGAATAACTCTTGCCAATCGCTGTTTCTTTGGGCTAAGAAGGCAATTGAGTAGCAAAGCCCTCTCTCGAACAACTAAGGTGACCCTTTATAAGTCCTTAATCGTCCCAGTCCTGCTCTACGGTGCAGAGGCATGGACTTTGTCAAAAGTGGATGCGGTCGCTCTTGGCTGTTTCGAGAGGAAAATTCTTCGGGTAATTTTCGGTCCCATCTGCATAGATGGTGCATGGAGGAGGAGATACAGCGTAGAACTGTATGGGCTGTAAGGCGGCATCGACCTAGCCAGAAGAGTAAAGCTCCAACGACTGAGGTGGCTGGGTCATGTGGAGCGGATGGACACCAATGCTCCAGCCCGAAAAATCTTCGAATCCACACCCGAGGGACGGCGCAGTAGAGGAGGACCGCGACTCAGGTGGCGCACGCAAGTGGAAGGGAACCTCAAGCAACTTGGCATGCGAAACTGGAGGCAGCTGGCTAAAGATCGAGCTTTGACTTTAGAGATGGCTAAGACAACCAAGTCTTAAAATCTAACCCGTCCTCATTCCTAGCGTTCCAAAGCACTCCCCCCCTGAACTTTAGTGCTCTCAGAAACTCTATCTCTATCACTTTAGACCTCGTACAATTTACTCGTGCAGCAGTTCTCTGATTTAGAGTTCATTGGACAACTGCGAGTATCTACAGACAAGTATAATTAAAGCCACACCTCTATTTAATACAAAACAAACGAAAAATTACTCCAACGTTGAAAACGTCTTACAGCATTTCCACTGACCTTAATCTATAATCCTTAAACCTATCATCTCCATCTTCATCGAGTGGTGGCATAGTCCACGGTTTATATACCCACATTCCGATTTCAATGCTTACAAAAGCGAAATTGCAAATTTTGTGTCATTGGCATTATTACTCGTAGCAATACGTTGCATAGTTAATTGAATTGTATTGACGACTTGTGATGACAACCTGTGGCGTCAAAAGTCGACAACTTGAAGTAGTTACGCTTCGAATTCTCCTACGCACCCCTGGGCTCTCAATTGAAGTGTAGTTTTCAGAACACGAATGAAGTTATTAACTTTGTTATTCTCGCACATGTTCGCGTGCTACTTTATTACATGCTATTAAAGCTCACACTTCGCGCATCAAAACGTCAGTTTAAAAAATTAATCTAATTGTTTTTTATTCCTTTTTCTGTCACTTCTGTAATAAGAGTTAAAAGAAACTGCGTGAAGGGGGTTTTATTTTGGAAACCAATGCGTTTTATTTAAAGCAGTAAGTGGTGACATTTGAGGTTCCGACGTCAGTGACCAAAAGGGGTTAAGAGTTTTCTTGACATCGACGTCATTGACGTCATTGACGTGTACATCTGTCATAAATCTTCTTTTTAGAAGTTTTTGTGACGTATGTACATATATAACTATGATAGTTTGGAAGAGTGCTACAAAAAATTGACCTCTTTCGACCGTACTAGAAGTCATAAGTAGTAATTAGTGACGTGCATACCATCATCTCCGTAGTTCAAAACAGAAGGCCGTAGCTGACGTTGGCGTTATTGCATAAAGCAGAGTGCAAACTATCATGGGGGCCATGTTAAAAAGTCCCTTCATGCGAGTCAGAAGCTAGCAGCACTGGTCTTAGGGAAAAGACAATGAGTTAGTTGTTTATAAGTCCTTCAACGCCTGGAATTCAGTACAAAAGACTAGGTTTTTCCTTACGAACAATGATAGCCTCGAGGACTATGATTGGTTATAGGATGGGCGGCAAATAATATCTTGTTGCCTTATTCGGGCCTTGGTAGATCCATTGTGAGACATTGTGCTCAGAACATAAATTTCATTGCGTTATCTCCTTAATTATTTCTGCCTTTATATATTGTGAATGTTGCGGCTTTAATTGCGGCTTGACATACATACATACATATGTGTGAATATTCCTTTAGAAGCTTCTTGTTATTGGATTGCAGACCGTTCCGCTTCAACGTATTGCGAAAAATGGCATATTGTTACGTTGGACCCTGTTCACACAGGAGCAACGGACTGGATTTTTTTTTTGGACGTTTCGTGTTCAGATTTATAGTCTTGTCTGAACACTTCCGCGGACTTTTTTTGACATATTTATTGTCAGTGTCGACCAAATTGATTTGATTTTCGTGCTTATTTCACGAAATTTAGAAAAATTTAAATAAATAACACAAATGCAATCAGCCTCCAGGCCAAAAGACGCATTGTTTTATTCACAAAAACAATTTTTTTTCACGTTTGTCGAATGACTGCCGATTGACATCTACAAACGTCAAAAAAAAAAATCCAAGAATTTTGAAAAATCTAAAAATCCAGAGTGACGTAACATGTCACCTCTCCGCTTCCCCCCTCGCCTGTAAACGTCAAAAAAAATCAGTCCGTTGCTCCTGTGTGAACAGGGTCTTTAGTTATCCTTTCTTTGTCCCAACTTTCACTTGTTTGCAAGAATTGAATCGAAGTCATTTGAAGGCATGGTTCGCACTTTCCTGCCATTTGTTGAGGCTATAGGTAAAACCTTATTCAGCGGTATCTCTCTAGACTCCAAATGTATGAATCCTTGACAAACACCTAAAAAACTGACGAAGGTCTCTCAACTTGTACAAATCCCGTCCCATGCACCCTCTATTGGGTATATTTTTTTGTTAAAGCTGAGAGTGTAGAATTTATAACTTGACAACTGCATAAAATTGCTTCTGCCAAAAATCATGTTCCACCAACAATTTTTACCCTAGTCAAAATCCTATTAGACATGTCAAAAACAGGTTTTGAGTGAAAGCCCTCAAGAGTTTTCCCACGTCTTTTATTTTTCTTAATTTAAATAATTTTCCATGCAAATATTTAAGTGAAAGTACATATGTATGTACATGCATAAAAAGTGACAGCTCAACCTTTGTCATTGATGGCATACTCCCAGCCTAGTTAACATTCTAGTTGACAGTGCAACTCCATTTAGTATGTCGGGATCTGCCTATAGACTGCTTCGAAGCCAACCTCGAACCTCGTCATATTAATTTTTCAATATCTCACGACAAAACGAATCCAACAAATCAACATGATCATTACATTACAATGCATTCAATGTAACTGTCAACTGTCGCAGACGTTGCAACTGTCAGCGAAAGATGTAAATTTATTGAAATTCAAAAACGTCTTGAAAGCACAGCGCGTAAGACTGCTTGCAGAAGACCCAACAAAAACACTTCCGTCATGTTTTTTTTAATCTCCAAAATTCCACAGAGACAAACTTTTTATGACATCGCCAACCCCGTGCTGACAATTATCTTAACAAACTTAACTACCAATGGCCAAAAAACCAGCATGATGTCTCACTAGCTACTAGACCTACAATTAACCGCACAGTGTATGTATATTTAAATTTTTCACGTCGCTGAATGCAACCGGCTGTTACAAATCACTCGTCAAAATGATATTGATTGAGACATTGGTACATAATTGTAGCAGATTTTTAATCAATGAAATTCACAGCCGAAAAGCAAAACAAGAAGCTGTCATTATGACATTACAACACACACCTATAAACTTACGCAATTGAGATTCGTATTCGTATTAGTCGTTTGTCGTCTATCGGTTGACGTCTATCACGTCGTTGTCGGTCGAATTGACGGCTGACAGGGGTCGTAGTATTATTGTTTACCAAAGAGTTGAGACATGTAACGTGTGCTCAACTGTCTCTGCACGGCATTGATTGTAAACCAGTTTTTAATTGCAATTATAAAATGATACAGTTCACACAGGTAATTACTCGTGATCTGCTGTGTATTTATTTATTTATTTATATTTTAATGTGTTCTCGAATTAAATCGCCTTAATTGCAGCGTGCATTTCATTACCGTAGTTAGCGGAAAAAGTCTGTCACAGATCAACTAGGCATCATATTTAGAAGTCATTTAGTTTTTATATTACTCATCTGGGACTATAATGGGACTTTTTATTATTTGGTTTAGTGGTTGTGGTTTCGTTTCAAGTCACAAGGAAGTCGTTTGACCCCAGGCTCTGAACCCTAAAGCAATTTCTTACAATTCGAGTTATTGTTTAAGAAATGGGTAAAACTTTTATACTAAGGTTCGATAAAGTTATCACAGGCCGCGTTCAGAATGTTAGACACTAATATTTTAGTCAAAACCTAACTTATTGAACGGCAAATGACTGCAAATGCATTTGACATTTCAGTTGTCATAATTTAAACATTTACTTACTGTTTTCACTTAAGATTTGTTTGCGAATTGCGTTTGTTTGGAAAAAAATTGTATCGCTACAAAATAATTAAAACATATTACAAAAGGTTGAAATAGGTGACATAGTGGATGAAATTTTATGAATTTTATGAAATGATGTGAACTATGTACATTATAGGTGAAGTTCCGCTGTTTGTTGTTAATGATTTGCTGAACCAATCAATGAATAAAATTAAATAATAAAAAAGAAAAAAATAAAGACAAATGAAATTACCGCAGAAAAACTTTAAAGCAGAACTTTTTGCTGAACATCTTCCAGCCAAATCAGCTGATTTTTGGCATTCCTTCTACTGACTGAAATTTGAGGGAGAATGTTTTGACTAAGAATTCAGTCCACTACCTTATGAAAAGTCAACTTGTTTTCTAGTAAATTTTCAGCCCCTCGACCAATCAGAGCCGGTTGACTAGCTAGTGCCTAACATTTTGAACGCGGCCGTAGTTGCACTTTATGTGGTGAATTCCGAGTTTTGTGTATTATTCCACTTAAGTTTTTTTGAGTTTTCCGTTAAAAATGTTGAGCAAAGCTGAAGTGACACAATATAGGCAGCAAAACTTTTGGTTAAAGGTGGTGACACCAACCTTAGGTGGTTCCTTGGATATAATCGACCGTAGTTCTTTCTTTTCTCACATATGAGGCGCTTAAGTCGAGCATAAAAAATCACAAAACTAGGCACAGCTGAAACAGGAACCACAGGTGATTTACGGTCAATCATAACTGTTGCACTTGACGTTCTGTCTCTGGACCTATGTACATACCAAGTTTGTCATTTTATGCAAAGCAATTAGACTCTGTATATAGGTTCATTGCGCACAGCTCCGTCGTCAACTAAAACAGACTAAATTCCTTACTCCGACCAGGACGAAATGGAATAATTGGAATAATAGCTCACTTCTATCAAAATATCGAACTTTACGGACGGCTCAGCGTTTTTAAACGTATCACCTTCAAGTCTCTTCTAGTGTTTTCCAAGCAGAAGTCGTAGAAGTAAAAAGGATCTGCAGGATACTCAGCTTGAATTCCAACCCTAAGAACAATGAAGCGACTTTAACACCATCACAGCACTCTAATCACGCACCAAATGCTCTAAATTTGTAGGACAGTGTAAGCTAAGGAATTAGGTATCCAGAGAAGCGTTTGAAGAGCTATCCAGATTTATTTCGGTCCATTAATTGGCCTTAAAACCCTTTGACTAAATAAGATTTTACATCTGATACTAGTAGTTGTGATCTAAGTTGCGGGTAACCTACTGGTTCTCAAGCTTTTGAATGCCAACTATTTAATAACTCATAAAGCGATGTCGTTCATCAAGTACTATTTTAATAGTCAGACATAAACGTCAAGCTTATAGACGGATGTGAATAATGTTACGTCGTGAATTGTTACTCAGGAGGAGCTTAGACATTTTGATTCAGTACTAACGCGACTGTAAGTACAGATGTCGATAATTCTTGATTTAAGTGAAGAAAAAATACTCAGAAATGATGTACCTAGTCCTCCCATAAGTTCGGTGAGGTATAAAGGTTCTTATTGCTAAGCATCAATTTATTATTCTCTCTTCTCCCTTAGGACTATGTCCTTTGAGGTTTATAAGGGGTTTACGCCTATCGAGGCTAAAGAATTTCATCATCACTGTTTGGCAGCACTATGTGTAATTTTTCTTTTTGTATATTTAGAAAAATAGATCGGGCAGATTATAAAAAACATAAAAAAATAATTTTAGCTCTAATTCGATTGACGTTTACCTTTTGTCGTTAGAAGTAAAATGCTTCTTCGGCAACTTTTTTTCTTACAAATGACGTCTATAATTTCATTTTTGACAGTTTCGATAACTTTTTCGATAACGTTCGAGAACAAGTGATTTGGGAGCACAGTTTTTATCGCAGCTAAGGAATTACGGCTGGATAGTTATCCAGATTTCATAATTCTATACAGGCTAAGTATTTTGTAAGCCTATATAGAATACCAAACAAAAACACTCCTATTACCACCTTGTGATGGAGAGACAGGAAACGGTCTAGGGAAGTGTTATATATGAAAGATGGGAGATGGGATAAAAGATAGTAAGTTGATGGTGCTTGTTAATTTTGAACCTTTGCAAGTTATAGGTTTCTGCAAATAGTGAGGAGGGCAGATTATTCCATAATCGTGTTGTGTGGTTAGCAAACGACCTTCTTAATTTCAATGTTCGACCGATGACGGTCAAATTGAATTCACATCCGGATTCGTATTTAATTTTTAACTGTTTGCACATGTGTCTCTTTTTATGTAAAAAGCTTTTTAAGGCTCAGGTGGTTTTAAATGAGCTTGAGCAACTCAGTGACCCCAAAACCACCTTCAATAAATTCTTGTTCCAATAATTTTATACAAAAAAAAATTGGAAATTCACTAACGACCTGATGTATCATGTTTTTCCTTGACTCAATACGTGCACTTATTTAAAGAAACCACATCAGTTCCATTTGTGGTCACTAAAAGTAACTTGCAAGAAACTGACGCAACGGCCTCTTTTAACGGCCAGGGCCGCTCATGTCTTTTCTATTATCTTAATTGTTTGGATTGTGTCAATATACAGGTAGCGAGAAAAAATTGCAAACACCATTTTTGCTTTTTATAGATATTGAATTTGCAAGTCTTTTTGAGGTGTAGAGTCCCAAATTGGCATCCTAACATGTGAGACAGTCAAGTTTATTAAAAAAAAAAAAATTAGTATAAAAACAATCTACTCAGATGTATGGCTTGGAGAAAAGGACATAAAAGCATTGCAAACCGGCTGCTAAAAGCTTCAGTTGAAGACTATTTAAATTTTATTGGATTACTAAGAGGGTTGATGGTCATGCCACTGACTTTGCAATAATTGGCTGTGAAAAATATGGTACGACCAGCATATACTGCATATATTTCCCACTATTTATCTTAGAATGATGTTACAGAATACCAATCAATTCTACCAATCTCTTAACACGGTTCTAATAACTTCCACTTACTCAAAGGACTACTTCAACGAGCTCAAATTCTTAGGCAATATCTTAAAAACAGGTCTCGTGGGAATTTTCATATAAATTTTCTTGTGGCCCTGTTAAAACTTGTGTAGCAAAGCATTGTAACAGAATCAAAAAAAAAAACATCCATTTTTTGCAAATATATATGTACATATGTATATTCACTTTGTTGGAAATAGTACCATTTATCCGATCATTGTTTAGTAGTCGAAAGTACTCGAAGGGTTTGCATGTCTCGTTATCAATTGACAAATCCAACTGCTATACTAGAAGCTATCATCATGAGAGACATCACTAAAAGCTCTTTGAAAGATACTTGCAAGAAGTATCAAAAAAAATAAAAAAAATAAATAGCTAACAGGACAGCTCGGGAGGAGCCAAGGCCTAGCTTCTCGCACGAATAGAAGGGACCTGCAATTTATTGCCGACTCCGAAAGACGAATTGAGAAGCTCTTTCATGACAAATAATACTCCCGGAGGCTTGTCATTCCCCGACGAGAGGTGGTGCCGCGAAAAATGTTCGGTGGACATGGCTGGGGGATTGGTTGCAAAAAGTATCACTTTTGGAAAAATTGCAGTCGCAACCTTACAGGATTATTCTGTCGCAAAAACTGACACATTTTATTTTAAACACTAATGTGTGTATATACATGTGACGTTACAGTTATTTCCAAAATTTAGTAACACGCATAACATGCGTAGTTGCAAGAATGTAGGCCTTGGCATATCCCAAGTTGCCGCGCCAACTATTTAAAATTTTATTGGAAAAAATAGACACTATTTCTATTGCAATAGAACTATTGACACGAATTAAAAGCCACAAGTACAAGCGTTTTCTAATGGTAGAACATTGCATTTAAGATGACACCAGCATCCACATGTTTTCCGATAACCAACCACTATCTGCCAACTCCTACTTTCACGCAAATATGGTAAATGCCGATTGGCTATTACCTTAGTAAGAGATCATGTTCCAACTCCTTTGAAAGATTGTTAAGTTAACTAACAAAGGGGGAAGGAGTGTTTCCACCAAATCACTCTCGCTCCATCAACAGCAGGAAAAATGCTGTCACAAGTTATCAATGATGCCACCCTGATGTGTTGGGGTTCTCTTGACCACCATAATGATATTCCTGGATTGACAAAGTACGCGTTTTCTTTTGATAATTCACACAGGCGCAAGGTGGTATAGGCGCCCTTGTCATTATATTCACTTAGCGCGAATGTTAGTGTAGTTGTTTGAAACTCAGGTGATTATAGTTTAGTGGTGGTGTGTCCATCGCTTATAATTTATGGTATTTTCTTGCAACCCCCTGAAGTTATTATCATTAATCAGTTCGATCAACAGTCACATGACCACTCTACTGAAAATGTTATGGCTTTTCAGTAGAATTAACATCAGTTCTGACTCTCTATTTTCTATGCACCTGTCCAGCTCTCATTGGTCTTAGGGTGTTGGCTTTGGCTGGCAGCCACTTCAACCTAACCTTAACTAACATCAGTTGATCTCATAACTTATGAGAAATCAGGAATTTAACCTAAAATATTAAACGTAATAAGCGTTCTCACTTAACCGCAGCAACTCACGTAGAAAGCTCTCGCGACATCCACAAGAGATGAACACCGACTTTTCAAAAGGAAGGAGCACGAACTAGGTTATAGAGATGCTGTTCCAGGAAAGGCATTAAGAAGTTTTGCCAGGGCCAGGGCCATGGCCACAAACCCCGAAGAATAAAGGAACTCGGTAGAAGAATCGCAGTCGGCAGTGAAAATGTGAAAACCAATTTTGGAGTCTACATAAAAATAAAGAAATGAATCGTTCAACCTGGACGATGATAGGCAGAAATATTTCACCCACCCAAGCTGAACGAAGTAAAAATAGCGATATTCCAACTCAAGTCTAGCTGTTTAGCTCCGAAACTGTTTAAAGCAGCGGAAGATGACATTTAAAGGCAAATAACTCTGGCAAATTCCTGTTTCTCTGAACAAAAAAGGCATGTGAATGGCAATATCCTTTACCGAAGTGACTATACACGACGCAGAAGAATGACATTTGACAAGATGATTGTTTTAAGATATAAATAAGTACTCTTTGAATGATCTGTGGTCCGTATAGACAATGAGTGGACAATATGGGCTATCAGCGGCGGGAGAAAAGTCTAAACTCAGTGACCTGGTTCAAGTAGTCTTTAATTTGATTAAAGGAAAAGAGGAGACGAGCGGAGTCGAAAAGCAACCTTATTCAACTTGGAACACAATTTGTAAAATAAATCCTTTAACCGGCTTTAAACTTTAAGAATTCAGCAATTTATTTGCAACCACTTTCACTTGTTTCAAAGCAATTGCCAAAATCTACTACATTTTTTTAAAATCTAAACGTCAAATGCATTACTAAAAAAATCAAGACAACTTGTCAACAAATCGCAGTAAATCGTTTAGTTTCACTTTTCTTCAATTAACTAAAAAACAATTGATTACTTACTTTAAATCACAATTTCAATGTAAAGTCCTTATACAGACTATTTCCTCTACAGCGACAAACTTGATATTCCTTTTCCGAACACGTTCAATTTCAATTATTTAGAACACAATCTTGCTATGTAATTTCACCATAAAAATAATCAGCATGCAACACTTCCTAGCACCAAGCAAAGTAACACCTATTTTCAAATTTGTTTAAATGTATGCAAAACACCGTTAAATAAATAGAAATATTCTTAAGCACTTGCAGACTAGTAAAAAAATCCTTCTTCAAGTAAACATCAGTTATTTCTAAAAAAAAAAAACGCACACAGGAGGAAATACTGAAATAAAAAAAACGACAAAATGCGAGCGCGCCGAGCACGAGCTAATCGCACTATTTAAATTCACAGCGAAATGAGCGGTTTAAGCATCTCGCCTAGACCTTTATACGATTATCATCTTTCAACGGGGCATCGATTGAGATGAGAGCGAACTTCATTCAGAAGTGAACAAACCAACAACAGCAATGACCAAGTTAAAGCCAGGCTTGATCTCTGAGCGGCGCGCATAACATTAACGCATCAAGTATCGAATACAGACAGAGACACCTGACCAGTTATTGCTGCAAATGAAGTGAGTGTGTGTGGTGTGAGCGCTGGTGATACTGCTATTGCTATTGCTACTGCAGGCTAGGGGACTTCCCCCGTTCTCATTCTTTAAGTTGAGATTTTTTCAAGCACAGTGCGCACACGGGTGATTTGTCACCTCTTGGCCACGTTAATGGTCCTTTTGCGCGGTGAACTTGACTCTGCTGCAGAGAGCGGTAATTGCGCGAGCAGCTGTCATAACAACGCAGATACAGTGATGATGTGTATGTCTATTGTGCCCTTAGTGCGCGAATGGCAATCATAACTTGGTATCTGCCATTGACGCAGACCAGAAGTGGCAGCATGTGTTTGCGCTTTCAATCATCATGATTGAATGAATAGTTGACATTTAACCTTTAAGTCATCTCATTTAATAGTTTATGATCTGAGTAAGCATTTTGAATAGAGTACCCGACTCTCTGGGGGCACAGGTCAGACACCTGTGGTAACAGTTACCTCCCTTTATTCCATTAATTGCTTCTGATTAAGGAGTTGATTATCCAATGACCGTTGGTCGGTTATTGACCAACACACCATGAGAGACCTTCAGTGACACAGTTGAGTATGTTTCCGTTACAGGGCTTCAGAGAATTCAGCAATGAAATCATTTAATGAAGCGACAAAGGGTGCGCTACAAGTAGTTGTCCTCGAGATTAATGCACTTTATATGTATGTTTGGAGTCGTGAAATAAACAATTATTTTCTCGGAATAGTCTGCTTATGACAGAATTTCCTAAAAAAAACCCCCTTCAGGGGTTTCATAACCTCAGAAGGATAACTTTACGGATGGCATAAGCTGCAAACAAAACAAAATTAAATATTTAACGAGACACTAGACGGTATAAGCACAAAGTTTCACGGATATTCAACTTCAACAAAAGCCACGAACAATGCTTTGAATTTTCAGAAAATTAACAAACTTTCAGGAGAGATGAGTTCATAGTAAAACTCTTTTAAACTTGTTTTGTCCTTGGTAAGTAAGAATAAATAAATAGAAATAGTTGGCACGACAACCCGGAACCATTTATGTTGCGCATGTTGCATTTTTCAAACGACTGCAAGGGATTTACTAATTGAGAAGATTCTTTATGACAAATTGGGCTCTCAAAGGCTTTTCAAGAATCAATGGAAGGCGCTGCCACGATCACACAAACCATTGAACCACGGCGACTGTAACAATCACATACGTGTTTTTATCTTTCATATGACACACATTAGCTGCCATGAATTCGCATCCCAGTCCTCAAGATGGTTGTTCTCGGCACAGTGTCATATTTTTCTGCGAACAGTCGTCAATGTCTTCAATGCTTTGACCTTTCTCAGAAACGCAAATTTTACTTGGTTTTTCCGAAATCGTACTGCTGTCACCGTGGACCAGTGGTTACTGCGTTGGAGTCTGGGGAGCCTGCTGACACAATTTCGTGTAGTTTGTCCAGACCAGCGATATCCATTGGGTTCGCCTTTTTGAAGCAATCGCAAACCAGTAGCATTAGGCGTGTTTTTTGAAACCTAGCTAGGCAGTCGTTCATTTAGAGATTTAGACGATTCGCAGCCAGCCAAACCCAGTCGATTCTTTTTGCCGTCAAGTTGCGACGTGTGATTTCGTTCCTATGACATCGGCTGTCAAACTGTCAAACTATTCGGCATTAAACCAAATTGTTTTTTTATAATTTTTTTGTGAAAATCTTAATTCTTCAAAGAATTTATTCAATGAATCATTTACAAAAAGAGGTATGAAATCAAAACATATTCCATCTTCGTACTCAGATGCCGGTCAAATGTCAAGAGAACCGAAAAAATTGGCAGTGATACCAAGGCTATAAATTAAAAACATCGCTTTCGGCGCCCCCTGGCCATGGGATATCGTAAAATTCCTAACCAGTTGCTTTTGACTGGGGATACAATCAAGAGATGTAGCCAGCTGGTTGTTGTATTTGTTTGACTTTGCTAGCAACTACTGGCTGGCTAGATTTAAAAAAAAACACGCCTATTATTGATGTCCTTGCTAGACACTATCCGATAGGCCTTCACACCAGTATATAAGGCTTCTTTTCGAACGATTTTTGCAGAACCTCAGAAACGAAGAGGAGGAGGACGCATCAGGAGTATGCAAAGACCTATTTGGTTCAATTTTTGATTGGTTTACTAATAAATCCTGCATCCGGACGCAGATAGTTACTCTGATGTAACCTTCCATCCATCCATATTTCCATCTTTCGAAAGGCCATCACTGATTTATGCTGGCTGTTTTGAAAGCAGGACCCATCATCATCATCATCATCATCTTCCAATGGCCCGCTTATCCACTATGAGGGTCGCGGGTTTAGGGAGCTTAAAGGGACTCTCCACATTTGCCGATATTCCGCCATCGACTCTAACTCATCAGGGGCTATCCTCATACGGGTAGAGGTGAGATTTCGGACTTGGTCCAGCCATCTCATCCTAAGCCTGCCCAGAGGACGCCTACCCGATGGCACGAATTCCATGGGACGTCTCGGAAGCCTAGTTGGGGACATGCGTTGAACATACCCAAACCATCGAAGTATGGACCTCTCCGTACGAAGAAGTAGCTGCTCGACATTGAGTGCCTCGCGTACTCTGGTGTTCCTAACCCGATCTCGTCGAGTCACCCCAGAAATACAACGAAGAAATCTCATTTCGGCAGCTTGTATCCGCGATCTTATTCTTTCGGTCATTACCCAAACCTCATGACCATAGGTGAGGGTCGGAACAAACACTGAATTAAAGACCGACAACTTAGCTTCGATGCCAAGTTCGGCTCTCCTGATAACAGATTTACCAAGCTGTCTCAAAATTGCTCCAGCCTGACTAATCCTACAGGATAACTCAGTATTGCTCCTACCATCACTCGTGAATAGGACCCCGAGATACTTAAACTTCTCTACCTGTTTCCTTTAATGGGACTCAACTAACATGCAGAGTGCATTGAACAGGCGTTCTGGAAATAACCATTACCTCTGATTTGTTCACGTTTACCTTCATCCCAGCTTCAACACAGACGGCGAAGAACCTATCTAGTGCGCGCTCAAGTTCGGTCTGGGTGGACGTAAAGATGACCAAGTCATCAGCAAAGGCAGATGACTTATTCTTAAGTCTCCCAATTCGAACATTTCCTCACCAAGGCTGCGCTGTAACATCCAATCCATATACACTATGAAAAGGAGAGGTGACAAAACGCATCCCTGGCGAAGTCCAACGCCCACAGTGAAAGGTGTCGACTTAACGCCGTCCACCCGAATACAGCTCTTACAGTTAGTGAACAGAGATTGAATAGCCCTCAGAAGAGAACAAAACAACTGTAGATTGGTTTGGCATACTCCCAGGCCTTCTCAACTACCATTCTGAGAGTGAATAGCTGGTCGGTTGTGCTTCTACCTTGACGAAAGCCTGGACAGCTCTGGAACGCGTTTCCAACACCTTTGCAAAGACTTTTCCGGGGAGACTTAAAAGAGATACACCCCTATAATTGGAGCAATCCCTCTTATCCCCTTTCTTAAAAAGAGGAACAATCACCCCAGTTTGCCATTCGCTAGGTGTTTCACCGCTTCCGAGGCCACTTTAATAACACGAGAGCGCCATTCCACTCCCTCTTTACCCAAAGCCTTGAGCATTTCTGGCCGGATTTCATCCACACCAGCAGATTTGCCGACTTTTACCGCTTTAATCGCCAAAGTCACCTAGAGGAGGTGACTATTCTCCGCCCTACTCAAAACCATGGGCTTGCCATCCTCAGTGCCCTGTATGGGATTGAGCAGCTCCGAACAGTGTTCGCTCCATCTGCGCAAGATGTCCTTTTCATCGGAAAGAAGTACACCATCTTTGGATTTGACTTCTTCGATGATATTAAACTTCCTTCCTCTGAGACGGCGGATGATCTGCCAGAACACTTTGTTACGTAAAAACAAGACAATTTGGCCCTAGAAAATACTCATTTTAACGTGACCAATCATACGATCACGGAAGGGACGATTCGGGCCCAGATCTCAATTCTAGTGGATTCCTGCTCTTGGAACAGTGTAAAAAAATTGTAGGTACATTGCCCTTGTTTCTTCTTTTAGATAAATAGCCTACTATGGGCAAGGTTATCTTCCTCAGATATGTTGACGCCACGGGCCAGTTGTTCCTTTGACTCTTGATGGACACTATGCCTAACGACTATAACACAATCTCGCTCAGTCACAGCAAAACTTCAAAAACTCGATCTTAAATTGTACGAAAACGTAGGTCTTTTCTTGACGAGTTTTCCAGAACGAGCCTTGAATTACTTAAATCCTATACTCTTATACTTATCTTTTCGAGGTTAATCCCATCGTCCTAGTTTGCCAGCAAGAAAGAATAAATTGGCAACGGTTAGAGATAAACTCGCGTTTATGTGAATACCTAAGAGCGATTGATTAGAATTCATCTGTTTTATTTATATTGACTTGAATGTAATTGAATGAACAAAACGAAATGCAAAATGACTCTTATACAAAGGTAATAGTTAAATATTTCATAGCAATTATTTATAGATATGCATAGGTCCTACCATTTAATTATAAATTTTATTGTGAGACTGGACTTACATTGTATACTGTGCTTTCTAATTGCGTTCATAACAATTCTTTATCGTAATTGTACCAGCAATTGACCGTTGGCCGTCTGTCAAGAAAGCAGCATTTACGCTGTTCATAAACAAATGCGAACTAATATATTTTTAAATACCAACTTCAATTCAAGATTTAACGCACTACATGCTCTTCCCGTGTAAGAACATGAATCGACAAAACTTTGAGTGAATTTAAATGAAGTTTTTAAGAAAATGAACTACAAACTTTCTCTAAAAGAACAGAACACAGCCGAACACATTTTTCTACGATCGCACAAACATGGCTTTCACATTAATTCTCCAGCCTCTCAATCACAACAGTCATCAGGCTCATACCCGTAATATCCTACTTGCAATGTCAGGGCTTATCTGGTTGGCGTAATTCAGTTATGTTACATAAACAAACATGACATTACACACATATGTATACGAGAAACACGTTTATCTTTTACTAATTAAATAGACATGACTATACAATTTGTGGTAATGAATTCGAAATCATAACGACAATAACCCAAGTGATTCACCACAGGAAATGAAATATGAAATATCCGGTTGTTGAACTGCGACATCTATATCACAAATATAGGCGCATCTACACTGCCAAAGTTGAAAAGCTTAAAGCTTTCTCAAAATGACAACTTGCATAAGTTCAAAGAATACTTTTGAACTCGCAGCTTAAATTGAAATTCAAATCAGAAACGCCCGTTCGGGGAATACATTAAAAGCAAATAACAAATAATTGTAAATGAGATTTAAATGAACTTTATTCAACACAGTGTACATTTGTTTTGCAATATGTTGATCTATGTACATAAATGTCATTTGGGCAATACATAATTATAAGAAGTACTACATTCGATTGCATAAAGGAAATGCATAGCAGAACAGAAGCGTGGAGCACTTGTTAAATCGACTTAACTCCTAGGTTACCAGTGAGATGACGTTATCGCACAATTTTTCACAATTCCTGATGGATAACAACAACGTAGAGCTGCTGGTTTATTCTAATTTGTTGATTAACCAACACAATAGTAACCTAAGCTAAACCCCCATTAGTAAGCTCCTATCATTCATCAACAATTCTAAATGGTTCTACGGGTAGAATTATCCCTCAGACGGAATTCGATAGGTATCACAATCCCCCTATCTTACCTAACCTAGGTTAGGTTAGGTTAGGTAGATGGGTTGGCGAGGGGAGAGAAGTCCCAGCGCCACACTCAGGTCAGTAGAGACCCATTATGATGCCCATTAATTCGGAGGGAAGGTACCCCTTGCCCGCGGAGCGGTACCTAAAGCATTCTACTATTGCCCCAGGCTTCCGAACCATTTTGAAGCCTTAATGAACCTCCAGATGTCCCTGATGGGTACGTCTCTTAGTTCTTCAGTGTCCTGGAAGAAGTGCCTTCCAAAGGATCTATGTCTGAGGTGGTAGAGACCTGGGCAATGGCAGAGGAAGTGGGTTGTGTCCTCATTGAATTCCTCGTCTCCACAACACCTACAAAGGTCGTCTTCACTTAGTCTTAAGTTTTTTCAAACGATAACGCAGAGTGTTATGATCTGTAATTATTCCTACAAGGATGAAGAGGGTTTTCCTGTCCTTCTGGCACCATTGTACCTAGGCCATAGTTTCCTAGTTATCTTACAGGAGTCCAAAGATCTCCATCTTTCATTCGCCTCCGCTAGAGTCCTGATCCCTGCTTCATGTTTGAGCTTACATGGCGGGATTTCCACTGACTGATCAGCCTGCTCCAGGTCTAGCGAAGATCCTTTCCTTGCCAATTCATCAGACTTCTTATTCCCTGGTATGCCCTCATGTCCAGGGGTCCAGCATAGTTTACCTCATGCTGTGTGGCAAGAGCACTAAGCTCTTCGCAACAACACTTCACAAGCTTCGATTTTATTTCAGTAGCAGAAATCGCTTTTAGGGCTGCCTGGCTGTCGATGAAAAAGGTGATATCATCACGTGGTATTACCTTCATCGCAGTCTCACGGGCAGCAATTGTCACTGCTATGACCTCCGCCTGGAAAACACTGCTGTGATCCGGGATTCTGACTGATTTAAAAAGTCTAAGTTTGTCTGAAAATATACCTGCTCCCACGCCACAATACATTTTAGATCCATCCGTGTAGATGGCTTTGGTTCGTGGGTTTGGTATAGCTCCTCTTGCCCAATCTTCTCTGCTCGGGAATGAGCAGGAGAACGGTAATATAAAGTTTAGGTAGGGCACCGTATAGTCAGTTGTTACTACATTGCCCATGTATTTACCTAGAATCTGAACATGCCCCGTTGTACTTGACCTCCAGCCATTCATTTGGCTGATTTTTAAGGCATTTCTGGCCGCAGATTCTTGTATAAACAGATCTAGTGGCAGCAGGTTGAGAATAGCCTCAAGTACTGCTGTTGGCGTGGTTCTCATGGGTGCTATGCATGCCAGTCTCTGTATTTTCGTGATGATCTTGAGGTTGGTGGTTTGAGTAGCAGCTTGCAACCACACAACGCTGCCATAAGTAAGAATAGGCCTCACAATAGCCGTGTACATCCATAGGGCTTGTTTCCCTAGTCTTCCCGAATATTCTACTGCAAGCTATCGTGGCCTTCTTAATTCTTTCATTTATGTTCTATGTACCTAACCTAACCTAACACAATTGTTGAAGTTTACCGATTTGGACTAGACTTCGTTTTCGCTTCATAATGGATAAGGATGCCTGAGGTCATCTTCTTATTTCAGTTGAAAACAGGACTTTCACAAATAAAGTACTTACAAAACGTTGGAGTTCTACGGCCCACGCCTTCAGATTTTTGTTCGCGTGACGACACCTAATTCAACTATTTCTAACTTCTGTTTTCCTTTAGTGCATCTTTTAACATTTTCGCCATCTAATGACATGTTAGGTTAGGTTAGGAGGGAAGTGGACATTATTAGTGCTTGCCCGGGGGCCGCTTGATCCATTGTGTTATCCTCTTAACTTGTGATGCCGTTACTAATTATTTTTTATCATTAGTTGGCCTGTTCTCGAACCAACCTGAGCTCTTGACGAAACTTATCATATTCATTGCTGGGATTTGCGCAAGATCCTCTAGTTCTTCCAAAAGTCTATTTCCCATATGACACAGGACGACGTACTTGAAGATTGGGGCATTCGCAAGTGGGGCGGCTGTCTATGCAAGCACACACACACGTAGGCCAAGAAGGCTCTTTGTGGTACCACAAGGATCAATACCCTAAGCCGCGCGGAACCATTTGGAGCTCTTGATGAATCTGAGGATACTTTTGACGTCAGTTGTTGAAATGGTAGGTTCCCAGATGGAGCTTCCTATAGGATAGGGCAGGACAAGTGCAGAGAAAATGGACGATCGTTTCCTCCTCCTCTTCTTCACTACAGCTCCTTCAAAAGTCATTGGAAAAAAGACTTTGGAAGAGAGGGAAAAGAGGATCTTTGGGTTGTCTTGCTGATCGCGTCGTTCTCTAAGAGTTATTTACATGTAGCGAGTGGAATACCTAGATTTCTCCGTTCTAGTAGAATCTCTAGAGTAGTACCACGTTTGGCGAGTTCATCGGCCTGGAATGTCCCTATGACCGGGTACCCAGCATAGGTGAATGTTAAAATGTTCTGCCATCTCAGTGAGAGACAATCTGAGGTAGCTTTTGATGTATATGTTACTGATTCCAGAGATTTTATAGCAGCCTGACTGTAGGCAAAAATTGTAATGCCCCTGAAGGATATCACATTTTGCTTAAGCCAGGATAAGGCTTCGTTGATCGCCATGATTTCCGCCTGAAAAATGCTACAGTGGTCCGGCAGACGGAAGGAGATGCTCAGGTTAAGCATATCGGAGAAAACACCACCTTCCACTCCGTTCTTGGTTTTGTAACCATCGGTGTAGAGATCAGAGAACAGAATGGTCTGGCGACTTAGACTCGAAAGTAAATGTTTGATAGTTTTTATTTCCTCTGTATCCTAGCAGCTCCTCCAGTAGCCCGGTGAATTAATACCCAGTCTAGCGGCCAGTGTCCCTATTCCACAGTGCCCTGTCAGTACACCTATTAGAAGTGCGGGATATAACACAGTCACCCCTGTAGGACCAGCCGTGACTTTCAAAATAATTGTTATGTAGTTCAACAACTGAGAACACTTCAAATCGATTAAAATGTTCCACATACGCCGTTTTAGATTTAGCGATCCTCGATGACAAATGTATGTTTAGAAGAAAATGGGCTCATTTTTTACAGCTGAAAGGATCCATTGGAAAATGGCATGTTCGAAGGTGTGTGTATATGTCTTTTCATGTGTTCCTTGACTACTTGTTTAACGTTTTATGACTATTTCTAAATGTTCCGATTTGTCCCGATTCTTGTGGGCTCTGAGGTTCCGATTTTTATGAGATTTTATCTGCCAGCCCCAAATGGACCACAGCCAACCTTTTGCAATGATTCATGTTATTTTTGTTGCATTTTCCGCTCGAATGGAAAGAACTTACAATTTATTGCCGACCCCGAACGACGAATTGAGAAGAAGCAGGAGTTTTTTATTGTCAGCTGAGAGGTGGTGTCATCAAAAATGTAAATCATGTGCTGGGAATCGAACTCATATAGACACACCCAAATATTAGGCAAATATCATAGGTATAGGAGCCTTCTCTGAGGAACCGGGACGGAAAGGGCTTAATAACTTTGCCTGACAACAGGAGTATTTTCCAGGCTGAAGTTCAAGCAGTGACAAGACCCGCCCCATTAGCGTCAATACTCACAATATCAGTTAGGATATCACCATATACATTGACACCAAGGCGCTTATAAAAGCTGCTACGCAGATCACTTCGAAGTTCATGAAATGCTGTAGTGAATCGCTGACATTTTTGGCACCCACCATAACGATAAACTCTCCTGGGTTCCTAGTCACAACGGTATACAAGGAAACGAAAGTGCTGACGAACAAGTCAGGAAAGACTCAGCCGTAGACCAAGAGCAAGGGGATGGTACAATCAAACGTCCACTTCGTCATTTGAAAGACAATGTAAAGATAAGAACTTCTATCGAAGCAAACAATAGGAAGAAATGCCTAACCACCTGCGAAACTTCAAGAAAACTATGAGCTGAATATAACAGAGTTAGAACCAAAGAACTCTAACATATGCACAGGCATCCCTGTCATTATAGATACTGAGCGGAATACTTCGAAACTGTCGTGCGTATTTTTGATGTCAGAATAAATGTTTACCAGTAAAGCTCGATGTTGAGCGAACATTTGTGTTCTACATCAGGAATATGCAAACAATACAGGAAAATACCAATTACTCAATGAGGTCTTTATAAACCAATTAACCGGTGCGAACAAGTGCAATATCGCAGTAAGTAATTTAACAGTCAATTACTTCATCGACTGACAAAACAAATTTTAGAAAAACAAGGTGAAGAATTGACACTAAATAAATTCCATGCGAACGATTGCAGGCTTAGTGAAAGCTATGTGATTAAAGTAAATTACGACGCAACAAGTGCGGAATATGCGTCGTACGAACATGTAGATTCATTATTTGCATATCTGTATAAAAATTAAATAATCGAACCTAATACTAACTATAAGTATAAGAACAAATTTTTATACGACCTTAAGGAATGGGACAAACAATGGGCATACAAATATGTATGTATGTACACAAAAACAGTTTGACGTCAATATCATCAGTGTTGCGGGCGGCTTCTTATCCAGCATCACTTCCTGTCTGTCGAAGACAAAAATCCTTACTGGATTAATCAATCCACTCATTGTATCAAACTATTTTCAAAGAGATTTTCAAAACAATAGCCTGTGTATCGCATAAGGTTAGGTTAGGTTAGGTTAGGTAGATGGGTTGGCGAGGGGAAAGGAGCCCCCAGCGCCACACTCAGGTCAGTAGAGACCCATTCTGATGCCCATTTATTTGGGGGGGGGGAAGGTATCCCTTACTCGTTGAGCAGTACCCAAAGCATTCTCCTATTGCCCCGGGCTTTCGAACCATTTTGAAGTCTTAATGAACCTTCAGATGTCCCTGATGGGTACATCCCTTAGTTCGTCGGTATCTTGGAAGAAGTGCCTTCCAAAGGATCTATTTCTGAGGTGGGAGAGGAAGAGGGTTGTATCCTCATTGACTTCCTCGTCTCCACAACCCCTACAAAGGTCGTCTTCAGTTAATTACTCCTACAAGGATGGAGAGGGTTTTCCTGTCCTTCTACATCAGTGTATTAGTTCTGCCACCATTGTATCTTGGCCATAATTTTCTAGTTATCTTACAGAAGTCCAAAGAACTCCATCTTTCATTCGCTTCCGCTAGAGTCTTGATCCCCGCTTCATGTTTGAATTTACATGGCGGGATTTTCACTGATTGATCAACTTGCTCCAGGTCTAGCGGCGATCCCTTCCTTGCCAATTCATCAGCCTTCTCATTCCCTATAATTTTACCTCATGCTGTGTGGCAAGAGCACTAAGCTCTTCACGACAACACTTCACAAGCTTCGATTTTATTTCAATAGCAGAAATCGCTTTTAGTGCTGCCTGGCTGTCGATGAAAAAGGTGATATCATCACGTGGTATTACCTTCATCGCAGTCTCACGGGCAGCAATTGTCACTGCTAGGACCTCCGCCTGGAAAACGCTGCTGTGGTTCGGGAGTCTGACTGATTTAAAAAGTCTAAGTTTGTCTGAGAATATACCTGCTCCCACCCCAATATCCATTTTGGATTCATCAGTATAGATGGCTTTGGTTCGCGGGTTTGGTATCGCGTAAAGGGAAAGGAAAAGGAAATGCGAACATGAACATCTAATAAGAGTGTCGAAAAATGCAAACCCAATCCAAAGGAAGAGAAGACATAACCCTAAACTCAACTGCTCTTGGCTTTAGGCGCGCAGCTGCACCTGCTGCTACTTGTTGGGCTAAGAAGTCGAGAGATGATAAGTTCAGGATACTGGACACTGGTTTTCGATGACC
The DNA here is from genome assembly GCA_917880715.2 of Matsumyia berberina. NCBI lineage: Eukaryota > Metazoa > Arthropoda > Insecta > Diptera > Syrphidae > Matsumyia > Matsumyia berberina. The sequence goes on from OU862872.1 coordinate 4,786,804, forward strand.
TTGGATATGCCGTCTGATGCAATGGTACCAGAGCTTCGGGTGCTGTGCAAAGTTAAAGTTGACTTTCCTTGCCTTCAGGACTGGCTTCGACAAGAGTCCGAGCCTGGACTGGGCTGCAGTCACACTTCACGAATGTCTCCAAATCAAGTCATGGGTCCGGTGCTGGTGTCTTCGTCGAAATCGACAACACTAGACTTCACTACTCGTTAGGCAAGAATGCCTCTGTTTTTCAAGCAGATATTTTGCAATCCTAATAGTCGCGAACTACATTATATTGATAAGAAAAAGTGGAAAGATCGGAACCTGCATTGGGTCTTCTCGCGTCTCTGGTCAGGGGCTGTATTGGCGATTGGGTTTCCTACAAACAGCGGCATTCGTGCCATCATTCTTGCAGCAGAAAGGACTGTAGACAACTTATTGGCTTGCTCTGAAAGTCGAAAAAATTCCAGTAAAATGTGTAAAAACTGGGTCCTGGTTTCTGGTAGTACAATGAACCAGATGCGTCTGATTGCTCCAGTGCAGCGTTTCTTAATCCGAAAAAAAAAATGTTGCTCTAAATTTTTTATGTGCTCAGGGGGGTCGTTATTCTAAAAGGATTGAAAAACACTGATCTAAAGCAATGCGTCTTTTAATGAATATTACTCATTAAAAAATCAGTTTAGGAAGTAACTACTTTCACTTATTGACGCATATTGCATTTAAAGTGCGTGCCCACCTAAAACCATCTGTTATCTCATCGCCCTTATTATCAAGCCATTGCCAGTAGCTCAAATGATTCAATGAGTATTCCCTGCTATTAGCATAAGCCGGTTGCAATTACAATCTCAACACACAATTTCACGCTACGCGATCACAATCATTTTCCTAAAATAGCCAATAAATCTACCAATTACCCATTAAATACCACAAATCATGCCTATACCCGCCTCCACAGCTCCAAGCCGATTCACAGCCAATTCGTCGAATGCCATAACAGTGCAATAGCCGTATTTTAATTACAAAACACTGAAAATCAATTTAACACTTCGCGATCCAAATCCTGTCTGATTAGATTAGATATGTACTCATACGTACCGCCCCAACCAAAAGGCATTTCACTCCCGACGAATGCATCTACATCCCTGCTAAACGCACAGTAAATATTTACTCATTTGTAGATATCACTTCGAACTATTTACACCTCGGAAACAAAGGATTAATATCCCATTAGAAAGTTTATGAATGATGATATAATAAGTTTGCACCTGGTGTTAGGAGGGGGCCTAGCTCCTGGGTCACAGTCGTGATTAACGTTTTATGACATTTCAAAAAGTGTATCCCTGCCCGAACGCATTACATTTGTCCGACATTGCTACCATTAATTAGCATTGACAGTAATCAGAAAACTTAGTCCGGATTCATCATACTCGTACTACCCACAAATTAATATTCCCTCAAACCGAGGGGGACTCATTTAAAATTGGAATTCTTCATTTGTCTACTTTGACATGAGTTCTGTGTTGAAACCCACCACCAACCGTGCCACGGCAAATCGTAACCCAATCCGCGATGGAGTAGGTGGATTCAGCCAAATATAAATGCGCGTCTCTTCTGGCAGCAACCATCATTCGTCAACAGGATCCTAAAGTGAGTGTAACTCTTAGTGCGCGGCATCACTTTGCTCAGTAGATCCTAACGATTTCAACTCCGCTAAAGGGAATCTAAAGGCTTTTTCTTCATTTTTTTTTTCGAATAAAACATACAGTGAGTGTTGAATTATTTTTTTAAATAAAAAAGAGAAGTCTAAAGTTTTGTGAAAAGATTTTTATAATTTAGTGTGGTTTCGTATGGATACATTTAACATTTTAAAACAGTTTTGGTTATGCCTACTAGTTTGAAAAAAAAAAATAAAATTTAATTATATGGGTTATTTTGGGTTCAATATAAATTTTATACATTTTTAATGGCGCGGCGGTGGTAAACATTTTCGTTCTTAAAACTCTTCAAACCTTGTTAGACTTGTTGAATCTTTAAACCTTTTTTTTAATTCAGTTTCCAGAAAAAATATTAAATTCTCTTTATCCTGAGATGAACACTGGTTCCTGTCTGACTGTCTTTTCATCAGCTTATAACTAGCGAAGTATCTAATCACAAATAGAAACAAAATTGACTGAAGAACGCAGACTTGTGGAACCCCTCTTGTGACCCCGAAATACCGTATTTTCGAACAAAAACTTTCGATGCTGTCAGGTGCCTTTCCAATTTGTGTTAGACGCCCTGTTTAATAGTGATCTGCAAAGTGTTAATGTGATCGTCACAGAAAGATCCGTCGGGTCGGGGAATGACAAACCTCCGGGAGTATAATCTGACAGAAAAGAGCTTCTCAATTCATCGTTCGGAGTCGACAAAAATTTGTAGATCCCTTCCATTCGAGCGAAAAATGTAGCACGGGCAACATGAAAAATTGCGAGAAGCTAGGTCTTTGCTCATCCCGAGCTGTCGCGCCAGCTATTTGTTTATTCATTTTAATTATTTACCTGTTATCTTTACAACTGCAAGGAACACGCAAATACCTCTACAGTTTCTGCACTTCCGAAAGCTTAACGATCACTTCTTTATCCCAACTTGCTACCTTAAATAGTGCAACAGTTCGAGGAGTACCCTATAAGCCGGTCCTTAGCTAATTGCCTCACTTTCGCACTCAAAGTTAATTGAGGTCTGCTAATATTTATGCGCGCTGGCTTAGGCGAAGTCCTTCTGTACTTCCGCAGCTTCTCTCCAAAAAATATTTGAAAATTCTGCTGGCCGGAGCATTGGTGTCCATTTGCTCTAGATGTTCCCTCTAGTTTGCAATGCACAATTTTTTGGTTAGGTCGATTGTTTGCACACCTAGTTTAAATCGTCCTCAAATCTCCTCCTCCAGAAGTCACTCCTCGGAAAATTGTTTCGGCCTCTTAAACTTTCTAGATGAATGAATGCAAAAACTTTAACCCCTTAATCGCGGCACTGATATCTTTCTTATGGGGAGTTGTGGAACGCATTCAAGCACTTGTTGCATCGAACGCTTTAGCCTTATTCGGGTGCACATCGGTTGCGAATATGAGATTCTGAGTCATAAAAAACGCTTTATCCTTACCTTAATTTGATTCTCATCTGAACAAGGTTGAACACCGCCTAAACCACTTCAGAAATTCGCACATTTATTCTGCCTTAAGGCGCGTTGCCAGTTTCGTTTGGTTCTACGTCCGATGCGTTGACATAAATGCACTTCAGGGCATCTTCCCTATTTCATGGGCTTTTATCAAATTACGTTCATCTATTCAAGTCCAGTTATTTGGCCGGCCATTAACTGACAACAACGAACAAAAAATTGTTTAGTATATAATTAGTACTATTTTCAAACTTTTTTTTAAATCACACACATGTTCTAGAATGGTTGTTAATGAACTTCTTTTCTCTCTAATCCGAAATCCCGTGATCTCTGAGGAATTCTTCAACCAGTCGATGGAATTTATAATATCTTCATCATTTTGATGATTGAATGTAAACTCCATGTCGGTATTTCATCTATTCAGACGACTATTTCAGAGACAAGTTCTAGGATATCGACTGACCGCCAAACGATGGTCTGATTGAACTGTAAGTGTCCCTTAGATCGTCTGCATCGTGGGTATTACGGGGGCAATGGAAACGTGCTCGACGGCACCCAAAGGGGCAATACTTAGCCTCACACCACTGCACCTTATTGTGCAGAGCTCTGGGGCTACCTCGAGTACCGCAATTCAAACCCGTTGACTCTACAGGCCATGTGAGAATCCTGGAGAACATCCAAAGTGATCGATTTTTCAAAATCCCAGATAAAATGCTCAGGAGATTTTGGTTCTCCAAGAAGCTCGAAGTGGTAATAGGTGACCGCCACTAAAGAAAAAGAAAAGGTCTCGTTACCTTGCCATATTCACTGTGGTCTCTGTTCCCAAATTTCATCGAGCAGCAGCGCCTAGAAAGTCACCAGCCATCTTTCGAGCCGAGGTTCACGCAATAGAACTATATGCACGGGAATTCCTGCGTTGGAAACTTAAAGGTATCCGCATATCAATCTTCTCAGGTACCCGGGCAGCACTAACGACCCTTAAATCCTATACGATAGCGTCAAAGCTTGTCTGGGCCTGTTTCAACCTTCCCGAAGACTTTCTGTCCACAAACAAGGTTACTGTACCCTGGATTCCTGGACACGAAGGTTTTTTGCGGTTTGTCTAGCGAGAGAAGGTACTGGGCGTCCACTTGTTGGTCCTGATCCTTTTAGTAGTATTCACTCCAAAATAAGGCAAGGAGAAGCTGATAGGCTCGCTGTATATTGGGCACAACAAAGTGCCTGAGACCAAAAACTGGGCAAAAAAAACTACTTGAACTCAACAAGGAAGATCTTATGACCCTAACGGGCCACCTTACTCGAGATTGGTTGTGGCGATATGGTTTCTTCTTTTCGCCTGCCCACTTACCTAGCCTAACTCGACATTGTCCACTGAGATACCATCTGAATGAGATGAGATTATCAGATCCAGACATGTTCCGACTCTGCGCAGAGCAAAAAGAGATGGCTGAACATGTTCTCTGCGAGGTCTCAGGGGCGGCAAAGAGAAGACTACTCCATCTAACACGAGACAGGATATGTCTAGTGGATACTTGGAATATGGAACCTTAAGCGTTATTGATATGACAGCATCTATGTATACAGACGAGCTATACAGAGCCATGTCTAGCTTTGGCATCCCTGCCAAACTCGTCCGTCTGTGGAGGATGACGATGGAGAATGCACGCCGCTCCATCAAGGTCGGTCAAGACCTCACCGAGACCTTTGATGTCAAGAAAGGTTTTAAACAAGGCGACGCGCTGTCATGCGACTTCTTCAACATCGTTCTTGAAAGAGTTGTGCAAAACTCACGCGCCAACACCAGAGGCACAATCTTTCAAAAATCCGTCCAACAACTCGCATACGCCGACGATATTGACATAATCGGAAGAACGCAGCGTGATGTCACTGGTGCGTTTGTGAGTATCGAGACGGAGGCGGCGAAGATGGGTTTAGCGGTCAATAAGGGCAAGGGTCATGTAGAGCGGATGGACACCAATGCTCCGACCCGGAAAATCTTCGTATCCACACCCGAGGGACGGCGCAGTAGAGGAACACCGCGACTCAGGTGGCGCACGCAATGGGAAGGGGACCTCAACCAACTTGGCGTGCGAAACTGGAGGCAGCTGGCTAAAGATCGAGCTGGCTGGAGAGACTTGTTGGTTGAGGCTCAGGACCACCTCGGTCTGTAGCGCCACCTTAAGTAAGTAAGTAAGTAAGCGTTATTGAGGTTTATTAAGAACCTCAATTTGGTTTCTGGTTAACCACCAGACTAGACCAATTGATCTTACATGTCGCAGTGCATCTGGGCCTTAGGATCGTATTGTAGATGCCAGTTGACTTTCTGGCAGGGCTTAAGCTCAAACGTGATGTCCGTATTGTAAAGGGATTGATGTCACAAAATCAAGAAAACGTTCACCATTGTCAGCGCAACAAACACACTCTGAAGGTTTTCCAAAATAGTGTAGACAGTGCATCACTCGTCCATTTGCTCGATCTTATATGCCTCGCATTTCTTATTCTTAAAACACATTTTTCTATTCCTTTTTTCTGGTCATTCTCTACGATTTTGTAGGCTTCGGCAGTTGTTCTAATTTTGGTTTTGAACATTCTCCAACAGTTAGAAGACTGGTTTGCACTCTCGCAACACTTTTTTTATTCTTTACAAACATAGTGAAGAGGATAACTTGCTTTACGACCTATTTCTGCATATTTTAGTCGTAATATATGAAATTTTTTTAAATATTTTCCGCTTCCTCACAAGCCAAGAGGGTAATTAAAAACTCCTACTAGTACCATACTGGCACATCGTGTATGTAATTCGAAAAGTACACACAAACCAGTTCATGTCCTTAATTGCTAAAAACTCATGCAAACGAAGAGACCCTACACAAATTAATTCTTACCCCTTGATTGTTGTGAAAGTTAACTTTTCATTACTCCACAGGTAACATAATCCAGCAATGGCTTCTCAAACAGTCTCACGGTTTGGCATTTTCATTTGTATCATCATGTTGGTCGGTTGCATATCAGCATCCATGTCCCGCCCACCAAGGAACAACGACATCAACAACATGGCCGATGCCTTGAAATACCTTCAGGATTTGGATAATTACTATGGCGACAAGGCCAGAGTAAGGTAAGACTTCAGTTCATCATTTCAATTCGCAATTTTCGAACTGAAATTCAATTTTAGATTTGGAAAACGGGCATCACTTCTGTTGAGAGATAGGTTGATGGACGAGCCAGACTTGGTAAATTTGTAAGTTGTTTGTTATTTAAGGGTTCTTTTAAAATATACTCCCGCTTGCCATAGAAAGACTCATATAGCCAATACCGCTTCCGAAGATGAACCATTTTAAGCTAAACCAAATTGGATATCCGTTCTAATGGCGACTAACTACGAACAATTTAAATTAAATGTGTTGATAAAATTATAATGTACTTAATTGTGAAAGAAATTCATGGACGTGTTATTGTTAATAATAGACGACTTGAATTGCTCATTAAATAAAACCAAAGAAAATAAAACAAAATACAAAAGGAAATACTTAAGAGTTAACTTTTTATTTTACATATTTTTGATTTTGATAAACTTCGGTTACAATAATCATTCAGCAGTTGTCAGATGGGAAGTAATATGGTCAGCAGGGCACAAACTAAATAATGAAAAAATAATTTATTAAACTATGTACGTTTGTTAAAGCATAAAATAAAATTGTTCTTACAGAACTAAAATTTATGTTGTTTTGTTGGTTTCTACTTTTATACTTTTTAAAATGTTGGGATTTAGGTGCTGAAAATTAGAACCCACCTGATTGATTTCTCCTGCAGAGCCGGGATAGATAAAATCTAGCTCAGAACTACTGTAATACCGAACACATACAGTAGCTTCCAGAGAGAAATGTTCACAATTGAGAGAAACTCTTTCCTCTTTCTTTGGTTGCATTCCTAGATATTGAGGGAGCATTCAATAACGACGACTTCGATAATCAATGCTCTGAATCGTCTTCGATCCAGTCTGCAGTCTAATACACCACATCCTCAATAGCAGAGTCGTTAACGCCTCCCCAAGGGGGTGTGCTATCTCCTCTACTATGGAATCTTGTATTCAACGAGTTGCTTCTGAAGCTAGAGGATGTGGGCTGTAGCGTGGTAGCTTATGCAGATGATGTCGCCATCAAACACTGGCAGTGTCAATCCAATACTGGCTAGTGTCAATCCAACTAAAACGGAGCTGGTCCTTTTCACTAGGAAAATCAAAATCCCAATCATTGTACCACCCAAGCTCAACGGCACTCCTCTGAACCTTTCGGGCAGTGCCAAATATCTAGGACTCATCCTAGACAGAAGGCTTCTGTGGCGGGAAAACTTTGCAGAACGCGCCAGGAAATCCCTGGTAGCACTCTATTCATGCAAAAGAGCAGTAGGCTCCAGATGGGGCCTTCAGCCGAAAATCATGCACTGGCTATATACGGTAGTTGTGAGACCGATAGTAACGTATGGCATAATGGTTTGGTGGCCGGTTCTGGAAAAGCAGACCAGCATCTAAGTTCTCGAGAAAGTTTAACGTGTGGCTTGCCTCAGCATTACGGGTGCGCTGAGGACTTCTCCTACAGCTGCCCCTCAAACCATTAACCACTAACGCGGCTTTAAAGCTGAGAGATACCAATCAATGGTACGAAAAGAATGTGGGACATACCAGAATCCAATCAACTCACCGCAGCCTTCCCCAATCAACAGACACATTCCCCACCGAAAACGACTTAAAATTGGGCTACAAACACAAGTTACCGCACAGAAGCGCCTGGAGTCAGTGCAAAGTCCTTTTTAATGAGTCCATCTCAATCTTTACGGACGGCTCTAAAACAGTCCAAGGAGTCGGTGCCGGTGTCTTCTCAGAAGACCTGGACATTCACCACTCCGTCAGTCTTCCCAACCACTGCAGTGTCTTTCAAGATAAAGTCACAGCTAAAAAAAAAAGCCGCCGCTTGTCTGAAGGCTAACCCAATATCACGCAAGGATATTGCGATCTACATCGACAGCTAGGCTGCGATCAGGTCCCTCGTATCCAACACTATAAAATCTAGGGCAGTGAAAGACTGCCGCGTGTCTTTAAACGAGATCGCTAAACAGTATAACGTCACACTCTGTTGGGTCCCTGGTCACTGTGACATTCAAGGGAACTGTGTGGCTGACGAATTAGGTAGAATCGGCTCCCAATGTACAGACGGCAGGAAGCTCGACCATGTCAAAGCCCCAATGTCGTTTGTTAAACACCTGACCAACACCGACGCTCTGTTGAAAGCAAACCGTAGATGGCAACATCTCGATTATTGCAATAATGTCGGGCTAATCTGGCCTGTCCTGGATCTGAAAAGATCAAAAGCAATAATGCGGCTCAGAAGAGACCAGCTCTCAAAACTCATCAAAGTCCTCACGGGGCACTGCATCCTAGGAAGGCATGCTCAACGCCTGGGGATAGCACGCAACGATTTCTGCAGGAGCTGCAGGGATGAGGAAGAGGAGGAGTCCACCGCACACTTCCTCTGCACATGTCCCGCACTGGCCCATATCAGGAAGGTCACTGATATTATCGCGGGATCCCAACGTGCCGTCATGCCAGCTTTATGGTGATTGACGAGAATGTTTAACAAAACATATGCTGTTGACAAGAAACCAATCGTATTGGAAATAATGCAACCATCGACAGCTGCAACTTTGAGGTAGGGAAGGAGTTTGTCTACCTCGGGGCAACAAAAGACACCCAGATGTAGATTCGACGGAAAATAACCCTAGGCACCAGTACTACTACGGTTTGTCCAAACATCTTGACTCGAAGGACGATAATCGTGCCTTATAGAACGCTGAACTTGCTGGCCTTCCGCTATGAAGCCGAAAACTGAACGATAAGCAAGACAGCAGAACAGATCTTGGGCTCCTTCGAAAGGAAAATTTTACGTCGGATATTTGGTCCAGTCTACGAAGACCTGTATAAAGATATGGATGTAGTCCGGAAGGCAAAAATTCATCGACTACACTGGCTCGGCTACATCGAACGAATAGACAACAACGCTCTAGCCGAAAGAGTCTTCGAATCCCAGCCACCTGGTTCGCGAAGGAATAGGAGGACAAACCTCCGGTGTAAAGGTCAAGTGATCGCAGAGCAGCGTGCCCGGGACCGTCCGTGAATGATGGAAGGTAGCACTTCAGGCTCTGACCCTCTAAGGGTCGTTAACCTAGGTTAGGTAAAGTTAGGTTAGGTGACTTCCCCGCTCAGGCAGGGGGCCAGATTGGCCCGTTGTGATAACACAACGAAGAAAACCGACTTACCGGCACAAGGAAATCAGAAAATGTGGCATAACTACAACGAAGGTGGGCAACCGTAGCGGTGTTAATCCTAAGATTTGAACCATTTCGTCCCAGAGATGGAGTTTCTTATCTTTTGGATGTCGAGTTCCCCGAGGGTTCTTCTTCTAAGCGTCCTCTTCCTCCTCGTCCCTACAGCTTCTGCAGAAATCGTTGGAAGGGACCCCCAGTCCAAGTGCATGCCTGCCTATCAAACAATGTCCGGTAAGGACCCTTATCAGTAAACCTAGAATTTTCCACCCACGTTTAAATCTAGCAAAATGGGTCCTTGTATGTATGAGAAGGATAACTGACTTATGGGTTTGTAGTTTTTGGACTTAAAAAGCATGATTTTCCTAGACTTAGAAATGACGATAACCCGAACCTCTTTCCAGGCTCTGTGGATGCTGCGATTTTAAGGGATATTTTCGGAAAAATATGCAACTTCTAACTTTGAAGTCTTCTATGGATCTAAAGGGAAGCTTTTTTTAGCACAGCCATAAACAAATAAAATGTCAGGCCTTCATCAGCGTAACAGTCTATGCACATTGTTGAAACACTCACTAGTAATGAATCCAGAAAATATATAAAAAGTTATTTCGCATTGCGTCTCCAAGGTAGCACCAATAATATTACTTCCGACTACACTCCCGAACCGCCCAAGCATCAGACCAATACACACGGCTTTCCCCCTTTAAAGAAAAAGTAAACGTTAAATGTATCAACACGAAGCTGCTCCACAGACTTACCTCAAATAGGTTGGTATTAGTTCAACGACAGCACCACTTAAGACCGAAATACTGAGTCCAGGTAACATAAGAAATCCACAAAATAATATGACAACCAAGGCGGGTTGGTTAATCCATTGCAAAGCGAGTCCACAACAGCCTGATAAAGCTAGAGCCCCGGCTAGTACCACTTTCCGCCCTAAGGGACTTATCACTATTCCCAGAATTACATATGCTCCAATGTAAGATGCGCCCAATATTATACTGTCTATATACGTCTTTGTTAAAATGTCATCACTGCAGGTCTTTATAAAAAAAAAAAGGATAAGCCTACTACAAAGCTTCTTCAAAATATCGTTCCTTACAGTTTCCAATGTAACGTCTTCCATAAATGTGTCATTGTCATTGGGGATCAGATTGATTACATCACAAATAGTCCTCGGTACCTCACTCGCTCCGAATCCGAGTCGGTTTTGAATCTCCGGATACCATAAGCCCATGCCAGAGGACCTAACAGTCTTATTAGAAAAAGTCACACTACATTGATGACACAATTCTTACGTGAAAAATAATCCAAACATAACAAAACAACAAATTGTGTAGTTAAGGGCATGTGGAGGCTTAAAAAGCGGCACCGTCTGCTTCCACGTTGCTGTTACCATCTCCCAGCTGAGGTATCAAGTCTTTCAAGTAAAATAGTTGACATATAGTAAATAGTAAATACTTACGGGGTCTTCTTCGAATTCATGACCTCCAAAAACTCCTTATTAACTTCAGAGGTTAGTCGTTGCACTTGGAATTCTTTTGACGGCTTGCCAGTATTAGTTTCATAAATCCAATGTACAACTTTCAATGCTTCGTCAGTTTTTCCGTGAGATAAATACAATCTAGGGGTTTCGGGGAGTTTCCAAAGACAAAAGGAACCAATCAAGCCCGGTAGGACATTGAACAGAATCAGAAGTCGCCATGGCCGAAAGTCAAACATTCCAAAAATAGAAATTGACCATTTTTGCGGAAGAATAACCCAAGCAACAGCTAAAAAAAGAAGATTTATGATGGAGGATTATACTGTCAAACCAACGTCAAAATTTGTCATTATGATACAAGTTTGCAAATAATAACGTTAATCTTTTTAATCCCCACATATTTTATCTTTATATTCCATTTCTACTGCGTTTTGCTATCTAAAATAAAGATAAACAGTAAGGATATGATACAATTACGTCATACAAAAACATCCGAAAGTGTTTTCACTCATAAAGTGTACTAATTCCATTACACATACTTCCTACGATAATGTTAAATGATTTGGTTACTTACGTATGCGCGCAACCTTAGGGGTCTTAATCTACTACGTACGTATCTCCGGGTAAGACTAGAAAACTCTGCGGGCCGAAACCGGAACATTAATTTTCATTCGACCTACATGTCCTAGACATCTTGAGAGTCCGCGACCCTGTTTTTTTTTTTTTTTTTTGGTAAATCGATCTCACTACACAGCTTGTGATTGAATCGTCTCCGTCAACGCAAATAGGACCAAATACGAAGACTTATTTGCTCGAAGCAATCAAAGATGTTTTCAACCGCTTTCAATAGAGTCCATGCTTCAGCGCCATAAAGCAAAACTTGGATGATTAAAGTGTTACATAGAATCTCCTTAGTTCTTTGAGATTGGGCCTTACTACTTAATTGGCTTCTTAACCCGAAGAAACATCGATTAGCCAGAGTTATTGGGCGAGTTCGTAAACGTCTGACTAACAAAAATCTGCATTACTAGCGTTCATAAAGCGAAATACAAATCGAACTTACGCAGGCGACAGAAATCTAGTATGTTCGTAAACGTCAGAAATGTGTAGTAATCATGTTGGCGTCGGGCAGATGGTGTAGACCAGTGTTTTTCAAAGTGTGGGTCACGACCCCCAAGAGGGTCCTGAAGTAAGGGGGTCGCGAGCTTCAAAATAAAAAATAAAAACATAAAGTTCAGAGTGCAGGCAAGGCACTGTCTTGATGCCGAACTTTAAACCAAATCGTGTTACTACGGAAATACAACTACAACCACGCGTACTATAGCGACGTTTTACAAGGCACCCGCCGTTACAAAATTGTTTGCATTGCAAGTTTTGCAAGATGATGTTGCTTCATATGCGGATCATGTTGCCATAGTTTCTGTCCGGTCATGCCTAGACTGTCTGTGCTAACCAGCAGGTGGCTTTTGACATGGTCGTTGAATGGTTGTTCTGAGGTTGTTCTCTTTACAAGAAGGAGGGTTGTTACCGGTCTGACTCAGCCAGTGCTAAAGAGCGTCACTATCCAGATCTCCGATGAAGGCAAATATCTAGGAGGTGTCCTGGTCCCTCTTTGGGGAAAGCATGTCAAGTCGAAAACATCTAAGGCGCTCTCAGTTTTCTGGCAGTGTACATAAGTGTACTTCAAAGAACGGCTTGTCTCGGTTGCACGGAAGCTTTTCCGAGTACGCTTGGCTCTGTTCTCGACGCTCTACTTGACCTTTCTCCCCTTGATACTTACATATATCATGGGCAGTACTATCAAAGCAATACATCGTCTTAGACGGGGTGGCTTTTAGTATCATCCGCACTGGTGTTCGATGACCTTGCGCAATACTTATTCTACGACCGTAGTTCCAAGCATATGCCGTCTGATGCAATGACACCAGAATATCGGCTGCTGCGCAAATTTAAAGTCGATTTTCCTTGCCTTCAGGACTGGCTTCGGCAAGAGTCCGAGCCTGGACTGGGCGGCAGTCGAACTTCACGGATGGCTCCTAATCCAGTCATGGGTCCGATGCTGGTGTCTTTGTGGAAACCGACAACATTAGACTTCACTACTCCTAATGGCCACGGACTATATTGATAAGAAGAGGTGGAAGGAACGGAACATCTGCGTCTGTAGCGATAGCTGCGTTTAAGGTCATGCTCAACCCTTTAACAAGTTCCAAGATAATGCGAGAATACAAGGGCTTTCTGAATTCGGTCGCAAGGTTGAACTCTTTGACTCTTGTATGGGTTCCAGGTCGCACTGGGATCTCTGGAAATGAAATCTCCGATGAGATTGCTAGACAAGCCTTAGAGGATGTTTTCTCAGGACCTTAACCTGCTTGGGGCCTTCTCTCGTCTCCCTTCAGGGCCTCTATTGGCGATTGGGTTTTCTACAAACAGCGGCATTCTTGCCGTCATTCTTGCAGCAGAAAAGACTTTAGACAACTTATTGGCTTTCTTCGAAAGTCGAGAAAATTCCAGTAAAATGGGTAAAAACTGGTTCCTGCTTTCTGGTAGTACAATGAACCAGTTGCGTCTGAGTGCTCCAGTGTAGCATTTCCTAACCCGAGAGGTGGTGCCGCGAAAAATGTCCGGAAGACATCACTGGGGCTTGAACCTACGCAGTCCAACGCACTAACCACTGAGCCACGGCGACCACTAGTCTTCAAACATCATCACGTATTTTAAGTAATTTTTAAATATTTTATTTATAAGCCGGATGAACCTTTTTGTTTGTCTGATTCCTAGGCATTAGTCGCTTTGGCAATTTTCCTTTTAATGTGGGAGTTCCACTTAAGCTTTTTATCTAGAGCCATTGAAAGTGACTGCCACAAGATTTAGTTTCATAACCTAAACCAGTTATAAGCCATGTACATTCCTATGTACATATGTACACATGTAATTGACTACTGCCTACAGAACACAAACAGTAGCTCATTATTATAAGGGCCTTATCTGCGTTAGCTAAAATTAAATCTTTTCTAGCATTATGCCTTTACACAAATTATTGCTCAATTGATGTCTCAAAGGCCCAAGTTATAGCCACGATTATCTAACATATCTTAGTGGTCGTTTAAATTATCTACATCAAATGTTTATTTCTTACTTAATAAAAAATAGAGACTAGCCCCTTATATAATTCGAGAGTATAATAAATATTTTCAAGATTACCTGGAGTATAAGCCATAGCAAGTCCAACAAACATGCTCGTGTAGTTGATCACAACAGGGCGGTATTTCAGGATATTGAACTCGCCCAGGTAAGCGTAAACAATCGAGGATATCCCGGCAATCCTTAAATACACAAAATAATCATTTTCAGTCCATCATTAGTTGAGTTACGATTCCTTACCCAACGCCCGTCAGAAAGTTAAGCACCACAAACACCCACAAATTCGAGACAAACATTGACAAAATGGAGAAGGTTATCCCCGCTATGGTTGTGTGCAGCATAACTATTCGCCTACCACAAGTATCAGCCAGATATCCCCATGGATATGATGACACAAATATCCCTGGAATCAGGAAATCACTTGTTCTGGTATCAGTTTATTCATTTTAAGCTCTCCACGTACCAGTGAAACATGCTGCACTCATTATAGCCTTCTCCGAGGAGCCGGTATTGAAGTCGCACTGGGATGCAATAGTGATGATACTCATTCCCATTGTTTCGTTTATGACCGTCATCAGGAGTATACCACAGACGAAGATTACTCGGAGCTGCACTTTCCCGAATCCTGTACATGACAAAACAGAAAACGGAAGTAAGCGACATTTTATCGATTCCATACCGACTAACCAATCAAGTTGAGAGCGTCTTCGTAGGAGAATTCCCTAGAGTTTTCCTTGGCCGTTTCGACATCGTTGTTGGAGGATGCTTTCTCATTCGTATGATTCACACTTGCGTGCAGCGCGTTTGAAGACAGCATCTTAACTGAAAACTACTTAAGACCCAAATCGCATTAGATATTTGCAAGACTGTAAAGATTACTATCCATTACGCTTATCTTTTCACTAGAGATATAAAAAAATTGATTTAGTGACGCTCTGGTACACTGTGTATCTCGCAGTGGGTTAAGTTTACTTTTAGATTTTGAACTGTTTATGATGGATTTTGTACGTTGCACTTGTTGCACTCATTTCGATTGTTGTTCTAAAACTACGAATGTGATTGTGTAATCTGATAAACATTCATCACAAATATCTTTTTAGAGAGTCACTCTATGAGGGAAAATACCTGGCAGTTGGTTGTTTTATTTTATAGACGGAGTTCATTTCAGAAGACGTGTCTTCGATGGCGGAAAGTTTGAGTAGAAAACTATACAGGGAGATTGTACCAGTTCCTGGAGAACATTCTGCAACGGCATTGAGTGCTCTACCGAATCGGCGAGATTGAGGAATGTCCTTACTAAGGACCGTTCAGTCCCAATGTATCTTAAAGACGCCAACGGGAGTCCTCCGGGTCCCTGGCCCTTTTGCTTAACGCACATTTTCCGGATTACACGATAGGACAGGTTAATGACCCATGCGGGTGCACTAACCCACAAAATGAGGTGCCGGCAGAGGTGGTGTCTGAGGAGGAAATACTATGGGCAATTGACTCATTCCAACCCTTTAAATCATCAGGCATTGATGGAATCGCTCCTATCATAAAAATACAAACCTTACGAAGAATCTTTCTAGGCAGTCTCAGATGTAGTCAGTCTCAGATGTGGTCACATTCGGAGAGGGTGGAAGGAGGTGAATTTTGTCTTCATACCCAAAGCCGGTAAACCTAGTTATACGACGGCGGAGCACTATAGACCCATAAGTCTAACATCCTTCATCCTAGAAGCCTTTCGAAAAGATCATCGACGCTTAAATACGCAGCAAGCTTGACCACACAAGCATATCCTTGGCGCAGCACGCCTATATTACGGGTAGAAGCGTGAAGACCGCTCTGTATGACGTCGTTGGCATAATTGAAAAATCTCTGCATTACAAAGAATACACGCCCGCCGCATTTCTAGACATTGAGGGTGCCTTCAATGTCGAAATGTCGAAATATCTGCGGTTAAGAGGGCCTTGGAAAACAGCAATGTTGACGATTCTATTGTAAATCTGCTATACGACATGCTGCTGAGACATAAATCCCGAACTAGGAGAAGATCATTTTAAAATGACTGTCTCTAGAGGTACCCCACAAGGAGGGGTTATATCCCCCTTACTCTGGGTCCTTGTCATTAATTAACTACTTATGAAACTGAAGTACGGTGGCGTAAAGGTGATAGCATACGCTAATGATGTTGTCCTGCTTGCATCGGGCAGATAGCGAAGTCTCCAGAAAGTTATGGCCAGAATATAATAAGAGCAGAACGAGTAGGCTACTACATATGAACAGGAAATCCCTGTCTTTACTGGTAGGAGTAATTACAGGCCACAATATGCTCAGGTATCATGCAAAGAAGCTGCACCTGACCGAGGAAGACCTTTGCAGAGGATGCGAAAATGATGAGGTGCATGAGGACACTACTCACTTCCTCTGTCATTGCCCAAGCCTCTGCAACATTAGGAAAAGAACACTGGGAGATACCTCTTCGAAAACATCAAGAAGTTATCCGATGGTTCACTGTCGGATCTACTCAAGTTCGCAAGGAGAATCGGGTGGCTTTCATCAGGCATATAAAATCACGCAGTGGGAAGTAGCTGGTAATCACATGGGTATCACAACGGGTCTACATAGACCTAAGTGAGATGAAGAGGATTTTATCGTCTAACCTAACCTAACCTTGTACCAGCTTTGGAATCTGATCGCAGAATAGGTGTCTGGATGGCGCTTAATTTCTTTGAGAACGCAGAACTTTAGCAAAGAGATGAGATTGAGTTCATTCTAAGGTCATAGTGATCCAAACCAAATCCTTCATTAAACTGACACGAAGAATTGGTATCAATCTCAGATGACCAGCCTTCTTGATAGTGGATCTAAAATCTCGTTGCCGTCAATATTTTATGACCCGTATCCCATGTAGGACAAATTTGTACATTGTTGACCGATTTGAGTGATTCATGGGAGTCTCAAGCGCCCTGAATGTAATTTGATTGTCACTGCAGATGCTGATGCTTTTACCATGCCATATTTCTCGATTATGACGAAAGCTTAAGATACAGCCAGCAATCGACCCAAAGCGCTAGAGTATGTAATTGGTTTCATTATCCAAACACCAACCAGCTTCATTACAGACGACTTTTAAATTCTTAACAAGGTTACCTGAGTTTTCTCACCTCACTTCATTCAAAAGAGATACTGTTCAGACGTCTTACCAAAAACATTGCTAGCGTTTAAGCTTTACCACATGTTGATTCCAGTCATTTCTAGCCAGACTTCTATTTGTAGTCTAGTGAGTGTAGCACAGATTAATCTGCGGAGATGAGTACAAGGGAAAAGGGTCTAATGATCGCTGCATGCAACCACTGTCCTACAAAAAGCAGGCTGTAGGAAATAACCCCCCAATATAACAACTTTCCAAACGGAAAATGAAATAACCTCCCAAAATTGGGGAATAATTTCGCTGTGAAATTATTCCCAAAATCGAAGATGAAATATGTCCCCTTCTCGGACTGAGCCGAAAGCCACTTTTTTTTTGTAGGACCTCACACCTAACTGACAAACATCGGAAATGCACTGCGACTTTAAAGACTTCTCGTGTCAAGCAAAGTTCTCCAACCGTGAAGGAACCTTGGAAAGCTGAGGTGCGTTGCCTACCTACCGAAGTGTTTCAGTC
Organism: Matsumyia berberina; assembly: GCA_917880715.2. NCBI lineage: Eukaryota > Metazoa > Arthropoda > Insecta > Diptera > Syrphidae > Matsumyia > Matsumyia berberina. Next base: position 4,804,525 of record OU862872.1, read on the forward strand.
TGCAACGTGCTATGGTGGAACAGTTGTACAAAATATCCTCTGGATTTTCTTCATCTTCCAAGCAGAGTCAACACATGTTCGACGGGCTAATGTCTAGCTTGTTAAGATGGTACATAGTTGAACGAATAGTGTTGAGTAAGGAAAACTGTAAGAAGCTTAGCGTCACTCTTGTTTGATGCGAGAAATTCTTGACTTCTCTTCTTCTCTAAGGGGTTGATGTATATCAATTACCATATGCTGTCGATGCCATGTCTTTTGTTTTCACAGCGTTGACCTGGTTGTTCTGAAAAAGTTTCAACGATTCCACCGGCTAAGGACTTATAAAAACTGGCTGAAGATGGTACTTATTTAAAATGCCTAATGTGGAAGGTTGATTGGACTTCGATTGGCGTGATATTATTCAAATGATTCGTGTTTATGTAGTTGTGTGCGGGAGAAACCTTGAGTCTAGTTGTAATTGGTTGGGTATCGGTCAAGTTTTTGTTGGTTGAGAAGGATTGAGGGAGAAGTACAGGTTTTGTGGATTGGTTTAGGGTGTTAGTGAGTGCATTGGGTGAAGTTGTGACGCTGTTGGCCTTGTTATGTAGATGACTCTGATTGATATGCATTTCTTTTAACTGTAGAAAAGGTAGCTGAAAGGATGGGAGCCGGATTATGTTCTCGGAATATTTGTATGGCTTCAGCCATGCTGCACCTTTTGATCTTTTTGATTTTTAAATTATTAGTACCGTTTGCATGTTCTAGAAAAAGTTGAATGTTCTTCTTGACAATTAACGCATGAAACACGTATACAATATTTAAGGTTCTGGGGCGGGTGATTGCAAGTTCCGCAAGAGGGGTTGCACTTGCATCTTTTTGTAGTGTGACCTAGCAATTGACAGTTCTGGCATTGCATCAAGTTTGGAAAACAATCATTAACTTTAATGGCAGAGGTCCAAAGTAAGGAAGACGAGACCAGTGGCGGATTAGTTGCCGTCTACAGTTTTTATGAACACCCTGTAGTTTCATTTGACGAATAATTTCAGTTTCAATTTCAGGGTGCGTAGACTGTACCTTTGGACAAGTTAAGATTTGAGTGAAGTGTAACGGAGACAGGACAGAGGTTAGATAGATTTTTTGGTTAAAGAAACAGGTCTGCAACTTTTTGCGATTTTGTCAGAACCGAAAGGTTTCCATCACGGAGTTGACTAATACTCTCATAATCAGTATTGACACATGTATATTATCAATTGCTTTCTTAAGCAGAAAAACGCTACAGGATGAGAGATTTTTTCTCATAAATATGGGGTTATTGGATGCTGCATGGGATGGAAGCAAATTATTAAAGACGGCGAGCAAATGCGGATAAGTCCAATTTACACTTTTTTATAGGAAAGCCAAAAAAACTGATTAAAGCAGATACAGACTAGCTAGAGCTCTAATTTTTAGTATATGAAAACTTTCTTAAATCACAAACGTTTCTTAATATAAGTTTTTTTTTAATGGACATATCCGGTTTTGATTGAAAACTTGATGGATTTATCCAGTTTTGCTTTGTTCCTCATAATTTTCATGAATCCAATTAAATGTTGTCCAACCGCTAACAGAACATATCCGTTTTGGAATGAAAACGCTTTTTTTGATGTTGATTTTGTATAGGATAGAACGATTTTTATTGACAATTGTTTAGGACACTATAGATATGAACTTTGAAAGCCCAAAAAAGCAACAACAAAAAAACGGTTAGCATGGTCTTCTCCGCTTTTGTTCGCCAGTTCCTCAATTACACAGGCCTGCAAATAATTGGGCCATGTCAGTTGTTGGTAAGCTGAGGATCATTTCCGAAGTAAATTTTTGCGCAGTGTCCGGTGACAGAACTGTCCCATCACGTCAGGATTTTGAGATATTTGCGGTTATGTACACAAAAATGACGTTTTTTGCTAACTTTGAGATTATGTATAGGGTGCTACTACTACTACTGTTCTTTTTCAATTTAAGAGTCTGAGAGATCGATTTCGATTTTTTTTCTCATAGTAACGGCCACGCAAAAAATTACTTCGGAAATGACCCTCAGCTTTTCAACAACAAAACCATGATGGCCTGTGTTATGAATTGTGGGGTAATTGGGTTTTCCCTTTTATTTTGTTTGGACTCGGTTAGAAGGTCTACATCGAGCCCACTAAACTGATTGCCCGAGGGGACACGTGCTCCAGAGGCCATAGAGTATTCAATTGTTTTTCACTGTGCACTTGATTTTTTTTCACTAACTGGGGAAAAGCGAAAATGAGTGAGAAAAGAGGGACGGAAGTTAGTCGGTAACTGTAGTTATATTTTTTTACCACTTTATCGATATTAATTTCTTGTTTTTTTTTTTTTTAATTTTATTTATTTCTTTCCCGATACTGACTTAACAAAGTGCATTACTTTTCTTACTTGTCATACACTTGTTCTTTATAAGGACGACTTCACTTTCAATTAGTTATCAAATGTTGCTCTCAGGTTCGCTTTACGCAACTGATGTTATAGTTACGTGACTTAGCGTCATCTACCGATTTTTCAATTATATAGATAAAGAACTGTTATTAAGTTCAATCACTGTATGTAAACAGTGTTTAAAATTAAAATGACTTTTACAAAAATCAATTCCGTCGCCCAACAAATTATAAGTTCGCATACATCAAATAATTGGCTCATTTATCCCGTAATTCGTTACATGCTAATCAGGCAAGAACAAATTCCCCTCTCTAAGGGGCCTTAAGGGAGCATATCCATTTAAAAGGACAATCAACTCCGGCCCTCTTATGTGGTTATTCAAAATTTATCTAATAAACAAAACCCGTAAGGGTGCATTGCCGCTAAAACTTAGGGTTTGTAGGCCTATAAGTTTGCATCTGCTATCATTTCCGAATGGTAAATCTCGTGAAACCTTTTTGAACTCTCTCTAATCTAAGATTTCTGCAAGCAAATGGGGAATCCCATATGATTGCAAAATACTCTAAAATAAGTCCGACTAGAGAGCAGTAAATACTGTTTAGAGTGTAAACGTCCCGAAAGTCTTTACTGCTCCTCTTTAGCAACCCCAGCAAGAAGTTCGCCTTTGCAATGGCGTCGTCATAATGAGACGCCAAACTCATTTTGTAATCAAATATCACGCCAAGATCCTTTACTTCCGGACAACGCTGAAGTATTTGGCCATTTATAAAATAATCGTAAAAAACAGGGGCTGTTACTCTGTGAGCAGTGAAAATCTTACACTTCGAGGTATTGAGATCCATAGAATTATAACTACACCACTGAACTAGTATATTAATATCAGACTGAAATTTAATTATTTTGTTCTGGTTATTCAACGCCACAAACAGATCGACAAGAGATACAAGGACATATCCCACTTCCGACTCCATGTAGTTGATTAAAAACACACTTCTCCGATACAATTTTTATTGTATTTCAGTATTTTTAGTTATTATTAATTTAACAACACTAATATAACAATAACTATACAAAATCTTTGTGCTGTAAATGTGAATTTTACAACAACGCGATTTAAATTAGTTTATTGATGAACTCTAATTTGTTGAGTATTTACAAAGAAAGTAAATTATAGAGTACGAAAGGTACAAGAAGCAAATGTTTACCATGAACGATTTTATTTATAATTAGCACCTGCTAAGTGCCGAAAGAGAGTGTCACCAAAACCATTTATATCATATATGTAACCATCTTAAGGTGAGAGGGAGTGAGTTCCAAAGCATGATGGCGTTAATGAAAAATTGTCATTCACAAACTTGATACGTAAGAAGTGGCAAAATTAAACTTAAAGAGCGGTTCGATTGCGAGAAGCTAAGTTTTCATATACATAAGTAAGTAGATTGTTTGCTGATTATAATTTTGTGTAGATATTTAAGTGTACAATGGTCGACGTACTTATCAAGTCAACACCCAAGAATATTATTCGCATATGTATGCCGACACAAGATCATGGCATTTTAAGCAATAAATAACTTTCAATATTTTTAAATGCAACATTTAGTTTACACTTAGTAAGTGCATTAAGGCAAATAAATTTCGCAGCCATATGTAATTAACGAAATGAGTAACGAGCTAACTAGCATTAGTCTAGTAAAACTGGGGCGAACTGTTGGGACAGCAAGAGATTTCAGAGGCAGCCATACATTTTCCCGATGACTGTACGCACATGGTTATTTCAGTCCAAACTTGTGTTGAACTAAACTTCAAGGTTTTTAGATTTATCCAGAAACTCAACAGGGGCATTACCAAGGTAGATTGCGGGCAAGCTGCTTGTATCAAGACTGCATCTATTTATGACTTGGCATTTCGTTTTGATCGGGTTAAACCGTATAAAGTTTTCTTGAGCTCAGACAAGAATTCTTTTGCAGGTACTGCCGCATCTTTCATTAGTCCAAGCGCAAAGCTTAAGCAAAGTTGCACATCATCCGCAAATATGTGAAACTTGGAATATTTAATTACTTTCGGGAGATCAATAATAAATATTACAAAGAAAAAGGGACCCAAGATGGACCCTTGGGGAACACCTGCTAAAGTTGCAATAAATTCGGATATAATATTGTTAACTAGATTTACATTTAAATTGTTAGTAGAGGTGGGATCTTGTCACCTTATCACTATGGCCACTGATGGACCTAAGATTTCCTTCAATTAAACCTTGCTCATGACGCCTGAAGTCGGGATGAATCCAGAGATGTCTTTGAGCGAGCTGGGAAATATGTCCTACGTTTCGAGGTAGAATTTGCCTAAGTGACGATAGCGTTACAGTGACACATAATGAGTTCTGCTGATTCTATTCCCATAGTCATTGGGTGTTTTTTGACTCGACAGTGTCCCGTTAGAAAGCCTGTACTAAGACTGCTTGTTTTCTTCCAAACAGGTACGAAAAAATCAAGTTTGCAGCTGATGAAGGAAAAATTTACAAAGTTGAAAGCTTTGAAACAAGTAACTTATGATTAACCATATCAAAGGCCTTGGAAAAGTCTAAAAGTGTCAGGAAAGTAACTAAGTTCTTATACATTGTACGTCAGCAGCTGTTACTTTAGATAATGCTGAAGTGCAGCTGTGGTATGGTCTGAAGCCAGATTGGTACGCGTTTAGCAGTTTGTTGCGCAGAAAATAAACAGACATACAAAATCTTTACCAAGACTTTTGACAAGTAAGGCAAGATGGCAATAGGTCTGTATTCAGCAGGTGAATTAATTGATGCTTAGCAGCTTTCCAAGCACACGGAAAAGTATTAAAGTCATAGGTAATGGCAGGCGGAAGGTACGGCAGGATTATTTTTATAGAATGAGGATGGATTTCATCAATACCAACAGCTTTGGATTTTATTTTTAGCACTGCTTTAACAACAACATGTGATCCGCGTGGTTCAGTGGTTAGAGCGTTGGACTGCTGTGCAAGCGACGTGGACTCAAGCCCCAGCCATGTCCACCAAACATTTTTCGCGGCACCACCTCTCGTCGGGGAATGACAAGTTTCCGGGAGTATAATTTGTTATGAACGACCTTCTCAATTTGCCATTCGGGGTCGGTAATAACTTGTAGGTCCCTGCCATTCGTGCAACAACATGAAAATAGATAGCTTCGTTGCCATCTGTGTTGAAGCTGGGATGAAGGTAAACGTGAACAAATCAGAGGTAATAGTAATTTCCAGAACACCTGTCCAATGAACTCTGCATGTTAGTGGAGTCGCATTGAAATAGGTGGAGAAGTTTAAGTATCTCAGGGTCCTATTCACGAGTGATGGTAGGAGCAATACTGAGTTATCCTGTAGGATTGGTCAGGCTGGAGCAATTTTGAGACAGCTTGGTCAGTCTGTTATCAGGAGGGCCGAACTTGGCATCGAAGCTAAGTTGTTGTCGCTTTAATTCAGTGTTTGTTCCGACCCTCACCAATGGTCATGAGGTTTGGGTAATGACCGAAAGAATAAGATCGCGGATACAAGCTGTCGAAATGAGATTTCTTCGTTGTTTTGCTAGGGTGACTAGCCGAGATCGAGTTAGGAACACCAGAGTACGCGAGGCGCTCAATGTCAAGCAGCTACTTCTCCGAACGGAGAGGTCCATACTTCGATGGTTTGGGCACGTCAAACGCATGTCCCCAACTCGGTTTCCAAGACGTGCCATGGAATCCGTGCCATCGGGCCGACGTCCCCTGGATAGGCCTAGGATGAGATGGCTGGACGAAGTCCGAAATCTCACCTCTATTCAAATGGGGATAGCCCCTGATGAGTTAGAGTCGATGGCAGAAGATCGGCAAATGTGGAGAGTCAACTTAAGGTCCCTAAACACGCGACCCTCATAGTGGATAAGCGGGCCATTGAAAAATGGTGATGATGATGAACATGAAAATCCAGCGCTACATATTCCCTACGCAATATATGTGCGTAGAATTTTATTATTGCCGCCAACAGCCCACGTTTTAATGTTCAAATATATAAGAGACACACATCTCAGATAACAGATGAAATGCTGAAATAAATGAATCCTTACCCATACATATGTGTATGTATGACCTAATTGTTTCTTGATATATTAAAACTCTACGCATACGTTGAATATTTACGTATGGAAACCCTTCAAAGTTCTACAAAACCCAGGTTAATTTTTACCCCTCATCACAATGTTGTTTTCAAATTGAACTGAAGCATGACTTTTAATTTTCTTGAATTAAAACCTAAAACTGGATTCTCTGAAGTTTTACAATTTGGTCTTCTTATCTGTACCACAGTAAGAAGCTGATACACAGGTAAACGACCTTCAGTGATGGCTGGAATTCGACATTCCCAATTTAGTCAAAACTTTTGAATTTAAATTAAATTACAAATTTGGAAACCTTTTCAAGTTGGATGTTCTTATGTAGTTCATATGTGCATGTCTAGAGGAAGGGACAAATCCTTATTTACTACATATGTACATATGCATATACTTAGGTATATTCGTCGAGGAATGACAGCTCTCCGAGAGTATAATTCGTCATGTAGAAGATTCCGGAAACAATTTCTAACCAAGATATTAAAGAATCTGCCACTTGGAGAACTGGACAGTGGCATGAAATGTTTTTTACAGACTGTGTAGAGCCCAGCTGTAGCGCTATAATTAGTTATTAAGTTTTTCTTCTTCTTTTCTACAATTTCTAAGAAAGTCATTTGTGAAAATGCCTAGACTTATCGCCATCCTTGCTACCGACAGGGGCTTCTTTTGAGAGACAGTAAAGGCATTGTCTTGGGTACTGGTCTTAAACTTCGGTCTTTTAGGTGTTACAAGTCCCACGTAATTTTACTTTTAGTAAATAGGGTCTTAATTTTGATGGGGACGGGAGACCCCCATTATTTGGCTTAATACAAGCTTTTCTTAAACTAAAACTTAAAATTAGATGTGGTGGTGAAGGCAAGGAGTTGTGTGGTTGAAGTCGAAGATGGAAAGCTTTGTGTTAATCTCTTGTAGTATACGGGATATTGGTTCGTTCAAGCCATAAGAGTTGTAGTGGGTCGATAGATAGAAGAGGCGAGGGTTTCGTAGATTACGAGTGTTAGTGTGGAATGAAATGGAATTGATGAGGGACGCACAATCAACGTGTCCAGAAATGAGTGTGTGAACGTAGAGGATATCGGCTGCGTCTCTGCTTTCCTCAAGGGTATTCAAGTTAATGAGATTGAGGCAATTTTCAACAGGCGGCAGTTTTAAAGGGTCGTTCCAGAGCACACCTCGAAGAGTAAGTCGAAGAAAACGGCGTTAGATGTTTTCGATTCTCGTTATATGGACACGATGATAAGGGGACCATACTTGACTTGCATACTGTAACAGGGGGCGAACAAAGGTAATGTAGAGGGATCTGGTTACGTATAGGTTAGTGAATTCTTTGGACCATCGTTTTACAAAACGAGTTGGCTTTAAGGATTATCTCATCTATATGTGTTCGGAGGTTGAGTTCCCTATCACACAAAATGTCACGAGAAGAAAAGGTCGCGAGAAGATTGTCGCTTACGTGAGAAGGTGATGGATTGAAATTTGGCAAGCAGTTTTTTAGGCACCAGGTCGAGAAACTATTGAGGTCTTTTTGAAGGAAGATGGAGTCTTGGGGTGAAGAAATTGTTTTTAAAAATTTAGTATCGTCGACATAAAGAGAAAAGTACGAATGTTTGGTGATCCTATCACGATCGTTAAAAGTTATTATGAACAGAAGGGGGTCGAGGTGGCTGCCTTGTGGAACACCAGAAGTGGCCAAAAACAGAGTTGAGTAAGCGGACACTGTAAATACGGTTATCCAGATAAGAGGATATCCATTTAACAGTTCAAAGTCGAAGGCGATCTGTACAGCGGCCTCGACAAGTTTGTGATTCTTACACCCTACAGTTACTAGCTATAACACTTGATACCACAAGCCAATTAAGAAAAGTTTTTTCTTTAAGTACTGTCACAATATAGCTGCAACGAGGATATCCCAGGAACTGACAAATCACAAAATATCCTCTCGCTCTTGAACTGAGGATTTGACAGCTTACTTCAGTCTATGAGGAAACAAGGTACTTAAACTGTCCTTGTCATTGACACGTGACAATATTGAAACACGAAACTTTTGTACCTAGCTAAAAGGGAGATCGAAGATCTTGATGTGGTCTTGGTTGAAAAGAGAAGAGTGAAATTCACCGAAAAGAATCATCATATTCTAATGGGAATCAGGTTAATTCTGCAGAGGAGATTGGGGGAAATCACAATTTTTACTGATGGAATCGGTAAAAAATAACAAACGGAACAGGAATAAACCCAAGTCAAAACTGCGATGCGTGCCCGCCGTCGGCACCAGATCAGATGTTGTAAGTCTCAAGTGAGGAACTCTCAATTAGATTACTGCGCTATCTACTAGACATGAAAACTTTTGATCTCATCTAAGGAAACTCAGGTTGGTGAAAGCTGTCAATATGGAGACGGAGCGCAGCGCATACACCATGCAAATGTCTAGCTTTGGCTATCAAAAATTTTGGAATTCCGAGTTGTCCTTGAATGAATACCCAAAGGAAAAATCAAATTACAATCAAAGAAATGTTAGCGATGACAAGAGGAATCGAGATTTGGGAGAAAATGCGAATTCAGACTGTACCCTGGACTGGATTTCTTGAGTTCAATGATACCAGTGTTTGAGATCGTTTCCCGTCTATTAATCACTGAATACTTAAACTCACAAATCATACTTTGGAAAGGCAGGCCTTATTTTAATTAGAATTAAGAGACACGATTCTTCATACAAACAATCTAAAATCAAAGGAAAACAATTCATTCAAACTAAAGGAAAGCAAACATGTATTAGAACATGTCTATGCTATTTTCTATAAAAAGAATTATTTATTAACTTAAAATCTGTTTATTTCCATTTATTTTAACTGAATTTCGTTAACTTCATTGATCAGATCCATATGTTTGAAGCTATCAGGTTTCTTTGTGAAAGTTTCCAGCACCTTCAATTTGGCCGGATCATTCAGGCAATAGAACATTTGAAGTTCGTTTGCTAAGCACTGTGCTTCCTGCCCGGTAAGCACCTTGCTATCATACTCTCCTCTCATTAGAATCACTCCTTTATCCCTCACCTCTGTATAGTGTACAATGTTCAGACACTCTGGCGCATTTTCACCGTGGATCTAAAGAAAACACAACCGGTCAATCGAATGTTATCATTTTTCATTTTCATATGTACTTACTTGGTACGCCAACAGAGGAGTAAAGTGCACAGTATTCGAGGCGAATTGCAGCAAAATAAATTCAAATCCTTCACTGCGAGGCAAAGGAAGAATGAACAATGGATGTTGCTTTGCACGGGACATAAGAGTATTAAATTGCTCATTGGTCAATGTGGCTGCAATCACATCCTTCGTCTTGTGATATTCATACCAAATTTCCTTCAGTTCCTCTGCTGATTTATCAGCAACCAACTCAAGTTTCATTATATCGGAAAGCTTTTTATAAGGAATCTCTGATGGTTTTTCAGCAACGGGTTTCTTTGGGTTCAACAGCTCAGAGTAATCACTGAAAGATTTAACAAATTAGATCTTTGAAAGTGTATAACGAAAAGTGTGGTTAGCCTACCGTGTTTCCTTTTTCTTTCTAGCTTCTTGCACATCCACAACCTTTTCCATGCGCTGGACAAATTCTTCAGGAGAGGTCTTCTGGAGCGCTGCGATTTTACCCGCATATTTCTCGAAGTACGGATTCTTGGTCTTTATATTGTCAAGAACTTCTTCTGCATTTAGACGGGACGACATTGTAATGGATCGTTTTGCTGCACAATTAACTAGTAGAGATGGCAATAATCTACGAGCACATGCCATAACAAAAGTTAGAAACCCTTTTGATTCACACTTATTGCACAACAGAAAACTGAGAAAAAAATTGTTCCGCCTTCCATCCAAAAAGAACTGTCATCTGGGATATGGTAAGAGTTTTGTGCATGGAGAGAAGACTTTGAAGAGATGGTAACAGTTAAAAATTTATGGGGGTAAACACATATAGTCGGGATTCAAACAACTGACGAGTTGAAAGTTTTACATTTGAAAACAGTTGGAAACTAAGCAGAACCAACCAAAAAGGTGAAGGCGCCTGACGGATCTTTCCGCATTTCTTCCCTGAGCGTAATTCTTTGTCTTAGCGCTAGCATTTCTTTGAAAGACAACTGTTAATCCTCTGGGCTTGAATCTGTTAACAGCGTGAGTGGTGATTTCTTATCCTCTGGGTCTAGATACATGTCATCTTATTTTTTTTCTTCTTCAAACCGAAGGATAACTATTTAAGTCCATTGTACCATAACATATTACCTGCGGGAACGTAGATCAATAAAAAAAAGTTTAAATTAATTAGAAGTACATAACTGGTGTAGCACCAACTCAATATTGCCAGCGAAACTTTGAGTGCTTTGAGGGAAGAGATTTTCCGGTACGTTAAAAGGTACCCAAAGGCATCGCTTGCCTCATAAACAGATATCTGTTTAAAGGAAACCAAAGAATTTTTAAAACTTACCTTCAAATTGTATATTACAACAAAGTGTAAAAATCCAGCGACCTCTGTTCTTCTCAATGGCATCTAAATCGAACACACCGAATAATTTTGGCATGTCAAATATTTTCCTGCATGAGTTCTCGGTGATTCTTTCAGTCCGAGTATTACTGTGACCATTTGTTTCGATTTTTGTTAATAAATAAGCAACCACACCATTAAATCGATATTTTAAAATGGCATCGAACAATGCAGGTGATCAAATTGACTTAGAAAAGCTAAGTTTTGAACAGCTACAACAAATTAAAATGGAATTTCAATCCGTAAGTAGGAACAGTTTTTTTTTTTATCATCACCATACATGCTTTGTTACATCGTCATCCTTTTCCAGGAAGTTGAAGCCATTCAAGAATCAATACAAACACTTTACAATTGCAAAGCCAAGTATGCGACCTCAAAGGAAGCTCTCGAACAAGTTCAACCTGACTGGCAGAACAAGGAAATCTTGGTGCCACTCACAAGCAGCATGTATGTTCCCGGTACTATTAAAGATATGGATAACTTTGTAATTGATGTCGGGACAGGTTACTATGTTGAAAAGGTGAGTTTCACAGGCATACAAGACTTACAATAAATAACTTTATATAACTGCAGGACCTCGAGAGCTCAAAAGACTACTTCAAGCGACGGGTAGAGTACGTGCAAGAGCAGATGGAGAAAATCGAGAAAATTCAATACCAAAAGAGCAGATTTTTGAATGTCATAGTCGGCGTAATGGAACAGAAACAGCATCTGGCTAAGCAAGCGGCTTAGACCACGCAAATCCAGAAAAGCCTTCGATTATTGAAAGAATTTTTATTTGTTGTCACTCACAGCACGAACAATACAGAATAAGCATTTACGAATAAAAATAACAGCGTAGTTATGGTATGATAAACTATTCATCCTCGACTTCCTCTTCGTCACTGAAATACTCATTCTTCTTGAACTTTTTTCTGGGCACGATGATTGAACTTTGCTCGCATAATTGTAAAGCAGGCTCGTCCTGGGGAAGTATATACATAGTTTATTATCAGTGAACGATTTGAAATGACAATATGAACCTCATCACTTGGTTCCTCGTTTTGACTTTCACTACGATGTCGACGAACGATGCGTTGCTTTCTGCTTGGTTTTTGTGGAACTCTGTCGCCTAAAACATTCTCCGGACAATTGTAACTCAGATGGTCAAACTCGCCACATTGATAGCACCGACTCTTGTCTCGATATTCTCTTCTATAAAAGTAAGACGATTGTTGTATTAAGCGGAGTGAAATGCACCCACCGGCTCACCTCTTGATAAACTCTGCACTTCGCCCATTATCCTTGGCTATACTGGCTTTGATTGTTCTTCCAAAGAGCTACAAAATGAAGTATGTACATAAATTGACGCCTGACATACCCCAAAAAACATACTCACCTGTGTGCCATTTAGTTCGTTTATACAACTCTGTGCATCCTGCACTTTTAGGAAGTTTACAAACGATATGCCTTGTGACTTTCTGGTCGTTCTATTGCACACAGTCGTGACTCTGTTAAGAAGAAAGGGTTAGTATACGACCTAATACTTTTATTTAAAGCACAGAACAGAAAAATCGGCTCAGATTTCCTTAGAAAAAATGACATACAAGCGAGGCATGGAACCACCAATGGATATGGCCATGGAACTATGCAAGCACTTTTATTTATTCCTCGAGCATACGTACTTTACTATCCGTCCATATTTCTCGAATATTTTGTGAATATCGTTATTTGTTAACGAGAATGGTAAATTCGAAGCGTAAACAGTACTTTTACTAGGTGCAAGCTTTTCACTCATTTTTGATGACATTGAGTGAGTTTGACTGTCAGGTTCAGGTAGTGTTTCGTAGTAGGTGTGTTCATTTACACACTATTGAAAGGTGTTTCCAAAAAATTGGTAGTAAAATATCGAAATTCATCAAGTGTTCCATCTCTCTTAACTTTGAACAACTTTATCTGTCATTTTATATTTCTTTTAAAACTGACGTGCTGCAGTTATTGAAAGGGCTGTTAGATTTGACAATCACGAATAAATGCTAAAACGTGACAGATGTTAAAAAGATTGATCCATGGTTCTTGTAGGGAAAAACAAGGTTCTCCTAACGAAATCCATCAGATAATCTAACACGACTTCTACGCAGCAGATTGATCTAAAGTAATGTACGTCAGCTGCTGTTTGAATGACTTGCCCTCGCCGGCATAAAAAAAAGACTCCTGGCAGTTACTTCCTCGCGGAACTGGAGGACTTCGGACCTCCTGGGACTCATATCCTTACCTAGGTGGTTTTGAAACAGCGGCTTTCTCTCTCTTTGCAGGTTCTTGCCGGAGAATTCTTATATGGGTGCAGTGGACCGACCACAAGGCACCAATTTACCTATGTAAATGTACATACACCTCTACAATCGCAGACAAATCTTAGAACAGGGTGACCATTTATCATAGTGTTTTTAGTTTAGACTGCACAATGGTCTTTCGAAATGAGTTCCATTTTAGAAATAACCATGCTCTGCATATATATACATATGTACGTGGTTTGACTTTTCGTTTGACAAAGTGCTGCCCAATGGATGGTTCTTTAAAGAATAAGTGGCAGCTTTCATGTAACTGAAAATTTAATTTATACTGTGTTTCATTTGCTTTGGAAGAAGGAAGTTCAATTAACTGTATCGTTATATGTACTTCCTATGGATAAATATTAGCTTTTTATTTGAATCCAACGTCTGCAGTCTATATTATTTCTCTCAACGATCTGCCATTTCAAAGAGAAGGAATTTCCTTCTGCTACATTATCCGCCACGCACTGTTTTCTAAAAATAGAGTTTTCTAAAACGTCTAAAAATACTGAGGCAAATATTGTAATACACGCCGACTTCTGCTGAAAATTAAATAATTCTAGTAAATTCTAAAGACAAAAACTACATATAAGAATGGCGGAGAGTGAAAATGTTAATAATTCAGATATATTGGTTAATTCCATTCAAAAGGATGTAAATGAAAACTCCATTGAGGTTGTTGAAAAAGCGTTTGAAGAAAGTGGAGCAGTTGGAGGTATAGATGTCAATGACAAGCAACAAGAACTGCTTGATATGGTGTTTTCATTGGAAAGTGAAAAGCAGTCTATAATCGATGAATCACGAAAAAGGATAACGCAACTAAGAAAGGATCTTGAAGTAAGTGATTGCTTACCTTTTTAAAATAAGGCATGCTATAGATTATATGTAGTTAATGAGCAGAGAGCGGGATTCATAGACTTAGCACTTCCTCAACAGCATTCAATGTGATCGTACTCAAAAAGTGACTAAGCTATAGAAATGGAGTCTTTTTTTAAATGTTCGTCTTTGTCTAGGATCTAGTCCTCTAATGTACTATACATAGTTGCACGACGTAAAGAAAAGAACGTACATATGTATACCAAGTTTTAGTACTATGTGTACTTTCGTATGTCTATGCATGTATGTATGTGCCTCTTCGCTTAATTCATCAAATTAAAAGGAGCGTAAAAATTACTCCTTAGGTATTCTTGGCCCTCGTGGCTGCTATCAGCTTCCCGCTCTTTTCAGCTTCATGGCATCTTCCAAGCACTACACCTCACATCTGCACTGACGGAATACGGAGAGTTCAATTGGCGACATATACAGCACTTTGCATGGATAGACGAACGCGACCGATAAAAGCTGCGAAAAATTTAACATGAACGGTTGCGGGATATTAAGCCTTGGACCCCTACTGGCATATGAACCACTCCACTATCAGAATTTTACAAGAATTAGTACTTATTTGCCCTAGTTCTTATGGTAGCTGGAGTTTGAGCTTTTAGGGCAGGCAGCGCCGTTTTAAAACCCGAACTCATGTAACCTGGTTTTGCGGGTTTTGTTAGGTTGATAGGAATGAACATATTTAAGCTCAACCTGTGGAGTTAAGAAAAAGTTCTCAAGCCCAACAGTTTCGCTTATCGCTATTATCGGTCTACCGTCAGTTCAAGTCCACATATGGCAAGATTCGGTCTACACAGGCTTTTTCATCTTAATAACATCGACTCTTAGCATCTACCCGACGGTCACCTAAACATGGTTTCCCCCCTACTTCAAAGTAGCGAGTTCAGCATGCCTTTGGGCGGCACTCTTCTAAAGTACTGCTTTAAACGAAACTACTCAGTGTCAGTAGTTATCCTCCCCAGTGACGACCGGGAAAAGTTCAAACACCGTCAGAGCACAACCATGTGTGGTATAAGGACGGTTAAAAATGGACCTAGGGCCTCGAATATTCGTAGTCGTCTAGCACTAACATATCGGTTAGTCTAGGACTCTAGGCATATACTCAACGATCTTCCAGACAGAAATATTTGCCATCAATTAGTGCATGGAGAACGAAAACGGAAACTAGGCAGTAAACTAGTCTTACCGACCGCACTTGCCACGCCTCACCCGGAAAAGCTGATGAGCTTCTTGACAGCCTTTGGAGCCGATCAACTGCTCTAAAACATTCGGGATAGTAAAATAGGCCTCTATGTGAGACCGCAGTGCTAGAGCAAACCAACTGCTCTCCACTAACAACAACAATAGTTCTCCACTCCAAAAGTTTGCCTAGAGTGCGTTGTATGGCATTTGCTTATACTGGACATTTGCACAGGATATGAAACAAAGATTCCTTTCCGCCATTATCCTTGTTACTATGGCAGAAGGTATGGGATACCTACATAGTAGTCTCCCATTGAGCAGTGGCAGTTGCTAGAGGCTACGGTTCCTGCAATATCTGGACTTGACCAGCTTAGTAGCTCGTTACTTTTCGGTTTGTTTATACCAGGCCAAGTCTTTCTTGATATGACGGAGTTATTATTCCAATTCCATCCTTGGTTGGCCAAAAAGAAGTGATGGTGAATATTGTCCTCAACTTCCTACTGAAATATTGACTCTTTCTGCTAATGAGCCGTTAAGGGCTTACCCCCATCTTACCAATTCGTCAGCTTATTCATTGCCCTGTTTGCGCTTTTAGTGACATAACCTCTGTAAATGACCGCCAGTTGACTGACGATAACTATGTATATAGTTCGTTAGAGTCTCCACCTACGTAATGCCGATTAAGTTGTAGGTCTTAATTAGTTAATAGTTTTTCACAACTCTGAAGTAATCATCAACGTTCGCTCTCTCCAGTTAGGGCATTTCTGGCAAAATAGTCCTAAAACTGTTGAGGTTCTAATGAACGTGGACGTCTTTTGTTCCTGGGTATGTGAACCATGTTGGAAGAAGTTAAGAATACCATTTTGGCCATTAATAATCCATTTGACGTTTGATAAGTTTAAGCTGAAAATTTATTTTATTACTTATGCAACAACTTTTGTCAACCTTTGCAGAGTGCAGAAATAATTTTTTTTTTTTTTCAAAAATGTACGAAATTACCTCTATTTTTATAGGATTCTCTTCTCGAAAATGAAAAACAGAAGAAAAAAATCAGTCAATTGGAGCAAACTTTAGTCCAATCAGCCGCATTGGGTGGTGTTGAAGGACCAAAATCAAAACAAGATCAAGAGGAACTTTTACTAAGAGCGAAAACATTGCTCTTCGAAAAGACAAAAGTTTGCAAACAACAAGAACAACAAATTGAAAATCTTAAAATCCATGTAGATACCATGAAGGATGTGGTTGCAGTGACCAAAGATATGTTAAATTTAAAGACTGCGGAGGCGGAACACACACAATCGAGATTAGATACAGCTGCGCTGCGGATCAAAGCTGAAAAGGATAAGTGTGTGATCTTCGAAAAGAAACTTGCCATATCACAGGGTGTTTATGAAAAATTGCGATCAGAATATGATATTCAATCGAAAATTTTCAAGGTAAATCGGAATATAATTCGACTTCTAGTCAAACCAAGCTAATGCGTTATATTCTTAACTTTAGGGATTAAAAGAAGCCTATGAGCAGAAAATAGTTGTTCTCACTGCAGCACTGGAGAGGGCGAAACAGGACTAGGTTTAATTGTTCATATAGTTTTATGTATTTGTTTATTTAAAAGCAAGTAATATAATATAATAATAAATCTTATATTTTCGATCTATTTTTATGTACATACATAAGTGTCTATCTATGTTTATTGCTTTTATCCTTATATTAAGTTGAGCTGTAGTAACGTTTGCCACGTTGAATATTTCGGGTTCAACTCTTGAATTCAAAAACTGTTTATTTCTTAGGAAAGGAAGTTAGTCAATTGTAAGAACTGGAGTAAACACTTTTTCAAAGGCATAAAATTGGCAGTAGATGTTAGATGTTAGATGTTAGAAATCGGGTTGTGTGTGTGTGCACTGCGACCTGATTAGATCTATTGTGCTCCCCCGTACTCATATTGGCCGATATGTCTCGACCTATAGAACCTCTTCCAATCCAACCACTCTGAGAAATCGGAGTATCTGGATTGGATACAAAGATGGGAGATCCATTTCAAGGAAAGTGTAAGCTACCAGGTGTGCTCTTCTTTTGTGGATCAATGCTCCACAGTCCATAAGGAGGTGTGACGGAGTCTCTTGGGCATCGCTGCAGAATCTGCAGTTTTCATTTGCTTCCATTCCCATTTTCCTGAGATGCTCCCTGAGTATGCAATTGCCCGTTATGAAACGCGTTAGAATTCGAAGCTAGTTTTTGCTAGTACCTAAGCAGGCCTTGCTCCTCTTTCGGTCGTAGTTCCAGAGGAGTTCCTTTGCCTGCCCTAGTCCTGGGAGTGTTTCCCATAGCATCCTTCTTTTAAAGTCTTCCTCTTTTCTCAGTTCCTCTTGGCTTCGGTGCGGTCCCAGGTTTCTGACCCTTTCCTTGCCAGTTCATCGGCTGCCTCATTTCCCTCTATCCCTGCATGACCTGGCACCCTGCATGAATTGGCAGTAGGGTGGTCATATAGCTTGAGGAGTTGATCAAAGTGATAAATAATGATAACATTAGGAGGGCGGGAAAAAATGTTTTCAATTATAAGTAATGGCAACACCAATTGGACTCTGGAGTCTGGACGCCACTTAAGCCTCATATCGACTGAATTTCTTTTCTATGATAAATTATACTCCCAGAAAGTTGTCATAGCCTGCAGAAAGGTGGTACCGCGAAAGCTACTTAGTTAATTTTGCTGAACTCAAACCTGTATCAGCTGGATCAACAGCACAAGGCACTCGCCACCCAGTCACCAGCACATATGCATAGGAACACAGTAAAATCACTTTCTAAGTATTTAAAATATTCAGGAACTTAAACAGACCCGAAATATTACCTTCAGTTGGTGAACAGTGAGAAAATCGATACAGAAATTAGCTTACTTAATGTCTGATGCATCGCAGCCTTCCATTAGATCTCAAGCACGCTGCTTCTTCTTAACTAGATCAAGCATTCCTTCCATCCGCGATCCCTTGGGTTTTGTAACTGAGATTCAGTCTTCCTAGTAGTCTCTAACCTGAGGGTTGTAATTCAAAATGGTTCTCAGCTGGAACGTTTTCATATATCTTATCAATATATCTTGGATCACAACCAGATCTTAATACAGCTGATAGAGTTCGTGGTTAACTAGTCCTCATCATACTCGGGACCTATAGAAGTATTTTTCCCTCGAGAGAGTTTAATATGCTCTGTTCTTTCTTACTTTTAAGCACTTGGAGCCATATAAAAATACTGGTAAGACCAGGGTTTATAAGCACCAACTTTGTTTGAATTCAGTAGTACCAGCAGTTTCTAAGGATAATTCTTCGTTGAATCTGTGCAATTAGTTCATTTGTCGAGTTGATGTTTATTCCAAAATAGATCAACTGCCTAATTACAGTTTTCAACTGTGACGTTCTGTTATTTACCGTGTTCACAACAAATTTATTTTAGGCGGTTCATATCACTGAAGAACTTGACTACGGTATGAACAAACTAATTCCACCACCTTTTGATGCGCAGATGAACGAACGCGAGTGTGGAGCAGACCCAGATGTAATTTTCACCCGTTACTACTTGCACCGCCAGTCTTAGCAAAAAGCCTGTTAAAACTATGGAAAGCACATGTACACATGTTTATACTGACCCTGCCAGCATCGATGGGTTGACTGCTTGGGCTTGCTACTTTAGAAAAGGTAGTAAATGAATTTCACATAGCTAGTTATTCTATAGTATAATCTGAAGGAAGCTGTTAAAAAGTCCATGAGTTACATGTATCTCAAGTCTTCAAAAGCCTTGCTATTATCTCTATATATAAAAATGAATTGCTGTGCGTTAGTCTCGCTTAAACTCGAGGAAGGGCTCAACCGATTTGGATGATTCTTTTTTTGTTTTGTTCGTATTATTTCAGGGGTGGTTTAGGAAAAAAGAAAATTAGGAAAAACCCAAAGGAAAAGCCGGAAATCGAAAAAATGAGAATTGTATTAAAAATGGGCATCACTGTTACGATTTGCATTTTCCAAGGAAGGATAGAACGTATTAAAAATGCTCTGCTACTTATAGGAGCTGAGCATTCAAGGTTTAAGTGGCAGAAAGGGGATTAAGCCCAAATTTTATGTTATAAAATTAGGTTCATACAGCACTAACTCAACAACGGCTTATTGGATTTAAAATTACAAGAAATTTTTTTTAGTAAATTCCTCATCCTTCTGCGTTATCCTGAAGCTGAGCTGTGGTCAAAACAATTCATAAAATCATTGCCAACAATTTTCCATCAGTGGAGATCGTAGCCAACAGCCATGTAGCAGTGGGTGACCTCACTGTGGCACATCGGTTCGTGATCGTATGTTGTTTTTGTTTTGTCCAGTTGTACAAGGGTAGTTTCATTCTCATTTTTCTTTCTTCGTTTCTTTGGTTTTTTGGAAGATGGCACCTGGGAGTGTGCCATGGGTGTAATAATCCGGTCTCTCGAAGTAAACTCTGGAGTGTACTGCAGGAGTATGGGATTGGCGGTTCTCATTTGAAGGGCATTCGATCTACACACACGAACTCTAGGAGATGTGTTTGGGTGAATGGCGTTACAAAAACATCTTTCAATGGGAGCGCAACCATGGCGAGGAACTGTTCGCATTGTGAGACTAAAGGATAAGCCATATGCTTTTCGCTGATGACTTACTTCGAACCATCTGGACCGAACTTCAGCGACCGCATGATGGCTTAGTAGTCGTCTGTGTTGAAGCTGGATAAACGTGAACAAATCGGAAGGTATTATAGTGTGTCGAATGCCTGTTCAGAAGTTTATGTATTTCAGGGTCATATTCCAGAGTGATGGAAAGAGCAATACTAAGTTATCCTGTGGGATTGATCAGGCTGCAACAATTTTGTATGTTTGATCCGACCCTCACCTATGGTCATGAGATTTGGGTAATGAACGTAAGAATAAGCTGCCGAACTGAGATTTCTTCGAGGTATTCGTTTGTTCTATCGAGTTAAGAACATCAGAATATACAAGGAATGTTGAGCAACTACCTATTCGAACGGAAATGTACATACATCAATGGCTTCAACTTGGGTTCCAAGGTTCTTAATTCTACCCGTACGAAGTCGGGGCGGGCCACTAGTACATAATACTTACGAAGTGGGAACGTAACAGCAAAGTAAGCTTGTGTTACCGTCTCAATAAACAAAGTTATGATTAATTTCTTCTTTTAAGAAAATTTCGATATTTTATTGTGTTAATGTTTTTTTTCTTTTTTTCTTTTGTGAATAAGGGAAATAATCAATACATGTATGCGGTGTGAAGCGAATCAATTAATAAGTAATAAAATAAAATAGAAGGCAATGGAATAGAACTATGAACTTATCTATCCATCAAGTTCACCAGCAGCACAAGCGTCACCGTATGACTTGCCCGACTTGTCTTCGGGATTTAGTTTGATCATGTCATCGATTCGCAGGATAGTGATAGCGGCTTCTGTGGCGAATTTCAAAGACTTGATTTTGGACATCGCGGGTTCTAAAACACCTGCCTTCTTGTTGTCCTTCACTATACCCTCAATCAGATCCAAGCCGGTCCACTTAAGGTGGGCATGCTCAGCCTATAAAGGAAACAAACCAAATTAGTACACTTAGGACAGTTTTAAAACAAATTAGATTTACTTTAGTCTGACTGGAGTTGTGGTAGGCACGGAGTTTGGCCACCAGATCTGTGGCATCCTTGGCAGCGTTCACTGCCAGAGTTTTTGGAATGACCAAAAGGGACTTTGCAAACTCGGCAATTGCCAATTGTTCCCTTGAGCTCTGTAAAATACGAATTGTTCTAAATTTTGTTAGCAGATATTCAATTAGCTCTCTTCTTACCAATGATGTAGCAAAATTCTCCAAGTAAATGGAAAGAGCAGCTTCAACACATCCACCACCAGCAACAACTTTCTTGCTTTCCAACACTCTCTTCACAACGCAGAGTGCGTCATGGATAGACCTCTCCATTTCGTCACAGTAGAAGTCATTCGGACCACGTAGAATGATGGAAGCAGCGGCCCTATTTCAAATACATTACATTTCCCGTTAAACTTTGTAAAAATTGAAACCCTACCTTGCCTTCGTGCCCTTAATTAAAATCAGTTCATCATCGCAGATTCTCTCCTGACCGACTTCTGCTGCTTCACCTACCATTGACGAATCGAAACTCTCCTCACCATCCATGTTCGTGAGTGACGTACAGAATGCGGCTCCCGTTGCCTTAGCAATGATTTTCAAGTCGGATTTTTTCACACGACGAACAGCCATTGCACCAGACTCCACAAAGTACTTCATGCACAGATCATCAATTCCACCAGAGCACAAGATGACGTTCACTCCAGTCGCAAGAATCTTCTGAATTCTCTCCTTGGTAATGTCCAATTCACGAGCACGGATACCTTCTAACTTGTCGGGATCGTTAATCAGTACCTGAACGCCCATCTTCATCTTTGTCTTTTGCAGGGAGAAATCTAGACAAGCAATTTTTGCGTTCACGACTTTCTTGGGCATCTGCTGGGAGGCAATGGTACAATTCAGAGCATAACCGGGAATTAAGACACTTTCCCTTGCGGATTTTCCATGTGCTTTGAGAACGTTAACGGCCTTAATTGAGTAGGCTGCATTGCCCTTTGGATCGGTTATCTATAAAAAAAAAAAAAAAAAAGGAATTAGTCTAAGAAAATGTATATCGAACGATGTGGTTCCATAACGCCAGATTCTTCCACTGTCTTTAGTAGTTTAAAGAACAAAACTTTGAGAAGAGCATTGAAAGCGCTCGGGCAATGCAATGGTTCCATTTAGGAGCCTGGTATTCTTTCGAGAAGAAGCTACTATGTAAATATCTGATTTCATATGTGTTAAACTTCAAGCCAAATAGCAATTACGCCCAAAATAATTACCTTAACAGCTTGAGCAGCATCAACGACCATAGTAGAGAATAAATCTGCATCGGCCCCAATAATCTTTGAACTCATCGATGTCTTGGCAATGTTGATTAGACAATCTCTCCCCAATTCATCGACTGGTGCTGTTAAATGCTCAGAGATATATTTACAAGCTTCTTTGCATGCCAACCTATATCCCGAAATAATTGATGTTGGATGAATTTTTTGTTTCACCAACTCATCAGCATTCTGTAAATCAGAAAGATTAGACGACAATCTCTTTGAAGTAACGATTCGTCGATTACCTTAAGAAGTTCAGCAGCCAAAATTACCACAGATGTGGTACCATCGCCGACTTCTTCATCCTGCAACTGAGCCAGCTCAACCAGGACTCTGAAATCATATGTGGTCCGTGTCAGAATGAAGTCTCCTTCATTTAATCACATTAACACTTACTTCGCTGCTGGATGCTCCACTTCCAAGAGCTTCAGAATGGTGGCTCCATCGTTGGTTACTGTGACATCACCGATATCGTCTACAAGCATTTTATCCAAACCAACTGGTCCCAAGGAACTCTTTACAATGTTTGCAATGGAACTTGCAGCCATTACTATTAAAAAAATAAGATTTTATTCATAAAACACGCTTTTGACCAAACAGATGCATGATGGATGACACAGGCGTATAGCCCCATAGCGTGCAAAGATAACCTTAAAAAAAAAATTAACTCAGCACTATGCCACCACCGGAATTCTATTGTTTCACTTTGATTATTGAACAAATTAAAAGAAAAAGACGCAATTGAAGTGAAAATTCCTTAGAAATGAAGACTTTCATTCACATATGCATGTTTTCCGGTGAACAGGAACTTTCGTCTTACCATTTTGGGTGCGGACGGATGCTCCCGATTGCCTCGTTCCGGCAATAGATAAAGGACTCGCAAGGGTAGTCATGTTATTTAATCACAAATTAAATCGAATAATGTCGAAAATTTCCAAAAATTCAATAAATGCACGGGAACCGCCTGACTAATACTTTCCGTCAAAATTCTAGAACAAATGTGTTTATTTTTAGTTTGATATGTTGGTATACGTACGACAGCGATTTCTTGTTTAATGTGTGGCTGCATTGGGTGCGGAAGTGCTCGGAAGGTATATTAATTGGTCGTCGCATAGGGTTTGTGTCATTGATATGAAATCATTGATGGTAAAGGTAGAATCTTTAAAAATTTAAATTCAATTTAAAATCAGTTCTTGTGGTAACTTATAGGTTACCATCTCACCACACCGAGGTGACTGTCCAATACGGTGTTATAGCCAAGATATCGTTGCGAATATCCAGAATAACGCAAGAACAAGGAAATACTGCGAGAAAGTTTGGCTTTGGACAGCTACAATCGTAATAGATTGTTGTATCCTTTTCTGATCGAATATGCCAGAGGTCCTATGTGGCCGACATCAAATATTTAAAACCAGCGAAAACTCCGCTAATATGCCATTAGAAATGCCCCAACTGACCCGTCCGAACGGCAACAAGAAACCCTAGGTTCGACAAAGAACGCTGGTAAGCAAAGGCAAGAATGTAAGCAAGGTTGGCTAAGGACATAAATTTGACGTAAGTTTTCGCTTTTAATTTTAAATTCAACTTGTGCAAAGAATTTCCTGTCTTAGAATAACCATAAAGGCACTTACACCAACTGTCGAACAAGAATTAAATGTGACGCCAATCGTAATAAGGGTAAACTGGACCTGAAACGTACATGAACTAAACTAAATGAGACTCTTCGAATCTAACCCTGGGATATGGCGCAGTAGAAGAAGATAGGGACTCAAAATGCACACACAAGTGGAAAGTGACCTCAATCTACTTACATATTTGCAAAACTGGAGGCAACTGAATAGGGTAGGTTGAGATGGGTAAGTGGGCGAAAGGAAGAAGAATGTACTTCGCTACACTTAGGTCAATTCAGATTGGGGAAGGAGAGATGTCCGTTACCCGTAAAAACGCTACCCAATAGTTATCTAAATACATATGTACATATGTATGTATAAATATTATTAGAACATGACCAACTCACTGCGTCTGTAATACAAACCATCATGTGGATTTGATAAATTTCATATTTGGTTCATTAGTTTATCGGATAATTCTTCAATGTCCTTGAAAAAGTGCCATCCAAAGAATTTATTTCTTAGATGGTGGAAACTTGGGCAGTGGGAAAGGATGTGGGTTGTATCTAGTGATGGGCGCATTCGAGTGATAAAATCGATTATAATCGATTACTGATATGTCTCGAGTGATCTCGATTCTATATTTCAAATCGCTCGAGTTGCTCTATACCCTCACTCACTTCCATATCTTTTTTTATAGTATACATCTCATTCTCCACACTAGAACAAAATGTATCACAAAAGTCCCAATGTCACAACTCACAAGCACAACTACCACAACACAACACAATACACTCCTGCACAGCACAGTGTACAGGATTGGTATAGTTTCTTCCTCCATTTTTTCTCATTCTTCATATCATTTCATATTT
Organism: Matsumyia berberina; assembly: GCA_917880715.2. Classification (NCBI taxonomy): domain Eukaryota; kingdom Metazoa; phylum Arthropoda; class Insecta; order Diptera; family Syrphidae; genus Matsumyia; species Matsumyia berberina. The sequence goes on from OU862872.1 coordinate 4,829,416, forward strand.
CGAATGATCACTCGATTATACAGATCACTCGGATACTATTAACTCGATTATTGCAATCACTCGATTATGCCCATCACTAGTTGTATCCTCATGGACTTTCTCATCACTTCACCCATACAGAGGTACACCCCGCAGTGTATTGTGTCCTGTAAACACTCCTATAAGGGTGAATAGGGATCTTCCGTCAATCTGCAGAAGTCTGTAATACAAGTGTCTAGAGAGGTCCATCTGCTATTTCCCTCCGTTAGGACTATGTTCCCCGCTTCGGACTTAAGTGTACAAGGAGGATGTTCCCCGAAGTACCAACTTGTTGCCGAGCCCTTTCTCGCATGTTCATCTGCTTACTCGTTTTTTGGTATGCCCTCCAGCGACCCAGCAGAGTGTCATCTTGAACTCTTCTCGACAGCGTCGATTTTGTGTCTGTAGCAGAAATTGTTTTTATTGCTGCCTACCTGTCGATGAAAAATGTGATATCGTGGTGAAATCACTGTTAGTGACATCCGCTTGGAAAACACTGCTCTAGTTCGGAAGGCCGTGCTTTGAGATGCGAAAAAGATACCTGCACCCACACTAGTAGCCATTTTGGATCCATCAGTGTAGACGGCTGTGAATTGCGCGTTTGGTATTTTCCCCCTTTTCCATTCCTCCCTCCTCAGGTACTAAGTGCTTAAAAATTGTCTTGTGAAAGCTAGGTAAGGCGTTGTATAGTCGGTTATGGATACATTGCCTAGATATTTCTATACGATAGCAGTATAACCTATTGCATTTGGTTTCTAGCAATCTAACTGGCTTATTCGTAATGCACTGATAACCACCGAGGCTCGTATAAAGATGTCCAACGGGAGTAGGCTGAGGAAAGTCTCGAGTCTCTATTGGTGTTGTTCTCACTGCACTGGTAGTTCCAATGCACGCCAGTCTTTGTACCTCCATGACGGCCTTTTGCTTAAAGGTTTTACTAACGGCTTGCCACAATACAAAGTTACCGTAGGTCAATATGAGTCTTGTTACTGCCTTGTACATCCATAAGCTAATTCTCAGATTAGGCCCCAGGTTTTCCCAAATGTTCTGTTGCACGAGTAGAGGGCTGTCGTGGTTTTTTTTAAATTCTTTCATTAATGTTAAGCTTCCAACTGAGCTTCTTCAGAGCATGAGTCACAGGTATTTGGCATTCTCGGAAATCCTGAGAGGCATACCCGCAACAGAAGGTGTTGCGAATTGTGGCAACTGGCTAACAATAGATAATTAGCCAAATTACCACACTCGTTAACGAATGGTTCGTCATTGAAATGTGATGATTTGGGATCACCGCTTCTAATGAAGTTTATAGATCATTCGATCACGAGTCCCACTCACTCACTCTTCATCGATTACGGTAATTCGGCCCCTGGTTTAAGGGGCTCGTTGATTAAAGCCCAAATCCACCTCAGACTGTAACGCTTTCACAAGTTTGTTGGTCTTCCTTATAAGACGTATAAAATAAATTCATGTACATATGCGCCAGTGACGTTTATTCTAAGGTGCGCAGGTGTTCTCCGCACACCCTAACGAAATCCGTCTGATTTTTTAATGCAAAATATATTTGTACACATGTGTTAACAGAATTTGTGTTCTCCAGTCAACTGCGCACCCAGACTCGATACAACACGGCTGACAGATGAAATTTCCTCTTTTCTTCAGTGATGAAGATGTTGGGTTTGGGATTTTGATTGCTTTTCACATGTTGTATTTCGCATATTCGTGGGTTGGATCTGGTGCTGGTGCAGCGTATCGGTTGCCTGTAAGCAATGTCAAGGAAGAATGAAAAAAGTTTGCTTGGTTGGATTTTGTTCGATTCTCTTCTATTGCTATTAGTTCTTGTTCGATGTGCTTTATATTTGTAGAACACCACCAGTGATGTCACATCGTGGGATTTATCCCATATTTCGGAATTTTTGCCCCTTGAAAGGGATGGTTCAAATAAAAAAAAAAAAATAAATTTCATTGGTTTTGATTGATTGATTTGCAGGATGCTAATGCAAAATCAACTAACATATGTATGTCTTCCTAGTCTATCACGTCCTCGTCGTGGTCCTGGAGAAAACTGAGAAAAGACGTTAATATCTAATAAAAAAAAGTGTAGAACATCTTGCTGAGAATATCACGGCACGTCCCTGGTATGCGCAGTATACAACATGACTAACTTTTAGCAAAAAGAAACTTCCCTCAGCAGATTCACTTAAGCTCCGATCAGATGATTTGCAGGTGTGCGCAAAATTTCCTCGTAAGCAAATGTGTGCAAACCATCGGCAAATGCCCATTTGCAGAAATGTCATTTGCAGGCCGATCACACGATTTGCCGAATTTGTCCCAAAGCTGGAAATTTTTGGGTGTGCGCAAATGTGTGCAAATGACACATCTGGAAATTTTTTCAGAGCATTTATTGTCCGATCACACGATTTGCCGACATATGCAAATAGCACATTTGCAGACCCATTTGAAGAAACGTAATTTTCATTTATTTGGAGGGATGAAACAACTCGAGATACCCTCGCAGTGGTATTGGCTGTGTATGTATTTGTTTGAGAGCAGCGGCGAACAGGATGATCATAGTAAATTGGCCAGCAGCAGGTTGGCTGGCGCGACAAGGAAGGATTTTGAGCAAAACTTTATTTTTTTCCTGTTTCTATTTTCTGAACATAGCAAAAATATAAATGAATCAAAAAATTCAATGGATTTGTACTTTTCCTGTCGCGAATCGTTTTTAATTTCTTTTTTCTTTTTGTCAGAAAATGAATTCCATTTAATCAAATGATTTATTTAATACTCTGGAAATTAAAGTTCGATGATGTCCAATTCAGTAGCGCAAATACTGGAGAATTGCTTGAAAAAAATCCATATTGTATCACAGCATTTGCAGGAAAAATTTGCCATTTGCCTATGTTTCTTCAAACCAACATGAGCAAATCTCAAAAGTGTGCAAATGAGAGTGGGCAAATGTCCAAAAGTGAGCAAATGTGTGCAAATAGTCCCAAAAGGATGATTACACGATTTGCGGATGACGTGTGCAAATCGTGGGCAAATGACAGATGTGAAAACATTTGCCGACAAAAATTTGCTGATCACACGATTTGCGGACGTTTGGGACACGTTTTCCTGCAAAATTTCCTCACATCTGCAAATCGTCTGATCGTAGCTTTAGTCACAAATAAGAGTCCAAATAAACTACGGTAACGAAATTCCATTTTAACACTGAAAAAAAACATACATTCCACCAAACAACAAAGACAAAGACAATAAACATATAAGTAGTTGTTATTAATATTGATTATTCAGGTAAATTCCATTCACTTGCATTTACATGAACATCTGAATTCGAATTTATTCGCCTTGATTTCTGTTTAGCATTTCCTTTTCTTTTGTTGATTTTCATTTGTGTTGTGTTTTGTTTTATATAGTTAACATCCTACATTCACTAAATAGTATGTATAAATTAAATCTTGTTGGTTATTAATAATTTCGTGGTTTCTTATCTTAATTATGTTGCATGTAGTTTTTGTTTTATCATATATATATATATATATATATATGTATATATATAATTGTAATTTACATTAATGTTGGATTTCATTATTTTATTCTAAATAATTTATCAGTGCTAATATATATACATTTACACAGTAAGTTGTTATCCTATTTATTGTATATTATAGTACATAACTAGAAATTAATATTAAATACTAAAAATTTGCATTATTCACTTAAAAAGCAGCATATATTTAATTAAACACTAGATACATGTGATGAGTTTCCACGAGACGTCTTTAATTTATTTTTTTACTTTTTTTAAATCACTGGGCTGTTTCCATGTTTACCGCGCTTTGTGTGTGTGTTTTTGTGTATTTGTGTGTTATGCTTAAAACACTAATAGTTATCGCTTTATATTTCGTCTGTTTCTTGAGTGGTGTTTTATTTTTTATTTTTTTACGTGTGTGTATGTGTGAGACTTACAACTCTAAAATCTATAATTTTATTTAATTCGAGTGGCATTTATAACCACTTTGTAATTGTTAGCTTTTAATAAGCACGCTATACACAAGCTGTAACCACACACTTATACGTTTGCTTGCTATTACATAAATACATATAAAAAAAAAAAAAAAAAAAATCAAACGCAAATAATCTTAAAAAATACTCAACATTGAAACATTACAAAAAAAGTAATTACATTCATCCTGAAACGTGTATAAAAGAAAAATAATACGACGAGTTATAAAGCACAAAGAATAATATCAAAATCTCTCTTTATAAGGTACATAATTTTTTTTTTTTTAAATTAGTATGTATAAACGAAAAAAAAAAACCCTTTAATTATTATTTATAGTTGTAATACTAAAGATGACACACGAAGACTTACTGCTATTACACTCTACTATTCGTTTAGTTTCTCTCAAGTAAGATTCACCTTCTGTTTTTCTTTTCTTTTTTTTTACAAATATATTTATGCATATTTATATGCGTATGTAAAAAAATAAACAAAAAAGACAAAAGAAAAATTTATCAAGAAAATTATTGCAATTGGGATGTACTCTAGCTTAGAATGTAATTTTCTTTTATTTTTCCCGTTTCGTACATATTTAGAGATAAAGAGTTCAATAGTGATAACATTAATTGGATTAATTTTTCTTACGTGAAGTTTTACACAATTTCAATTTAATTTATGTTTAAGGAGAATTTGTTTTTATTTTAGTTTTCTTGTATACAATTTCAGTTATATATGGTTGGAGTTGCCTTACTTGGTTTTGTTTGTTTTGATTACGTTGAAGTTAATTTCGCTTACTTAGTACAATATATGTATTTTAGGTTTCATTTCTGGATTGCGTTACTTCACTGAAAGTTTTGACAACAATTATTGTTTATATATAACTATGTATGTAAGCCGTATGCTAAATGTGTAAGTGGGTTATACTAGTTGTTAAATGTGTAGTTTACTTGAGTTGAAATATGTAATCATTTTTCCTTCTGTTTTTTTCTTCTTTTTTTTTTTTCTTTTGCGGACTTAAGTATATGTATGTACTATATGTATTCAATTTGTTTAAAGTTTGATTTTTGCGATATTCGATTTTACTTAAATTTCTGTTTTCTGTTTCTCTCTTTATATGGATTTTGTTTATTCTCCTTTGTGGTTTATATTGTTTATGCTAAGTTAATGTCCTAATTTACCATTAAGGTATGAGATTCCATTGGAGCAGCTGAATCGTAGAGGGTGTCAGTATCTTGAGTGGGTTCGCCTTGTAACTGACATTGATTTGTAAGGGTGCCAGCACCGCAGTCACAAAAGAATCTGCAACAAAAATCGGAAGACGTATATAAATATGAATAAAAACTGGGTAAATAGTTAAGCAAGAAACCTTCCTCTCTTCTTTGATAAATAAATAAATACTCGGTTAGAAAAAATCGCTTCATCACCTTCCGGTGGTGCACAACAGCATAAACTTCATGTGATCATTCGATCTGATTTGCTGATAGTTGATCCAACTGGTCAAAAACTGTTTTACATTTTCTACTAACTTTACTTTTATTCCCACTGTACTTTTGTTTTTTAGCCAATTGTGGGACCAGTAGTTCGGGAAAATTAAATAAAAAAAATAAGGATAAGCAACAATAAGATCCCCCAACAGCAATTCAAGCATCGCTTTAAAAGCCAGACGGTGGCTTGAATTAAATTGACTGAAAATCACTACTAATATTATAAAAATGAAACGTTGTCCGTTTGTTTGTTTGGATTTTAGCTATGCGAAAACTACTAAACCAATCAACCTCAAATTTTAAACACACAATGGTTGTACCTTGGGTCATATAATAGGCTATGTTTTATAACGCTATCTTATTTAAGAGCTGAGTAGTTAACAAAAACGTGGAGCAAGTCAGAAGAAATTCCTTGCCGCACACGAAAAGATATTTTCTCGGTAGTGAGACACATCGCTCGATGATCGTGTGTGTTGTTTTTGTTTTGCCCAGTTTTACAAGGGTGGTTTTTCTTTTCTTCTGTGTTGTTGTTTTTTTTTTGTTCGTATCTTTGCTTCTTTCTATTCGTGTGGACGTTGTTTTATACGTTGGATATATTTCTACACATTTTTATTTACATTTTAGTTAAGGAGGGAAAAGGTCATAGCGCAGTTGGATAAGTTTGCCCGTTTCATTTGTGGGCGAGTGAACTTTGGTATTGTTATGATGACACATAATCTTTTTTTCGAGCCAGCCGGATTATTCATTTTTTTACCCATATGCGCAATTGTCTACACATTTTTCCTGGCAATTTTTTTAATGGATTCTCTTTTTCGGTAGATAAAGGAATAGCGCGCCGACGCGTCGCGACAGGCTGAGTATGGGATTGTGTGTGCTTTTTCTTTTGATTTTGATCAAAGGATGTGTGTATGTATGTATGTATCTATTTAACGAATGTACTCAAATTCCAAGGACTTCTGATTTAGAATGAATTTGACTTGGAGGATGACTTTTCGAAAGAAAACTGACGGGGGGACAATAGGTGGACTCGAGTTAGAGGGAAATTCGAGTTGAAAGAGGCAAAAGTGGCAGAATAAAATACAGTCCACTGGGTTCAATATAAAATTCCGATTTAGATTTAAGATGAGATTGCGACATTTTATTAAATCAGGATTAGTCTTTCATAAATTGTTTGAAGAAGATATCGATTCCTCGATTGACATGTAACAGCCCAAGCAACGCCGGGTATTATTCAGCTACCATAAACCAAAGATGAACTGACGACAAGCTTTGGACGTTAACTGAAGTAAGGGGCAAGGCAAAAAGGGCCCATGAAATGGTGCTTAGAGATGTGTGGTACCTGAACACTATTCTCAGAAAGAAACTATTTGAGAATAATGTCACATGTATGATATTCTCTTCTGAGGAAACTAAGTTTCCAAGCGAAGGATCGGCGTCGGCGTCACTTGTCGACTACAAAACAGAAACGCTTTTATGATAAGATCAAACCGAGTCTCGGATAGAAGGAACGATTTAACTGTTGATGGCAGCAGAAAGTAAAGAGAAAAAAAAAAACTGTATGCAGCTAACGAAATAGCAACGATTGCGGTAAAAAGGGTACATAACCGCCCTTCAAGAACTGCATCAGTATCTTCGATAACTCCAGTGCAAATTTGACTAGCATGGGACAACTAAACAATGAAATTAAGTGATTAACTGCATCTGGAAATCCATTTCAGATCACTGCCACACGACTATATTACTTGATATTAACGGGCAATCTGTCAAAACTCTTCACTGTTTTTTTTTTTTTTTCATTATTTAACCCGCATATAGCGAATTAAATGCGCGGCACCTCTTTGTAATGTAACCGTCTGCAATGTGTTTTTATTCCCTCAATTCCCTCAAAGGCTTGACTTCTCCAGATGGAATGAAAATTGTTGGTGGAATCCTTGTACAACAATGCAGGGCTCTGCATACTTCAGGGACAACTTATAAACAGGAATCTGCCCTCACCAAGTATGCAGATCACGAGTTATGATGGATAAGATAGGAAATCTTGAACAAAGCACCTAAAGATCTAGATTCGGAAGAACGTCTTATTAAGACCACATTTGGCAGTATAAGAAAAGAAGAATTGATAAACCTTTACAGCGGTGCCTATGGAGCCATATGCGAGCGCCCAGCTTCCATAACAGTTATGGCGTTCTTTTTATCGATATTGCAACAGCTTGCAATACAACAATTAGTTTCATTCGATTTTAATCTACACAACAATCAGCTTTCACCAGATGGATGAGCTACCAACTTAATTAACCACGAAGCATACAGAGAAGCGATGTGGCGCGAGGTTAGAAGCAGCGAAAAAAGAATACCGCGCCAGACAATTGGAAGTAAAACGCGGTTTTCCAACTCAACGATTTCAAAGAGTCAGCCAACAAGTAACCATTGACTAAACACTAAATCCAAATCCTTTATATGAAAATATTTATCCACTTACCTGTCATGCCTTATAAATTCAACATCATGGCCAGCGTGACAGTTTTTAATGCAATTTACACAAATTGCATTGCGATCGGTTGTATTGCACGTCTGACATCGGTAGAAGTCATGCATGGGGAACGATGTGTAACTGCTGATCTTATACAGGCACTGCCCACCCGATACTGCCTTCTCCACCTCATCCTCATTGTTGAAGATGTTATTTCCCCTAACAATGGGTTGCACTCCACTCGCCAAACACAACCCACCGAATTTATTTTTAAATATTTGATTGTGCTCCAATGTAGCGGTGGCATTATTTGTGATTTCTACGCCGGCAGCCTGGCCATCATAAATTCGGTTTCTCCGCAGAATCGGATGACTTTGTGTTGAGATCAGAACGCCAGCTTGCGTATTCCGAAAGATGTCATTCTCTTCCAGAATTCCCTTGCCACCATTAAATATGCATATACCACCATCACGTCCATCATAGATTTTGTTACGTTTTAATGTCGGATTCGAATCGGTCTTAATCCAGACTCCTGCCATTGCATTATCAAATATTTCATTCTGCTCCAACAGGCCCAGGCCACCGTTGTAGACCAGTACGCCGCCATTTTGGCCACCCCAAATTTTGTTTCCTCTTATGACTGGATTACTCCCGGTTCGTATTTGCACGCCCGAATATAGGTGGTTGAAAATGTCATTGTCCTCTAGTTTGCCATGACCATTATCGTAAAAATACACACCAACCTTCGGAGAAAGAAAATGCCATTTACATGAATTCAGATACTTTTTTTTGTAATTCAGCTTTACGCCAATTTACCTGTTTGCCAGAGTGAATGCGATTCCGTCTGAGGACAGGCGTGCTACCAGTTGTGATCCAAACTCCGGCCAATGTATTGGAATACACTTCATTTTCCTCAATGAGACCTTGTCCTTTCTCATGTACGTAAATGCCTCCGTGCTGACCGTGATGGATTTTATTGTGACGAACAATAGGATCACTGTTAGTGCGAATCTGAATGCCAGCCAGCGCATTACCGTAGATATTATTGTGTTCAATCAAACCTCGTCCCTCGCCGAAGATATATACCCCGCCTTGGTGACCATTATAAATTTCATTCTTTCGAATAGTGGGATTGCTATTTGAGGTTATCCAGACGCCTGTAAGAGAATAATGAAAATCATTGCTATTAAATTTTTCGCGATTTGTTTTGTAACGTGTGCGTGGTCAAAGCTATTCAAGTCAGCAGCTATGAGTGGAAAATATATAAATGTTCCATGACCTGCGTGCTTGAGATGTGAAGTCTTCCAGAAAAATCAAAGCAAAAAATTGCAATAAAAACTAAAATTTTCGGGAGTCACAGTAGTGAGAGATACTTGAAACCGGTAATACGTCCCTCCGCCGCTGCTAAATGCTGGACGAGCTTTTACAATTTACATTAAAGAAAATATGTTTCGTCAAGAGTGCAGCCTTGTGTGTAAAAATACCAGGCGATGGATAAACAAATTGGTTAGGTTAGGTTAGGTTTGTGGGCTGATGAGGGCTGCCTCATCACACTTAGGTCTATGTAGACCCATTGTGATACCCATGATATTCCCTACTGCGGTTTATTAATTCCTTGATGTTAACCATCCAGTCGCTCTTGCAAATTTGAGAAGCTCTGATGGCGAGCCATCAGCTAATTCGTCGATATAATCGAAGAAAAATTTGCCTAGGGTCCTATTTCTTATCTGGCAGAGGTATGGGCAGTGGCAGAGAAAATGAGCTGTGTCCTCATGGACTTCCTCATCACCACATCTCCTGCGTATATCATCATCATTTAGGTGCAATTTCTTTGTGTGATATCTTAGCATGTTGTGGCCAGTAAGTACTCCCACCAGCATTGACAGTGATCTCTTGTCTTTTTGTAAAATCTGGCAGGTTTTTGCCTTGTCATATTCTAGCCACAACCTTCTTGATACTTCACAGGTGGTTAGAGATTTCCACCTGTTATTTGCCTCTATTAGAGTTTTCGGTGCAATTTTCGCCCTTAGGTTGCAGAATGGCGGTCTGACCGTACAGTCCGCTTGCTCTGGGGCTAGGGTTGAACCCTTTCTTGCCAGTTCGTCAGCTTTTTCATTGCCTGGTACTCCGCTGTGACCAGGGACCCAGCAGAGCTTAACATTGTGCTGCGTACCAAGAACCTTAAGCTCTTCGCGACAACACTTCACAAGCTTCGATGTTATCTGCGTAGCAGCTATTGCTGTCAGCCTGACTGCCAATGCAAATCGTAATATCCTCCCGTGATATTGTAAGCATTGAGAGTAGTAGGGCGGCTTTTGTCACTGCTAGAACCTCCGCTTGGAAAACGCTGCTGTGATCCGGGAGTCTTATGGAGCTGTTAAGTCCTAACTGTGCTGAGAAAAGGCCTGCTCCTATGCCTATATCTATTTTTGAGCCATCTGTGTAGATGGATTTGGATTCATTCAAAACTTCGCTATTTTGCCACTGTTCCCTGCTTGGGAAGACACATGAGAAGGGTTTCTCAAAGTCCAAGTGCTAAGTCATGCCCATACGGATTTGGTCTTCAGTGTTTAGATTGACTGATTCTGAGAGCACTTTTCGCTGCAGTCTCCTGCATGTGGAGGTCTAGAGGCAAAAGGTTACGAATTACCTCCATCCCCGCTGTTGGTGTTGTTCTCATGGCACCAGTTGTTCCGATGCAAGCCATTCTCTGTATCTTGGTCATGTCTCTGAGGTTAACTGTACTGGTGGTAGCGCCCCACCAGACCAGTCCTCCGAATGTGAGTATCGGTCTAACGATAGTCGAGTACATCCATAGGGTTATTTTGGGTCTGGATCCCCAATTTTTACCGAAGAGTCTACTACAGGTGTAGAAGGCAACAGATGCCTTTTTACCCTCTCCTTAACGTTCAGCCTCCAGTTCGAAAACAAATTGGTTACGAAACCAAAAAATAAGAGGGGAAAACAATGGATTAAACGGCCCCGTGTAAGCACTCCCAAAAGACAATTCACCTCTCGACTAACCAACCTTGTGGCAAATCCAAACTAGGAATCGGGTCCGAAGAAAGGCTTCACATCAATAAATATAAAGATAGAAGTTAATAGAAATTAACGAAGCTAAACTTTGACAATTGCAGAGGACTGAGGCAGATCTTTAACAAAAATCACCTAGGAAACAGTAACAAATAACATAAAAGAGGCTTATCGTCTCACTCACACCTACTGGGTAGGTGTTTTGATCACAGATTTCGCTGGCACATTTCTTTTCTGATATTGAGTGCATACAGCTTACTGCTCCTTAGAGTTTACAACACTTCTCTAAAGTCTACAAAGAAAAAAGTCAAACTTACCAGCAAAATTATTGGAATGTATGCGATTCTCGATGAACTGGCCAAGTCCGTTCTCATGTACATAAATGCCACCAGTCTGCCCGTGATGAATTTCACATTTTACCACAGTTGGATTAGCGCCTGCTTTCACCTCAAAACCAGCTATTCTATTGTTATGGATGTCGTTCTTTTCAAAGTATCCCTGCGAAAAGAGTAAAGTTAAATCTGTTCTGTGTACATAACCCCCGGTGACATACCATTCCATTCTCGAATGTAAAAATTCCAACATCTCGCCCGTGATGGATGTGGTTCTCCCGCATAATGGGACTGGCAAAGTTCTTCACCCAAATCCCGGCAAGTGCATTCCGGCTTATTTCGTTGTGCTCGTAGGTTCCCTGTGCATAGTCTGTCACATAGAGTCCTACATTCTCACAGTCACTGATATCGCAGTTCCTTATCGCTGGGTTGGCATTCAAGCCTCCAACACATACCGCTGCCCCTACCACCGATGAACTACGGATGATACAATTATCAACCGTGGGACTACAGTTCTCGCCAATATCCAAGCAGTAGTGCTTGTGGTGAGACACTGTTGACGTAACGTCGGGTGAGAATTTCAGCGTAATGTACCCTACGTACGCATATTTTGCACCTTCGACGAACATCACCGTCGACCCCGCCTCTCTCTCTAGAATCACTGATTCTGCCACATTTCCTGGTGCAGATCCAATTAGTGCGATATCTGAATCGATAAATAGGTATTCACCCTTGTAGTGACCAGCATGCAGGAATATCAAGCTGCCTACGTTCTCTGGACTAGCATTGTCATCGGCTCCATACAGATTGGCAGCGTTCTGCTGTGAACTAAGACCAGAAATACTGTTTGGCATGCCAATATTAGCGGCGGCATTTAAAGCGGGGCTATTAGAGGAACTATTGGAGATTTTATCCTCGGGGTAATCCAGAGCTGCTTGTATCGTATTAAAGTGGACGATGTTACGGCCCTTGAATTTTTTCTCCTGGTAACCAGGACGCACATGAATGCCACGATACAATTGTCGGAAGCTCTCTTTCCATGGATTTGCGTAGTCCGAATCCTCTGGCTTGACGAAGACATACTTGCATATCTCTGGATTGAATAGCGGTAAATCGAACTCATAGACTGACTGATAAAGACGCTTCCATAGCTCCGTATCATTGGCGATTGTATTGAAACGCTTGCAAACCAGAGACAACCGACAAAGGTCCTGTTCTAATAAGTAGGAAAATATTGTGAGTAACACCTCGTCGGGCATCTCATATTGCAAGTAGTGGGCAGCTGATGGTCCACTGGTGTCTGTGCTAGTAGCTGTGTACATCCTCTTGGACCTTTTCCGCGCTGGAAGCATATAACAGCTATCGTCACAATGTAAAGAGGCAGATGTAGACATCGATGGAGTAATTGCGTGGTAATGAGTGGTGAAGTTGCCAGCACACGATACAACGCTTGACGAGGGTCCTGCGGTTGGCACCGTGGCGGCGGAGCATGATGCTGTTGCACTACCAGCAGCACTGCTCGTACTGGCAACACACCATTGCTCATGGCTAGAAGAGGGTATTTTACGACGCAGATCGTACGGCGACTGATGGCAACATCCCAACGATGAGCAACTACTTACTGTTGCTGCTGCAGCTGCAACCGCAGTTGCATTGGCTGACGTCGAGGGCAAGATGAAGCCTGATGTGGATGCTACAAAAGACAAATAACAATTTGATTAAGCTTGGCCCCTAATTCACGTCTGCTTGATCACATACCTGAGTTCACCACTGTGCTACTACTTGTGCTAGTCATGGAATTTGTGCTATCTAAAAATGTAAACGCATTTATAATTATAATTTCAATTGTTTTTCATAACTTTAATCAAATTACTTATGCAATTGAGTGCTGAAGAACTAGTGCTGGTGGCGAGTAAGCCGCTTCCTCCTCCCGAACCGCTACTACCGCCACCATCACTTGTAGACGTCGCATTCAATGAGGAAGATGTTGATGCGGCAGATGAGGATGAAGACGACGAAGATGTTGAGGAAGAAGACGACGATGACGATGACGTTGATGGCCCATTTGAGTTACCAATACTCGAATTAAATGCATTGGGTGAATTTATCGAACTAGACGATGTACTTGCACCACCAGTTGCGGCAGTTACGCTTGGTCCACCAGCTCCAGAGGGCGCTGCTCCAATTGTTGGCAAATTCTGTAGAATTGGTTCTAGAATGTTATCTGTTGGGAAAATTAAACTGTCGGTTATCAAGAATCCAAAAATAAATTGTTAAGATATGATTAAAAAAAAAACTGATTTCTTCAATGAGAGAAATGAGAAATCCGACCGAGAACAAAAAAAAATACTACCTCTCAGCAAAATGAGTCATTTTGGCAGGAGGGATAATCATCTCATTGCTTTTATATGGCAAATGGGCATAAAACCAAACTCGTATATACAAATACAGATAGGAGAAGCCATTACTGTATCCTCCAATATCACCTAGGCTGGTAGCAGACTTACACTTTTATTACATACACCACAATAGATGTTCCAGTTTGTGAAAACGTTCTGGACCACACTTAGTCAATACGTATGATTTCCGACCTGGCAAATTCGCATTGCAATGCATATATTTTTAATCTAAATTTCACTCGAAATCCAGCTTCTCACATTCTTTAAAACTGCGTGTGGAAGACACTTTCTCAAAGCTCTCCTTCATCTTCTATGCAAAGAGATCACAAGTACCCGGATACGAGTATTGAATCTGATTATATGATCCCGTGCCTGCACTTCATCAAACCGTTCTCTTTCATCTTTCCAAGCAGAGAACAGTGGTAGAACAAAGAAATTTCTAGTGAGACAAAGTCCATCTTCACGGATGGCTCCAAAATGGACATAGGCACGGGTGCTGGTGTCTTCTCTGAGGAACTAGGACTCAGCAGCTCAATAAGACTCCCTGACAACAGTAGTGTTTTCCAGGCAGAGGTTATAGCAGTGACCAGAGCTACCCGATTGGCGTCAATGGCCACGGTATCACGGGAGGATATCACGATCTTCATAGACAGCCAGGCGGCTATAAAAGCACTAACTGCTACACTTATGAAATCTAAGCTTGTTAAGTGCTGTCGGTTTCTTGACACGCAGCATAATGTTAAACTCTGCTGGGTCCCTGGCCACAGTGGTGTGTCAGGACACGAGACTGCTGACGTACTGAGCCAGACTGCTGACGTACGGAACCAGACCTAGCGGACGGTACAATTAAACCTCCACTTCGTCATCTGAAGGAAATAATAAGGCTAAGATCTTTAACCGAAGCGAACAACAGGTGGAAACCACTAACCACCTGCGAAGTCTCCAAAAGGTTATGGCCAGAATATAATAAGAGCAGAACGAATAGGCTACTACATATGGACAGGAAGTCCCTGTCATTACTGGTAGGACTAATTACAGGCCACAATATGCTCAGGTATCATGCAAAGAAGCTGCACCTGACCGAGGAAGACCTTTGCAGAGGATGCGAAAATGATGAGGTGCATGAGGACACTACTCACTTCCTCTGTCATTGCCCAAGTCTCTGCAACATTAGGAAAAGAACATTAGGCAGATACCTCTTCGATAACATCGAGAGGCTATCCAATGGTTCACTATCGGATCTACTCAAGTTCGCAAGGAGGGCCGGTTGGCTGTCATCAGGCACATAAAATCACGCAGTGGGAAGTAGCTGGTAAACACATGGGTACCACAACGGGTCTACATAGATCTAAGTGAGATGAAGAGGATTTTATCGTCTTTATCGGCCCGCTAACCTAACCTAACCTAGTAACGACTTTAGAAGGGGTTAATGAAGTTTAAATAGTTAAGACCCTGTTCTGCGACCAAATTCAAGCATATCAGCTTCCTAGCTAAAGGTCAGTCATTAACAGTTGCACGTCGAAGAGGATGCTTACTATCTTGTGCATACAAAATAAAACTATAACCTCGACAAAATTAGAAGCATCACAAACTGAGGGATCTTAAAATAAATCGTTTGGATATCGTACAGACATTGCTGCAGTTTTCTATAAAAGTGCCGGTAAATAGTAACTCACGAAAATTCATTTATTTTACAGTCTCAGACCAACTGCACCTGGTCATGCTATAAACATTGAATAGCTGGGCTATTGCGACTACAATGTTACCACTTAAGGCAATGATTAACAGACTCACCACAACCCGATTTCTGTCTAACTCTTGACAAAGTTATTTGAAGGCGAATAATTTGAGTGTTGAGTTGAGTTTATTCTTATAGGGGATGTTAACGTGGATACAACAAAGTCAACAATAAAAGGACAATACATGTCCGCAAAAAGAATGACTATTGGCAGCTATGCATATACCTAAGCAAGTTTAAGGGTTTTCCTAAACCTTAACTCTACAAATGCACCTTTTTAGGCGTCCGGACCTTAAATTGAAAAATGCAGGTTAGTTTCGTTTCGGCTTTCACGGCAATAGCGCTACAAAAGTGCAGAAAATACAAACAAAGGTAGGTAGGGTGGCTGTCCAAGGTACGCCCTTAGTAATACCGCTTGGATCTATACCCGGGATCTATACTCCATTTATTGAAACCATTTGGAGGTCTTAATGAAGCTGAGGATACTTTTGACCTCAGTATGTGATAGTTCGCCATGAAGGCCGATGGGACAATAGCCAGTGAGCGCACCGATAACGGTGATACCGAGCGACCTTTTAAGCAGAATTAAACTTTTAGATAGAGTGAGGTTTCACATAGAACAGATCTCTCTGGAGGTACGGCATGTTGTTCCATTCCCCCGTCTTTGGTTTGTCTGGCTGACAGCGTTGTACTCTAAGAGATTCCCAGATTCCTCTGTTCTGGTAGGATCTCTAGAGTAATGACGTGTTTGGCAAGTACATCGGCCTTACAATTCCCTGGAATGTCCCTATAACCGGGTACCCAACATAAGTGACGATCACACCATAAGTATAAGTCTAATAACGGACACGTTAAGCCAGTGCGTGGTGCGAGGTTGTAGGGCCCACTTCTTACCAACGGCTTCTTACAGCAGTATAGCCCTGCAGTAACTTTTTTAACGCGTTCACGAATTTCGGCTTTCTAGTTTAAATTACTGTCTAGAATGGGAATCAGGAATTTGTCTTTGTAAACGAAGTACAGCCGGGTGCAGTTAAGAGAAGCACGGTCTACTGGAGGAATTTATACTTCCTAGTGAAGCCGACTTCTATATCGGTATTTTCGGTATTAATCCCCAGACAGCTTTTAGCTGAAAGTGTGTTTTGACAGACAGACAGCGATCCCAACATCATCTGCATAAGCAATCCCTTCACACCCAGCTCTTGTCAAGTCGTTCAGCAGGTTATTAACCGCCACAATCCACAATTCATTAGTGGATCGGTAACCACTTCTGATTTGACGTTATTGAAGGCCCCTTGAAGGCACACCAATGAAATAGCCCCGTACCAAAGATGAAAAAAAGGATTTTTCATAGTGAAAATTGGCCCCAAGTTTTATAAAACACCAAAAATTATGATGAAACTAGGTTATTTTTATATTTTCATATTTTTGGCTGCAATATGAAGTTTTAGTTCCCAGTTGCGGCCTGAAGACAGCAGACGGATTGGATATTGAGCAAGAATGACGAAATACAGGCAAACTCGCGAAATCCAACTTCGTATCAGACTAAGGTGCACAGCTTCTGGCAAAAGCATCCTGAAGAGCGACCTAGCAATGCCTCTGAAAACAAATGTGTTTGACCAATGCATCATAAGAAGAGGAAGGGGTAATGTAATCATTATTCAGTTTCGAGAATGGTTTAATGGGAGTCTCACATCAAGGTGTTACCTCTTTTTCTTTCCTTTTCTATGTATTCAAAAATGGCTATAACTGTGGTAAAAATGAACAGCTTGGTCAATCTGTTCTCATGAGGGCTGAACTTGGCTTCAGAGCTAAGCTATTGGTTTTCAATTCAATGTTTGTTCCGACCCTCACCTATGGTCATGAGGTTTAGGTAATGACCGAAAGAATAAGATTGCGGATACAAATGAGATTTCTTCGTTCTATTGCTGGGGTAATTCGTCAAGATCGAGTTGGGAACACCAGAATACGCGAGGCACTCAATATCGAGCAGCTACTTCTTCGAGCAGAAAGGTCCATACTTCAATGGTTTGGGCACGTTCAATGCATGTCTCCAACTCGGCTTCCGAGACGTGCCATGGAATCCGCGCCATTGGATAGGAGTCCGCTAAGTAGGCCTAGGATGAGATGGCTGGACCAAGTCCGAAATCTCAGCTCTATATGGGGATAGCCACTGATGATTTAGAGTCGATGGCGGAAGATCGGGAGAAGTGAAGAGTCCACTAAAGCACCCTAACCCCGCAATCCCCATAGTGGGTCATTGAAAATGATGATGATGATGATGGAAAATGATGATGATGATGATGAAAAATGAACCAAAAAGTGGCTCGTAAGGTCATTGTGATGTTTTTAGCCAATACGTATATTTTTCCTCGGTGTTGTATAGATATACCAGATGGGCCAACTAAGCCAAAAGGACTCAGTGTGTTATATTTTCCAGATGAATTAAAGAGATCCACATTTTGTAATATTATTGTCAATTCAAACGACGAATTGTGACAAATTGTGCTCCATAAATACACCATGTGTGCAACTTTAGTCCAATAGCCAACATTTTTCTATTAATTTACATACATGAAATAAAATAAACGAAATTTTTTTTCAATACGAAAGATTTGTTTGTCAGCTTTTTATAAGGATACGAGAGAAATAGGTGAATGAAACTTACATACCGACAGCATGCATTTTCTCACATGCCAGAAAAAAGGTATAAAAATGTTTCTACCTCAGGTACACGAATTTAGGCAAGTTAGAAAATCAAGGCATTCGATTAACCTTCGGCATTGTCCATTGAGCAACGTATTATTTTCTTCTTATACCTAGGCCTCTGTCTGGTTTTGAGTCGAATCTGTTTAATGCATATGATTGCACATGACATTTCTAAGGGAAAGTTTATTTATGAGAATTTAAGAAATCAATTACGAGATACAAGATTTTACTGGTGCGCTGCTTTGTCTTGACGTTTCATTAGGAACATGAACCCGAAGAAAGCCCATCCAATGGAATTAATAATTTCGACTGGGAAAAGATGCACTTTTTGCCTAACTGAGACACTTTTTTTCCCACAGAATTCTTTATCTGATAAATGTTTGCCTTCGGTTCACTGAGCTCGCATTTAAATTATGTATTCGTGACACGCGTTGAGAATTCAATAACAATTTTAGTTTTTACTACCAATTGGAGTAGAGGCGAATTTCATTAGGTATCTACACAGATGCACATCACATTTTCTCCTCATTGATGGCGACGTCCAACAACCAAGCACTTGCCTGTTTCAAATGATTTTCTTGAATTAAATTTAATTTTTGTCTTTTTTCACTTTTTCATTCGCAAAAAAAGGCCCAAAAAAAATTACATTTCTGGACCCCCATGCGGACATAATCAAGTTGAACTTTTAAAGATCCAACTCCACCACGAGATACGTATCTTTTTTATGTCTCTGCGGACCACAACTTACCAGATGCTCTCGAGGGCAAGGCAATTCTGTTTGCACCTTTCCGACGAGACCGTCTCACGTACGATCTGGATGATGTAAACGAAGCCATCGGCATCTTCAAATCTCTTCAGCAATTGTGTATATGTATGTAATTTGTGTTTCGTTTTTTTTTTTCAATTCTTCACTTTAACTCTAAGTACACAAAGCGACTATTCCCAGAAAAAAAAAAATATTTTTTCACTTGCCACACTTCTCTTCTTTTTTTTTTTTTCACTGTGCCCCAGTATTAAAGCTGTAAATCACGAAATGGGTTTCCAATCGAGCCCGAGTGTCCAGGACACGTTAATAAGGCAAGATCGAAGGACTTGGCGAAGCTATGTCGTTTTATCGGGGACGATTTTCGTGATATTTTCAATCCCCTAAACAAAGAGCAGAAAACTGGTTCCAACCCGCGACGCCATATTTAATTTTCCCGATACACACACTGTGGACGGCATTTTTTACAACAAAAGTTCTGAATCAATTTTCCACATTTGTATACGAAATCGAACCAACACACGGAACACATTCACAAACACACATGAGCTTAGCGGTGAAGGCGGAGAGAAAAAATCTCCTAGTTGTATACGGAGACAAGTTGTATGGAAAGAAAAAAAAATTGGCTACCACTTGGGAGTTTTACTTTCCAAAATTGTTTCATCAAACATTTTTATTTTTACAATGTCCTGTTCGATTTCAATTTGTAGATATTAAAATTGGTATATGGCTAGACACTAGTTTAAGGCAATTTTCCAACTGGAAATTGCATAATTTTTGATTTAAAAAAACACACTTCTACAAGAAACTCTAGAAAGTTGAACCCAGAGAGGATTTTTGGATTTTTGACATTTATCTTGAAGGTGCAGCCGCATGTAAAGTTTGTTGGATTTATTTTAACGTTAAGTTCTGTTCTATTTGGGGAATGGTTGTTCTAAATTTCCAGTCTACAAGCTTATTATTATTTTCTTTTTTTCACTTTAAAGTCGCTCATAAGTCGAATACACTCGTCAAACGATCATCAAATTATTCAGAATTAAACAGTGCTTGCGTAGAATATTTTAAGAGCACAACTATTATTCTGCTCATAAGACACATTTTTGGATAGGAATTGAGGTGGTTATTCGCTTTGGTTGGATACGAATTTTAATTAACTTGGACGCAAATGCCTGGTTACACTTTAATTAATATAAAATAAACAATGATAATAATGCCTCGGTTCGAATTTAATAGTTAGATCATTCTTTATGGCAGAAAAAAACTTTATTTTGGGGATCAAAATATTGATTCCCAAATATTTTAGTTGATATTACGTTCATACCTGATATTTTTAAAGGTTTCCGGTAGGCCTTTGTGCAGCGCTGTTGTAAAGGCTTTCGTTATTCATTCTTAACCCACTACGAGATTATTTTTTTAAGTTCTACAGCGATCAAATACCGTTATGCATTGCATTTACTTTGGCGACCTAATCCTATTTCATATTTCGTAAAGGAATTGTTTTCGCGGGATAAAGGGTGCCCTTCTTCTCCGTCTTATTCTGACGCACGTTTCTACAATTTTAAATTGATGTTGGGTTCTCGATTATGTGCTTTTCTCTAACATCTTAACAAACAGAGGTGTTTTTTAGCTTTCACTTTCAAAGTAGTGTTCCTTACGAACAGATCCATTCAAAAATGACAAGTTGCGAGGGCAGCTGCTGCTGTATCCAAACACAAAATTTGTAATGTTCTAAAAATGGAAAAAACTATGGACTACACCTTGGAAGATTTACCAAAAATTCCTCACGCGACTTCGGTGAGTTGCTGCTTCGTATTATCTATCATATATGTGGCCAGTCTGTATGTTTGGAGTAACGAGCATAAAAGGTAAATATTGCATAGATCCCACCTCTAGGTTGAAGAAATTCAAAATCCCTCAAACAATTCCTCAAAACATACTCTTATTTCCTCTTATGTTTTGAATTCATATTCATATAATTAAAATGTTTTTCCAATTTTCAGAAATCATCCATTAACGGTGAAAAGACGTTTTTGTAGCGTTTTCGTTGTGATGCTAATAGCACCAGTATTTGTTTATAAATTCTCCTCAAAGGAACTCTTGGAGCGTAGTTCCATTTTCGAAATATTAGGATTACGGTGGCAAGGTTTACTAGCAGCTTTATTTATTCCAGCATTTCTCACAGCGCTGCTTTTCCTAGGACCACTCAGCGTTCAGTTATACAATGGAAATTTGCAGGCGTACACGGGTAAGAACACTCTTTTTTTACAGTGGCATCACATTTCAGTTTCTGTTTTATAGATTTCCGCTATTGGATTGGTTGCTTTAAGAACCTCTTATGGCTTCGAAATCATATTGTTGCACCCTTATCAGAGGAGTTTACATTTCGCGCCTGCATGATGCCCTTAATCTTGCAATCGTGCAACCCACTCAAATCAGTGTTCATCACACCGTTGTTCTTCGGAGTCGCACATTGTCATCACATTTCAGAAAGGCTGAGATCAGGCTTTGACGTTAAGACTGCAATTATAGTGTCTTGTAAGTAAAAACAAACCAAAAACAGATTGAGAGTTTAATCGCTTAATTTCACAGGCTTTCAGCTGACATACACAACCCTTTTTGGATTCTATTCTGCATATTTATTTGCTAGAACTGGGCACTTTATTGCCCCACTCATCGCACATGCCTTTTGCAATCATATGGGATTCCCTGACTTCCAAGAACTCTTTCAACAAAGCACACTCAAAAAAATCCTGTTTGGCAGCCTTTACGTGATAGGCTTGACTGGCTGGATAGTACTGCTACCTCTGGTTACCAATCCAAGCTGGTATAGCAATACTCTATATTGGAGACTGAACTGAGTCTCACGCCACCACTGACTGTCTTCCATAGTAAATAAGCCAAGAATTGAATTTTATACACCTGTAGCTAACAAATCTAATTTTTATACTAACGAAATAAAAATCTTGGTCATTTGTTCAAGCGTGAAAAGATTTTATTTTACCACACGCAGAAGGCCGATTCAGAAACTAAGAAAATTATAAAATTAAGAGCTCGCTTTGAGGGTGCTCAAGAGTTCTCCAGCTGCTAACAATTCCTTAATTATATCCAATCCTCCTATAAGTTCGCCTTTGACGTACAGCTGTGGGTATGTCGGCCAGTCAGAGAACGTCTTCAACCCTTGTCTGACTTCCTCGTCGCTTAGAATGTCAAATGTTTCGTATTGGACACTGAAATTAATACAATTAAATTTTTTTTTGTAAAACTATTTGATTGATCTGTATATATTAGGCTAAGAAGGCAACTCAGTAGCTACTGACGCCACCGAAATTGACGATCAACTACCGTGAAAGGACGCTGAAAGAATAAATACACTTCCAAACAAGGCACCGATTCGGAAACGAAGCAAGTCAAGCAAATATTCCTCCATTTCCATGATCTACTAAAGTATTACTTACCCAGTGTCATTGAGAATCGCAATAAGCTGCTTAGAGAAACCACAACGTGGTGCATCCCGTGTACCCTTCATAAACATCATAACATCAGCTTTATTGACTAAAGAACGTAATCTATCATCCAGAGAGACTCCGGTACCGCCACCTGAAGTAGATCCAAGGTTTTTACATATTTCCGTAATAGATGCAATGTTAACTCCATCTACTCTATTCACTGCTTGGCCTTTAGCAAAGAAAACAACTGTGGGAACTGCATCGATCTACAAACGAACAAGTAATTTTTTTTTAAGGTTATTTCACACATAATTTCATTGCAAACCTGATGCTTCATGGAAATCTCTGGAAAAGATTCAGCAGCCAAATTTACAAATTGCAAGTTCGTGAAGCCCAATTTTGAAATTTCGGTTAAAACATCTAGAACCTGGGTACACTGTTCTGCCCATTGCGCCGAAAAAAGGACGACCGTAGTCTGATCGGAGCTAAAGGCAGAGGACAAATAAGGGCTCTCAACTATGACACCAGCATAATTGTTGAAACATACTTGATTAATTTGGTGTATTCCTCTTCTGTTTTAACTTCAATTACTGGCATTTTAAAAGTATCACGTATTACTTTAAAGATACGAATAATAAAATACAAACTTTTTTCTCGACTGCGTGAGTTTACTTCACACTAGGTTATGCCAGAAATTTTCTGAGATACAGCGGCTATAAGAAAATTCAGTACAGCAGTGTCGGTACTTACAGGGTGTCACATTATAAAATTATAATTTTCTCAATAAATCTGTGGGGACCTCAGAGACTTCTTAACTTAACCAAGCTTTCCTAGATCATCAAGAGAATATTTTTCAAGGGTCCGAAATCGAATGCTAGATAGAGCGCAACATTCACCGAGCAGGTGATGGACTGATTCGATTTCCTCCTTATCCGTGACGCTTTTGCGGTAGTAGTCGTGGTAGCATGACTCGTAAGGATGCCTGACATTGACTTGAAGTAGCGGCTGATACTTTAATTTTTAGAGAAGTCCTATTGGTGTAGAGGGTTACCTAGAAGATAAGAACCTCCATTGAGATCAATGGTTCTGGTATGGAATTATTTATACCCTAGACAAGTTTCCACTTGGTACATACACTAGATTTACCCCAACTGCTTAAAATGGAGGAAGGTAAAGTACAACAGTTTCACTATGCCTTAGTACAGATTGTACATAAATTGGCCCGATTTAAAAGATAAAATTATAGCCTAGAAGCCTTTCCCCCAGCAAGCGATCCACATGTTTAAACAAGCCTAACGACTGCTATGTAAATACAGACTATGGGAATGGGATACGAATCACGATAATTTTAAATGATTTCGAGAAATCATAAGTTTTATCCACGAACCTCTCGTCAAATAATTTAAGTTCGTTCCCCACCGAACTCACTCCTCAAATGTCAAAGTGTCAATGACTTTTGCTCATTTCTGGCAGCTGTCACATTCAGACCTATTTTTTTCCAAGTACATAAATATCAAAAAAGTCTTTTGACAATCTTCGATCTGTTAAAATATAAAACATGTTGTTTAGCTAAAATTTTGTAAAATGTCTAAGCCATCTATACTGATTTTGGAGCCTTTCTTTGGTGGAAGCCACAAGCAGTTAATTGAGACTATTATAGAATGTAATTGTTTTCTCTAATGCTATGGTCGTCTTCTAATTTTTTATCTATTTGTTGTTCGAAAGGTATACCGCCGGGTGAATATGAAATTTATAGTCTTCCGGCGAAAAAATGGCACTGGAGGGCTCGTACAAGTGCACTTTATTTTTCACAAATAATTCCGCTGGAACACGAGTACAAAGTACTCTTTACAAGTTCGGTATTGAATTTAGCAGAGCTTATGGGAACACGTTCGGATTTGATCGGATGCCGTAAAATAGTATATTTTCACGAGAATCAATTGGTGTATCCCGTCCGTGAAGTAAAGGAGAGAGACTGCCAATATGGACTTAATCAAATTCTAACGTGGTAATTATTGATTGAACTTGGTAAATGTTTTAATTCCAATTAGACCCGTAAGGTGTGACTTGTTGATTGTATTAAAAATGGTAATTAGACAATACTGAATCACGACACTCGGTCAGAAAGCGACCAGCAAACCTATAGGGTAGAGGAGGTCTTTCCGCCGTGCTGTCGGAACGCCTCTGTGTTTTGCTTTGCTGCAAATAAATCAAAACAAATCGGTATAGGGTCCTAGCTTCAAGATTTTAAAGGTCGAACCTAACGTGTCTGTCTGTTTAAAAAAAAAAATAATCCATAGCAAAAAAACAAAAACCTACTCATGTTTCTTTCCATCTATTTATTTGCTTTTAGCTTATCAGCCGATCATGTAATCTTCAATTCAAATTTCAACCGTACCTCATTCCTAGACAGTATCACTCCATTTCTTAACATTCAACCGGATCTTAAACTAAAACATATCCGCCAGAAAATCGAACCCAAATGCGAGGTTCTCTACTATCCAATCAAATTCCATTCAATGCCCAAGAGACTGATTGCCAATGAAGAACAAAACACAAACGAGAAGGATTGCCTACATTTGATTTGGCCGCACAGATGGGAACACGATAAGAATCCTAACCTACTAGTAGAAGTCCTATTAGAGCTAAATAAACGTCAAGTCGATTTTAAAGTAACAATATGTGGAGAGAACTACCAACTAGTTCCGGAAGCTTTTGAGGGTATTCAGGAAAAACTTGGCCACAAACTAGTAAACTTCGGATTCCTGTCACGTGATAAGTATATGAAAGCACTTATGTCCGGTGATATCGTGATATCAACTGCTGGTCATGAATTTTATGGCGTTGCGATGTATGTGTGAGTTGTGCTGTTGGTTCATTATTTTACAAGATTCTCATTTTACAGGCTTGAAGCGACTTATTGCGGCTGCATGCCAATAGCACCTAACAAATTGGTTTATCCGGAAATATACCCCAAGGAAAATCTCTACAATACATCCAATCAGCTCATTAAAATGCTTTACAATTGGTTTAGGAATCCTGTAATGTTTCGAAAGCAGCGGGATAAATTTTTTGAATATTTTACCTATGACAAGTATTCAGCTGAATATTTAGTTCCAAAGTTTTTGGAAAAACTTCGAATTTAACCACACAGTAGGACAATGAAGCGCACAATTTTTTAACTAGGTTTTAGCCAATTAAATTCCAACTGTCTTCCGTTATAAAAGCCGTTTAAAATATATACATGTTTGCACTTGTTTTCTTTTATGCATACTCGTAGCTACATAAGTAATCATAGTGTACTACCGTTATCTAATAGATTAATTTTAAAATTTTTTTTTTAAATTAAAATTAGGTTAAATTTTAATATTTGTTATATTGTTCTGCGCAGTAATAAAAGTTTTTATGTTAAAATTGAAGAAATTTGTAGTTTTGTACTTTAGTCCCCATTACTTGTAGGTAATTGCAATTGCAATTGCGCTGTTAAGCAATATAGACGTGTTTTTTCTTTTTCTCCCGCCTGGCAATTTAACTCAGTTCTTACCTACCCCAAATCGCTGGTTTTCGTTCGTGTTTTGCCGACCTAGTTTTGCCCAATTCTCGAGTAAAACAAAACAAAACAATCCAACCTAAAACATGATCTATAATCCGATAACCCCGAAAAGTGACCGCTACATATTTTTCTGTCGTGTTTTGTCGACTTTGTTTTATCCAACTACCCAAATTGTCACCTGCTGACCCCAATAAATAAAAATAAAAAATAATAATAAATAAAAAAACAGACTAATCAAAACAAAAACATAAACAACGATGGATAAGTGCTGTGCTAGCGTTTCGTGCTCGATCGGTGACAGCAATGCTGAGTGGGTGATTTGTAACGGCCTCTGCGGAAAGTCTTTCCATGCCGTTTGTATTGGTCTTACCAGAAGAGGAATAACCCATCTCAAAGAGTACTCCAATCTCTTTAACTTTTATTGCTGTGAGTGCAAGGAGATTACACTGTCTCACGTTATGCTTGCAATAAAATGCAATAATGATTCTATTAACTCTGTGCTTACTGAGAATGCGCACTCAAGTAAATTAATACTTGATCGTATCAATAAAGCCGAAAATTCCATTGATGAACTGGCTTGTGCATTGGAATCTTGCAAGTCATCAATGGGAAACGTCGTGAAGCAGCTATCAACCATAAATTCAACCCCAAAGAAGCAGTGTATTAACGACAAGGAGATCGAAGCGTTCAAATTTCACTTCGAAGAGTTAAAATGTGTGTTGAAAACGAACTTTGCTACCTTGCATAAAACAAATCCCGTTTTACATATTCACGACTCCATCAATCTCCTGCGCACCGATCTCGACATGCTTCTCCAATCATCATCTAAAATAGTACGACCCTCCCCGCAACCATCTTATCCCCTGCTTGATGACCTGGTCTTAAAAATTATTGACGTCAGCGATGAATTAACAGCTACTCGGCTATCAGTTGCCGAAATTGGCGAAGACATAAGAACCGCTTCCCAGAAAATTGATGAATTACCAGACCAAATCAATATTCAAGCCAGTTCTCGATATGATATTTCAATACACAATGAATTGATAGAGCCTGGGCCTCACATTCCATCAAGTTCAATCACTCCCCCAACAACGGAAATTGATGATAAGCTAACCTCACCAACTGAAATTCCCCTTGCCGCCACTCCGTCCAAACTCCTTAAACAATTTGGAACATCATGGACTCCCTCCGAATGGAAGAGCAGGATTGAAAAGCTCAGCCTTGAAAATCAATCTACATTTTCCATAGAAGGCGCCCCTCATCACGCTGATGCTGCTTGGGTTCGTAGCTTCTTTCAACGGAATTATGCCATATCCATAAATGAGTGTCAAAAAATCTCGTCCGAGGACCCGAAAAGGAATACCTGTTTCAAATTCAACATTCCCTCAAAGTACTCGCGGTTGTTCCTCCCCCTCAAATCTGGACGGCTAAGCATCTTCAATTGGACCGAGAAAGCAGCAAATGAACGTGCTCAGAGATTAAGGCTAACCAAAAGAAGGTATCTAAACCCGTCCCTATTCCCCCACCCAAGCCAAAAAAAACCCATATCGATAAAAAGCGCAAATCTGACTCTAACTTCCATCCACAAATCAATAGAGTCCGTCAACTTGAATAAAAACCCCAATTTGAAACGATAAAATCACTTACAATTTTTATTAAATAGCATACCTCTCACAGATTCAGAATTTCCTAAAGTACATTTTTATTTAATAAAATATAAAAAATTGTTTTCTAAAAAGGCTTAACAACAAATACCTGCGAGGCCCTTGCCTCACAATACACACATTCTCTCACTTTAATTTGTTTTTGTCAGTCAAAACGTCCATTCACTTGCACATCTTTACACAGTGTTTGAGTAGTGACAATCAGTCACTGTTGTTTTGCTGTTGAGATTGATTGAGCAGGGCAACATTGCTGGCTTTTAGTCTGGCAATTGTGGCATTTGAAACAGTCGGCAAGCATGGTGACATACATGGTGTGGAGCAATGACTGGTACTTATATCACATTGATCTAGTAGGCGTAAAAGCTCAATCATATCCGGACCGCCGGAATTCTTTTGCTTATGAGCGTCTTCCTTAGAGGCCAGCGAGAGGCCGGTGGTAAGATCCCACATCTGAATGGCACCATTACAGTGGCCAGTGAGTATAAATCGGGAACCCATGCGTGATGGACCTTCAAACTCGTGCACACAAAACGATGTTATCGTCGAACCATCAACAGACTTAATAACACATACTCGCTCGCCATCTGAGGCAAAGCGGACGTACAATTGATCAGTCTCCGGGACTACTTTCTGTACAAATATGGGTTCATCATATTTCCCACCAAATGGACCAAAGTCATTGCCTGCTGAATATGCATAATTCGTATCGGTGGCTTCAAGGGACACAATTTTAAATGACGCTTCTGGTGTAGAGCCGGGCTGAGTGGACAGCATACCACGGAAACGCGGCACGACCCATGTTCTTACATGGTTGTATTCACTACAAACGGATATAAGATATCTCTCCGACAAAGTCACCTAAAAAGTCGAAATCAATGTTTCATTAAATCGTGTGTGATAGACGAAAAGTGCGAATCTTACCTTGGTGACTGGACTCTGGTGTACACTGAATGTTTGAAACAATTGAGGTCCATGACCGACTGTTTCGGGATGCTGAACGATTACCCGAACCGAACCGGATTTCGTACCATAAGCAATTTCTATCCAATTTCCACTTAGACCTGAAAATTGTTTCTTATTAAATGCAAACATTGTGGCCGGTGCTAAATTAAAGCAATAAACAATAACTAAACGGATAAGAAGTAGAAAACGCTTTGTACAAACAAATCAGGAACTGCACAAACATTGAACACACGACGGAGTTTGCGGAACAAATACTTCATGAAATATGCCAGCACCGAGTCAATTTGAGGCACTGTAACAAAAAATGTTTTTCTTTTCCTTTACTTTGGTTAACATAAATTATTAACAAACACACAGGTGGAGATGGGTTTAAGAACTATGCTGCCAATGATTGGACTACTGATACTTATTAGCAATACCTGGCTCTAAAATTATTACTTTAAAGTTGCTTTCGAGGTCAAAGTTCAAATCGAAAACTTTCATTTAACTGTTAGGCAATGATAACCTAGGGGTTTAATCGCATATCAAGTGCTACAATGCTTGGAAGCAGGCGAGCTTGTCATCTGAAAGGTGCGATTGACACTTGCTCTCGTCTAAAACGATTGATCTTTGACTAAACTAGAGGAAAATTCGAACGTCTAGAGGAAATACGTCCGAAAGTAGGCTTAAGGGTAAAGTGATGTGCATTCAAAGCATGACGCGTATTCCGGGTGATGTATTGAAGGGGGTGGAATGCGTGCGATTGGTTATTTCGCTGGAGCACTGTTTGCGGAAAAAACGAAACAAACCGTGAGAGATGTCCCTGTTTCCAATAAGTTTTAACGCATGCTTTTGGATTCTTTTCAGAATGTGCAAGACGGCTCTGAATGCACCAGACCGGACATGAGCGTTATACTCGAGTTTTGGGCGAATAAACGCCTTATAAATTGAGGTCAGATTAGAAGGGATAATCTGCGGTACCGTTTGAGGAAACCTACACATTCGCAGCATTTTTGGCGACTTCAAATACGTGGTCGTTCGAACGAAGGTCGTCATTGACCCATTCCAAGAATAGAAAATCTTTCGGTTTCGACGATATATTAATGGACAATGGTTGGAGGTTTGCGTTTTGCTTGAGTTACAGAAGACAGCTTTGGGTTTTGGACGCATTAAATTCTATTGCTTGAACCTCATATTATTATGCTGACAAGGTCGGAATTTAATAAGCTTAACATACGTTACCGTTCCTCTTCGTACGTAGAAGAGCAGGAACGCGAGTTTGAGAATGAATATGAGAAGCTGAGGGTACTATCATCAGCGAAGGAATGGATTAGATTAGAAGTTGCAGGTAGGTAGAAGTGGCCTTTCTAAGAACCCAATTAGCGCTGGATGAGCCGTTTTGATACCACAACTCATTTGACCTGGTTGTTTGTGGGCGTTGTAGGTATATAGACGCAGATATTTAGATCCAACCTGTGGAGTTAAGGAGCAGGATTAGTTCACTAACTTTTTTCCTAGAAATATCTTTGAGGTCATCGAAGAAGGGTTTACCCAGAGTGCGCTGTCTGACCCTCGCTAGGGCCGGACACTTGCACAAGAAATGATGCAGAGATTCCTTTTCGCTGCTATCCTTGCAACTGCGGCAGAAAGTGTTGTGGGGAATACCTAGCTTGGCTGCGTGGTCTCCCACTGGCCAGTGGCCCGTACTAGCGGCTACAATTCTCGCAATATCTTGTCTTGATCTGCTTAGTAGCTCGCTTGTTTTCTGTTTGTTGTAACTGGGCCATGTCTTCCTTGATATAGCGCAGTTACTAAGCCTGTTCCACACTTGGTTGGCCGTTTTCAGAAAGTGATGATGAATATTGCCCTTAACGGCTCCTAGCGGGATATTAACAACTTCCGCCAGTGAGACGTTAAGGGGTGATCCCCGCCTGGCCAGATTGTCGGCTTTTTCGTTTTTACTATGACCTCGGACCCAGGTGAGAGTGACCCCGCACTGGACTCCCAGCCGATTTAACTCTTCCTGGCATTGCTTTACCAGCTTTGAGGATGTAGTGACCGAGTCAATAGCTTTGATAGCGGCTTGACTGTCAATGAAGATGGCGGTGGTTTAGATAGGTGTTGGAGAATTTTTCAGCACACGGCAGGCTTCTCGGATGGCAAGGAGCTCTGCCTGGAAGACACTGGCGAAATTCGGAAGTCGAAAGGATTTTGACATATTCAGTTTCTCTGAGAAAATGCCTCCGCCAACACCGCAGTCCATTTTCGAGCCGCCCGTGGAAATAGTCGTATCAAAATCTTTGATCACTTTTCCGTTTTTCCAGTCCGCCCTGGTTGGAAACCTTACTGAAAAACATTTAGTGAAGTTTAAATTGGGAGTTAAGTAGTCAGTCGAGGGCGCGACCAATTCGTTTGGTATTCTTTCCAGTACTTTACTATGACCGTAAGGTTGCAGACAAGAGATAATTTATAAAAATGTGAGAGTCGAAGACAAAACAGGGCCTTGGGGAACTGAATTGCAGACTTGAAAGCGTCCAAAATAACTTGAATTGAACGGTCCGAGATGTATGGATAATGGCTATTGCCAAACAAAGGAAACAAGTTATAACTATAAAATGTAGTCCATGTAAAACAAACAAGATCCGTCGATACCATATACACGCATTTTGCACAAAAGAGCTTGGTGCCAAACTCTGCCAAATGCTTTTGAAATATCGAGTACAACAATCTAACTTTTGCCAGAGTGACGGATAGCTTGGTTTCACTTCTTGGTGAGATATGCCATCAAATCACCAGTACGTCTGTTGCTACGAAAGCCGTACTGCCGGTCATTGGGGGTTTTCGTGAATCAAGACATTTGTATAAGCTGCCGATTTATCAGCGTTTCCATGACCTTAGAAAGAAGGGATGTACATAAAATGGGAATAGCAATGGGTCGGTAGCGGGAGGAAAAAGAAGATTCGTATTTTTTTTAGAGACGGGCTAGACAAATGCAGTTTTTTTCCATCTACTCGGAATGGCGGCATAGGAGTAGGACAGATAGAAAAGGTTTTGCCAGCATGGAAAAACACTGTTCAGAACTATGGGTGGAATACCATCTCAGCGGATCAGCGGATTCGTGGATGTTAAGACCTTTTAGTACTTCTGTCAACGTATGAGAGCGAAAGATCATTTTCGCCTGTTTCATCTTTTGCATGACTACTTCGCCTACTTCGAACGGGGAATTGAATTGAGAAACATTTTCATGACATTTTCGGGAGGTTTGCCATTCCCCGATGAGAGGTTGTGAAGCGAAAAATGTTCGATCGATGTTGCTGGTGCTCGCCCTACTGAGCTCGCACTGTCTTTACATACACCTCCGCTTCAGACCACTTCTGAAACCGACGCTATGCTATGCTGATGCAGGTCTTGCAGATTATATTCAAAAATTAAAGAAATCATGATTACTGCCATTCCTATTTTCATCTTATGAAGTAAATAACGGGACAATTTTTAGATAACAAACATTTCTCTTAAGATCAATAATGATTTGACTAACACTCGAGAAGATTGAACAAAACTTTTGAAACGAAAAAAGGAAATTACAAAAAGCAAGAAAAAGAAAAAAGACAAGTATTATGTGTTTTATATTACCTTCAAGTTCTCTTTCCGTTGCTGACATTTTCCATTTTCAATTTTGGGACGAAGTTAAAAAAAAAAACAATGAAAATAAGGAAGATTTCAAGATACATACATAACATACATAAACTTAAAAAAAAACTCTTGGAACCGAATTTGTCGCATAATTGCCTTAAAAATACGCACATATGTATGTATAAAACAATATATAGTGCCTATGTTCAACATGAAAAAAAAAAACACCAATAGCAAATAAATCAACGAAATATACTACATTTCCAAATAAAATAAAACATCAATGTATCTCAATTTTTTATTTATATTTCAAAGTCAAAAAGTCGGCACCTTTCGTGCAACTTAAAATCAGATGATCTGACTTAAACCGATGCTTCTGAACCCGGCTATATGTATTACGGCCTTTACTAGCATAGCACATTGGATCAAAAGCAGGTGCGGCCATCTATGGCCCGAACTTCAAGCTAAGCTGCTCAACTCATCTGCCATCCAACCAGAAGTGCCTCCTGCCTTAGCACGAGAAGATATGAATTCGATTACTATTTGTTAAATGTCGAGTAATCAGACTCAAGTAAGTTGATCTGTTAAGCCAATCGCTTTACACTAAAGGACGACTCAACGCCTATTCGAGAAATCGCTGCTTTCATTGGATATCATAACCAGCTTAGGCGTTTAGATCTAATCGAAGCTCCAGCTAATTGGTCGATTGGACTTGGGTGCGGCCTAGGTTTTAACCGAGAAAAAACAGAGCCATACATAAAATTTCCACACAAGCTCTTCTACAGAATAATAAGAGGTCGTCTTTTGATTTGTGCCATCATGGCACCCAACTCAAGGCAAATAGCTTATTGAAATTCAAGAGAACCCTTACTGGCACTCTCATCGGTGTATTAATAGGCTATTAGGCAATCGGTAAACATGCCATCAGGCTAGGAATTCGGGCCAATCAATTCTGTCAGAGTTGAATGGATGAGGAGGTAGAGGACGCACCACTCCACATATAACGATGAAATAGTTGTGCGAATAAGCACCCGAGTCTCTGAAATATGTAATGGCAAGATCGATGTTGGGAGTAGAAAACCAATTAAACTAAAAAAATTCCGTAAAGCTGTGCTCTATAGCACACAACGAGATACTTCTTACATGCTGCACACTTACTTGCTGTTTTTAGAGTCAAATACACAGAAATAGCTGTAATCGGGTCAGATGCTGGGTCCTTATACAATTCAGTCACAAGCAAGTCGTTATCCTTCATCCGCAGCGGAAACTTTTGCATATCTGTAAAACGATAAATTAGCTTAATCTCAGACAACAGTTGACGAAGCAAAACCTATGTAGTATATCGATCCGTTGTTACACCCAAGGAGCAGAAACGATCCTGCACTGTCAAACGAAAGAATCGGAACAAGATCTTGAATCTGCCAATGTTGTGTCATTGCGTGCCACACTCCAATCTTCCCCGACGAAGACAGCGCAACCAATTGACTTCCGATGAAAAAGAAATATTCGACGCGTACATTCAAATTAAATGTGCCTATATCCGTCTTATTGCCGTCCTCCTGTACATTCCAGAGCCTTATTTGGCTGCCATAGGATATGGCAATCATTTTACTAGGAACCTGATCAGCGCTTGAGAAATTCACCTTCGAGTCCATTGCAATGCGCTCGATGGTAGAATCAATGTGCGGCGACGTAAATACCAATTGCCAACCGGTCGAGTCCTTGAGTCGATAACATGTAACAAAGTGAGCATAGGCGACTGAAATCCAATTGTGATGGGCTTTTATTATTTGCACTCGAAGCGGGTCAATCCAGTTGGAGGATAAATTCGGACTAAACACCAGGCTGACATCATTTTTAATCAGCTTATTCAAGTCGGCCGACGAATTCCTGGAGTGTCGCATTAGATCCAAGGATGCAGTCCGTGAATGGCCTGCATTGGAAGCCCATGGTCGACTATCTTGCCTTCCTGCAAGACGCAAGTCCCATGAAGAATTTCTCGAGTGAGTTGAGTGCCTGTTACTACTACCAGCACTTGTGGAGCTAGACAACTCGGGCACCCGTACCATAGACCCTGGTCGAGCGTTTGTCGCCGGCGCAGGCACCTGACTCTGAGCGCTGGTCGAGGGAGCTGCTTGTTCCACAGTACTTTGTCCAGACGACGATGAGTTAGAATTGTTCGATGTTGTCGATGATGTAGAATGCAGTGGAATATCATTCAGTGGTAGTGTAGGTGGGGGAAGCAATCCATAAAACAAAATATCACCGCAAGATGAGTGCGTTAAATCCTCGCAGAGCATTAATCGCTTCACCAGTGGAGTTATCCCGTAGTATTCAGACTCATGACGCAAAGCGCGAACATCACACTTACTAATGTCGATGTCCTTAGTGCGAAGGTAGTTGAGAATTATGGAAAACAGAAACGGATCGCGATCTATGAAAATAGCCCCGTGTTCATCGCGCAGACTCGAAATGCGGCCACTCAAGAGTGCTGTGAAAAATGTGTCGGGAATCCAGGTCAAGGTTTGGCGAGATGTGGAAAATCTGCAAATTTATTGTATAACCATTAAAATGTGTGCGAATGAGAGCACTTGATAGCAGTCGGTGATGGGGAGCACTTGAGAATATGTTAAACGATGTATACGCACCTTTGACCACCGACATTTAAATTTACAATATCGCCTCCGTGCGAAAAGAAAGACATTATCTTTCACTTTTGATATGTTAGCTGTTATTTCAATTTTATTGTGAAGCTGAGAAAAATTAAATATTTATCTTAATCGTTCGATAACTCTCGTTAAACATGCAAACGAAAACTTTTTTGTTGACGTCGTACAATTTTCATAAATATGTTTGTCAAGACGTCGACTTTCATTCCGATGCAGAGGTTTGTTTGTTCTTTTATTTTTAATTAAACTGAGAACAGTGTTCAAAGATGTGATACATTTTAATAATTGACATAAAAATGGGCACTTTGGTTGGTAGAAAAAAAATAAGTTCATCTGTATATACACAGCTTAACAGGGCTCTCATCTACAGTCGCAGTTGAGGGGGTTGAGTAAGATCAAAGATTCTCTAGTTAATTCCTTGGATGGGGGTTCATCTTACCCTATCTTCTGTAAGTCTCGGAGTTTACTTAGCTTAATGCATATGGTGCTCCCAAAGCAACACTCCATGTTGTTTGTAACATCGGGAATGATTATAGCACACACAACGTTTTAGAGTTTGGCAAAACAATGCAGTTTGCAACAAAGTAGGTCACTCATGGTTGTGATCTTAGGTTCGATCAGGGAGTTGAAGAAGAACTAGAGTTCGGGTGGGTATAGCTTCTCGAGATACTCCTGTGCTTACATAAAGGTAATTTTCATATCTAAAGGTAATTTTGTTGCTTTGTACAAAGTATAAAAAAAGCTCAAATAAAAAATAAACGACAAATGTTGCAAATTCACTAACAAATGTTTTACAGTTTTCTCGAATCTTGTCTGCCACTTACCAACCCTAGTTCCAGAAAAAATGTAAATAAATTGTTTTAGTCGTTAGAACATAAAATGATTAAATTGTTAAGGTCTGGAATACGCTGCTAGGATTTCACAGCTGAAAACTGTCATACATATGCAAATGTCAAAAAATTCATCAAAAACTATGACATTTGTCCTCTAAAATTCACCAAATCCGTTTAACAAATAAATCCGCTTATTTAACAGGACTCCTTTTTTGTTATACTTTAAACGGAATTTTCGATATTAAAATGTCGTGCTATGCCTGTAATCGGAAGTATGGAATGTTCTGTAAAGAGGTTGTGAAGAGTTTGGGAAACCCTTTCATTGTTATGGTTTCATAGAATTAAATTATTTTCTAGTCTGGTTGTGGTAATTGCGGATTTTCCTTCTGCTTGAAGTGTCTGAAAAAAGAAATTGAAGTTCCTCGACATAAGGACGAAATACAGAAAGTTTGTTTAAGGTGTTATGAGAAGCTCTTTGCTGCCGCTTCTGCTGCTAAAGAATCGTCGACCGCCGAAATGGGCTCCACCAATAAGAACAAAATTCCACTTGAACCAAATGAGATATTCCAAATGTAATGTCATAAAGTGCTTATCTTAAACAAACAGAATTTCAACATTTTCCTTTCTTATTTTAGAACTGATCCTTCTAATTCATTAGATCCTGTTCTCCAGCCAATTTCTTTATCCTCGGCATCGAGTCCATTACAGGAAAACGTTAATTCAGAGGAAATAACTGGCAATTTAGACTCGGAAATACTCAAACGACTCCATGGTTTAAGGCAAGATCAACCCCAACTAAGTGATGACGAACTTCGTTTGCGTCTGAGCAATTTACAGGGATTCCAACCAAAGGAATATTCCAAGAAAGATATTTTACTTTCGATGGATCAACGCACTGAGCAAGAGAAGATAAGCGATCTTTTAAAACAATTTGTTGAAGAGGCAGATATTGATACAAATGCAGGAGGATGTGACAATGACCCGATATCCGAAATTGAAAGACGTTTAGCTGCGCTGAGAGACACAGATCCTACTGAATCCACAAAAAAACAAACCGCCGATCCAAATACACCAAGTGATAACGAAGAAGACGAAGAAACACTGCTAAAAAACATCATACAGCGGGTAAGAGGTGTCTATTTCAGATTTTTTAGGCAAATAATAATATTCCTTTTTCCTGGATAGTATGTTGACGAATCACAATTGCCAGCTTCAAGTGCCGATGTGGGCTCTTTATCAAAGGAATTTGTAGCATCAATTCCCAAAAATGAAGCCACAGAAGAACTTCCTTGGTGTACGGTTTGCAATGAAGATGCCGTTATCAGATGTCAAACCTGTGATGGAGATCTCTTCTGCAAAGCTTGTTTCAAAGAGTGCCATCAAGATGATGAAGAGTGGCGTGGTCATGCAACTCAGACGTACAGCGCACCTCCCAAATTCAAGGAGGACCATTTTTAGTCCTAAAAAGTGATATTAATTCAATTAGCCTTATTTGGTAACGGGTAAAACTGCAATCGATAAGCATTTTTATTTACGCATATATAATATAAAATAACAAAAGGAACGATAAACGTAGTTTTTAGAAATAATATAAGCATGTTTTAAGAATAAAAAGCGAAAACTTGACATTTTATTACTTTATTCCTTTGAAACCGTCGATTTCATGCGGGCCTTTGTAAATGTGGACCTTAAGACGCCTCTTAACTTGGAAAATTTCGTAACTGCGGAGGCAACTCTCAGACTGACTGAGAAGGTTAGTGCTTTTGAGCCCTTCAACTGAAGAAATAGATTTATTTTGGTTTCTTTTCAAGCCGTTGTTTTTTTTAAATGTTCTGATTCATTTAGGTCTATGTTCTTTAAGGTTTATTATCACCCAGTGATGGAAAGAAAAGGAACCGTATAGCCAAACACAACTCATTTACATTTTTTACAATATTTGCGTGATTGGAATATCTTAAGATATCATAGATTGAGGATTGTAAAAGGACAAACAGTTGATTAGTTTGACTAGAGGAGTGGCATAATCCTATACCGACATTATTATTTATATTGATAAGGGAGGAACAAGCATGACACATAGGCTGATCTTCCTTCTTGAGGAGGTGTTGGTGGGTAAACGCTGTGTGACCTAATCGTAGTCTAATAAAGGTCGTATCATCGCCTTAGAAGAAGGGATAAGTTTGTGTTGATGGTTGAGTAGTTATGACCATAGTCCGATATTTACACAAGGCGGCTTAGTCTGATGGTAGACTGCAAGCGAAGTCAACAGGGACGTGCCGTGATGTTCTCGGCAGGGTGTTCTACACTGTTTTTTTTTTTTTTTTCTTAGATACTAACGTCCATCCTCAGTTGCAATCCATCCTTGCTGCAGGACCACGATGAGGACGTGATAAACTAGGAAGACGTATTTGATTTTATTTTTGCAGGATTAAAACCAATCAACATTATTTTCTTTTTTTTATTTGAATCAGAAATCCCACGATTTAAAGCAAAATTCCTTTATCACATTCAAGGGTCAAAAATCCCGAAATATGGGATAAATCCCACGATCTAACACCACTGGTGGGGTTCTACAAATATAGAGCAAATCGAACAATAACGAATAACAAGAGAAAAGAATCGAACAAAATCCAACCAAATTAACCCTTTTCCATTCTCCCTTGACATTGACTTCCTTTTCGGCAGTTTCACACATTCGCTTACAGGCAACCGTAAAGTTGCACCGACACCAGGTGCAGTCCAATTATATGCGAAATACAACATATGAAAGGAAAAAAATACCCAAAGCCAACATCTTCATCACTGAAGAAAAGGGTAGAAATCATCTGCCAGCCGTGTTGTATCGAGTCTGGGTGCGCAGTTGACTGGAGAACACAAATTCATGTGTTTTTACAGACGATTGTTCGGAACTTGAATGTGGTAGAATTTTTTTTATATGAATATTTCCTATGGGTTGGTGCTCCAGTAACTAGAGAACACTTGGTCGAATCGACGTCAAACTGAGTTGAATGAAAATTTGGTTTGGATAGGTTGCTTGCCAGAGTTTGGCGCGCAGCTTTTCAATTTCTGTTCAATGGTTTATGTATATAGTTCTGGGGTTGCGTTGCGAGCGATTATGACTGCGAGGTTTGGTTGATTTGACTATGATGGTGCGGCACAACAGAGTGAACAGAAACGGTTTTTAATTGAGCATTTTTGATTCGCAACTCTAGTAGGATATTGTTAACACGTGTACAAATAAATTTTGCATTAAAAAATCAGTCGGATTTTGTTAGGGTATGTGGAGCAATCGGCGCATTAACAACACTCCAACAGTAGGGTCTATTTTATTCTCGATCTTTTCCCACCGAACCCGTTTATGCATCTAGAAGTGCTCTTAGAATAATTCAATCATATCACTGACTCAACCGCGCATCAGAAAATCTTAAACATAAACGTCGGCAATAACTACAGACTACACAACACCCTACCTAGACTCTGAGCTATTTTCCAAGAAAAGTTAGGTTAGGTTAGATTAGGTAGATGGGTTGGCGAGGGGAGAGAAGCCCCAGCGCCACACTCAGGTCAGTAGAGACCCATTATGATACCCATTAATTGGGGGGAAGGTACCCCTTGCCCACGAAGCAGTACCTAAAGCATTCTACCGGATCTACATTCTACACTAATCTACAAGTGGGATAAGGAAAGAATTTCTCCCAACGTCAACCCAATAACTTTTGGAAAGTGTTTTCTACTTATGCTGCCCCTACAAACAGGTTTTTAGCAACACGTTAAGTGATTAAGGCTTTCGATTCAGAGTGCATATCTGGTGAGTTTGTTATAATTCTATTTAAAGATGTTTTATTTTTTCCTTTCTTATCGCTCTTCGTTAGCAATTGTTAATTTATGCCTACTAACCAAAAGATTAAGAAATATAGATACTACTAGAGACAAACAACTAGCAAAATTGATTACATTTGCTATAGTAATACTTCCATGGAAACGGCTGTTTTGCTATCAGTGGCGACACGAAAAAGGTAAACTCATTGAGCTAGGTCTAGGCTATGACAAGCAGTCTTGTTTTGCTTGTAAATAAGACATTTTTTTTATCTCGATGAGCTTGCTAAAAATACACTCGAACTCAAGTATTGATTACTAATTGTCTGATATTGACAAATTATCGAGTGAATTTACCTTTGCCTGTAAGAGAGCTTCAGTGGATTACGTGAATATGGATAGGTATTTTTTTGAAGGTGAAGATTACCAAGCACACGTTAGTTTTGACGTCAATTTAAAGTGTTTAGTAATTGCCGTTACTGTGAATCTTTGTCATTTGTTGACCAAAATTTTGCAAATTTAAAATCTTATCTAATTTAAAAAACGCAAACAAGATAAGTCTTACATTCTTAGCAAGATAAGTATCCATAACTCGTTATCAGACCTTTTGGTTTATTATAGGAATATGCAGATGAACTGGCAAGAAATGGTGCGAATTCGTATTTCCTTACAATTGAAGGCTGGCCATATTAATCTAGGCATAGCAGATGACAGCATCGCGTATTAGCCCTGATTATGCAGTCCATACATGTTTTTCTGGTCGCCCCTTGATTCGATCTCAAATTCTTGTTTTGCTTAGTGTACAAACAAAGTGGAGCGGAGGGCAAAGCTGCGAAATTCCTCTGAGCAAAGAGCACGAGAGAAGAGCAAGGATGAAGGCTAGCCAGAATGAGGAACAAAGAGCAAAGTAGAAGCAAATAAGCAAGAGTTCATTCTTTTCCATTTGAATATTTTTCTTTTGTGAATAAGATTGGATCCTAATATTTTGAATGTGTACTTTACTAAAAACCCTTCCTTCAATATGTGGTATTTCATTTACACCAAATTTTATACAAATCGCTTCATAATTGCGGCCTCAATCGTGTCCACAAGATGTCTACCTATTGACACGGACTCCAAACACACAAAATTTTTCCAGCTTGACCAATCCTACAGGATAATTCAGTGCTGCTCCTTCCATCACTCGTGAAATACTTAAACTTCTGAACCGGATTCGATAGGACTCTACTAACATGCAGAGTGCATTGAACAGGCGTTCGAGACATTAGCCTTACTTCTGCTTTGTTCACATTTACCCAGCTTCAACACAGAAGACTATGAAGCTATCAAGTGTTCGCTGTAGTTCGGTCCAGATGGTTCGAAGTAAGTCATCAGCGATGGCTTATCCTTAAGTCTCATAATGCGAACCGTTCCTCTCCACGGTTGCGCTGTAACATCCAATCCATGTACACAAATCCATGCATTCAAATTTTTTGGAAGTCGCGTCATGAGGACCTCTGCAATAGGCGGTATTTCTTCGAAATCCACCTAAAATCAAAGCGATGATAGCGGAGAAATCAAGCATGTTTGAAATCGCCGCTTTGCTCTCTTGTCGACGCTTTGCTCGACTTTCGAACGACGCTCCACTCTGTGCGCTACCCTTTCATTACACGTGTTTGATTTCATCGCTTTGCTTTTTGCTCTTTGCTCACTCTCTGCTCCACTCTGTTTCTACACTTATGCAGCGCGTAACCTTAAGCGCCTTTTTTTGAAATAGCTACCAATTTAACCGAAATGTATCCACAAAATGCCTGTTAGCAATATCAAACCATTTTCTACGTGTGTACGTATGAATGGAAGATGTTGTTTTAACATTGTTGGCGCAGAAGGGCCCTTGGTGGAAATTTGTTTGCTCATTATCTTAAGTTCTTTCTAGCTAAAAAAAAAAATGGGTGGATTTTGTCGATGAGGAGCCTCGTTTGTTAGAGAAGTGCCGATCCTATCCAATCCTACTTCCTATCCTATCCTATCCTATCCTATCCTATCCTATCCTACCCTATCCTATCCTACTAATCCTATTCCTACTTCCTACTAATCCTATCCTACTAATCCTACTAATATTATAATTGTGAAATTATAATTGTGAAAGTTTGGATGATTGGATGTTTGTTCCAACGTATCGCCTAAACGGCTAAACGGATTTGCATGAAACTTCGTGAGTAAATAGTCTGTATATTCAAATAAGACATCCTACTATCCTACTAATATTATAATCCTACTAATATTATAATTGTGAAATTATAATTGTGAAAGTTTGGATGTTTGTTCTAACGTATCGCCTAAACGGCTAAACGGATTTGCATGAAACTTCGTGAGTAAATAGTCTGTATATTCAAATAAGACATAGGCTTAATTTCTATTTCTAAAAATGCATACTTTCTTAGCATACAGCCATTTATTTGTGTCCATAGAAAACCACTGACCTGTGCCATTCAGCCAGCAGCACATCGGATCGTTCGCAAATCGTGATCGTGTGTTGCTTCTGCTTAAGGGTGGTTTTTCCTTCTTTTTTTTTGTTGCTTTTTTATTTCTCTCTTTGCCTTTTAATGATCGTTGCCTCCAAATGATCGTTTTCAGTAAAGTGAGACACATCGGTTCGTGATCGTGTGTTGTTTTTGTTTTGCCCAGTAGTTTTTCATTCCTTTTATTCTGCGTTGTTTTTTTTTGTGTGTGAGGAGAGGGTGATGATTTGCCGGTTGGTATGGCAATTGTTTACTTTTCTCTCCCGGCATTTTTTTAATGGAATCTTTTTTTTAGGTAGATATAAGAACAGCGGACCGATTTGACGCGTCAGCCTGTGTATGAGATTGTGTGCGTTTGATGTGTGTAAAATATTGCAAGTTGCGAAAGGGTGACTTTTGTTTTTGTTTTCTTCTGTATTTAAAGAATGTATTCGAGTTAGGATTTTGGTTTCTAAAGAGTAACATGATTCCTTATTAGTAAATAAATAAATAGCTGGCGCGACAGCTCGGAATGAGCCAAGGCCTAGCTTCTCGCAACCATTCATGTTGTGCGTGTTGTATTGATTTGCATGCATGGAAGGAACCTACAAATTTATTGCCCACTCCGAACGGCGAAGTGAGAAGCTCTTTCATGACAGATTATACTCCAGGAGGCTTGTCATACCCCGACGAGAGGTGGTGCCGCGAAAAATGTTCGGTGTTCCCGGCTGGGGCCTGAACCCACGCCGTTTGGTTAGCAGTCCTACGCACTAACCACTGAGCCACGGCGACCACGATTCCTTGTCCAGCTGCAATGGTGCTTTATAAGAAACGAACCGATAAGAAGTATTCCTGTGTTAGTTTCTCTTGAAATTTCACTTATCTTCGTGTTAAATTGATTTAACATTTTTCTTGCGCTGTTCTGTTGTTTATCAGCAAATTAGGAAAACACTGATTCAAAGCGTCAATACCAATTAGTACTTCACTCTTATCGGCGGCCAAAAAGAAATGAATAAACATGCACAAACAAACGACTTAACTGAAAAATGATAAAATTCATTGAATTTCCTTCATTATCACGCCATCGGGCGATTAAGGTCTATACTGCTTGCATTAGAAAGAAGTTCGCCGACCATCGATGAATAATTAAAAGACCGCTGTTGACCTTGGCTGCCCATTTAAATTGTTTTTTTTTTTTCATCAAATAAGGAATGTATTTCAGCTCTTCTTTGCAATTTACAATTACAATTCATATTATTCTTATTTACTATTAAAGGCCCTGAAATTCAAAATGCTTCAACATTTGCTACAAATCATAAATTCAACTTAAATTTATTGTTAACAAATGACCAAGCTCTAATTCATGATACATTCAACCATTATACTAAGTGTTGTGTATAAAAAAAGGCATCAAACTCAAAAGATCACATTCTAAACCCAAACCAATAGAAAAAAGGAGTGCTTCACTAGCAGTTACAATCGAAAGATAAGTCCAGCAAAAGAATATAATACAAATTCTTGTGTATTAAATAAATATTCATTCGTTGTGTGAGAATGTTGAAGGAACACCAAAATAATAAACAAATCGTTCATGGGTGTCATTTTTTAGTTAATTACGCTCTACTTGATTAGATTTCGCTTTTTTTTTTGCCACTCTACGCTTTGCCGGGTCAGGGGCAGGAAACCGAGTGTTGATTGCTTCTCAGCTGATTTATAGTTCACCGTGTTCACCACCTTTTTTGATTATCTTCAGCTTCTCTTGTGGCGGTGCTTTGGTATCTTCTTGAATAGGCTCAACGATTGGGGCTGGATCTTTCGGTGGCGTACGTGGTGGTGTGGTTGCTTTAGGGGCTGGTGTAGGCTTTGCAGCTGGTGTGGGCTTTGCTGCCGGCTTCGGTGCCGGTTTCGGTGTTGTTGTTACAGGTTTGGGAGTCGTAGTTGTTGGGACTGTGGCAGGTTTTGCAGTTGTCGTTGGAGATGGCCTTGCTGTTGTTGTAGTTGGTCTGGGCGTTGTTGTCGTTGTGGTTGGCCGAGGGGTGGTGGTTGTAGTGGTTGTTGTTGCTGGTCTCGAGGTTGTTGTAGTTGTCGGCCGCGGAGTTGTAGTTGTAGTTGTCGTTGTGGTGGTCGGTTGGGCGGTTGTAGTTGGCGTTGCCTTTGGTGCCGGCACCACGGGCTCTATATTTCCATTTTCGTACCGTACGTTGCGAATTTTCACTTGAGGAGATTTCGGCAACTTTACCTTCGCAATAAAGCGGTTGTACGGTGATCCCAATAGCAACTGATCTTCCAGCTCAAGAACATGTGAAACATACCCAACTGACTTGTCGAAACCGTGTAATGATCCCAAAATATTCCCATTCCAGTCAACACGAACAATTGTCGAACGCTTGGGCATCAAAGGCATGATAACTTCGACGTGTCCAATAGAGTGGATGAATTTCTGTGCCAATGCGTTGGGGTATGCATTATTGATTACACGGAAGGGCAACTCAAAGAGAGCAAGCATTCGAGAAACAAAAAGTCGGATTATTGGGAATTGTGACAAAACGGCGAACGCTGATGGATGATCGGCATCCTTTGCTGTGATAAGAGGAATCCAAATGCCTTCATTGTCTGGGGTTAGGTTGTCGGGAGTTCCTGGTAAGCCGTCAACGAACACCTCATGTTGTCCCCTCTTTGGTCCTTTTAGGTAATATTTCATTAAACGCGACGCTCCAGTTTCGGCAACAACGAGGAATTCCTCATTTGGATC
This sequence comes from Matsumyia berberina, assembly GCA_917880715.2. NCBI lineage: Eukaryota > Metazoa > Arthropoda > Insecta > Diptera > Syrphidae > Matsumyia > Matsumyia berberina. The sequence goes on from OU862872.1 coordinate 4,874,150, forward strand.
AATTACTACGCCGTTGGCAAAGAATAGTTCGTCCATTAGACATTTGCTTTCGTTCTTAACTCGATCGTAGTGGAACAATCTAGAAAAGGCGGGGTAACGAGTTGAATTATAATATTTCACATTTGATGGTAAGGAAAAAAGGATCACATTTTGAAGGAAAACGAAAGAGCAGCGTTCCCTCTTATAGAATACCTAATTCTGTCGGAATTACCGTTTCTTCCAAGATTTCGACTTTATGTGTAAAATGAAGCAAGCCAGTATTTCAAAAGTATGTTACCTTTCACGTGTGAGATACATTTGTATATGTAGGACAAAGAGGAAAGCTATATTTCAAGCTTAGAAATCAAACGAACATTTACTATCGCCAAGTGAATATGAATGGCAGTGGATCATGTGAAAGTTGAAGAAAAACTTGGTTGGTCTTGTCTTCCAAGACCAAAGGAGAATCTCTTGAATACATCCAAAACGGTCGCAATAAAGGACAATCTTCTGTCACATGTTGAGGTGGACTTATTTCAAGTTGAATTGTGGTGCAAATGCGATTACATATAAAGTTTATAGATACGAGTTTAGTGCTATAGAGTCAACCAATTTAAATTCATATTCTTGTGAAAAAAAGAAAGCATTGACTTCTTTCTAAGCCCATTACATTCTCCGACTCTTTTTCTTTCCTCAAGATTATCCACACACAAGTTTTGATGACCCAAATATTAATAAGGTTAAAGTCAACTCGAAAATAAACTTGTCGGCACATTCAAAGTTGGCTGATGAACTTGAGACGGTTTATATTTAAAAAGAATTACACTCACCTTCCTGATGGGTTAGCGAATATAGAAAATATTAAGTCTTCCAGTGTGAAATCAGACGATGAGTCAGTCCAATAAATATCTCCCTTCTTATCGACTGCAATGGAGTTAAAGGTTTTTGCTTTGCGCTTGATTTTTCCGTCAAGTTCTTGCTGTGGCGAGATAAGAAGTTTTTTCTTTCCATTCGAAAGATCGACTTCCCACAATCCATAGTAGGTGTCGGCGACAATCAAGTTATTTCCAATTGTGTCAAAGGCCAAACCCAGGGGACGACCACAGCGCGATTCTTCGAAGATATCCTCTGGAAAAATTGAATTCCTATTATCAGTTTCGACTTTTTTTTTTGTTTTTTAATTTTTATTTACCACAAGGCTGTCCAAACTTGGCTACATGTGTAACATGATCCGCTGTTAGTTTAATTACCTCACCACCATGTATACCGGTATAAATCTCATTCTTTCTAGCCAATAAATGTTCTGGGCCATAGACGCGCCCCTCTAGTATTTTCTCTGCACCTTCTAGGTGATAGTTAAGCTCAAGAGCCCCTTTAAGTTCTTTCGCTGGTGTGACTCTATTAAAACAGTTATGTGGTAAACCCAAAATTAATGCACAAGAGGTCGATGCACTTACGTGAATGCTGTAAAGGGAAATGTGGTCCGTGGCGGAACGCCGGGTAATAAAATTACAATGAGGAAAAACACCATAAAGTTCATTAAACGAACTCCGATGTTGTATATGAGACCCATTTTGGGGATTACTTAGACACACTTTGGCGAAAAAACTTAAGATTTATTAATTTTATGCACTTTGAGTTCTTTTTTGTGGAGAAAAGAAAAAAAGAAAATATATGATTTTAATGCAATGGGACACGACGGCAAGGAACTTTACCCCAGAGAAAGTATGAAAGAAATGAACTGTCATGAAGAAAGTCATCGAATTTATTCTGGTTGTGTCCAAGAAGTATTTAGGTAGTGACGTAATCAATTTTATATAGAATGGGCGGATTCAGCGTTCTAAAAGGGTGTTAGAACTTAATATAAATACCGTAATAATATAAGAGAGAAATTAGAACTTAAATAAAGTTAAAGTATTAAGCTTAAGGGATACGGCCTGTGGAACTACACACAGAAAGCACTTAGAGAAAAGCATCGTATGAATGGAAGAGACCTAGAAGCTTTTTTCATGACAAAATTTACTGTAGAAGGTTTGTCACCGTCAATGGAGTGGTGCCACGAAAAGTGTGTGGTTGAGTGTCGGACTCGAACCCGTGTCAACCCGCCCAGAAGTTCAAGGCACCAACCACTGCGACCAAGATTTGCATTTCAAGAAGTGTTTAAACTAAATGAATAAACCATTGATTTACACCTGGGGAACTTCGCAGAAGAGGATAAACTTATCTTCAATGGCATTCGCAAGAAGATGGTAGTGGCACTTAAAGTAATTTTATCAAAAGAAATTACTGTTTCAACAGATTATTTTAATGTAACTAACTTTCAACAACACCTCAAACCGTTGCAGTTTCTCTGCTTTGACATTTATAATTATAAAACACATACATAAAGTTAATAATTTACGAAAAAACTGCTTTTCTAATAGCTCCATCAGAACACGCAGCATACACCGCATTATTGCCTAAACATATCGAATTAATACAATTTCCAACATCCACTTCTCCAATGGGCGTGGGTTTCGATTTATCTATGTCACTCCAGCCTTTTATCTTGCCGTCATATCCAGCCGAAAACAGACAAGTTTCGCTCCCGCAAATGGAATTTATAATCATTTCGTGGCAGTCCTAGCAAGAAGTAGTAGAAGCTGTTACTAAAACAAATTGAAATATTTTTCAAACTTACAAGTTGTTCCCAAACGACGGCAAACTTTTCCCCCGGTAAATTTTTGGTTATGGCCAATCCTTTTCCAGTACGATCTGTGAAAGCTAAGAAAGTCCTCTTCTTTTCAACCATCGGCCCCAAGAGTGTGATTGGTGCCCTTCCTGGAAACACAGCTTTATTCGAGTACTTTCCAGATTTTCCTGGCAGTGCATCAGACACAACCACATCTAAATCTCTAGCCGTATAGATTAAAGTGTTCTCCACCGCTAACGATTTCACTTCTTCCACAATATTGTACTTGAATAACATTTTATCGTTTTCCCATTTCGTAACGACTCCTTTATCATCACCTGTATATAGGAGATCACCGTCACAGTACATGGATTGAATGGCGTCAATGCATCGCACAAGTTCCTCAAATTTTTCATTATCAATTGGATCTTTGAGATACCTGACAGATCCGTCACAACTGCTAGAGTAGAGTTTACCATTAGCACTTATGGCAATGCAGTATATGTATGCTTCATGCATATCAAGTGTTTTCTTCAAGTTTAGACGGTCGTCCCAGATCTTAAAAATTTAAAGTATTACATATACATATCATAGAAGTCTAAGTTTGCTTGGTTTGAGAATTACTTTAATTTTTCCATCTGCACCGCCACTAAAAACATGGTTATTGTAGAATACAACACAATTAGCATCACCTTCGTGTTTCTCCGCGGTTGTACTTTCAAGTTTAGCCGGCATTTTCGGTCCGAAATTTTAAAATGTACTGAAGAGGAAGACTTTCACAGTGTGTTGCAATTGTTTATGATTTATATAAATCTATTTTAAGGTTTCTAAAAATATACTTAAAACAGAGAGTTGTTGTGAATGAATTCAGCGCTGTTATGAGCTTTTTCTAAAGATGAATAAAGTGTTCCCGAGAGCACACTGGAATTTATAGTATTTATAGTCCTCTAAATTGAGTGGCCTTTTGAAAGGAATTTCCACTCCCCAGAGTGGATTTAACCCTCCCCCTCTTTTTGGATGATGTAATGAGCACAATTCTAACAAGGCTTGACACAGACAGAATAAAGGTGGTCGAGTACTCAGATAGCGTTGTGGTTTTAGTATCAGAAATTTTCCCCTCCTTGATAAGCGAAATCAGAACCAGAACCATCTGAACCAGGTAGCTGGGCAGTAGGTATAGGAACCCATGCTGCTAAGACCGGCATCCCTTTAAACCCATACAGTCATAGAACACTTCCTCTGCTCGGAACTGGCCAAATCAAGACTTTGGACGCTGCGGAAACCTTTCTTCGCCAACCTCAACGAATTTCCAGAGAAGAAAATTCCTACCATTCAACTCTTTCTTAACTCCCTAACATGGACTTAAACCAACAGCTATGGTCTGTCGACACCTTACACACTCATCTAACAATCCAATCTATTGACAAAACGGTACATTTTGCCTGATACAACCACTTAAACTTAAACCAAGAAACCTCAGGGAAAATCTTGAAAATACGGTATTACCATTCACTTACATATATACATAATTTTAAAATCTGTTTTACTTATTCCATGTAGCTGGGGCCTTAGTTATATCGTAAATAAAATGAACACCACATTACGAACGTATCCAAGAGACAGACACCGCGTACAAAAAGCGACGAGACATGTCGTTATGACATGCTACGTCAAATTTGTGTGGTAGGTGTGCCTAAAGTTACAAATCCGAAATCCAAAGTAATATTTATATTATTAAAACTTATTAGTATACATTTACTCTCGAAAAAATGGTAGCTCATAACAGTGCGTATTAAAGTGTATAAAATAAAAAATGTTTTCATCGTTTACACTATGCAGAAATTTCGGAAAAACTCAGTGAGAAAATAAACGTGAAATGGCAGACAATTTAATTACCAACTAATTACACGGCAATGGAATACTCAACGTTTTACATTGCTTTTATGACAATAAATGTAACATTAACACTTATTATGATGCTGGCAGCTTGTCTTTGTTGCAAGAAAAGGGTTCCCAAGTAAGTTAAAATGTCTTTTCATTGCAAATATCTCGATGGAGAAAACTAACGAAAGCCTTTCTACCTATCAACCAATCGGCGGAGAAAGTGGCATATTCGTATACACATTCTAACGTCGATGACCCACAATTAATGCAATGTACCGTGTGTAAACCTTGCAGTTTTGAATCTTTTTTCCTTGAACATGAAGGTTTTTCTAATTAATATTTTCTATTTTATTTAACATTAAGAAATGAGTTTATGGGTTTGGAAGGAATGGTAAAGTTGAAGAATCTCGATGATCAAATAATTATGAACAATGGCGATCATACAACATCACAAAACGATTTAAATCTATCAACAATATCTAATGGAGATTCGGAGAAAAGGTTTGGAATTGTATACTTTAGAAAGGAACGATTAGAAAGTCTTTTTGTTTCTTAGAGCCAGCAGTGCACCTCACCGCAGTCTACCGGACATTCCGATAAACGATACTGTCGACAATGGATCGGAACTGTATGAAACAGTGGCTGATAAATTGGCTGGTAAAACTCAGGATAAGAGTCGTAAGTAAACATAATTCACAAATGATTAGTATATGCTTGTAAAACATTCAATTTTTTTATTAGCTAATCCAAGTTTGAAGAAGCAGACAAGCGTGTCCCAGCATAGTTCTATAAGCCAGGCAGACGATGTCAGTTCACCCTATTCTAGGGTGAAGAATTCACCGCATGATTATGCTAAGGTACATATTTTATTTTAAAGGCATCGCAGGATGTTATTTCAAACTCAGAAGGGCCATACTTCCAATTAGATTAGCTTGTAACCATTTCATGGGCGTGTAAGCATTTGAAAATGGTTCCTGCAACTCATTTTAATTGAAAAGTGCTCACGATTTGAATACCTGAGGTGACATTGAATTAATGTCTGTAAACCTTAAGGGAACTTCAATTGTTTCTTTTACAATAACTAATACGACCGTACAATCTTTGCAAAGAAGCCAAATATCTCTGTGATATCCTTTCAGTTAAAAAAATAGAAAGGGTGAGAGTCGCTGTGACAATTATTAAAACAGTCACCGACGAGATGAAGCAAAGGGATTTTCTCGACCTAAAAACTTTTTACTTGCCAACCTCAGCGAAAGTGCGACAGCAGATCCTAGAGACTAGCTGGATACCGACCGTCCGCATTTCAAGCACATAGAAATCAGTAAAAAGCCTAGTTTTCACCAAGGAAACTATAATTTTACCCACCATCTATCTATCTTTCCTTACACACTTCTTAGCACACATGCCAAGTCTGACTTAGGTTAGGTTAGGTTATGGGGGAAGTGCCCATTCCAATGACTGAGCGTTCACGGGGGCCTACTGGTCCATTGTGTTCCCCTTTGTGTTGTGGGCCATGTTCCAACCTTGGGTACTAGGTGGGTGGTCTATCAAACCACCCTGTACTTTTAATGAAGTGGAGTATGCTCGTTATCGGTACATCTGTTAGGTCACTCAGTTTTTCAAACAGCCTGTTTCCCATGTGTCGGAGTCGGCGGTTTTGGAGGTTGGGACACTCGCAGAGTAAGTCGTTGATGGTTTCTGTCTCTTCCGCATCCTGACAGCTCCTGCAGTAGTCTGGGGAGTCGATGCCGGGTCTGCTGGCCATGGTACCTATGGCACAATGTCCCGTCAGTACTCCTACTAGAATGCGAGTATCTTTTTTGTTCATTGCCAGAAGACGTTTTGTTTTGTTCTGGTCTATTCTCTGCCATAAGCTGCGGGATATAATGCAATCGCCTCTGGCGGACCAAGAGGTGTTGATTAGCTCTCTCATTTTGTGGTCAACGTACCTTTCAGTGCACCGATAGGGATATTTATCGATGTGTGGGTGTTCTCTCTCTCCAAAGCTGATCCCTGCCGAGCAAGTTCGTCTGCTTTCTCGTTACCGTCGAAATCGCTGTGTTCGGGGACCTCGTGGGTGATGCCTATTTTATTTAGCATTTTGCGACAGACAGACAGCGCTTTCGATTTGGCGCTGGCATTATCTAGAGCCTTGATAGCTGCTTGACTGTCGACGAGGATGGTGATCTTAGTTGGGTTCAGTCTCCTGTCATTTATTGTTCTAGCTGCTCTATCAATGGCGAAAATTTCAGCTTGGAAGACACTACAGTCATCCGGGAGTCTGTAAGAATCGTTTATGTTTAGCGCACTGCTGTACACCCCTGCTCCAGTACCTTCCTCCATCTTAGAACTATCAGTGTCGATTTGGATAGCTTGCACTCCCGTTAGGGTTTCGGCTTCCCAATCTTGTCTACTGGGTTTAAGGGTGGAATAGTTTTTGTCGAAGTCTAAATGCGGTGTGATATAGTCCGTTTTCTTTTCAAGATCACCATGTCCGTATAGGTGAAGTATCGCCCCGTTACCGTAGAAGCTGTGCTTCCCCTTCGAAAAAAAGTTGCAGTTTTTATCTAGAAACATTTGTGGGTTATACAATATGTTTTAATATGAAACCACAGTTTAACAGCTGAACAGGCGGAGGAGAATTGTGTAGGTTGGTAAAGAAGGCGGTTAAAATCTTGCGTTCATTCAGTGCAAAAAGTTAATGTTTTGTTAATGATTGCGCTTGACATAGCCTTAATGAGTACGACGGCACTAATCTGATGTGGGAACACTAGTCCTGTCATCATCATCATCTTCCAATGGCCCGCTTATCCGCTATGAGGGTCGCGGGTTTAGGGAGTCCTGTGAAAAACTTAATTCTTCATTGGTCGCTGGTTGGATCAATTTTAATAAAATACCCTTCCGATTTACTTACTTAAGGTAGCGCTACAGTCCAGGGGTGGACCTGGGTCTCAACCAACAAGCGTCTCCAGCCAACTCGATCTTTAGCCAGCTGCCTCCAGTTTCGCACGCCAAGTTGGTTGAGGTCCCCTCCCACTTCCGTGCGCCACCTGAGTCGCGGTCTTCCTCTACTGCGCCGTCCCTCGGGTGTGGATTCGAAGATTTTTCGAGCCGGAGTATTCCATCCGCTCTATATGACCCAACCACCTCAGTCGTTGGACCTTCACTCTTCTGGCTAAGTCGATGCCGCTGTACAGCCAGTACAGTTCGTCGTTGTATCTCCTCCTCCACTCCTCGTCTATGCAGACGGGACCAAAAATCACTCGAAGAATTTTTCTCTCGAAACAGCCAAGAGCAACCTCATCCGCTTTAGACAGAGTCCATGCCTCTGCGCCGTAGAGCAGGACTGGGACGATTAAGGACTTATAAAGGGTCACCTTAGTTGTTCGAGAGAGGGCTTTGCTACTCAATTGCCTTCTTAGCCCAAAGAAACAGCGATTGGCAAGAGTTATTCTTCGTTTAATCTGAGCGTTGGTGTCGTTGTCTGAATTTATAGCGGAGCCTAGGTAGACAAATTCCTTAACTACCTCAAAGTTAAAGCTGTCTATAGTGACGTTCTGTCTGAGACGTCTGTGTTGGGTGTCCTTTCTTGTTGACAGCATATACTTCGTCTTGCCCTCATTGACCGCTAAACCCATCTTCGCCGCTTCCGTCTCAATGCTCGCATAGGCGCCAGTGACATCACGCTGCGTTCTTCCGATTATGTCAATATCGTCGGCGTATGCGAGTAATTGGACGGACTTTTGAAAGTTCAAAAGTTCAAAATGTGTTTTACTGACATATTCTATTTTCCGTCAGACATGTCACATGTAGACTAAGCTATATTGAGTTCAAAATAAGTAAAGCTCCTCCATTTAGAAGCCATTCGTCCGAGTTGATCATTTGATGGTGGCTCCATCTTGGTAGTAAATAGTTGCACAACGGAGTCGTTCAATAAATGTCATTGCTTCTTTGGAATTGCCTAGTGCCTTTTAGACAAAAGGCTGTAATATAGATTGCAAATGATTCACTGAGTTTTTTTCTTTATCAAAGGCGATGATAAAACTTTTGTCTATAGAACAACAACGTTTACAAACCTTAACACATGTATCGAAGGAATCTGTGGAAAAGGGCGTAAATGCTAAATTATTTCTTTCCCGAGACCTCGGTTGGATCCGAATCACCTTGTAGGTGGAATGAAGAGAAAGGGAGTAAACCACCTCTGTCAATCTGAGAGAACCTTTTCGAAGCGTTCTTATCCTCCAACGACACCAAATCAATTTTTGTGGTGGCATTGTCATATCGTGGCGTTCTTATAACTCCACAGATCCTTACTATTTGACAAATTACTTGTAGAAATCGCCCTTTTCTAGTAAAAGAGCATGTAAAGTATTAACATTTAATATCGTGTAAGGTTCGCACTATGGAGCATCCATATGCCCAGCTTAATGCACCAAGTACGAGTTCTGCAGCGGCTGGAAGTAGCAGTCAATTAACATTCGAAACAGCCGGCGTTATTTCTAATGATCATTCCGAATCTCACCGTGGATCGAATCAAAGCCTGTTGGGTAGCTCAGCTGAAGTGCAACAAGAGATGATTCCGGCCGCATCGGCTATAGCAGGCATGGTGTCCGCAAGTCAAGATCTCCCATACATGACGCCTCCGATTGTCCAGCAGCCATACTTTAGCGGTGACTCGCAGGATTCCTCAAGTAAGTTAATGTAACAAAAGACAAAAATGAAAGGGGTTTTATTGGGACACGTTTTTCCAGAAGGTTATACTAGTATAAGTGTACGTGAGCCTTTGGCGAACATATTGGCACAGTCAAAAGCTCGACACAATCGGTTAATTAAGGAGGGAAATGACTCTCACTACGCAACGGTATCCGACGATTCGGGTAAGATTATTGTGCGTTGTAAAGTAAACATAATAAGCAACCAATTCAAATTGCAGATGAAACCTACGCAGCAATTGAGGATCCAAAAAACCGAGTCGTAGCAGCTGAAATTTACACAAGTGGATCGGAAACCTACGCTCAAATTCAGCCCTCCAATCCGATTGTGGTGGCCGTGGAAATCAATACCAACAGCTCGTCTACACTACGAATGCAGGACAGCGCAGAAAGTGCAAGCAGTAGCACCAGGACAACCGGTACCAGCATTAAATCGGATTGTACACCCATTCCTCCACCGGTTGATAGCTTACGTGCACAAATGCACTCGAGGCAGGCATCCTCATCATCTAACAACAGCTCAATGGGAAATCTTGGTTCACCGAAGCCAGAGAAGCGTCAAGCTAATTCTCCACTGCCACCTACACCCAAAAATCAGCAATTCCTGAGTAGTAACTCAAATCTCACATCAACGAGTACCATAGGTACCTCGGGCAGGAACTCAGTCGCATCTGTGATCGAATGCACACTTCCGCAGGATGGAAGTAGCAATGAGGATTCCCCCGTCAAAAAGAAAACTCTTAGTCCGTCCAAAGATATTGAAGGAATGTACGCAAAGGTGAGTGGGGTGTCTATCAACTAAATAACCGATCTGATCCGATCTTTCATTTTAGGTAATGAAGAAAAATAAGTTTTCACAGAACTCATCCTCGCAGAATAATTCGCCTGTACTTGGACGAAAGCTCTTGGAGAACAATGCTTCTACACTGGAAATGAGCAAAATTACCAACGAAAATGTAAATTTTAAGGATTATGTGATAAATGTAATGCACGATGCAGCACCATCATCAAGTGAGTACTAGTTTCTGCATAGAAGTCTTGTTTTTTTTTTAACATTAACTTTTTTTTTAGATATAAGACGACAACGAAGTAACAGCTATTGCACTAAGGACGACGGTTATGAAACCATTCCAGCTGATAAAATGAAAGAAAAATCAAGTACAATTGAGAATCGCAAATCGGACTGCTACGCCCAGATGCTGCAGAGTGAGCGTCTCGTAGAACGGGGTAACTATTAGCCAATAAATTCAATCTCACAGCACATGTACTGAAACTGACAGAATATGCGAATTTGTAATTGTGAATCTGAATGCTAGCCCATACCTAATTCCAAATGATTTCTCGCCAAGTAAGCCAAATGTTTGATTCGTTTTCGTGTTTTATACAAAAAAGTCATTCATTCACGTATCATGTTTGTTTTGAGTTGCTTTACCGTTATTATTTTGGTTAATTACTTTTTTTCATTTGCTGTGTAGAAAGTAGTTGAAAGCAGGATGTCATGTGTAGTCCGTTGCTAGTTGTATGAACTTTTCAACGTTTGGTTGTTTGAAACTCAAATAACAATTTACCTTACTATTTTAATTCGTTTTCACAGTCGAATTTAGGGCCAATGGGGCTTTTTTATCTTTCGGCGTTTCTCTTGAGCTTTAACCTCGACAATCTTAGAGAAACTGTTAGGCCCAATGCACACAGAGCAACTGAAAAAAAAACTAAACCGGTTAGCTCGGGTTACAGACCAGTTACGGACTCAACGGTGACTTGACTCCACACACGATCAAACTCATCACCAATCAAAATCTCTTCTTCGTTCAGTGTCGTCATGGATACCGGGCGTGAAATGTCTTCGGAAGACTCGAGCGATGATGAAACCATCATGTTGTTTTACTATCTCAGAAGGAGGAGAAGAATAGTAAGAAGGTTTTGGGTACACCCATACCTTGAAAACCATTTTCAGAACCGTTTGTTTGTTGCTACTAAACAGTTAGAACTTTCTGATTCGAAATTTTTAGCATTCTGCAGAATGACTAAAGAAAGTTATTTGGAACTTAAGAAAGTGGTTTTCGCTGCAATCCAGCAAAACACCAGCATGAAGGAGTCCGTGACGACATTTCCGACTTCTATCCACGCCTCTCTGTTATATTTTTCTTCGAATAGCCGGGAAGGTGATAATTGTACAAAATTGGATGTTTTTCAACCTCCCCCGCCAGCAAGAGGTTGGTCGAAGATGAGCGAACAACAGCTCATCTTGGACAAACTAGAAACTGAAATCAATAGGCAACCCGACATGCAAATCAACAGACGACTAGTTATTGTACAAACTGATTTTTGTGAATCGCCAACGAGTTTTCAACCAGTAGCGTCGTGTGCGGCGTCCCATTTGATTACACAGGGTACGACTCAAAGCAAACTAATTTCCAATTCGCATCGCTTTTCAGTTTTTTTCAAGTTGCTCCGTGTGCATTGGGCCTTAGGCAACTAAAGTAGAGAGTTTACGACAGCTAGTTAGTGTTCTCCCGACTTAAATCGAGCTTATAAAGAGCAGGGTGCTATTTAAAGAGAAAGTGACCTACGCTATCAAAAGAAAATTGTACCGAACCAAACAGGAATCCAACTTCAGTGTCATTTTGAAACGAAGGTAGTGTTATAGCTAATCATGTAATATAATTGTGACAGGACAATAATTGTATGAACACTATACCTACATAAGTAAATGCGATCAAGGGAATTCTCTTTTCAGTTATTAGTTGGGTTTAGTTTCTTAAGGTAACAGTTCAGGTTGGATGTACTGGCAGTGTTCAAGGTGGCTTTTCTAATTCTTGTAAGTGCGTGTTACGTGCAGAGCGAGTGCACTATGAACTCCTCGTCTTCCTCATCTGACAGCTCCTTATGTCCTGTTTCCCTTTTTGGTTCCAGGACCTCTACAACGTCTATGTGCCATTGTGTGCGATTTCTGGCAATATGTCTCAGCTCTCTCCAACTCTTCCCCAATTGCCGAGGCTTCTCCTCAACTGTTCTGCGCCACGTTTTTCGGTCGATCCGCTCTTCTGCCATATCGAGTAATCCCATTCTTATGCATAACGTAGTGAGCAACGAAGCTGTCACCTTTTCGAAATGTGTGACCAATCCACTGCAACTTTCGTCGTTGGTTCTTGACCCATTTTCCGGTAAAGATGTTCGTTAGAGATACGTTTAGACCAGGAAATCCTCAGAATGTTTCGTAGGCACCTATTAACGGACGTTTACAAGGTTTCTTGTGACAATAGAGGTTACTTTCCAAGTGTTGCATGGATTCAACATAGGAACGGAACAATAGTAGTTTGTGTGTTAAGGCTTATAACATTGCTTCGCTATATTTTGGACAATATTCCAAACGCAGACTTCGATTTGCCGATTCGGCTGGCCATAACTTGTTCGGTTCCACCATCGGTCGAGACTATACTCCCGTTCTGTTCTGGTTGTCTAGCGAGGCTAACTTGAGATGATGAGTGCGTTTCGAGGCTGATGATCTTTGATTTGGCTGTCAACCCCATGACGTTTTGCTTCTCTCTCAACACCCGCTGTCATTTGGTGGTGGAGTACTAAAATGCAATCAAGATGTTTGTGTTGAGATTTAACAGTCCATCAAATTCATTAATTTCCTATCGACATGGCAGCTCGTAGCACATTGCTAATCACCAGTGAAAATAGTGTGGGTGAAAGAACGCGGCCTTGTCGAACCCCACTTTGGACCTGTAACTCCCCTGACAGCCTTCCTCTGGGCATAACGTGACAAGTTGACCATTCATAAGTTGTTTTTATTTCTAAGGGATACCTCTCATGCGCAAGGCAACCCAGATAAATTCTCTGTTGACACTGTTGAACGCTTTCTCGAAATCGTTGACATTCAACGCACTGCACAAAGATGATCCGAATGGTGTTGATGTGGTCGACACAAGAGGATCCAGAACGGAAACCTGCTTGTTCGGTAACGAGTTTGTTTTGCAGTTCTCTTTTGTCGTTGTTTTTTTTTTAGCTAAAATGCCACTAGACTAGCATATGCATGCATATGAGTATGTCAGCCGCACAGTTGCCCGGGATGTCGTTGTGACTCGAACCTAGCAGAGTGTGACGTTAGGCGGTTTGGAGCCTTTTGTTAAGATCGAGTTGAAGCCATTAAAAAGGACTTCGCAATGACTTCTTTTTTGAGTTCCTACTTGAGTTTGGAAGGCTGCAAATATTCTTTAATCTTTATTTGACTGTGGCTCACTAGACCATCGGACAGCGTCACATACTTTTAGTTAATTCGGGTGAACTTCATTGTCTCTTCATCTAAAGCCGTTTCTCTCTTTGTGGGTCTGAGTCGCAATAAAAGTCTATCCAGAGAGTGCGATTCAGATTTGATGCCAAGTCTGCCCTTTAACTAAAAGAAAAAAACTCTCCGACTTGGAAAGTTGGTATTCATTTGCAACAACTTTACCATATCCTTACAATTTAATCTTCTTCTTCATTTGTCTTCAACGCAGATAGAACCGTAATCCGTAACAATTATTCTCGTTTGGTTTCTTTTTCCATTTAAGTTTGGTTTCTTATGCTTTTATTGTGTTGATCTTTTATTTTGCTCATCCCAGAAAACATTACTCAGATAAAGACGTTGAACAAAGCTTATATATATGATGTAAATTTCAGGTCTATTATCTCGCCCGCCTCCGCCGGTAGATGTCAAATGCTTTGCAAATAATTCATCAATGGATGCAGTTTTGAAAATGAGCACCGAACCCGGTTACGAGAGCTTGCCGGATCAATCTTCCGCCAACAACAGTGATCCTGGCTACGAGACGCTAGTAAAAGTTGGCGAAACCCAATCCCAAAGAAAAACCACTTCTGATTACGATCCAAACTATGAAGTACTACATCCTACTAAGTACTGTACAACCGGTTCAGATGATGGGTATGCAAAAGTTCTCGAAAAACCTCGAATTGATTATGACGACATGGTCGATGGCTATAGTAAAGTGAAGGAAAGGAATAATATGGACGAAGACATTCCTGGCTATAGTCGCATTGGAGAGCCAAAAACGGAGAATCACAGCAAGCTTCATGACTATGCGAGCATAGCTGAGGCGCAAAAGTGTAAGGAAAGCATCTCCATAAGTTGTAATTTCAACAACAACAACTATGAAATCGACTCGGAAATATACTCGAAAATTTCGCAACCACCTCCTCCTCCACCGAATTCATTCGAGAGGCCACTTAACTCTCCTTCAACAAGCCAAAGCAGTGCAGACCAAGTGCTCATTATCAAAACCAGTAGTGATACATCCACGACACTTAGCAGTAGCAGTCATCATTTGCCATCGAGCAATTATGAATCATTAACAGGAAGCGATTCAGATCCTAATTACGAATCCGTGCGATACCTCGATTTAGAGAACCCCTACGAGAGGTTACAAACCGAGTCAAATACCAACACCGCAACCACCGTCAGTTCAGATATGCCAGTGAGCACACCATCCAGTACGGATGGTAAGCATTCCACTACGGACTCCAAGCTTCTAAGTACCGGCGAGAGTGCTACTCCCAGCGAAAACGGAGACGTAGACGATTATTTTCAGGTCTGATTACCAAGTGTACACAGTCCATCACAATTTATTCATCCTAAGAACGTCATCAGAGGCAACTAAATGCATAAATAAACCTACATACTTACATATATATTCTTTTGTTTTTCCATATATACAAATACATGTAAAGCAAAGGTTAATCGAAGTCGAAGTCGAAGCCAAGGACTCTTGTCCTGCGCTTATAATAGTTCTCCGTCTAGCGGTTATGTAGATAATAAATGTGATTCCAAGCTTTTAATTCCGTAGGCAATTTCATTTCAGTTTATTTCAAGTATTTTTTTTTTTGTTGTTGTTTTGTTTTAGAAATTCGTTTATTTTGTTGTACATTCTTGCGTTCTGTACAAAGTATTATTCACAAAAAAATGTATTTTTTTATTTTTATTTTTTCTTTTCCAAATATAAAATGCTGGCAAATAGAATTAAGTAATTTTTAAGCATGTAGCACAATGACCAACTACAACAACTATTTTGTTTATTTCTGATTTTTTTTTAATGAACATTGCTGTAATATTTTATGCATTTGCTTTTGAGCAAAACATTTATTTAGGAAGGTAGACTGTAAGAGAAAAATCTTTTTTATAATATATACATATATATAAATGTGTGTATTATATATATTTATTTCTTTATAAGACTTGCAAAGAAATAAACACGTAATAATATTAATTTCATAGAATTTTTCCTCAACAAAGGACTCTGCTATATATGCACATATATAAGTCCTAGCTGTAGAGGTATAAGTCTCCTCAACTTTGCTCTTGTAAGCAAATGCGCGGTATTTTCTAAGCGCTTAAATCTTTAGGCTATAGGAGCACTGAGAAAATATTTACAGTACGGCACTTCTTGGAAAAAACCTAGGAATTCCTTTTACTTTCTATCGATTTTATTGCCGCGTAGAAAAGCACTTAAGGCGAGCTAAACAACAACGTATCTTCTTTGAATCCCTGCTAAAGTGGACAATGAAGAATGCAAGGTCCTTGGAGGTCAGTAGAGAGATTTTGATGTCAAAAATGGGATTTAGAAAAGGCAACGGCCTGTCATGCGGTCCGGAAAATCTTCGTATCGTCGCCCTAGAGAGGGCGCATAGGAGAAAGATTGCGTTTAAGTGGAAGGGGACGTCAGCTCACTTGGTGTGCAAAATTCGAGGCAGCTGTCTTAAAATTGAGCTGATTGGACTGGAGCGGACTTAAGTAGTGTTTGGTTTATATTTGCATTCTTGGTCTAAGGAATAGGGTTGTGCAGCTTCCGGCAGGAAATATTTTATGGGCATAATAGAATGAATAGACCCAACAATGACATGTCACAGGGGATCAATCTACATAGTGTGTAAACAAATTGATTGCTAAGGGGGTTTCTTTTATGGTATTTGCTTTGATGTTGGCAGATTTAAAACTGAAGATTAGGTAGACAAATTCCTAGATCAAGTTATAGCTGTATTTACATGTACCCATATCCAAACGTAATGTTTTAACAAATGTGTCTGTTTTTTGTTGAGACCATTTTCCTTGGCGTCTCCTTGTTAGTAATAACTTCCATCTTGGAAGCTTGTTTTTATATTTATAAACATTATATGCACTTTATTATTAAAACGTAAATAAAGGTATATACCAAATACTAAGATACAGCACTAGCTATCAGGTCTTTCGGGTGGATATACATATATGTTTTGTTGAACTTGTAGTAAAAAATATTTAAGCCAGCAGCTTTTCAGCTAACCTGAACGCTGTCATAATCTCTAAATTCGGTGGCTAACTTCCCTTCCACTTGGTTTAAGTCCACACTACACTTGACAAATGCACAATAAACATTTTCACCACTGACCAAAGCCAAAAAAAAATCAAGAGGCCACAGTATACGCGACGCGACATGTATCCACAGCGTTGAGTTCTGCAAATCGTGCAATGGACTATTTTCCCCAAAATATTTACATTTAACGTTAAATCAAGCGTGTGAATTATCGAAAACATCAAAATTCAAGTGTTTAATTGAGAGAAAGCCTCGCAAAAAGCCTTGCGAAGTTCGCAGAACTCTGTTTCGATTCCGAAAGTGTATTCCTTGTGGTGAATTTCCCCCTGTGGCTGTGTTGTGTCATATTTCTAATGAAAATTCCACCAAAATAGACGGCCAAAAATCCTATTGTGGTTTCGCCAAACATCCTCACATATATTTTTTAACTCAAAAGTTCAATCCAAAAAAGCAATTCTTGAATAATCTAAAAGTGCAAAAGAATTTATCTCTCCTACGCCACTTCCCTACGTCCGTATGTGGTGAGAAGAAATTCTGTGACAAAAGAAGAAGAAAAAAAAAAATTGTGTGGTTAAGGAAGAACGAAAAAGAAATACGAGAAAGAAAAAGTATTTCTTCAGAGTGCAAGAAAAAAAAGAAAAAAAGGAAATCGAAAAACCAAAAACTTTCTTTGCGGGACAAGAAAGCAAAAAATAATTTAAAAAAAAAAATAAATTTATTTAACGGAGTGGTAAAACCTAAGAATTAGTTCATGTCTAGGTACTGTATGCTGTATATCCTCTGCAAATGTTAACGCCAAAATAAATCTCTGAGACAAGTCAAAGAACATAAGAATAAAAGTACAAAAGAAAGAAAGAATTTTTAAGTAAAACAGTAAATAAGTGCGAACGACACTAGTACACGAGAGAGTGTAGAAATTCGTTAACGAAAACTCGCATTATTCTCCTCCTCTTTCCCCCAAAACGAGCATCAATTTTTCCAAATATACAAAATATAAACACAAAAGAATAAAAGTTTTTCGGTAAAAGTAGATGAAGGTTTGCAAAACATTTTTCTTTGTTTTCCTTTTGCCACTTTTTTCGTTTTCTTTTTTTTTTTTTTTTTTTTTACCTAGTATATACCTATTTGCATTTACATACATAACAAAATATTGTTTCTCCCGCGTGTTTTGGTTCATTTTGCATCGTTTTCTCTTATAGTTGTGCCGAAAATGGAAGTAAGAAGTGCCCGTGCCGAGCGTATCGGGAGTCGGGACGGGATAACTACATATGTTTAACCATATTGTGCCACTACGACAGTTTTAGTCATTTTATACTCTGCGCCATTTTTGCTGAAAATTCGCACTGGAAGGGGGGTCACGACAGGCACGGGGGAGCTGCGGAGAACACCTTTGACAGTTGTTTTGGGTTAGCAGAGGGCAATTTTGATTGGATATAGATGACGAAAATTCTTTTAAGTGCTTTTTGTTTTGAATAAATCAAACGTCGTTAGTGCGCTTGTGTTCCCGCCACTGGAGTGGACAAACAAGTCCTACATATAAAAATGTAATTGGTCTCCAGAAATATTCAAGTTGTACTAATACAAAAATGTTTGTTTCTTTAGTAAACGGGAGCACAGGCAAGTTCTGCTCTACAGCGTGGTCTGGGATCCTCTTCTCACCAATGTTCTTGCACTGTTAGTAGGATTCTTAAGCTAGATAGGCGGTGTCATCCCTGCTTTGTAAATTAGTTCGTCCCTGTGGTGACAAAACACTTCTAGTAGATCGTATGAGTATTCGCTAAACACCATCAGTGGCGGGTGAAAACTTGTCGAATAGTTTTCATAATTCCGACAGCTTTGTTACTGCGTATCTGTAGGTCTAGTCGTGAAGGTATGGGGACATCTCCTGATGTTTAAGAGTCGGTGGTGGAAGACCGAGAGGCTTCAGCACTCTAACGCCTCATAGTGGATAAGTGGGCCATTCAGAAAATGATGATGGTGATGTCCTTTTTATTAACGGCCACCAAATAGCTGTAAGATTCGATTTCCGGTTGTAAACCACATCTTGGGCGAGTTGACTTTTTGTAAAGTAAATAGAAAATTCCAAGTATGCTGAAAAGTTTTAATTTTTCTCAGGCTTTCCACTCAGAATAATAAACTAGACTAGCTTCCGTTTGAACGGATTGGCCTTAAACCAAAGCTGTCCAACCCGCGGCCCAAATATTTAAGGTTACTGAAGCATGTCCATTTTACTGAGGAATGTTGTGTGCGCTTTTGTGCTACAGGTGCCAAGTTACAAACAACAGAAACGCTCGTCAGCTACGGTAATATACTTGTGGCCCAAAACACCATGTCTTCTTCCAATGTGGCCCAGAGAAACAAAAAGGTTGGACACCCTTGCCTAAACTATTAACTTATTTAGAGCAGATTAAATAATATCGCTGGTTTTTGGGTATGTTTTTTCGACACAGAGATGGCGATAACATCCCCGCCATGCGTTTTAACTCTGCGAAAGACCATTGCGATCTAGGAGCTAATGGGAGAAGTAGAATGGACTTAAATCTTTCCTTTTTACATACTTTTCTCGGGAAGAGACGAACTCTTGCTATAAACTGATGTAATTAGCGAATCGGATGTTAGACAATGGTGCTGATGCTGATGCCTTATACTATATTTGGTGTTTAATTGTCGCTTCTATTTTGTGAACATTTTTTAATTTGTCGTTTGAGAGGCAACATTTTCATTTTAATGTTCTATATGAAATTAGCCATTGATGTACTAATAGTCTGCATAAATAAAATTCTGAGCCAATTAGTCGTATTGATACCTGTATCCGGACCATTTATTTAAAGGGAATTATAAACAACACTTACACGATAGCTCATTGCCTTGTCTAGATCCCTTGTCAAGTTAAATTTAAGATTTTAGTAGTCCTGCGTGTCATCGTGTCATAGTTTATCAGAAGTCTGTGCCTGTTGCATTTAGTCTGCGTAAACTTTACCATTTGGATAATTAAGCCAATCATGAGTTGTGTAAATATGAACATACATATGTATGTACTTTCTATCCACATACAAAGGTATGTATATTCTTAACTCGGTTTTATTTTTTGGTTTGACAAAGGATGCGACATCCAGTTCGCTAAAGCTCTTATTATGACCCTATAACAAAAATCAAGCACGTAATTATGTTTGAAGCTGCATGAAGTTGACAGCCCATGAATTCCGTGAGTTTCCCTAAAAAGCGTTACTTTGTACTGCCGTGTATTGTCATGTCACTCAAAACTTAAAGAAAGTAATGCGGGTGATAAACGTCGGAATCTGCTAGTATAACATACATATCGAGACGTTTGGTTTTAACAGGGCAGTTGAACGGTTGTGAATTTTTTGCAGTAAAATGGCACTGTTGCCTTCTCCTTATGATGACACTCCTCTTGGGAGGTTGGTTATCATCGTTCATGTGTTTTCTCGGGAAGTAGCGGCATGACTTCCATGTTACACACTGTCTACCAACTGCTCTTCCGCCAAATTTTTCGTTCCTCATGATATGCATAACCAAAAGCTCTCGTTTTGTCTCCATCCGTGTCAGGATTTCCGCGTTGGATATCCATTGTCCATTGGATTCGCAGTATTCTTCGGAGCTATCACATGTCGAATACGTACTATAAATCTTTTTTGCGATGCTTTCTGTAGGGTCCAGGCTTCCTCTCCATATAAGAGTGGAGATTAGGCATAACATTTTGTAATTCTTATTTTCAAGCCCATCAGTAAATCACTGCTGCACAGCGCCTTCTTCAGCTTGTTGAAAGCTGCACGAGCCTGCTTTTGATTTCTTGGGAACCATCTGCCCTGAGATTAAATTGTGTGCACAAATACTTCATCTTATAGATGAGCTCGATGTTTGCTCTTCCGATTTTTGACCCTACATCTGCTATATTGTGTTTTTATCATAAATTTCGTTTAAGTCATGTTGATCTTAAGGCCGGTCGATCCTGTTTACCATGACATTGATTTCTATTTCGCTTATCGCAATGATAACCGAGTCGTCCGCGTAGCTTAGGTTATTGATTTTAGACCCGTTTACAGTGATTCCACCTTCATCATTTTCTAGCGCCTTTTTTGAAGATTTCCTCCGAGTATACATATGTTGTCAGTGAATTGTAAAACATACGATTTGTTTTGTTTGTAAAACATTAAACAGAACTCTCTTTTTTTTGTGCATGTCGCTCGATCCAATTTTATTGTTTTTTTTTTTTGAGTGTTTATGAATAAAATTGGAAAGAGTGTGGTTTTTTCTAAGTAATCTTAGGTCTACTACTCATCTAGCTTTATGCCCAAAACACAATGCGGCGCTTGCGTGGTCGCGCTTTGACAGATTGAGCAGAAACAATGGGCTCTTATGGTGTAACACAAAATGTTACCTCAGGCGTTATATCGACGTTTGATCGTAAATATCGTAAGCGCCACCTCAACACTCAAGTAGAACTACTCTCTACTACATATTTTCGTTTGCAAAGTTATTTATTTTTGCTTCTAAATCAAACAATAAAAATAAAAGGAGTACATTTCTACTCTTCTTTCTGCAGCGAATTTATTTATTTATTTATTTACAGAGAAATTTACAAAATAAATTTATAAAAACTTATACGGAAAGCAACCGTGCCGTCTTTGCAAAACAATTGATAAATAAAAAATGGATACTTTAGCAGCGAATTTATGTATGGGTGATTTGAGCCATATTCCTTAGTACTGAACACCCGACCGCCTGAAGCAACATTGGGCGCGTTCCATTTCTCAGATATCTGAAATTTCAGATGAACGGAGCATTATGATTGGACGAGAGCCTGTCACGTGACAGAAAAACAAGACAACTTTTTTGAGGTCGGCGACCGGATTGTTAGTCTAAAAATTTTTGTCTTACTTCTCTGTCAGTTGAAAAGTGTCATAAACAGCTGATATTTCAAATATCAAATTTATTCAATTGCTGTATTTCGCAATTTTGCCAACAAATATGCATGTTTTAGTTACATAAAACATCTTAAGGGTTCCTAATGAGTAATTATTATGCACACAGCAACATTTCATACGCAAATTTCATGGGAAAGCAGAAAGTAAAAATTCTTGTTTTTCAGTCAAGTTTTAGCGTTCCATATTCTAGTCTATCTGAAATTTCAGATATCTGAAAAATGGAACGCGCCCATTGTGTGTTGCAAAAATTTGAGGTCGCGCGTTTGACAAATATTATCGTACGTCGGTAGAAAGCCTGTCAAAAGCGCGACCGCGCGAGCGCCGCATTGTGATTCGGGCATCAATCGTTATACATACATATACATATATACTATCTAACTTCCCCTTAAATAAACCACAAGGCTCATTGTGTTACACAGTTTTTATCTTTGAAGGCTCTGTTCAAGGGAAGCTATCATATTTCGAAAGACATTACCACCCAGATAATGCAACTTGCGCAATCTTACGATACAGAGCAAGGTACTGGCGGCGTATGTCACATTATGAACATAATGAATTATATGTACATATGTTTCGCATGGCACTGTATAAGTCTGCAATTCGATGCGCATAAACAATACAATAATTCCTTATCGATCTTAAGCTACCACTTTTGCGATGTAAAGCCTCTACTGTCTAACACGTTCAGATTACAATGGGCATGGCCTGTACAGGACTCTCTATTTCAATGAGTTTGTTGGTATTGGTTAAAAAAAGTACGGGTGTACTGAGCACTTTAAAAATGAATTGTCCTCCCAAGATCTCATGTTAGAGAAGTGAAAAGTACCTTGTTGAAGAGCAAAAAAAGACACGATATGGTAAGCCGCAAGCAACAAGTTGTATTTTAATACAACCGCTTGTACGAAACACTACTGTGTTTATATTGCCATCAGCTTTAGATTTTTTGATTCTACTGTCCACATCCAGTTCCAGTGCCACTGTCGATAGAGGCACCACTTCTTAAATACATAAAGCTCTCAATTTTCTCGCCTTTGAATAAGAAAGGCTGGGCTTTAATGTTTGCAGTTTCTATCTGAAGTCCGGTTTATATCTGTATCTGTCAAAAAATTGTTATGTGGGCATTCAGCGATGGTCAATTTCGACAATTTTATTACATTCACGCCGTGTCAATTTTGCACGGCTTTCTCAAAAAGCCTTCGTGTTTTTCTTGTATTTTATGATACGTACGAAGTATATCACTCGGACTTCTATGCGCATGTAGAATATATCAATTTGTTTAATATCGGGCAAGAATGGTCTTTCTTGTTCATTTTTTATTGTGCTAATTATAGTCTCAATTTAATGTTATCTTGTACTAATAAGTTGCTTGACAATATTTACCTACTTCGCCTTATCGTTTACTGTTTATTTCACTGCTTGTTGCCAATTATGCTCCGATATTTTCGCAAAGCTGATGTATTTTGTACTTACTGCTAAAACAGTTTAAGGCAATAATAAGAAGTCATTCGCGAATTAACAGGGGATTATTAACAGACGTTACTTTTTTGTTTTTTGCTTATGACACATCGCCAATGAGGTGCTAACTCAGATAGTATAGGTTCCGAGGGTGATGTTCAGACTAACTGGGGACATTTGTAATGTTTGTCTTTGCTAGACTTCACGGTATTTTTTCAATTTTTCTAATGTGATCATCATTATCAATTCAATCAACTATTCAAGCCATGAACGCTCTATTACCAGTGTTGTCCCTTTGCAGTAGAATCGACATCGGCTTTCACAATTGATCGCTTGTAATTATTTGAAGAAATAAATGATTCTCGACATCATGAGTGAACCCCAGCCATTCAGCGTGACAAGTGACCATGGTAACCACTACACCATGGCTATGGTTGCTTAAGAAGCTATTAAAGTTTAATTTCAGTTTTTCATCTCTCTGAGTTTCACGAAGCTTTTGCATATGTAAATTATATTCATTTTCAACCGTAAAAGTGCAAGTTGCACAGTGCCTTCCGTGTTGATGTCAACTACATATACGCGTTATCTGTTGCAGCACGAGATTGAACAGATACCGAATACAGCTTAAGTACTTACTTATGATGGCACAATAGTCCAGGAACGTATTTGGGCTTCAACCAACAGGTGTCATTAGCCAGTTTGATTACTATTTGCTTCAGTTTTCTTACACGTGAGTTTGGTAAAGGCCATTTCTCCCTCGTTTCGTCTTCCTCTACCACGTCCTTACTCTAGGCTAGCTCCAGACTGTAGTTCTAGTGTTCCTTCGCTCTACATGTATCAGACAACGCGTCGCCTATCCTATGACGTACAACTTTTTGGGGAGGTCTTTACCGGACTTGTTTGAGCATCGTGCATTCTCTTGGTCATCTAACACAATCTGTCTCCATAAATCTTATCGATGAAGGCAATGAGACCCCCTTCATCTCACTTAGGTCTATATAGTCTATTAAGATAGCCTATGTCTTTACAAACTTGAGCAGATCCGATTCTGTAGTGAACTATGGGGTAGCTCCTCGATATTATCGAAGATGAATCTGCCCAGAGTTCTGGGCAATGACAAATAAAAAGTGTTGCGTCCTCATGTACTTCTTCGTCTTCACATCCACTGCAAAGATCGTCTTCGGTCAGGTGCAGCTTTTTTTTCATGATACCTGAACATATTGCGGTCAGTAATTAATTCTCCCAGTAATGACAGGGATTTCCTGTCCATATGTAGGAGCTTGGTAGTTCAAGCCTTATTATTTTCATAGTCTTCTGGAAATTTCGCAGGTGGCTAGTGTTTTCTACCTGTTATTTACCTCAATTAGCCTTACTGTTTCTTTCAAATGACAATGTGGAGTTTTAATTGTACCGTCCGCTAGCTCTGGTTCCAGAGCTGACTCT
Organism: Matsumyia berberina; assembly: GCA_917880715.2. Lineage (NCBI taxonomy): Eukaryota > Metazoa > Arthropoda > Insecta > Diptera > Syrphidae > Matsumyia > Matsumyia berberina. Next base: position 4,898,586 of record OU862872.1, read on the forward strand.
TTTCTGGGTAGATTGTCAGCAGTTTCGTTTCCTGGTACACCACTGCGGCGAGGGACCCAACAGAATTTTACATTATGCTGCGTGCCAGGTTATGCTGCTTGTTAGGTTATAGGGGTGGCGGCTTGATGTTAGGCGCCGCCTTATTGGGATCTTCAAGGATGCACTGTATTCCCCGTTGTGGAACCTACATTCGTGTATCTTTTGGGAAAAGAATAAATTATTTATTGATAGTTATTAGCACTGCACTTTACAAGCTTGGATGTGAATGAGGCCCTTAAAAGTGAATATTTGGTGGGTGGTGGACTTTCCTGGTCTTAATTTACCATGATATGGATTGTTGTTGGCAAAACGCTTTATCCTTCCGCATAATGCAGCATATAACATTTTATAGGCGATGTTAGCGCAGATGGTCTTCTTTCTTAATGACCCAAGTACAGCTATCGCCTTTTAAACAATGAAATGATATGCAAAGAGGAACAGACAATGGTTCTCGACTTGAAAATTTGATTTCTTGTCGATTTACTAAGCCAAAGTTTTAACAGCTATTTGCTTATTAAGCTACTCAGTCTCCTTGTTGGTTTCAGGGCATGTACCACGCTTGGCTTGGTTCCTGGCGATGTGCTGATTATTGTAGTGCAAAAGGGGTTTAAGCACTTCTCCTGGTGGTCGCCGTGGGTCAGTGTTCAGTGCGTTGGACTGCTGACCGAGAGGCGTGTGTTCAAGCCCCAGCCAGGAACACCAAAAATTTTTCGCGGCACCATCTCTCGTCGGGGAATGACAAGCCTCCGGGAATATAATCTGTCATGAAAAAGCTTTTCAATTCGCCGTTCGGACTCGGCAATAAATTGTAGGTCCCTTCCCTAGCTTCTCGCACAACATAAATGGTTGCGAGAAGCTAGGCCTTGGCTCATCTCGAGCTGTCGCGTCAGCTATTTAATTTTATTTATTTTAACGTTCTCCTTTTGATGTTGATTTTACTTCCCAATTCCTTGTTGAACGCTTAACAGTTATAGTCCAGAAAAAGTGGTAGAAGACGCTTCTGCGGAAACAAAACAAGAAACGAAACTTGAAAGAAAAATTTCTCGTGGGGACGGTAAAATTCCAGACAGAATTCCGTTGCGACACTTCCGTTTGCATTTATTTCGTGTCTTCGTTCCAGACCGAAACCCAGTCGGATTTTTGACAGTTGAGCGTTTGGCAGGTAGATTTTCATTCGTTTGGTGATTTTCATTGGGCGCGTTCCATTTCTCAGATATCTGAAATTTCAGATAGACTTGAATATGGGACGCAGTTTATTGACTGAAAAACAAGATAACAGCTGATTGACATTTATCCAAAAATTGCACTTTTACTTTCTGCTTTCCCATCGAATTCGCGTATGAAATGTAACTGTGTACATAATAATTACTCATTTCTTAAGATGTTTTCTGTAACTAAAATATGCATATTTATTGGCAAATTTGCGAAATACAGCAATTGAATAAATTTGAAATTTGAAATATCAGCTGTTTATGACACTTTTCAACTGACAGAGAAGTAAGACAACAATTTTTAGACTAACAATCCAGTCGCCGACCTCAAAAAAGTTGTCTTGTTTTTCTGTCACGTGACAGGCTCTCGTCCAATCATTATGCTCCGTTCATCTGAAATTTCAGATATCTATCTGAGAAATGGAACGCGCCCATTGAGTGAGCATGGCGGATTGGCGAATATCGCTTAGCAGATGCTCTTCCAAATTATGCAATTCTCTTTTGGGCAGAAATTGATTTACTCAGAAACTATGTTTTCGTTTTTTTTTCAGTTAATTTCTCTATTTCTGCCAATGCTTTTAAAGCCTTTAATGCAAGAATTGCGCGCTGTTTCCTTCAGAATGACATTTCTTGGTAGAATTTGCTCGGCAAAGGAAAAAAATAAAATGTTGGACATGCAGTCTGATTTGTAGTTAGACAGAAATCTTTCTCGTCGAGACGGGGTGTTACAAATTTTGATGAGGTCTCTTATGAAAATCAAAAAAAATTTTTTGAAGTATAATTAGGTACAAAATAAGATGGCAAAGAGTACCAAAATGAACTAAATAACACAAACAAAAAAAATTCGAACCACATTGCAAATTTTTCCGTTTAACCAATTATACATCCCCCATTCGTCATTCAAGAACATTAAAAAAAAATTGAAGCTGCTCTCCTCCTCGAAAAAAAATCCAAATTTTCCTTGCTTTTAAATTTGATCGCTCAAAGTATTTACTTGCTTAGTCGTTAATTTACTTTATTGGCATGCTCCTCCCGGATAAAATGAAGAAGAAAATAACAGGAGACTGAAGCGCAGCTAGCAATATTTTAATGAATACTAAATTTTACTCACTTAATTTGCTTTCAAAATTAAATTATGTATATCAAAAATTAGTCCCACCAGGAAGTACTCGTACATAGAAAACAATAAAAAAAAAAACTTAAAATTACAAAAAGGTACTCGTACTGTATAAGTACACACGATTTATGTCTTTGAATTTAAGTTTGGCTTTCACATAGAGTTCTTTACGTGTGTGTATTACTATGTTATCAGTTATGTTTTGTTGTTGTTTCTATTATTTCAATTGAATATAATATGAAATGCTTGTTTGTTTTGTTTCGTTTCGTTTTGTTTTATTTTATTTTTCTTTCACTAATCTATATATTAATATTTTGCAGACACGCTTACCAACAACCGGTTATTATGAAAGGTTATATTTTTTTACAATATTTTTTTTTGTTGTTTACTATTAAAAGAAAATAATATGTTATAAAGCAAAAAAAAAACCTCTCAATTTAACGAAGACTCTTGATTGCAATAAGAATAAAAAAAAAGAAAACATCTTGCGTACACTAACAATGTGTGAAAAATCATGCAAAATATTTTCTTTTAGTTTTTGCCTCAATCTAAATAATCCATAGATCCGTCTAAAGATTTCTTTTATTATTCATTTCATTTAGGCAACTGTTACAAAATGTCTCGTAGCAAGGACAAATATGAAGGCAGCAATAGACGGCAGCAAATTATTATGTCCCCAGAGGAAGCTGCTTCTGGTAAAAAATCCTCTTGGAGTGGAATCGAGATAACAGGTGAGATGAGTTAGATGCATTTGCTTGCGGAATGTATTTAAAATTGCTTTTTGGTATATTTTGTAGGGTATGTGAGAAATATAAGCCCACAGCTCTGGCAGTTTGAACATTTAACTGCCCTTTACTTAAATGATAATCATTTAATGAGGTTGCCTTCAGACATTGGACTGTTAGTTAATCTACGCACACTGGATGTGTCTAGTAATAAATTGAGGAGTCTACCGGCTGAACTAGGAGAATTAATTCAACTGAGGTTTGTTCTAACATATATAACTGAAAGTATATGGTATAATGTTTTTGTTTTCAGAGAACTTCTTCTTAATCACAATTGTCTGCGTGTTTTACCTTATGAAATCGGAAAGTTATTTCATTTACATGTACTAGGCCTTCTCGGTAATCCGTTACAGAAAGAATTTTTATCAATATATAATGAGCCAAATGGTACACAAAAGCTTCTCACCTATATGCTGGATAATCTGTCATGTAAGTTATGTTTTAAAAAATATATGTTGTACCAGATTATTGCCGATAGCTTAGAGTCGGTAATGACCCTTATATTGATTGTGATACTTTTTTTTTTGAATTTTGTTAACTCAAAATCTTGATCATGGCAAGTCTCCTTGTCTCTACCGTTAAATATTATACGAGCAAGATGTCAAGTAGTGCAAATGATTGTCTTTTGGAATCATGGTCTTGTGAAATGTATCATCTTTGATTGCAGTATGTTCATACGTTCAAGTATAGAATTACATATGCCATTCTATGTCCTAGAACCTGATTAAGTTATCGTGCAAAGGAAACCCGGCATATTTCATTGAGTTTCCCATTTTACATATGCAATGAAAGCTGTGGTCGCTGTGGTGGCTCAATGGTTAGTGCGTTGGACTGCTGACCGAGCGACGTGGGTTCAAGTCCCAGCCAAGTACACCGAACATTTCTTTCGCGGCACCACCTCTCGTCGGGTAATGACAAGCCACCGGGAGTATAATCTGTCGTGAAAGAGTTTCTCAATTCGCCGATCGGAGTTGCCAATAAATTGTAAGTCCCCTGTAACACGCACAACATGAATGGTTGCGAGAAGCTAGGCCCTGGGTCATCCCGAGCTGTCGCGCCAGCTATTTATTTTTTGATGAAAGCTACTGTCGCAGTACAAAACAGCATAGGTCAGACTTGTTTCTTGCGGTTTTTGGGTCCACTTACTTACTAAAGGTGGCGCTACAGACCGGGGCTGTCCTGGGCCTCAACCAACAAGTCTCTCCAGCCAGCTCGATCTTTAGCCAGCTGCCTCCAGTTTCGCACGCCAAGTTGGTTGAGGTCGCGAGGTCCCCTTCCATTTGCATGCGCCACCTGAGTCGCGGTCTTCCTCTACTGCGTCGTCCCTCGGGTGTGGATTCGAAGATTTTCCGGGTCGGAGCATTGGTGTCCATCCGCTCTACATGACCCTGCCACCTTAGTCGTTGGAGCTTTACTCTTCTGGCTAGGTCGATGCAACCGTACAGCCCATACAGTTCGACGTTGTATCTCCTCCTCCATTCACCGTCTATGCAGACGGGACCAAAAATCACCCGAAGAATCTTCCTCTCGAAACAGCCAAGAGCGACCTCGTCCGCATTTGACAAAGTCCATACCTCTGCGCCGTAGAGCAGGACTGGGACGATTAAGGACTTATGAAGAGCCACCTTAGTTGTTTGAGAGAGTGCTTTGCTACTCCATTGCCTTCTTAGCCCAAAGAAACAGTGATTGGCAGAGTTATTCTTGTTTGATATCAGCGCTGGCGTCGTTGCCTGAGTTTATAGCGGAGCCTAGGTAGACAAAGTCCTTAACTACCTCAAAGTTATAACTGTCTATTGTGATGTTCTGTCTGTCGGTTTTGGGGGTCCTTTCTTGTTGACAACATATACTTCGTCTTGCCCTCATTGAGCGCTAAACCCATGTTTGCCGCCTCCGTCTCAATACTTAAAAAGGCGCCAGTGACATCACGCTGCGTTCTTCCGATTATGTCAATATCGTCGGCGTATGGGAGTAATTGGACGGACATTTGAAAGATTGTGCCTCTGGTGTTGGCGTGTGAGTTTTGTACAACTCTTTCAAGAACGATGTTGAAGAAGTCGCATGACAGCGCGTCACCTTGCCTAAATCCTGTCTTGACATCAAAGGTCTCGGTGAGGTCTTGAGGTCCACGTCTTGGGTCCACATTTGATCTTAATGTCTCGCAATTTTGTGGTAATTTTTGAACGCTACCAGAAGGGAACTTTTTATCTTTTGGAGCAAAAAATAAGAGGCATTACTTTCAATATCGCGACTGATCGCCGTGGTTACTGTGTTGGATTTCTGTGCGAGCTACGTGGGTTCAAGCTCCAGTCATGTGAATCGAACATCTTACGCGGCACCACCGCTCGTCTGGGAATAAGAAATCTCCGTGAGTATAATTTGTCATGAAAAGTCTTCTCAGTTCGGCGTTCAGAGTTGGCAATAAATTGTAAGGACACGTCCATTCGTGCAAAATATGTATGCATATTCTCATCATAAATCGTTGCGGCAGCTAGACCTTGGCTCATCGCGAGATTCTTTTCGTTTTCGTTTAATTTATTTTCGACATCGCCTTCTGTTTTTAAACCTTTTTACGTTAAGGAATGACTACAGGTGGAATGTCAAGAGAATGTGCAGTCCCAACTGGACTGTGGTTTTGCTATGGTCACTCTTACACTGTGCGGTTGAGCATTATCTTGGAATAAGGCTTGTCTTCTATTCAGCAATGAAGATGGTTTGTTAGTTTTTTTTATTTAACCTTGACTCTCGTCGGGTTTGTTTTGTTCTAACAGTTTAAAGTAGACGATACTGAATATATTCTATCATGTTGTCAAAAGGATCCCATGTAGGGGTATTTCGTATTTGGCAGTTGGTTTTCGCGTATTAGTTACTCCCGCATATTGATGTAGGAATTCGATTTAAAAATGGATAATATCCTTTAAAATTCGTACAACTTTATTGTGATACGTTTCACGTTCCAACCCTGAACAGTTTTTAAATATTCACTAAATGTCGTTAAACTATTTCACGTGACAAACTTATTCTTTTTGCCGTCATATCTACCTTCAAAGTTAGCTCTTCTTCTCTCAGGTCGGTCAAGGCGTTTTCATGAAATTCGCCAGCGCATCCTGAATGAGGTGTGGATTCGCGCATACTGCATCCATTTCTGAAATCCTTAATGGACTTCAACAACGTTGTCGCTGATATTCTTAATTATGTTGTTTGTACGTTTACAACACAAAACAACAGAAAGACGTCTAAAGAGAGATGTGAGATGTGAATCCATAGGAGAGTTTTAAAAATATCCAGGACAGATAAGATATCCACCAACGAGATTCTAAGGAGAGTTAGAACGAATAGAGAAGTTTAAATTTTTATACTTCAGGCAAATAAGGGAAAGAAATATCAAGGTCAACAATTAGCTTTTCAAGGGCGAATCTAACGAAAATCGTAGATGAGTAACCTTCGGGAAGGGTATGGAACTTCAACACAGCAGATTTTTAGACCGGCAAAGCCTCAAGAATACACCAAAGAGATAATTTGCAACCTCGCACTATAAGAAGAAGAAGAGATCTTTGGCTTAAACAAGTTAAAGTTACCAAAATTCGACTTTGTTTTCGACTTTAGTAAAAAAAATGTCCTCTGAACGTCAAACACCATCCATTGTATTTACTAAGAAAAAGTGGATACTTTAGTTTGAGCATCAATCCTTAACAGGACATAACATATGTAACTCTAAAAATGCTCTTTTGTATTGGAAATCAATTGATTTATATTTTTTAAGCGCTAGGCTTTGTCCATGACCTTGCTTTTTATTGCTTTTAACTTATTCCAACTCGTATAAAGATGTGACCTAATGCGACTGCACATAGCTAAGCGGACACGTTAAGACAATTTCAGTACCATTTATAGGCTTTTTTTTAAAATTTAACGTTACGAAAAAAAATGATTTTACACACGGTTCTGATGTAGCATATACTTACAACTTCTTTGACCGCCCCTTCAATTCTGCACCCGCAATTCGCGTCACGCTTCGAATGCTTATCGGTTTACCCTTAAGCTTAATTTCGGGCGTACAGTCAAGTATAGAGATTCTTTCATAAGGCGTACAACGCGAATGTGAAACAGTCTACAAGCTCTGGGTTTCCCCGTCACTGCAACCCGCAGGCATTTAAGGACAACGTGCATCGGTATCTCCCTTGTCTCTCCTCTTATTTACCTAATGCCCGTGCTCTCGTTTAAGGGTAGTCATAATCGCTTTAGCGCGCGTAAATTATGTAAAAAAAGTCGTGGAACCATCGAACTAGGTTTCCGAAATCTTGTGCTAGGTCGCCAAGATTGCCAAAGAGAAGGCACCGAAATGGTTGCGTATTTTGCGAGATAGCGCAGGGCAGGTACAAAGTAGATGGAAGGTCATCTCTTTCCCTTCCTCGTCCCTGTAGCTTCTGTCCAGGCACGCCCAAGCGAGCGGCATGTCTGCCTGTGATGACACCCGTAGTATCTTCGAGATTTGGTCTACTAATTTGCCAGCTATATAGTTTGTCAGGTGGTACCATTTGACTGTCTTAGAGTTGGTTTGCAGCAATATACTTTAAGCTTGTTGCAGTGTAGACACCCGATTAAATCTGCATTTTCTAAAAATTTCTAGGTTTTGTACCGATTTGTCGCAGTCATGTACAAACCAAGTTTTACAACCTTGTCTGCGGTAATGAAAGCAACTTGTTGATCACCCCTTTTTTTTTTTTTTTTTGAACCCCTCACGTTCCAACTACGAGTGCAGAAAACTATTGTTACACTAATTCTCCATCAGATTGATATACTATATACACCTTCCAATAGCAATGACATATTAGGTTGGGGTACATTAATTCGTTGTGAAGAAGGTTTTGTACCAAAAATGACACTTCCTTTTCGTCGAACGTAATTGTATATTATGCATCACCCTCGTCAGTAAACATATTCACCATCGCTTTCGATTAAATAAACCATAACGAAGCACAAATATTTATACTACATATTGTGTTTACGTTAAAAAATTTTTTATATTCACTGCTCTCAAAATCTACATAAAGATTCCGAAGTGGATACTTTGAGTGCTAATTTCCAGTGTAAAAATGTGAATAGACTTGAAATTAATAAATATGAAGGCTGTCTGAAAAGAAAGGAAGAGATAAAGAAAAACGGGATGTGTCATCCTTACGCACTTTCATACACAACGAATTTTGCTTTTGAATCGTACTTCTGATAGTTTCTTGGTTCTTAGTGATGAATCTAAGATTTACTTTGAATTACAATGAGCTTACGAGTAGCAACCAATTTTAAGGTGATAGAAGCTTAGCTCACATCTCGGGCATATCTTTACTAATTTACTTACTTACTTAAGGTGGCGTTACAGACCGGGGTGGTCCTGGGCCTCAACCAACAAGCGTCGCCAGCGATCTCGATCTTTAGCCAGCTGCCTCCAGTTTCGCACGCCAAGTTGGTTGAGGTCGCGAGGTCCCCTTCCATTTGCATGCGCCACCTGAGTCGCGGTCTTCCTCTACTGCGCTGACCCTCGGGTGTGAATTCGAAGATTTTCCGGGCCGGAGCGCTGCTGTCCATCCGCTCTACATCACCTTGACAGCTCAGTCGTTGGAGCTTCACTCTTCTCTTCACTCTTCTCAGTCGTTCGAGAGAGGGCTTTGCTACTCAATTTCCTTCTTAGACCAAGTAAACAGCGATTGGCACGAGCTATTCTTCGTTTAATCTCAGCGCTGGTGTCATTGTCTGAATTTATAGCGGAGCCTAGGTAGACAAAGTCCTTAACTACCTCAAAGTTATAACTGTCTATTGTGACGATCTGTCCGAGACGTCGATGTTGAGTGTCCTTTGTTGTTAACAGCACATAGATACTTCGTCTTGCCCTCATTGACCGCTAAACCCATCTTCGCCACCTCCGTCTCGATACTCACAAACGCACCAGTGACATCACGCTGCGTTCTTCCGATTATGTCAATATCGTCGGCGTATGCGAGTAGTTGGACGGACTTTTGAAAGATTGTACCTTTGGTGTTGGCGCGTGAGTTTTGCACAACTCTTTCAAGAACGATGTTGAAGAAGTCGCTTGACAGCGCGTCGCCTTGTCTAAATCCTTTTCTGACATCAAAGGTCTCGGTGAGGTCTTGACCGACCTTGATGGAGCAGCGTGCATTCTCCATCGTCATCCTCCACAGACGGACGAGTTTGGCAGGGATGACATGGCTCTGTATAGCTCGTCTCTATAGGTGCTGTCATATGCGGCCTTAAAATCGATGAAAAGATGGTGGGTATCGATTTGAAGTTCCTGGATTTTTTCCAAGATCTGCCGCAGTGTGAATATTTGGTCGGTGGTGGACTTATCTGACACTGATATGGACCGATCAGGTTGTTGACGAACGGCTTCAGGCGCTCACACAACACGGCAGATAAGATCTTGTAAGCGATGTTAAGAAGACTGATGCCTCTGTAGTTGGCGCAGTTCAGAGGGTCTCCTTTCTTGAGGATCGGGCAAACAATGCTGAGGTTCCATTCATCGGGCCTCCGACCATATTTAACAGATGAGTTGGTGCATGCTCCTTACCAAGTCATCGCCTGCTGCTTTGAACAGCTCGGCAGCTAGGCCGTCAGCTCCAGCAGCTTTGTTGGACTTAAGCTTCGATATGGCTATATTCACCTCGTCCAGGTCGGGTGGACGGAATTGGTGGTCTTCCTCGTCCAGGTTGAATGGTTCAGGGGAGAACGCTAGTAACTGAAAATATTCCTACTCTAAAACTTTCACTTTCGCATGCATTTCCTATGAGTTGGTGTAGCTGACCTGCTGCTATGTTTGGCCCTGTTTGGAAAAACTAGGCAGAAATGCTATCTTTTGAGTACGGTTAAGGTCTAAGTAAAGTTCAGCACTATGTCACTATAGCCCAAATGGCTAGCAAAATGGTTTCTCTACCTTCTTACCCGATCCTTTAGTTGCCACTTCTGCTTCAAGACTCTTTAAGATACATTTACTGGTATGCTGGGCATACTGAAATTGTGAGACATGGAAGAAAGTGTAAGCATTTTTAATAAAAATCTCTTATGCATCATCGGTTGCTTTCATTTCTAGAAAAAGCAATTGAGACATGCGAGGCCTCCAACGAACTTTTACATCCGGTTCGGTCAAATGCCTAACAATTTCGTTTGCCATTTCCATAATTTCTTGTTGCAGTGCTTCCTGAATTCCCACTGTAATCATCCAAACTTCCTCTCACTTCCTGGTGTCCGGTTCAGTTTTGTGTGTAAACTAAGAGATGTTATTTAATAGACCCGAATTCGGTTACCAACGTAATCGCCCATTGTAAATTTGTTTTAATAATTAACTCAGACCCACCTTTACTTGATATTCATGAGATGTTTTAAGCTGCAACTTACAAATGCCCAAGTCATTTGGCTATCGCGTCGCCCCACCAGGAAGAATATGGAAATTGTGGCTCCCAAACATGTTGTCCACCGTTTTAATCTCATTTCCATAGTAAAAGTTTGTAAAGACCTAAAATATGGGAGTTTGTGTCATAATGTCGTCGACGGCTTTTTCACACTTGCGGCGATACAGCTCATTTCGATTGTCGTAAGAATAGATTCCGTCACGATTACCATCATCAAAACCATTCCGAATGATATCTAATTGGTTATTAGCACTAAAAGACAAAGCAGCGAGATTTATACAATAGAAATCGAAAGTAATTGTGAGTGGAGTGGCACTCAACGTCATCCCTTTTCACCAACGCTAAAGCGGCCCACAGCCAGCAACCAGCAACCAGTTTAATATGATTGCGGTGGATATGGATACAAAAAGCGAGAGAAATAAAAAGAGTGCTTAGCTAAAAACTGAAATTCGAAGCACTTTCATTAGATTGGATGTTCGTTGTGCTTGTCGGATGCATTTGACCGTGAATACATTGAGCGGTGCTCCGTTGGCATGGTGCTGATCCGTTGAGCTCCCCCCATTAACCACAGCGATCTAGAGAGATAGCTATCAAGAGATTTGCAAATGAAAATGAAAACGAAAACGACATCGTCTTGGTCGTGGTTGTTGTGGTCGTTGTCGTCGTAGTCGTAGTCATCGCAGTCATCGGGGGAGATTAAGGAAAAAGAAAAGAGAAAGTTTTCTTCTTGCAATCATCATCATCAGCAGCCCCAGCAGCAGCACCAGTTGTATGATACTCGTTGAGCGTTGGCTGCCATGGTGCATGGTTTCCGTTAACTGATTTTCCCTGCTCCGTGAAAATGCAAAATGTGAAAAGAAAGGTGCACTGACATATGGCAATTTGCAAACAGCAACTCGACTGCAGCCGCATACGAGTCTGGTGTGCATCTTTGCAGTGATTTTCTGCTTTCTGTAAATAATTGCATGCATTTTGGTTACGACAACCGGTAGAGTATAGTTTGCGCCGTAAGTGGAACTCTGGCTGGCGGCTGTATGGTTGTATAGTCAAGCCCTGATTAAGAACCAAACCTAGATCATTATACGAAGAACACCTTGTAACCGATATTCATCAAGTGGAAAATTAACTACGTGCAAAGCGACCGACGATAGAGCGAAGAAGAGCGACATAAGAAGTGTGATTGCGGTGTTAAGTTCTTACTCTTTATGTTGATCTTTGTTGAGGACAATTTTATACTTTAGCTAATGAAACTTATTATTTATGCTTTAACATGACTTCTGCTAAATGCAAGTTGTACTTACTAGCTTAACAAGTTGTCGAGTAATTGAAGTAGCAAATTACTACTAACGAAGAGGCATCTTTCGATAAATAAGTAGGTACAAGGAGTATACTTTGCTGCGGATTGCTATCATTTATATTTCCGTTTTAAGCAAGTCCTAATTACTTAGTAAGCCGGCCGCTGTCGGAATGAAGGTATGACGTGCCTAATATCAAGACGTATCTGGCTTGGGATAAGTTAAAGTGATGCCAAATCACTATTATTTTCGGTGTTTTCACAGGACACATTTTTTCAATCGAAGAAGCTGCAAGAATGAAGAGGAGAAAGAGGACTACTCCCTCTGGTAATGTTTTCAGCAACCTTCCAAATATTGAAATAAGAAGAGTCGTCTGCCTGAGTAGTTTTCGTTGAAGTATTTGGTTTGAAAAATCTTTATCATGCTGGTCCTTCCCGGAACAGCGATACCTCCAGTTTAGTTTACACAATCGACGTTTCTTTTCGAATCTTAATTACCGCAACCGTCGTAAAAGAGAAAATCATCAACTATGTATGACTGCATGTTAGGTTAGTGGACAGGCGAAAGGAAGAACCATTTGCTATACTCAGTTCAATTCAGACCCATTGTGATACCCGTTGGGGGAAGAGAGTGTCCCTTACCCGTAAGAACGCTACCCAATAGTTAGTTCCATACTCATACTCATTTCATAAACATATAATATTAGTAGAAAGCGTCTGTGATACAAAACACCCTGTGGATCTGATGAATCTCATTATTTGGTCCACCGGTGTATCGGATAATTCTTCAATGTCCTCGAAAAAGTACCGTCCGAGGAACTTACTTCTTAGATGGCAGTGGCAAAGGAAGTAGGTTGTATCCTCATGGGCCTCCTCATCGCCACATCCCCTACTAAGGTCTTCTTATATAATTCGAAGCTTTTTCATATGGTATCGCAGCGTATTATGGCCTGTGATCACTCCTATAAGGGTGCTTAGGGATCTTCTGTCCATCTGCATAGGTCTGTCGGTCCTAGCCTTAACGAATTTTGGCCATATCTTCCTTGTGGTTGCTCAAGTGTTTAGAGAGGTCCATCTTTTGTTAGCCTCCCTTAAGGCTCTATTCCCTGCTTCAAGCTTAAGTGTGGGATGTTCACCGAAGTCTCGGCTTGTTCCGGTCCTGTTGCCGAACCGTTTCTTGCCAGTTCGTCAGCATTCTCGTTTGCTGGTATTCCCTCATGTCCAGGGACCCAGCAGAGTGTCACCTTGTGCTGTGTTGCAAGAACCTTGAGCTCTTCTCGACAGCACCTCACAAGCTTCGATTTTATTTCATTAGCAGAAATTACTTTTATTGCTGCCTGACTGTCAATGAAAAAGGTGACATTCTCTCGTGGTATTGCCCTCATTGCAGTCTCACGGGCGGCTAGTGTCACTGCTAGGACTTCCGCTTGGAAAACACTGCTGTAATCTGGAAGGCGGGAGGACTTGGAGATGCTCAGCGTTTCGGAGAAGATACCTGCCCCCACACCAGTGTTCATTTTGGATCCATCGGTGTAGATAGCTATGGAATGAGCATTTGGCATTTGCCCATTTTTTCCGATCCTCGGTTGTCGATAAGTTACCTAGATACTTCTGTAGATTTGCAGTATGACCGTTTGCTTTAGGTTTCCAATAGTCAGACTGGCTTATTCGCAATGCACTGATGGCTGCCGAGAGTCGTACAAAGATATTACCGGGAGAAGGTTGAGGATAGCCTCAAGTCCTGCAGTTGGTGTTGTTCTCATTGCACTGGTAGTTTCAATGCACGCCAGTCTTTGTACCTTCGTGATGGCCTTCAAGTTAATAATTTAGTCAACGGCTTGCCACCATACCAGGCCGCCGTAGTAGTGCATGTAACTAGCTACACAGCTGGAAAACCACCTCATGCTAAATTTTCAGAATTTCGTGAGGTACTCTATGAAACATCACATATGCCAAACATGCCTCATGCATCCAATTGTTGTTTTCGTAAATTCAGAATTTCTAAATTTGCTAATAGATACCGATAATTCTGGCTATTACTGGATTGTTGCAATACACGTAGGCTCAGACTAAGGTGAAGCTTAAGCTTAAACGTGCTAATTGCACTAAGAAGAGGCAAAGCCTATAAATCTAACAATATCGATAGGGAGGGCTGCAAGGTGAGTTGGCTTATCTCCCCACGATAAGTCAACTCATGGAGCAAGCTCTGGATAAGGTACACTCATGGGCCACGAGCAGTGGCCTTGGAGTAAATCCAGACAAGACCGAAATTATCCTATTTACCACTAAAACCAAGGTTCCGGAATTCACCCCACCCAAACTAAACGGTCAGCCACTTTCACTAAGCCCCAGTGCAAAATACTCGATCCGAAACTGAGTTCAATATAGAACAGCGGGTTAAGAAAGCAATATTATTGCCTGCAATAAAACATTCGGCAAAAGATGGGGACTCAAGCCAAAGATGACCCTGTGGATGTACACTGCCGTTGTGCGTCCAATTCTTACTTATGGCGCCATAGTCTGGTGGCCTGCCGTGAGTAAAAAATACAACATCGATAAGTTCAAGAAAGGGCAGAGATCAGCGTGTGTAGGCGTTACAGGGACACTGAGATCTTGTCCTACTTATGCTCTAAGTGTGATCCTGCACCTAATGCCCCTTGACCTTCACATCAAAGACACAGCTACAAAGCCGTACGGTCACTATAAGGTCCTGGAAACCGTTCCAGTAGTTTTGGTCGGGTCTTCGACCGATTACATGACACCCACCCTCAATTTTAGGAAATTATTCCTGACTACATTCCCTACCAGAAAAGAATGGAAGAATGGTAATGTTCTCAATGACCATGATATCAGTATATACACGGGCGGGTTGAAGATGGATTGCGGAATCAGCGCAGGTATCTTCTCCGACCAACTGACTATATAAAAGTCTATTTGTCTTCCAGACTCTGCTAGTGTTTTTCAGGCGGAGCTTCTAGCGATTCGCGAGGCCTGTCGCTTGCTCAATAATCTCCAAACATCCAACCAAAATATTGCTATCTTCTCAGATAGCCAAGTCGCTATCAAAGCCATTGATGCGGGTACCATATCATCAAAGCTGGTAGAGCAATGCCGGCTTGAAATTAATCAACTGAGTACCCACTCCACAATTACACTCATCTGGATCCCAGGTCATAGCAATTTCGAGGGCAATGAGCGTGCCGACGAGCTGGCCAGGAAAGGATCGGCCCTTAACAGTTCACTCGCAGAAAGAGTCGATATTCCGCTGGGAACTGTTAAGGGCTTTGTACATCTACACTTACTGCAGCTTGCAAAACAAAGTTGGAATGGCCTGTCCAGCTGCGTCATCTCAAGAAAGGCCTGGTCCAATTACAATAAAACTAAGTCAAGAGAGCTACTTGGCAAATCAAGACCAGATATTGCCAGAATCGTAGCCATTATTACAGGCCATTGGCCAGTCGGAGACCATGCGGTCAAGCTTGGTATTCCTCACAACAACTTCTGCAGAAGCTGCAAGGACTTTAATAAGAAAGAATCTCTACTTCACTTCCTCTGCAGGTGTCCGGCCCTGGCGAGGACCAGACAGTGCTCTTTGGGCAAACTCTTCTTCATGGACCTCGCCGAGATAGCTGAGAAAAGGATTGGAGAACTAATCGTGTATCTAAACTCCACCGGCTGGATATAGCCATCCTAAGCCACCAAATCAGCAACCACATACTAATGAGGTTTAAAGGAGTTTCGTGGTTACAAAACGGCGCACTCTAGCGCTAATTGGGCTCTAAAGAGCCGCCACTTTACCTACCTACCTATCGTAGTTCATTGCATCTTAGACGTAGACATGCTTTAACAACTGCTTTGTAATTTCGACGCACGTTGCTTTTTCTAGTTAGGGACATATTTCGTGTGAACATTTCTTAAATTATTTAAATATGTAATGTGAACATTGATGGTATGTCCGATCAAGTGTTTTCCGAAGTATACATATAGTTGCAGTTTTCAAACTTAGCTCTTTCAGTTAGTATCACAATTCTTAGTGTAATCCCATTTGGTTGAAAGAACAAGTAACCACCGCAGATTACTATGACTGGAAACCAATCTTTGCTAGTGCTCTCCTTAAGAGAAGCAACAATGTATTTTGTATTCCTTGAGTTTTCCTTATAATTCCTAATAGTTCTAGTGCAATAGTCACAACCTCGTCCTAACATACGACTTTTGGTTGGTTGGTTTTGTGGGCGCCCTAAAGACTTACTTAGACCAAAAAAGTGTACTCATGGGAGTCTAGGGATGGCTAATACGAAAAACCGCCCAGAAAGGGATAGAAATCTTAAAAGTTTCATAAAATCAGCGATAAGAAGGTCCTCCAGCCCATGGAAGAAGCTACTGCCAAAAGTTCGCAGTCTTCAGGTGGCTAGTCTTCTGCAGGGCATTCGCATAATAGGTGTTAAACAGACTCTATTTCTTTTTTGTTCCTGCAACTTCTGCAGTGATCATTATCGAACTTGGTCCGCATGGATTGCTATGCCGCAATGCCCTGTGAGGATACCGTCGAGGATTTGTATTTTCCTTCGACTAAGTTCTACGAGATTTTTGGAATTGGTCTTACTAAAGGCTGGCCTGGCCATAGTTATTGCACATGCGTCCATATGACACATAGTTCCCTCATCTATTTGTCGGTAAGAGTACTTGCTGCCAAAAAGGTATATGCATGATTTAGTTCTGCATCTTTACTGGCAAGTTTATCCGCTATCTCATTTCCTGATATATCTTTGTCGCCTGGTACCAGCCTACCAGCGTAGGCTAACCTTATGGGTCGTTGATATAATGTTAAGAGTTTGTCTGTTGTCGATGCTGACTGCAGAGACTTGATAGCCGCCTGGCTGTCAACATAGATGGTGAGATAGTTTTGCATAATAGTGATGTCGTTTTTCATTAGCTTTCCGGTCTTTAGAATGACGGTTATCTCGGCTTGAAAAACGCTGCATCCGTCTCCAATTTTGAAAGATTGGTTTACATCTACCTCTCTGAATTTACAGAAGATGCTGGCACCAGTACCAGTATCAATTCTTGATCCGTTTGTGTAGAAGATTACTTCTACTTCAGTGCTTCTTGGTATATTGAATCTCCTATCGAAGTTTGAGGTTGGAATGATGCAGTCGGTATCTGTATTCTCCTTCGTAGTATTCCATCAAGTTAGAACTGTGACCATAGGCGTTAGTTGTGCATAGACCTATGTCCCTTAGTCTGAGTGCTGTTTTTCCCGCTCTATTGCTACAGTGGTTGTCTATTGGAACTAGATTCAGCATTGTTTCAAATGCCGCTGTGTGTCCTCTTATCCCTATGCAACTTGCTCTTTGCACTTGTAAAATGCCATTTCTTCTCGAGTGCCTTTCACCAAACGAACTGTATGTTAGGAAGGGTCGTACTATAGCAAAATACCGACTCTTAGTCACTATTAAAACTGCTAAAACTTTTTGAGAATTGGAATGCAGTAGATAATTTAAAAAGAGGTGCACGTTTAATTTTTCCCACGCATGGAATTTAAGAGTAGCAAGGGTTCTATTGCATCAGTCACCTTTCCAACTACTCGGTTTTTGGCTTTAAGTTCAACTTCTTGAGCCTAGAAGCAAAACCCTGTGATGATTCCGTTGGTGAAACCTTTGTGTTTGGTTTATTATTCTGTTGGCCAATAGCAGCGGTTCCCAATCTTTTTTGGCAGAGGAGGACTTTTCAAGAGACAAATTCGTCGCGGAGCACTACGTCGTTCATATGCCATTTTTTCGCAGTTCTAGTAAAGACAAGAAGAATAATTAACAGCTCTTGGTACCTATCAAATATAGAGCTATTTGCGAGTAGATTTCTCGTTTTCACGGCGATGGATCTAAAAGTGGCACTAATGACCGGATCAAAAACTATACGTAAAGGCTCAAATGCACTGCCTAGTGGTTAACCAGAAGCTAAATTGAGGCTTGTAATAAACCTCAATAACGTTTAATGTTCCATGTTTCCACTATTCACTGGACATAATTTTGTCCCTTGTTAGATGGAGCATTTCTTTCTTTGCGGCCCCTGGGCACTCACAAGGAACATGCTCAGCCGTCTCTTTTTTCTATCCACAGAGTCGGCATATTTTGTTGTCCTGTTCATGAATTTTTGCGAAATAGGTTTCAGGACCAATGTAATGACGCTAACTGCCCGTGCTTTCTCTTGTTAAGAGAGAAGAGTACAGTAGCGGAGAGTGAAACACAAGTATTTATTTATAAACAATATATTTATTTATTACAACACTAGTTAGCCCGCTGTCCTTAGCATGCTGCGACTTCCTAGTTGTTGTGTTGGAAAATGTAGTATTATAGTAAGGCCCGCTGTCTTTAGCAATGCTGCGACCTTTATGGTTAGTGTTATATTGTGTTCTCTCCCGCGAACCTTCCGATCCACTCCCTTTTATACAAATTATTTAACTATACTCATCCCCACTCTCTACACCTCAGGTAAACATTTACCAATGCATTGCATCTCAGCATTCTACCTAATGCTCCTAAACCAACGCTACCCTAATCCGTTTTATTACACTTGAACCCAAGCAACCCTTGTCTGATTTATCATATTACATAGCGAGTGCTATGCATCCAGGATTCTGTTAATCAGTTCCATCTGGATATATGCAGATACGGTGTGTGTGTAATCGGATGGGTATAAACGTTTTATGGTTTTGGGTTTTGTGCATTGGTGATCAACGTCGCGACGCCTGCGCACAGCTGAGGTATGAAAACCATGGTATAGAGATAAGGGATGGTAATTTGGGTGGTGCATGGAGTGTGAAATACTACACCAACAAGAGTTCGCCAAACGCCTCTTCCCGCCAGAGAGTCCGCCCGTTCATTACCTTCGAAGTCTCCGTGTGCAGCGATCCGGGCGACAGCGACCTCATTTACGGATGCAAGTCTTCGAGAAGGTTACAACAGATGAGCTTTGACCCTATCGTATATGATTTAATTGCCATTAGTTCTGTCTGGCTATCTGAAAAGATAAATAAGCTTGAAAGATGTCTGGTGGCTTTCCAAGTGCTGCTGCACGCTGGAATGTGAGATCATAGACCCCAGCTCCACTATTGCCATTTCAATTTGGAGACATCTGTGGACCAGATTTGCTAATTATGCAAGGTAACTAAAACCTTACTTTTCCTATGACCACTTCGAACTTCCTGGAAAAACGAACTATCCTGAGCTTTATATCTGTGATTTGAAAATTGGATCACTTTGGATGTGCCTGTAAGCTGTGAATTCCGATTGCCTACAATGTAGCAATTTCAAATAAGTCCTAGTTGGCTATTTGTTTATATTGATTTCTTGTTTAAAGAACAATTCCTATTCGATTGCTGCGAACAAAATGGAGAAAGTTCCAAAATTTTTCAGAAAGCCCAAATTAACTTATTTGATGGAATTTTAATTTTTTTTTTTATCTTTCCGCGGAGCACTTGGATATCCTTCGCGGAGCACCAACTGCTCCGCGGAGCACAGTTTGGGAAACTCGGGCCTATAAATAGTTTGTTTCAATTGATAGGCAAAATTTTATTTACCTAAATTTTCGTTCAGTGTCTTGTTTGGCCCGCTGAGCTCTTACTTTTACACAAGTAAAATGTCCTGTGGCTCAGGAACCCAGGATAAACCAAATTGCACAGTCATAAATCGAGTTGGTGGTGTGTCTAAAGCTTTTAAATTTTGTGGCCACTGAAATTGAACAACATTTTAGCAAGGCATGTTCTTTGTCCGATAATTGTGTAAACGCCGATTGTATGCAATTTCTGAATCAAGAAGATGCAATTAGTCATTTCATCAGTTGGGTGTAAAACCTTATCTACAAATGTACAAATATGTAACATTTAATGGAATTACACACCGTGGGTGCGTTGGCGTTCATTAACATCGTCCACATAAAGGTTATGTCCTCATTATTTTATGCAGGCTGTTAAGGGAAAACCAATAAAAACCGCAGTTAATCATTAGAGTTAACAAATCATGTTCAGATACTTATTATGGATTTAAAAAAAAAAAAGAAAATCAAAAGGTGATATCCTGTAGAGCTACACCTATTAAGTTAAACATAACCCTCCGAGATGAGACCAATTAGTTTACTAGTTGACTTAATTACACCATGGAAAGTTAAAGACGTATGCATTGGAAGGTGGGAGGATTAGATTAATAATTTCGATGAAATGATTTTGTTAATAAACTAGTTCTCATTCCTCTCATGTAACATCTTTAAATTTCCATCGGATTGGATTTCAGCAGGTAAACAATTCGTCAGGTGATAAATCGTTCCGTCTCGATGTGTGTTTCCATCCACCACATGCTGTAGTGGATCGTCTCGTTTTAATAGCCAATGTTTGTGGAACGTATTATATTATTCCCCTTCTTCTTGGTTATGCTCGCGATCGCGCCGCTCTCAACAGCTCTTCAGCACACCGACACCATACCGATACCACACTCTACTCCATACAGTCAGAGCCAGTCTTGTGTCTTCCCAATTGCGGCGCGGCGGCTTGGCTAGGAGTTGCTGTTGAGTTTTTTTTTAGTTGGCCACTTACGTTGACAGCGGTCGGTCGGCTTTTATATTGGATGCGAGCTTCTCATCGTCGTTGTCGTCGTAGTTATAGTCGTAGTCGTTTGTCGTGAGACTTTTTCGCTTCTTAGTGTGTCACAGCATTTCGTAACACAATCGTTTTGATTTGTTGGTTTTTTTTTTTTTTTTTTGTTGTGTCGCTCTCCGGGGCAAGAAGAGATAATAAGTGCTACATTGCGCGAAAGAGCTCTTGTTGAAGAGGACGGCTTAAAGAAATTAATGTTGAATATTTGTATCTGTTGTGCGGATAGTTGTGTGTGGCCGTCATCATTGCGGTAATGTTGCGAAACTTTAGTAGTTGCTCCTCGTCGTCGTCGTTGTCGATGTCGGTTGAACGGTGAATGAAAGCAGCAGTAGCAAAAAAGACTTATTTCGAAATTGTATTTTAATTGTCTGTTGCGCGAAATCGTGTGTGTGCGCACAAGAAGATTGTCATCAAAAGGTTCTTTAGCGACAAGCAAAAGGAATGCTCTTTACCGTTTTGACGACGCGATTATGAAATCCAATGTATCGGGGCGAGTTGTACCGCAACCGGGATCATCAGGATGTAGACCACAAAATGTTTTCTACAATCATCTTGGAATTCATCATCACAATCAACAGCAACAGCAGCACCACCATCACCAGCACCAGCACCACCAACTCCAACAGCAGCATCAACAGAATTTGACCTACCATCCGCATCATCAGCAGCTACAACATCAGAACTATGCAATGCTTCAATGTTTTAGTCAACATACGAGCAACGGTTGGGCAGGGATACCACTAATCTCAACCGCTGCCTCTTCAAATCGTCGACAAAGAAGACCTACGGCCTCTATCCAAAGGACCCCACCAGCGGCATCCTGCAATTCTCTGCACATGTACAATTCAAACAGGGACCAACACTCAAATGAGTATGACTTGAATCCAATGACGCGTCTAGCCATGCATGCCCAAGGAGCTCCTCTCCTCCTTACTGGATCGTATAATAGAAATCGTTCGAATGGCGGCGGTAGCAATCGTCAAATGAGGCCATTGCATCCTCATCCATCAGAGGGATACACTAGCAACTACAAGTCAAATGGTCCACTTTCTCTGCATCAAAAGGCAAAGGAAAACAGTAACGCCGGCCCGATTGGTGGGGCAAATACCCAAGCGGATGCGACAGCAGCTTGTCTGCCCAGAATTATCAAGCCACGAAAGAGAAGGAAAAAGGATCGGAAACCACTGCCGGCGACGACCAGTTTTATGAAAATCGAAAATGAGCCGGAAGCAGGTGTTCTTTTTAAAAGAGGATCCACGAATTTCATTGAAAAACAACAACCGCAGCATTTACAGATGCTTGGTTTCGAATTTGAAACTCAATGTAATCTGGAAAGAAATGAATCGCTCGTCGACGTGCAGGACGCAACAACAGGATCCGTTTGTTTCTGCCGTCAATGCGATCCACTGAGTCGCATTTGGGCATTCCCCCTGCGCCGATCCCACTCGGATAACTCCTCCGACACCACTGAGTTTGAGAGAGCCACCAAGAACGTCGGCGTTATCGGCTCGAATCGATCGAGTCAGATGAGTTTGATCAAAAACACCCACACAGGTAGCCTCAGCGATTCGAGCGATTCCGGATATGGTGACATTCTCAGCGGCATCCACATCGGTGACGATTTCTTCAGCAATAATTACCTGCAATTGCAGAAACTACCAACTGATCTCCTGCTTAGCCCGACAGCTGAGTCTCTTCTAACCGAGAGTATAAATGAGATATCTCGCAAGCTCATGGAGACTTGCGACATCAAGGGCGGTGGCGGTGGCGATGGCAGTAGCAGTCCCTCTTCATCATCATCCTCGTCATCGGATAGTTGCAGTGTTTTTTCAGACAGTGGAACTAGCAGTGCGGCCAGCAACAATAACCCGAGTGGCGATGAACTAATATTCAACTTTGAAAATCTCTCCATTAACTCCACGGACCACCATCCTAGCCTTATGTTTCCCACCAACGACTCCATATTTGATTGCTTTTCCGCAGACATAAACAATAATAATATTAATGCCGCGCGCTATGGAGGAGGATCACCCAGGATAGATCCGCATCTCTTCAATTGCCTAGACTTGCTGTGGAGCACTCAGCCCCCTTTGTCGCACTCAGACGGGCCCAAACAAACTACGACTCCGTCGTCATCGTCTTCATTTTATCGACCCACAGTTGCATCTATGTAGGGTCATTAAGTAAATAATCATAACTATACTATTTATTTCACAATTGTTATAAGCAAATGCAGCAAAAGGAATACATACGGTTAACACACTGCAACTCTTCGTCGTTGTCTGTTCGCCTGAACGATGAAAAGTGAAAACTTTCACTTTCAACGGTTTTTGCATATCTCCACTTCTGTGTGCGAATGTGGAGACGTTTATAAAACATTTTTTTTTTTCCTTTTATACATACGAGTAGGTAGTATCTTTTCCAAATCGATTTTATTTATTTATTCAACGCGTTCATTCTCTTTTTATATTGTTTCTGCTTATTCAGATTTTTTTTTTTTTTTTTTTTCGTTTAGTTTATCTTATGGTTGGTAATTTTTCTCCGGCATTAGTGTAGAGGTTCTTTTGCTTTTTTTTTTTTTTGTGTAAAGTGTGAGCACATTCAGAGGGCAGGCAAGAGAGCAACCACAAGTGAAAGGGAACCAATAAAACTATTAAAACCGAGAAGGAAGTTACTGGTTCGTCTTTTGTGTGGTTATTGCTCAATAGCTGGACTCCGAATCATTGTGTGTTCACAAAAATCCGGTTTTTCATCATTTTCATGGTGGTGTACTCTCCTATGACATTTAAAAAATATTACAATATGCAAATATGTTCAAGTTGCTGCTGGATAAAGAAATAAATGTATACCACCACGGTGTGGTTTCTCTGTTTTTTCACCTTGAGAGCCTCTTACAAATGTGTTACCCGTATTTTAGATCTGATTGATTCAAGGTTAAATATTCTTTTAAATAAATCTTATCTTACTCGTATAAACAAGCATGCACACACTAGCGTAACGTAAAATTTATGTATTAGCAAAATAAACTGAATGAAATACTTTTGCCGGATTAAATTTACCGAGAGGGTTTATTTATTTATTTATGTTTTTTGGATGAATTTTTTGCAACAAAAAAACAAAAAAATGAAACGAAACTAGGTGGAAGTTTAGATGATAAATTTTTTAAGTATTTTACTTTTGTACGCACAAATTAAGTGAAAAAAAGAGAAACTGTATGTACATCTTCAAACTGTTCTTATTGCAAATTTAACATTCTACGTTATTCAGAGAAGTATTTTCCTATTTATTTATTAAACTAAAAGCTGCGATGTTTGTTGTTAAATGATTTGCAATTTGAAACGTTTGAAAATTACACAAATTTATGTTATTTTATAATAATTTCCTTTTTATTTTGCAAAAATGGAATCAATAAATTATTTGTTAAAAAATTTAAAAAAAAAAAAAACGAAAATGAATTTATTTTTATTTGCTTTCCTAATTTAATCCTTTGCGCATTACTTTGACAGAAAACCAATTGTCATTTTTTTTAGGTTAGGTCACTGCTCCCTTAGACCGGCAAAGGGTCCATTGTGCCCATCTTCCAATTTAACTCCGGGAACCTGTAAAGAGAAAAGTGTTGGAAACCGCTGATTAAAAAATCACCCAGATAAAGAAATTAATCTCAGGAGGTCCCTCAGCTCGATGTCACCCAAGTCTTCCAGTTTCGTGAAGAAGTAACTACCAAGAGTCCTCATTTTTCTAATGGCGAGGGCAGGACATTTACATAGCAGGTGCCGGACAGATACCATCTCCTCCTCATCCCTGCAGCTTCTGTGATGTATACCGAGGCGATCCGCATGAATACAAATTGCACAGTGCCCAGTAATGATGCCGGAGACTATCCTCGCCTCACGACGACTTAGTTTGACCAGAGACATAGATCTCTTCTTATTATAACACATGTATCTAGCTGGATCCACCGCGCATTGGCTCGACTTATGGCCTCGTCATCAATATACCTTTTTACCAAGCTTATTGGAATTCTGGAAAGGGGAGAGTCTGTGAGGCATGCAGCGCTGCCCCCCTTCGTGTCAATTCGTCAGTTCTTTCGTTACCTAGGATATCCATATACCTTGGTACCCAACATAAGGATATCTCATCTAAATACTCTTTACAGATTTTTACAAGCCTTGACCTAGTTACCGCGGACTCCAGAGCCTTAATGGCTGCCTGGCTGTCGATATAGATTGTGATTGTCCTCTCGGTGATGCCCCTATTTCGGACAGTTTTCGAGGCCTCGTCGTTTATGTTAAAGGACTGGCTTATTCCTAAGGCCTTGCAGTAGACCCCGGAGCCTGTACCAACATCTATCTTAGAACCGTCGGTGTAGAAAGCCAGTTCCTTTTTATTGGTAACTTTGTTGTTCCTCCAGTCATCTCTGTCAGGAATTCTGATATTGAATCTCCTGTCAAATGCCAGAGTCTGGATCATATGATCTGTTTCTGCCAATCTGCCGACATACTCTCAGCGAGACAGTATCGAGGCGTGATCGTAGGGAGCTGATGACCACTGTCGGTTCTCTCTTAGTCTCAAGGCAGTTTTAGCTGCCGTGTTGCAACAGTACAGATCCAGCGGAACGAAACTTAGCATGGTTTCTATTGCCGCTGTTGGTGTTGTTCTCATTGATCCTAAGATTCCTATACAGGCTGCCCTCTGAATCTTAGTGAGGTTTGACAGCTGATATTGCTTCTCAAGTACCTTTCACCAGACTAGTGAGCCATATGTTAGAATGGGTCTCACAACCGTCGTGTACAGCCGGTGTACCACAACCGGTTTAAAACCCCATTTATTACTGAACGCTTTTTTGCATGAGTAGAAGGCTACGGCGAATTGAGAAGCTCTTTCATGACAGATTATACTCCCGGAGGCTTTTCATTCCCCGACGAGTGGTGGTGCCGCGAAAAATGTTCGGTGGATATGACTGGGAATTGAACCCAATCCGCTCGGTCAGCAGTCCAACGCACTAACCACTGAACCACGACGACCACCAGCTTTTTTTTTTTTTTTTTTTAGAAGCAGTTTGCTTCACGCAGAAGATTTCTTAGGTCAAACTGTCCTCCGTCCTCAATCAGTAAAGCTAGAAGGCCACCTCTACTTTTGGTAACCCTCTGCATACATAGCAATTCTTTTATTTAACGAGTACTTTTGTTCAGAACAATTTTTAAGAGCCCTATACACCGACTTAGCCTCGGCGTGAATGGTTCACTCTCCAGTCCAGAAGTGGGGATCAAAGCCTTGGAGTGTGTCTACCTTTCTGTGTTGTGTCAATCTTAACCAAATTTGGATAGGAATAGACGTTATTTTATGGCTTTTGAACTCTGTTTTACTGAACTCGTAAAATTATCCAGGGCGATGAGCTGAAATTAAGTGAAGAATGACGAGATAGCTTCTTGCTATGCATTAGAATTAGGTTGGATAACTTAAGGTTCTAGCTCTTGAGTAACTTGACTGTCTAAGAAGATGACTATTGTTTTCTGGAAGACGTCAAATACCTCTGTTTGCAATATGGACGAGTTCAAGATTGTTTGAATCAACATACATTCTGGGACCATCCTTATACCAAAAATAAAAAGATAAATAGTGATGATTGGAGTTGGGTGCGATTACTATTGCGAAGTTTCTATGCAGCAGTATGTAATTGGTCAGCATGTCGTCTAAGTTAGGTTAGGTTAGAAGGGTATGTGATGGATAGGCCTCATCACTTCCACTCGGAGACTTGAAGGTCCATTGTGAGTACCCTTTTAATTTTGTGGGAATAGCAGTATGGGACAGCCTAAGGACCTATCCTATTGTTGGCTGTTTTGTGAAGCAGTTAGTACCTCTTCCTCTTCATCTCCGCAGCTTCTGCATAAACGTTGGACTCGATTCTCCACTTGCGGAGCATGACTCCGATGGCGCAGTGTCCTCTGATAACTCCAGTGAGCATGCGGATAGAGGATCTGTCCAGTGCCAGAAGGCACCTTTTTCTAGTTTTATTTAGTTTCGGCCATAGCGTCCGAGAGGTGGCGCAATCCTCTCTGGCTAGCCAGAAGGAGTTAGCTTCTTTCTCTATTATGCTGTCTATTATCCCATGCAATCTCCCTATCGGTGGCATTACAGATGTGTCTGCTTCGCTAATGTTCATAGACGACCCCAATCTTGCCAATTCATCGGCCTTTTCGTTCCCTTTTATGTCCTTATGTCCAGGAACCCAGTAGAGTTTGACAGTATGGTGCCTTATGGTGATCAGCGTGTCTCGACATTTCTTTACTGTTTTTGATTTGATTATTTTGGATTTTATCGATTTTAAAGCTGCCTGACTATCAACGAAGATGGTGAATTCCGATGGGGGAAGGTGACAATCTATTATGCAGCCTGCAGCTTTTTCTATTGCCAGGATCTCGGTTTGGAAGACGCTACAGGTTTCCGGGAATCTAAAAGATTCCTGTTTTTGTAGGGTTTCCGAGTAAAACCCGGCTCCGGTTCCTGTTTCCGTTTTAAAGCCGTCAGTGTAAATCGCGATTTCTTGGTCTTTGATTACATTGTTTGACTCCTCTTGGGTTGGGTGTCGTCTAGAACTGCTGGATAAATGTCGGTACAGGTGATTCTCATACCAGGATTTTGGTCGAAGTTAGCTAAAATTTGTTGAGAGATGATTTCTTCAATATGAATTTTTATAGAGATATGTTCACACAGGCCACCTCATCGAGTTCCTTTTTGTCTTTCTTTTATTCATCTTTATCAACTGTGCCCGCTGCGTCTCAACGCTAGCATTTGTCGGAGAGACAATTTAAGATTTAAATCTGCTGGTAGGTGAAAATATAATTTTTTTTCCTTGCAGCGTTAGGTACTCGTCCGGCACATGTGTAGTTTTTTTTTTTCTCGTCTTCTAAACACAGTCTGCAGGTGTCAGATGACCTGACTTCTGTACATGGCACTTGAAGTTTTCGTGTTTTAAGGAAACTGGTTAACGCACGCCGGGCATAGATCTCTCCTCTATTCGTGGCCATCTTTTCGACCACGTTCTTCATCATTCCTCCACCTAGTACAGGACGCAGAAGCTCAGGCTGATTCCTGCTTTGGCAGGTTATCCGACGTTTTGTTTCCTTTGACACCTGCGTTTCCTCCAACACAAACTCTTGGTACGAGAATAAAACCGCGGAGATCAATATGCGAATGAAACTAACTTTGAGACTGTTTTCGTACCTTTACGGCCATATTATTCACTTCGATTTAAATCTCGATTTAACCCCCTAAATCGAGTTTCACTCAAATCGAGATTAAGCACACTGGATCGATTTTCGAATTTATTAAATCAAAAGTTTTCGACGGTTTAATTTTCAATGAAAGTTTTAAGCGTTAAATCGTCGATTCGACCAATTGGAGCGATTGACGCGTATTTGACGGGAAAATAGACAGGAAACGCATCAGTTGCCAGAAATAATAAACTGAATTACAATTTGAAGAGTATTATTAAATTCACAAACATAAAATTTCCGCCAGGGTATTGCACTTTAATGTGAGTGCAATCGAGAGCCCCCATTGTGCGAGAAAACCACCAATTCACTTCGCCGCGCTTTCCTGCTGCTCAGCATTCGGCTCGGGCGTACGCACTAAGCTAAGCTCCTCACGGACTTCCTCTCAGGACATTTTGCACTCAATTACCATCTTAACGAGCTGGGCATCAGTCAGTCGGATATGTGCCGATACAACTCATTTGACCTGGTTGTTTGCGGGTGTTATAAACTAATAGACAAAGATATTTAAATCCAACCTGTAGAATTTAGGAAAAGGTTTAGTTCACCAATCTTTTTCTTGGAAATATCTTTGAGGTCGTCGGAGGTGGGGTTGCCTAGAGTGGGCTGTCTGACCCTCGCTAGGGCTGGACATTTGCACAGGAAATGATGCAGAGATTGTTATTCGCTATTATCTTTGCAACTACGGCAGGAACTGATGTGGAGGATACCTAGCGTGCCTGCGTGGTCTCCTATTGCCCAGTGGCCTAGCGGCTACGATTTTCGCAATATCTGGTCTTGATTTGCTTAGTAGCTTGTTTGTTTTTTTGTTTGTTGTAACCGGGCCAGACCTTCCTTGATACGATGCAGTTGTGAAGCCTGTCCTACGCTTGGTTGGTCGTCATAAAGAAGTGGTGTTGAATATTGCCCTTAACTGCTTCTAGCGGGATATTAACAACTACCGCTAGTGAGTCGTTAAGGGCTAATCCCCGTCTGGCCAAGTCATCGGCTCTTTCGTTGCCGTCAATTTTACTATGGCCTGGGACGCACGTTAGTTGGTTTAGTTCCTCCTGGCACTGCTTTACCAGTTTTGGGATATAGCGGCTTGGCTGTCATTGAAGAAAGTACTATTGTAGATGGGTGTTGAAGAATTTTTCAGCATACGCCAGGCTTCCCGAAGAGTAAGGATCTCTGCTTGAAAGACACAAAATTGTCCTCAATTGTAAGAAAACTTGCTTTACAAAAAAATATCTTTGAGGTTGCAATGTGCTCGGGCTCCACAGAGCCTATTTTTGGCTACATATCCATATTCAACAAATATTCCCCGTATATTTCAGGGAATTACGATCGATTCCGTGACGAGCCATTTAACTACTTTTTTACTTCAATTACACAGGCCAACATGGTTTTGTTGTTGAGAAGCTGAGGGTCATTTCCGATGTATTTTTGTACGTAGAATCTGAATCGGAGTCGGATTCTGTACGTAGAATCTGAATCCGGGGTCAGAATTGTCCCATCACGTCAGAATTTTGAAATATTCGAGGTTATGTAACCAAAAAATGACGTTTTTGGCTAACTTTAAGGTTATGTACAGGGTGATCCAATTTTTTCTGACATCTATCTCCAGTTGCATCATTTAGTACCACTCTTACTCTTTAATTTAAGAGTTTAAGAGAAAAATATTTTATTTATCAGTCAAAACTCCGTCTCAATAATACCAAAATCAGTTAAATCGAGATTTAAACTCGCTAAAACGCCAAGAACGACGATTTAATGAAATCTCGATTTAGCTGAATCTCGACTTAAAATTGGATATTTAACTGCCTAAAACTTTGTCAATAATTGACGGTCATATAGTGTTCACCTTAAATCTCGATTTAGAGCTAAATCGATGTGAATAATATGGGCGTAAGTGTTTGAAAAACAGGAGCCCTACAAAAATCATAAGAGAGAAACTGTACATTTATATTCTCGGTCAAGGTTAATACACATTTGTTGTTATCCTAATAAATAAAAACGAACTATTGTCTACTACATATGTACGTACATACATATATTTCCCAATCTAGGCAAAAATTATTGAATCATTCCTCTTTCCACTCCCAAACAGTTTCGTAAAATTTTTTAAAGTCTCTTAAAAAAGTTAGAGAAATACGAAATGTTGGTATCCATTGGACGTGTTAGATCTCAGATTATGGTTACGACTATATCTGTCTGTGCAAAGAGCAAGCTTACGAAGTAAACAATTTTCACAACCGACAAATTAGATGGAGAGATTATGTTAAATTAGCAAACCTACTCTGAGTGAATGTGGTTAAATATATGTAGAGACAGGTGTTGTTGTGATTTCAGAAGAATTAGGGGTGTGTTGCGTGTTTAGGTTGGGGTTGGGATAGTAAATAAATTCTCTGAAAACATGAGACGTAGTTATTACACTCAACTTACACTGCGGGTTAAAAGTTTTAGACCACTAAGAGCCACATGCATTTCATCATAGATGGCGTAGATCGGTGAAAAAAAAGGTACACAATGACATAAGGTGAAATTTCTTTCAGAATGGTTGCTTGTATTGGAAAACAGAAGAACGACAGAACCAATGAAAGTCTCGAGGAGAGGTCGAGGTCAAACTGATGATTCACCAAGTAGTGTGGATCAAAACCGTCAAAGCACCAAACAATAGATGGAGTGCGTTTAACTTTCTTGTAATCACAAGAAAGCTAGCCGCTCTATGCTAGAGTTTGTTGTAGAACGTAGACTCGTCGGACACGTACATATGCTTATAGGTTAGGTTAGGTAAGGTAGATGGGTTGGCGAGGGGAAAGAAGCCCCCAGCGCCACACTCAGGTCAGTAGAGACCCATTGTGATGCCCATTTATTTGGGCTGCTGCGATCCGGGAGTCTGACTGATTTAAAGAGCCTAAGTTTGTCTGAAACTATATCTGCTCCCACGCCACAATCTATTTTGGATCCATCAATGTAGATGGCTTTGGTTTGTGGGTTTGGTATAGTTCCCCTTGCCCAATCTTCTTTGAATGAGCAGGAGAACGGTAATTTAAAGTCTAGGTAGGGCACCGTATAGTCAGTTGTTACTACATTGCCCATGTATTTACCTGGAATCTGAGCATGCCCCTGATTCTCAAGGCACTTCTGGCCGCAGATTCTTGTATAAACAGATCTAGTGGCAGCAGGTTGAGAATAGCCTCAAGTCCTGCTGTTGGGGTGGTTCTCATGGCACTAGTAGCTGATATGCATGCCAGTCTCTGTATTTTCGTGATGGCCTTGAGGTTGGTGGTTTGAGTAGCAGCTTGCCACCACACAACGCTGCCATAAGTAAGAATAGGCCTCACAATAGCCGTGTACATTTTCGATGATGCTTACCATTGAATAGGGAGCGGCTGACTTACGTTTCGAACATTGACAGCATGTTCTCATCAATATTGAAGCAAAAAAGCATGTCATTCAGCCTTGTTAAGGTTTTCACAAGGAAATGATGAGAAGATACCAATTGTGATGGGGACTCTTACTTGTTTACTTTACAAGTTGACAGTGTTGGATTTTTTTTTTTTTTTTTGAGGCTTGTCCTGTAGTATCGTAGTATCTACAATTGAGAAATATATTAAATGAAATTGGATACTTTTCTTTGACAGGATGTATA
Organism: Matsumyia berberina; assembly: GCA_917880715.2. Classification (NCBI taxonomy): domain Eukaryota; kingdom Metazoa; phylum Arthropoda; class Insecta; order Diptera; family Syrphidae; genus Matsumyia; species Matsumyia berberina. The sequence goes on from OU862872.1 coordinate 4,929,996, forward strand.
AATCATACTCCACCATCTTCATTGTTAAAAACTCCGAAGTTCGCATCGCTCTTCAACTCAGCATGAGATTCATAACTCGAAAAGGTCATCGATTCACACTACCATAAGTCGATCACCCAATCTGATTTATTGTGAAAGAATCGAACAATGGAAAGTCTTATTATTTGTGCACTGTCATCTGAATTCGAAGCAAGCAGTCTAAGGGATAACGAGCTTTACTGTTCTTTGGCCGTCTGTCGTCGTTGACTGTATACATTTTCTTGGTATCAAAGCCAAGTAAGACGACCAGAAAAGAACGACAGCTAAATGGGTCAGGTTCGGTTAACAGACACCAACCAAAAAAGTGTCATAATGTTGAATTTAGTGCTTTATGAGTTCAGATACAGTTACCTACGAACGGCTGGTCGCTAAGTAATATCATTTCATTACCTCGCCCAAATGGAATTTTCTCTCCTCTTGACCGCGACCCTATGGTCCGTTGAGGTGTGCACATACCTACAGGTTTAAAGCAACCAAAAGATCAGCATTTGACAGAGAAATTGCACCTGCTCGCAGGTGTGTTCTTTTCCCACTACCACCACAAGTATTGCCATTTAATTTAGTCTATCAAGAGCAAGTAGTATATCTACGGCGCGACATGTTAGGATCATAACCGGTAATTCCAGTCAGTGAGGCACAACCATCTAATGCAGTCAGCAGTCTAGCAGCGAAACTGAAAAGATACGAAAAAAAAAAAAAAAAAAGAGAAAAAATGTTGCAACTCTAACGCAATGCAACAGAAGCAGCTTTGTACATCGATGTAGACCCTGTGAATACCGTGATATATATCACAACGCAAACTCCCAGATTTCAATCCAACCACACACATACAGAGATTCATGCCACTTTATTGTGAAAAGAATTACAGCCGCCGTCGTTGCTGTTTTCTGCTCTTTAGAAGCAACAGCGCAAGGCGCGCACTTAGGTTTTCTTTTCCAGAGCCCAAAACAGAGAATGCACCATACACTGGTTGGGTTGGTAGTGGCAGCTCCGCCGCCTCGGTTCGTAGATACTCGATTGCTATGCCTATTTGTAAGGTAAATCTTCCCAAAGCGGAAAATGAAAACTACATTGCAGCTCAGAAGAGTGGGTCACTAGACAATCGGGTCAATACATCTGTATTATGTCTTGAGTTGCAGTTAACGCTTCGCTTCGGTGGCTGACGATGATGCTGCACCGCAGGAGGTGTTCTTTTTTTTTTATTTCTCATTTCTTCTACGATTCTCTATTCCATTTGCAAATAGCACATGTCTGGCAATGGAAATGGACAAAAAGGAAGCATACATAAACACATTGGAATATTATTTTCTAATTTGTTGAGGAAATTGAAAGTTTTTGCTGCCGCCAAGACACGACGACGACTTGTGAGAAAATAAAAAGAGAAAAAAAAAGGAAGTGGAAGTGGAAGACGCTCAAGACCTCCTCAGAGCTGTTACGGCCATTAGAGATAATGGGTGTTCTTCTAGGGTGAGATTTTTCATTTTAATGTGACATGCTGCCGATTTAGGTTTTTTATGATGCAACTATTAAGCATGACAGTTGGAATAGTGAAATTGATGAAATGAGGTGACGAAGGAAAGAAATCAATCAATTCGATATGCATATCCCGTGAACCTACTTTGTCATGGAGATGTATTTCAAAGAAAACAATTCGCGTGAAGTTTTATTCTGTGACTTTGATCGTTGTTTGGATTAGGAAGCAGAAATCCTATTACATATCGTCGAAACTAGAGAAACAGAGGTTGCCTCTGCACCCTGCACTACACAGAATGTCCCACCTGCTTCTTGTCGATATCTTCGGGAAGGTAATGGCAGCCAAAGCTGCACTTCGGCTCAGGGAATCCTCCCAGTTGGTGAACACAACAACGGGCCACTCTAATATCAGGAAACTCGGATTCCTAGACGCAGATCTCTGAACGAGATTGCAGACAGATGGATGGATCACAGAACATAGGGACGTTCCACGCAACTGCAGGGCGGGCGAGCTGGCAAAAAAAAAAAAAATAGCACGACGGCAACTCTCCGTAAGCCTGGGGGAAGCCTGTGCTCCTATCGAATCGATCAAATTCCTCCTCAATACTGAGGCAAGGCAACTGGCGAACGAAAGGTGGAACAATATCAGTGCTTATCTCTTGTCAAAACAAATCTGGCCCAAACTGGATTTAAAACAGGCGGAAAGACTTTTGTCCACTAACCGAAAAAAATTGCTTGATACTCAGACATGCACTCAGATTAGGTGTCGTCTCCAACGATTTCTGTGTAGAGAGGAAGAGGAAACTACAACCCACTCACTGTGCACTTGTCCTTTCCTTACAACATCAAGAAGGAACCCCTTGGGGAATACTTCTATGATGATCTAAACGATCTAGCCGAACTCGACATCCAAAGGATAAGAAACTTTATCTCCGGGTCAAAGTGGTTCCTTACATAGGGTTATCGATAGCGGTCACTCATCTTAACGCACTCGATGTTATACTCTTGGTCTTTGCTGCTAGTAGGACGAAACGTGGTATCACAATGGATCAATCTGGTATAAGTGTTTCCCTGCTTTAGCGGAGGTAGCATCCTAATCTAACCTAAAAGAATATGAAACCTGCTCAATCCCGAACAGGGCACTGAGGATGGCAGACTCATGGTTTTGAGTAGGGCGGAGAATAGTCCCACCGTAGAGGAGGTAACTTTGGCTATTAAAGCGCTAAAAGTCGGCAAATCTGCTGGTGTGGATGAAATCCGGCTAGAAATGCTCAAAGCTTTGGGCAAAGAGGGAGTGGAATGGCTCTCTCGTGTCATTAAAGTGGCCTGGGAATGCGGTGAAACACCTAGCGATTGGCAAACTGGGGTGATTCTTCCTCTTTTTAAGAAAGGGGATAAGAGGGATTGCTCCATTTACAGGGGTATATGTCTTTTAAGTCTTCCCGGAAAAGTCTTTGCAAAGGTGTTGGAAACGCGACCCAGAGCTGTGGTCGAGTCCCGGTTGGGATGAGCAATGCGGCTTTCGTCCAGGTAGAAGCACAACCGACCAGCTGTTTACTCTCAGAATGGTACCTAAGAAGGCCTGGGAGTATGCCAAACCTATCTACAGTTGTTTTGTGGATTTGTAGAAACCATATGATCGGGTTCGGGTCCCCCCTCGGTTCTCTTCTGAGGGCCATTCAATCTCTGTACACTAACTGTAAGAGCTGTTTTCGGGTGAACGGCGTTAAGTCGACACCTTTCACTGTGGGCGTTGGACTTCGCCAGGGGTGCGTTCTGTCTCCTTTTCATAGTGTATATGGATTGGATGTTACAGCGCAGCCTTAGTGAGGAACGGTTCGAATTGGGAGACTTAATGATAAGTCATCTGCTTTTTGCTGATGACTTGGTCATCCTTACGTCCACCCAGATCGAACTTCAGCGCGCACCAGATAGGTTCGTAGCCATCTGTGTTGAAGCTGGGATGAAGGTAAACGTGAACAAATCAGAGGTAATGGTAATTTTCAGAACACCTGTTCAATGGGATTGGAATCCCATTGAAACAGGTGGAGAAGTTTTTAGTATCTCGGGGTCCTATTCACGAGTGATGGTAGGAGCAATACTGAGTTATCCTGTAGGATTGGTCAGGCTGAAACAATTTTAAGACAGCTTGGTCAGTCTGTTATCAGGAGGGCCGAACTTGACATCGAAGCTAAGTTGTCGGTCTTTAATTCAGTGTTTGTTCCGACCCTCACCTATGGTCATGAGGTTTGGGTAATGACCGAAAGAATAAGATCTTGGATACAAGCTGCCGGAATGAGATTTCTTCGTTGTATTGCTGGGGTGACTCGCCGAGATCGGGTTAGGAACACCAGAGTACGCGAGGCACTCAATGTCGAGCAGCTACTTCTTCGTACGGAGAGGTCCATACTTCGATGGTTTGGGTATGTTCAACGCATGTCCCCAACTAGGCTTCCGAGACGTCCCATGGAATTCGTGCCATCGGGTAGGCGTCCTCTGGGCAGGCTTAGGATGAGATGGCTGGACCAAGTCCGAAATCTCACCTCTACCCGTATGAGGATAGCCCCTGATGAGTTAGAGTCGATGGCGGAATATCGGCAAATGTGGAGAGTCCCTTTAAGCTCCCTAAACCCGCGACCCTCATAGTGGATAAGCGGGCCATTGGAAGATGATGATGATGATGAAGAACAAGCCCGTGAACTACAGTAGGCTTTTCAACGAAGCAACTGCCAAGATCGGCTCCATCTTTCTCCTTGCATTTGCAGTCATTTTATGTTTTCAAATGTCATAGCTTTACAGCATTGATTTGACTTTTGAAGGGCCGCCTGTCGCATTATCTTGTCGATGATTTCTGCCGTTTGCTTTAGTAACATCACTTGACATCTGTGTTCATTTTTTTTTCGACGTCTTCAAGATTTGGTTAGAAGTCTAAACAGTCTACTGCTTGGTTAGAGCTCTTCTGAAAGCCCTTACAAAATTACGTAATCGGTTAGGAGACCAGGTCAAGAGATAATCCATTAAAGAAAGCATTTCTTCCATTACGTTGTGATTCAGAGGTGTTCCATAAAATCCAGCTGAGATTTTCCCTCAAAAAAAAAATGAAAGTCAAATTAAGTGTTAACAAATTTGCATTAAAGAAGTCAGCTAATCTCATTAAACAACCTTTCTGCGAGTGATCACGAAGACTTATTCTGGTGAAATATATCCACAAACACACAATCACTCTCGTTGTATACTTTGGCCAAAACTTTCACACAGAATTTTATTGTTGACAAGTAAATTAAAGTTGTCTTTATGCTACCAAAAAAAAAAACAGCAAACTGAAGGCGTTCGGATCAAATTGACGAACACGTAGAGTTTAAAACAAACAACACAAATTGTCATTTTGCTGATGTTATAAAATTGATCCGAACCCAAGGTCGTAACCTACAACATGCAGCGAAAGTTGATGAGTCAAAGGTAAAAGAAAAGTATTTTGAAGTGGTAGTAAATTTTACTCTTATTTTTATATTTATTATATTTAAGTTTATACCAGAGAGTAGAATCTTATTGCTGTGGTACCATCCCGGAGTGTTTGAGATGTTAGTTATTCTGTCAGTCAAACTTAACAGTCATAGCAGTGCAGCTAAAGTTTAAGGCGTTGGAAGAAGTTATGACAATTCCATAGAGATCAATTTTTCCCCCAATATTTTTACAAGCATGACTTGAGACTCCTGGCCACGCCTCCATTTTGAAAAATCTCAAAATTTCTCCCCAAAACATAGACTACACCACTCCCTGGCTAAGGTTTGACAAGAGCTTCAAGGTAACCATCCCTCCCAGGTCATTCTGGGGCGATGTATTCTCAGAAGATAAGTCGATTCATTTTTACACCGACGGTTCAAAAACTAGCAATGGGGCGGGGGGTGGTGTTTTCTCCGACAGGCTGAACCTCAGCCTAGCGTTCCGTCTCCCGAATCATTGTAGCGTGTTCCAGGCGGAAATCATGGCGATCAGAGAGGTCTTATCTTGGCTGAAGAAAAACGTGATATCAGCCACGGATATCCGCATCTTTTCGCACAGCCAAGCGGCACTAAAGTCCTTGGAATCAGTCGCTCTAAATTCAATAACAGCCCTAGATTGCCGATCGTCTCTTATAGAGATGGCGGAGCAGTTCAATATCCACCTTTGCTGGGTGCCAGGGCACAGTGACATTCCAGGGAACTGCAAGGCTGATGAACTCGCCAGATATGGAACAACATTACCTATTGGGCGAGCTACTTGCAAACTCAAACTAAAGCTAGATGCTATCGAAAGAACAAGTCTTAGGTGGATAAGTGGTATAACATGTCTAGCGACAAAGCAGATTTGGCCCAAGCTGGATCTGAAACGCTCTAAGTATTTGATTTCTCTTAATAGATTGCATATAAGCACTATAATAGGTGTCATTACTGGACACTGTCTAATAGGTAAGCATGCTACTAGGCTTGGCCTTTACGCAAATGACTTCTGCAGAAGCTGTATGGAGGAGGAGACAATTCTCCATCTTCTTTGCACCTGTCCAGCTCTGTCCACTTGGAAGCTTTCTTCTTTACAAACTTGGGCGACCTAATTAACATTGATGTCAGTAGCCTTCTACGCTTCATAAGAAGCTCCAATTGGTTTTAATGAGTAGGCAGGAGATCTTTTCGAGATCCTGGTGGTATCACAACGGACCCCTCAGCTGGCAACCACTTCAACCTAACCTAACCTATGACTTGAGACTGATATAACAGGTAAAAACTGTGGTTGACAAGATGGTTGGAGCTGTCATTGCTTGGAGCTGTCATTGCGCTGTTTGTGCCAGAAGAAGTAGTCAACACTGATTTTAATCGTATGGCTGTGAGAGAGTCGATTTTAGAGTTTAACCATTTGTAGCAGTAATGTCGAAAAGCATAACATTGAAATCTATCTATCAAGGTTCGTGCAAGAGATAATACGATCAATAGGGTTGATTTAACCCAGAGCAAGAAAATACTGGAGTAAGGATTCTGCCGGATACAAACTCAAACGAAAACCATCAAGTGATACGTGGACCAATCCAAAACATCCACCACCGTAATCATCCACTATTTTTCAAGCCAAGATCATGTCATGCCGAGGTGTAGCTCACATCGTGCATAGGGCACGTTTACGTTTACATTGTAGGGCACGTTTACGTTGTTGCTTGAACGATGAACTTTTGGTTTGTTGTGTTTTATGATGACCACCAGTGGTACTTATACCAAATTCTAGGTCGCGGGTTTAGGGAGCCTACATACTAAGGTAAATAGCTCACACGTACCTCGTCGTCATACCTTAACTTGTGAAGATAAGCCCTTAAGCACCCATGGCTGGTTTGGGTTTACATGCGACCTGTTGATCCTTGTATTAATGTTGGGGATAGTTGGTTAGTTTAAAGTGGTCTTGCAAGAAGAGGTACTCTTAGACCAGAAAGTAGGTCGATTGTGATACCACTGAGTACTGAGGTATGAACCCTGCTTACTCCTGACACCATTTAGATTTCCTAACGTAGCTGTATAGATTAACCGTACTGGCGGATTTCAGATCGTTAAAGCAGTATCGGCCTAGTGTGGCTTTCCTGATGTGGGCCAGGGCGGGACACGTGCAGAGGAAGTGTGCAGTAGACTCCTCCTCCACCTCGTCTTTGCAGCTCCTGCAGAAAATTGTTACATGCTATACCCAGACTATGAACACGCCTGCCTAGGATGAAGTGCTCCATGAGGATGTTGACTAGTTTTAGAAGTTGGTCTCTTTGAATCCAGGACAGGCGGGATCAGCATTGTTGCAATAATCGAGGTATTGCCATCTACGATTTGCTCTCGACAGAGCATCGGTGTGAGTCAGGTGTTTAACAAACGACATAGGCACTTGGATATGGTTGAGCTGATTCTTCAGCCTCACACTTCCCTTCAATGTCCCAGTGACTAGGCACCCAATAGAGTCTGACGTTATACTGATGCACACGCATCAGGAGCATCCCCTTGAAGCAAGGGTACGCGCGGACCCAGTCGAGAGCCTTGAAGAACGCCACCTGTGGTGATGTACACTCTCATTTGTACTCTAGTCCATTGTTTCGTGTAAATGCGGGTTTGGTCGATCTTTTCTGCCTTCTTGTTCCCCTGCAAAAATAACTTTTTGAATATTTGTTTACAATTTTTGTCTGCTTGCGAAGTATAATAAGAAACCGGCGAGAAAACAGATCTAATCTTGGAGGCTATCCTCGAACCAAACTACGATTATCAAGTCCACTATCGCTTAAGTGAGAATAAGATTGTATTTATAGTCTAGATACCGTGAAACAATAGGCAATAGCTGTGGTTAATTGCGTATTGCATGAGAAACTTTTATATGCGATCTATGGTGCGAATACAAAATCGAGGTTCTTCACATCATATATTTTGGCAGACCACTTGTATTTTTTTATAAAATGGGTGCAATAAAATAGAAAATTTAATTACGAAATAGACAGCACTATGACGGTGTCTTCAGAATTTACATGATGTACTTTTGCAAAATGCTTCCTGAAATTTGAAGATTTGGCCTTACGTCGCTTTCGCAAGGATTTCTGTGCACGTTATTTCATTGGGAATTAGTTAGATATACTCGTAAGTTAAATGTGTACGATGGCCTACCGTGAAGCCCACGAAGCCTTACCAGATTTAACTAAATTTTTAGAACCGTTTTTGTTTGAGCTTACATATGTACATATATACATTTCAAGTTCACGTGCCCTTTCATTGTTTTGTCGTTAAGAGCGATAAACTACATCTCTGTCAAAGCCTATAGTGTTTGATTACAGAAAACTACGAAAGTTTTGTGTTAATTTTCCTTAAATTACATCAAACGACGTTTCCGGCAAAATTGAAAATCTTTATGCAAGGTTTACATCTTGACATGATGTAACAACCACTAAGGTCCGCAAAGCTTAGCGATTCATATTTATTCCCCATTTGCATGCGTTTAGTTGTATGTCAATGTTATCTACCACCTACCTAGCCCTGAAAACTAAATTACAAACTTGTAGTATCTTATCCGTGTCAAAGCGAATAAACACGTTAACTAATCGAAATTTAAATGCGGCTATCAGACTTCCTATAGTCACAGTGTTAAGGTCGTCTTCGGGTAAACATACGATATTGAGAACACAATTCGCCGTTCATCAAATATTCACGACAATAATTTTTGAAGCGATTATAAGTTTAAAAACGTCCGCGTGCTTCGGCGGCGAGTTGACAAAGAAGAAAGGTAACTTTCTGTCGAAAGGCGTCGGACGAAAATGAATATCATCCATACACTGTCGCCGCTTAATCAGTGCAACTATTGTACCATGCTACACCGCCACCCCACACTCTCTAGGTACACGAAGTGAGTGCAGGAAAGGAAAACGAATAATAAATAAATAAATGAAAAGAAAGAAAGAAACGAGCACAAAAGTGAAACTCATTTAAACGCACGGCTCCCTCACATGCGATTTATAGCGCGAGTGAGTGCGCGCGCGCGCGCGCCGTCATTAGCGATTATAAATAATAATCACTTATTGCCGAGTGCAGACGCAGCAGCCTCGTAATAACAAGGCAGACGCGAACCCATCTCATTTCCACCCAATGTGGGTCTCAGTCCGGACCTAAGCGAAATAACAAATCCGGGCAGTAGCTCTTCAGCTCAGCTTACACCTGATTATCCCTCGTCCAATTCAAATCGCAGATTCAGCCATATGGTGATGTTTTGGTTTTGGTTTCTTTTACGCAGGTTTTCACTCGTAAGCCTAGGCAAAATCTACGCAGTAATCATCCACCACTTGTCCTCCTCTTCAGTCGTTGCTGACTTTTTTAGGCTGTTTCGACGGATTTGGATGCGGTGTCTGCGACTTTCTTTTCGATATCTCCCCCGGCTTAGCTCGTGAAACGAGTAATTTATTCGAACAACTTGTGCATACATATGTCAATCGAACAGCAAACAGTCACCGAGTTCCCCGGACATGAGTGTAGGCAAGTGGGCACTGGCATGGCGGCTTCCGTGCGTTAAATAGAATTCGGAACGAAAGGAGAAGCCAATTGCCTGACATAGTTAAAAATTTGACCATCACATTGAATCTGCTTTTCCGCTTTTGTTTCTGTGAATGCAACCACTCGTCGATCCGCTGCTTCTGGTGCCCGCTGGCGCTAGCTAATTAATTATGCTCGGATGACACTAGCGTTAAACTGGTTTTGTCGGTTACCATCGCGCCGAAATAACAAATTTCTTTTCTTTTTTCCACGCTGGGTTACAAAACCTCACTGTGTGGTGGGGGGAGCTCCAAAATTAGCTGTTACGTAAAACATAACGCGAGTAATTATTGTAGATTATTATTCGAAACAATTAACTTGCTTAATTGCAGCGACGGACTATTTTGGATTTGGCTTAGAGTGTCTCGGTTACCTAATAGCATTTTTGCATTGTCTTTTGCGCTACTGGCAGGCGTGTGTGCATTTTAGAGAAGAAAGTTTCGCCATGTAATAGATCGTATATCTTGGAATTGGTATTTCTGTCGCGTTAAGAGATTTTAACTTGTCGTTAGGCCTTAGGCATTTCAATGACCACATTCCCTCGTGGTCGGTTCCTGTTGGTGTTTATCAGGTTTTTTCTCAACGGTGATGACTCTATCCTGGTCTTGTGTAGAGTTTGTTTTTCTAGGCCAATTCGTATTGTTTTTTTTTTTTTTTGCATTAATTGTGACAAATTGAAACTTGGTGGGTTCGGTTGGAGAAGGCAAGCACTTTATTTTAATCCTTTTCAATATTGACTTATCTCGTCCAGGTTGATGGTGCAGTTAAGTAGATTTTGACTCTCAAATCGGGAAAGTTGTGTTGATTTTGTCTCTACAGTTTCTTCAGGAGTCGTTTGTCTTTTACCCATGTTTCCTTCAGCATAGGGCTTAATTATTGAGCCGGCAACCGTTCTGATAACTTTCGAGACATTTAGGTTGTTATTCTTTTTATGTCGAGCACAAGTCACAGCCACAAGCTTTGGGTTATGACGTTGTGTCGCCATTGTTCTTAGCCAGTTTTACAGCGACTTGGTATACGAAGCGTTTAGCTACGTTGAAGGCGGGTATCACCTGCTTTTCAGCCAATATTATATCCATGTCCGAGCTATTGCTGATCAGTTCATTGCTTTTTTATTCTCTTCCACTTTAACGTGTTGAGGAACCCAGAGCAGAACTGTGTGGTGTTTTGTTGCTTAGCAACTTAGTAATATCCAGACGGAGCTCCTGGCGGGAAGCTTGTCTACTTAAAAACGACTTAACACCCAAGTTCTCAACTTAAGCAGGGCACAACTATAATACAATTAGTCACTGGCATCCTATCCGGCCACTGTCTTTTCAGGAAGCATAATAAAAGGTTAGGGCTCTCAGCCACAGACATCCGCAGGTACTGGAACGACCTATGCGCCGCTGATATAACACATATATTATGTGAATGTCAGGGAATTACCAGGACTCGCATGAAACTTCTCAGCAACTATTTCTTTAATAATCTAGAGGAGCTAAGCGATGTCAGCTACAGGAACATGGTAAAACTTTGCAGAGAAATCAAGTGCTTTCGGGAAACGGTTTAGGTTCTGCTTTTTGGTTTCACAGGGATCGCGATGGGCCCTCTATGGTGCCTAGTGTGCTATGCAAGCGCTGGCTGCATAACCCTACTCTACCTAGCCTAACCTAACCCAACATCCAAGCATAACATCGCAATCTTGGTCAATAGCCAAACCGCAATCAAAGCCATTGATTCGGTCTCCATATCCTCCAGGCTAGTGGAACAATGCCGGAATGAATTGGAGTATTCAGACAGCCGGTTTAGAGTCGCGCTCCTGGGTTGACGAACTTGCCAGGCAAGCCTCACCCCTTGACAGCTCACTCACGGAACAAGTCGATATTCCACTGGGCACTGCCCAGGGTAATATACAGTCACACTTCCTATTGCAGACCAACCTCAGATGGAGCAGAATAAACAACTGCATCATATCCAGAGCAACATGGAAAATCTAAAACAAGAACATGATCCAGAATCGTTGGATTTGGAGCGATAAGTACGGGTTACTGGGCAATTGTTGAACTTCCGATGAAGGTTGGTATCTACCATAATTCGCACTGTTGTAGCTGTAAGGACATAAACAAGTTCACTTCATCTGCCAATGTTCGGCTCTGAACAGAGCCAGTCAACCTGCAACACCTACCGCCCCTTGTTTAATTTTAATATTTCTAGTGTGTCCGCTGTTTACGTCCATGACTTCTAGTTTCATTAAATTTCTGATGGCAACGCTATCTAGAGGGTTTTGAAGTTTGACGTATATTAATTCAGCAGAGATATTCAATTAAGAATAATACATGCCAATGGATGTGGTTTTTGGCATTACGAGGCAACAATGTAGCAAAGTCCTATAGAGAAGAATCAAGAAAACGCTACACAAGACCTTTATTCGTTCTCGTCCTGCTGTATGGCGTAAAAACTGATAAGGATAAGATGAAAGTCGAATATTTGAGAGAAAAATTTTAGGTCTGATTTATTGTCCTATCTGAGTTGACAAACTTCACTGATAACTAGAGAGGTCATGTAAAGCGATGGTCCAGCCCAAGGAGTCTCCTACTCCTGTGGGACTAGTCAGAAGACGAGCAACTCATTTATAGCGTGCGTAAATTCTAGTATTCTCATTATATTCATGTCTCGAAATTTTTTTGAGGATCTTAGGTTAGGTTAGGTGGCTATCCCCGCTTAGGCAGGGAGACACTTTGGGCAGAATGGCCCATTGTGATACCACAACGAAGAAAACCGGCTTACCGGCACCAGGGAACCAGAAAATGTGGCATAACTACAACGAAGGTGGGCAACCGTAGCGGTGTTAACCCTAAGATTTGAACCATTTCGTCTCAGAGATGAAGTTTCTTATCTTCTGGATGTCGAGTTCAGCTAAATCGTTAAGATCATCATGGAAGTATTCCCCGAGGGTTCTTCTTCGAAGCAAGAGCAGGACATGTACATAGTAGGTGGGTCGTGGTTTCCTCTTCCTCCTCGTCCCTACAGCTTCTGCAGAAATCGTTGGAGGGGACCCCCAATCTAAGTGCATGCCTGCCTATCAAGCGATGTCCGGTAAGGACCCCTATCAGTGAACCTACATTTTTCTGGTTTGTAGATAAAAGTCTCTCCGTCTTCTTTAAATCAAGGTTGGGCCAGATTTGTTTTGGCAGGGGACAAGTGCTGATGTTGTTCCACCTGTGGCTTGCTAGTTTCTTGGCATCTGTGTTAAGGAGGAACTTGATCGATTCGACGGGCGCAGGGGGTCCCTTCAGGTTTTCGGAGAGAAGCCGTCCCGCACCCTCTTTTGCCAGCTCGTCCGCTCTGCGGTTGCCCAAAATGTCCCTCTGCCTGGGACCCAGCACAGGGTTACGTCGCAGCTATATGCAATCTCGTTAAGAGATCTGCGGCATTGCTTTACCAACCTTGATCGTATTGTCGGCGATTCCAAGGCTTTAATAGCTGCTTGACTATCTATGTGTAGTACAATAGCGCTACAATCTATCGCATTAATTGAAAGCCAAGCCGCAGCTTCGCAGACTGCCGTAATTTTCGCTTGAAACACACTACAGTGATCCGGCAGTCGCGTGGTGATGGCTAAGCCAGGTGCATTGGAGAAGACTCCAGCCCCCGTACCACCCGCTGTCTTGGATCCATTCGTGAATATTTCTAGCGTGGAATCGGTCAAAACTGTACCAGATTCCCAAGAGCTTCTGCTAGGAATCCGAGTCTTGTACCTAACGTTGAAGTCAATATAGGGGACAACGTAGTCCGTTCTACTAGGAATAGTAATGTTGCCGTTAAGGATCCTAGAGTGGCCCATTGCTGTGCTGATCAGCTGGGAGGATTCTCTGAGCCTTAATGCTGCTTTGACTGTCATTAGCTTCCCAAAGATGTCAACAGGAAGCAGATGGAGCATTACCCCAGTGCAGCCGTGGGGGTTGGTTTTAAAGCACCCGTTATGCAGGCTGCTGTTGGTCTTTTTAACCAGTGCTGTCCACCAGACCTTAAGAGTCGTGAAATGCATAATGAGTTCTTACCCGGTGACAATGAAAACACATGCCATGTCATAATATTTGAAATTCCTTCTCTCTCGATGTATCAATTTTAAAAAACTCCTGAAACTAGTATCATAAGATGAATATATAACATTGAGATGATCATTGAAGTACATTACGTAAGCTCACACATAATCACATTTTTGGCGGAACGGCTTATTTTTATACCGACAAAAAGTACTTAATTGCTTTTTTTTTTTTTCTTCAAAACTTAAAGACGAATGGAATCCAATTAATAGGAAATGAAACCATTATGCAACTGCTCTTCAGTAATTGTAGTCCGTTTCTTGTATTATTTTTTTTTCTTTACCAGATGTGTACTTTTTTTTTTAACAACAAATAAAAGAGCATGTTATTATTTTGTCTTCTTTTGTGATGGTCACTCTAACAAGGTTAATACGTTACTTTTAATGACAAACAGTTATTGATCTAAATAGGTTTTTGTTTTGTCTGCTTTATTTTGATGAAATGAAAGGATTTGTAAAGTGTTCTAGTGTTTTGAAAGTTATTTGCGTTTGCAAGGTTCCACTAATGGGCTAAGGCCAACTATGATGCGGCCAACTATGTCTGCGGTGTAATATTGTACTGGAATACGTGTTTCAACTTCAAAAATATGGAAAATACTTGGAACGACGATTGATAGTGGCATTTTGACGGGGTTCTCTGAATCTCTCCTTTGAACGTGGCAATACCAGTTGAACATGAAGGCTCTCTCGAATTCTAGGTCTTTTTATTCGATCAAGCTTTGTGACTCCTGCTGTCGTTAATTCACTCCCATACGTATGTGAGTGCTGGACGCACAACTGCTGTGTAGAGCCTTTCCTTCAACTTTGGGTGCATTTTCCGGTCGTAGAAGATGACGGAGTTTTCCTGCTACTTTAACCATCCTACATGTAATGGAGTTACAGATCTCCACACTACACTTACGGGATGATTGATGTCATCATCACAGCTTGCTTCGTTATTGATCATAGATCCCAGATACTCAAACTTTTCGTACTTGGGAAGCACTGTTCCATTCAGAAACAGTGCTTTTTTGAGCTATTGCGATACCCATTTTCCTCCAAAACGTCCACCCATACGTGGGTGCTGGTTGCGGGATCGTATGATCCTCGCTTATGAAAGCTCCATCGTCAGCGAAGAATAACTGAGGTATCTTGGAGTCCGTCATTTAACCTTCAAACAGATAGTCAAGGTCTTTTCTGGTGTACGCTAACTTTAATGGACAACTTCTTGGTGAATTCATTTTACCCTTGTCTTTATTTCCTCGCACATCTCCATGACTCAATCATTACTTTTTAAAAGAAAAACATTTCCTATTCTTGCCATCGTATCTGCAGACTGAACTCTTAGTCCACATAGCCGCCAATCGGTATGTCCAAGCAATAGGCGGAATCTGCATGTGTCTGGTACAAGAATTAGCATCTGTCAATAGGATTTCTGAACGGCATCGGAATTGAGGGAGCTTCATGTCACAGAGGAATTGTAAGCAAGAGGAGTCCGGAACCAATTATTATTGATCTCAAAGGCTCTGCGCCTTCTGTCGGGTCAAGCAAACCAACCAAACTTAAATGCAGCTTTTTGTTGCCACAACTCTCGTGATCTGGTTGATGATGTGTGTTGTTGATCGAGAGGAGAAGAGTACCTAAGTCCATTCTGTGGAGTTAAGAAAGCAGATGAGATCTCATATCTAAGTATACCCGAGATGATTGAGGTCGTGGAAGAATAATTTAGTGCGTAAATTCAACCCCTTGCTAGGGCCGATATTAGCTCGTTTTCGTTTTTGCAGCTGTGACAGTTGAGGTTGTATTGTACACCTAATTTGGCCGCATGGTCTCCAATTGGCCAATGCCTCGCTGCTATCGTCGGTATTGTGGCAAAATTGTCTTGTCGCAACGCAATTGGTTAGCACCTTCCCTTGGAAGTGGTTTTTCTATAGAAAGTGTGAGTGGATTTACACTTTAACCGCTGCTAACGGGATGTGTACCTTTACCGCGAGTAAACCGATTAGAGTTGAGCCTTGCCTGGTCAGTTCATCCACTCGCTCATTGCATTTTATCTCACCCAGTACTTAGACCAGTGTGATCCCAAACCGATTACCCAGTTTGGAAGATATGAGAATCGAGTCAATAACTTTAAAGGCCGCTTGCCTATTTACAAGGATAGCAATGTTCTGTTCTGCGATATTTTACACGCGAGTTGGGTGCAAGCTTCTTGGATTGCCTTTAATTCCACCTGGAAGACGTTAGCAAAATGCGGAGTAAACACCGGCACCGACACCGCAGTTCATCTTTGATCCACCGGTGTAGATGACCGTGGTAAACAAGAGGTCGTGGATCGCTTTATAATGATGAGAGATGGTTCCTGCCAAACCACAAAATCGTCGTAAAATTCCTTCTCGACTTGGGGATCAAGGACTGCAGAATGGGTGTCGGGCACATTGGCGTCTTATCTCCAAAGTGAGATATCCACATGTGCACCTTCACTTTGTGAATAGGGATGGGTGTAGTTTTCGTCATCTTCACTAATATAACAATTGAAATCTCAGATTCGTTATAAAGTGGAATCCGTGGGGTGGTGGCATAGACTCACATGAAACCGCAATGCCAGAGGTGAAAGAAGGTTTCTAGTCTCCAATGTTAATTGTTACAGTGAGGTTTTACTGCGATGATGTACATACATACATACATATGCATGTATTTTCCACTTTTTTCGTCTTTCTGAGAGAAAACTGCTTTGTAAAATTTGCATATTGCAATATGTTCAAATGTCATTTTAATGAAAATGATGAAAACCGGCTTTTAGATTCAATTTGCAAACAATTTACTCCGACTTCCTGTTTAGCTTTAATATCTGGTTGCTTTCTATCGATGTTACCGTAATGTCAGCCAAAGTGATTATCTTTACAAACGAACTGTGGGCACATAAGGGGAGAGTCCCTAAAACAAACAAATACCGACCCCTTATGTTCAGCCAAATGGAACAGAATCAGAATCTCTGGTTGTTGTGAAAACCCAGGCGATTAAAACCTTGTTTAAAAAATTTCCATAAAAAAATATTGAACTCTGTTTTCCGTTGTGAACTTGTATTTATTAATTGCTGTCATTAACGGCATTATCTTGGTGTAAATCAACAACATATTAAACTGTTCTCTTGTAAACACGACAAATAAAGTACTGGCTTCGGAGGACAATCCATTTTTAACGCACGTATCCATCTTGGAGTCATCTGTGTAGTTTGTCTTCCTATCTTCTCTGCTAGGAACGGAGATTAAGAATGCTCTGCAAACGTCTAAGCAGGATGTTATGTAGTCTGTGCGTTCCCTATGGGTTTCTACAGGATCTGTGCATGGCCTGATAGACTGGGTATCCAGTCTCCAGTTTGACTTATGTGTAGAGCACTATTACCAGCAGATTCCTGTACGAATAGGCCTAAGGGACACTGGCAGTAGAGTGTCTTGGCTTGAAGAGTTGATTGAGCAAATACTGAGTATGACATCAGGGGACTCGAAAAAATTCCTGTGAGTTAAGCAATGACAAAAACACCACAAATGTCCCCAGCTAGCCTGGACACCACCCTTGGACACCAATGAAAAACTTAACGAAACCTGAGTTTCAAACCACTGTACTCACTCGCGGTGTGTGTATAACATTATAAAGGTATTCATATTCCCTTGATCCGCGCGTGGATTATAAAAAAAATAAAAAAATAAGATTGAGTATAGTCTCAAGCCCTGCCGTGGTCCTCATTGCATCGCTTGTACCTATACAGGTCATTTTCTGGTCAGTGCTTCAAGGTTGGTGTTCTTACATGTGGCCCGTTACCAAACTAGACTGCTACTGTGTAGAACCACAGAATAACTTTGGGACTAGGATTCCAGGTAAGCTTCCCAGTAACTTCAAGTCGAGATCTGGATTTAGGAATAGCTTACGCGTCTTCAATAGCATAAACCCGACTGTAGTGACTGTTTCACTGTTTAGACAGGGTCAAAACTTTTCTGTGTGATAGGTAGGAGTATTATTTGAAAAACAAACAAAAAGCTCTATATTTTTCGTTCGAAAAATGCATGATAACCCGCACGATATGATGAGTTGTGAAAAACTGGGCCTTGACCTCTACTGACTGTCGCGTCAGATATTTATTTATTTTCAATCGAAACAAAACAATCCCAAGGCCATATCTTAGGCAAAATTAAGTCACAAATCCCATTGAGCTTCATCGCGGAGCTTTGTAAACTAGCGTTGAGTCATGGAAGCACTTCGTCCAGAGGCTGTCAGGATGGTCAGCTTCTCTAGGTGGAGCGTGGCAAGTGGCGTTGGTGAGACGAACTCACTGCCGAGGGTCCGCTTTCTCACATGAATGAGGGCGGGGCATTCTGTGACGATGTGGAGAGAGCTTTCGTCGTTCTCGAAACATAGTCTGCAGGTAGGGTCCGGTGACAGGCCAAGCTTGTGTAGGTGCCGTTTTAGTCGGCAATGGCAGCATAGGATACCGGTTCCTGCTTAGATTTGAAAGAAACTTGAATTTCTTTTGTGAAGAAGTGTTTGATACATTTCTGTCCTGCACATGTACATATGCTCCAAGCTTAAGCTTGAGGAGGTGCTACAACCTTTTAACAGCTCTTTCAGAGTGAAATATTTCAAAAATCAGCTTGCTTGCGAGTTCCTTGGATAAAAAACAATGGCGAAATGAATAGAGATCTTAAAATGTCACCGAGAACAAACAAAAGAAGACCCACTCACCCCGCAAGACAGAAGCGAAAGTTAAGTTATGCTCGAATTACATTTTGCTTAAGTTACCAATTACTCTTGGGTGACTGGCTATTATATGCCTCAATACTTTCATCTCAACCCATGCCCGATGTGATATGTACCCTTTGGTATCTCAAAGGCAATAAAAACCAACTCATTTAAATAATTTAACGCCATTACAACGAAAGTAAGATTTTTGTTAATAAAACCTTAATGTTCTCTTTACAACTTTAGTTATTAATTCATCACCTTTTGCTGCCGCATTTTAGTCAAGTGGGGGAAAGAATAACGAGCTATTAACTTTCCAGCGGCAGGGCGGCAGTCCCCATCAATTAGAAGCTTCCAAAATCACGTAATAGCGAACAAATTGCTCATGAAAAGTGAAAGCTCCTCCAGCCGGAGAGCGGAACTCAACCAAACAACGGGGAAAAAAAAACCTTAAAACTTAATTGTTTTATAATTATCTTCTTGTATAATTTTTGGTTGAAATATCTTTTTTTTTTTGTTATTTTGACTTTGTTAGTCGGTTCATAATTTGTGTTTCACGACAGATGGGGTCTCCGTCTTGCCGCAGACAAATGATAGACAGCGGCTATTCAAAAATCAAAACCAAAAGCGAAAAGAAAGATAAATGGAATATTTAATTAGGAGATACAAATCTCCATATGAAGCGAGAGAGTGGACTCTCCATCCAGTGTACGGTAGGTCAGGGAGAATCGTTTCGTTTCCATTTCAGTTGAACTTGCCAATAAAATGGAAAACCGACTTGATAGAGTTATTATGCCCAAATATCATCTCTCGAGTGGTTGAGTAGCATCTTCTTCGATTGCCCGTCGCCACTTTATGTGGTTATGTTACATTCACCAGAGTCAGAGTTTCAGAAACCCAGTCACACGGAAGTAATTTGTAGGTCACTTTCACCAAGTTCCCTCTCTAAAGTCGTGCGTCGCAACCGCGCCGCCGACAACAACGATGACGACGCCGAGTCGAATCATACGGCCGGATCAGTACGTCGTATAGCAGAGTCTAAGTTGGCTAAGACGTGTTTAAATTACCCCTACGGAAGTTTGTTTGACTTGGGAAAAAGTGCACGGATTGAATGGAAATTCATCGGATTTAAACAAGGCATGGGACCGCCGGGGACCAGCTTACACAAAAAAGCAATTTCTGAACAAAAAAAAAAAGGTACTTCCACACTTTGCACTGGTTGGTGTCTTGCACGCCAGTGTTGTTGGTTGGGTTGGCTAAAAAAAAACTCGTTTCGAAATGGAGCTGTGGTGTGGTACGACGGTGAAGATAGTGATGGTTGTTGGCCAACAGCTAGGCTGCAGCTCTCGAGAGTTTTACGGTGCGCACACTGAACAGACGTGAAAACGTTTAATTACACACCGACTTGGTGGGTATACGTTATTTAATTTTTTGTCGTGTTCCTTGTTTATGCCCCTTTCGATTTATTTTATGGATTCATTTTCACTTTCTTTCCGAGGCGAATCTCGAGAGATGTGCACACTGCATACACCGATGCATGCCATCACCCAGGCACCCAGGAGTGGGAAGGAAGTGAAGAAATTAAGTTAATAATTTTGCCAGAGGTCGCCTTTTTCGCCTCAACAAAGTGTAAAAGAGAAATGCTGTGATGCTTCTGCTGCTGCATGCACTGAAAATGAGTTTTTGGTGAAATCGACACCGGGGCTGCTTCCGGAAGTCACTTGAGAGTTGTTTTATTGCTTTTTATTTTGCATTGTTGAGATCAAGGCGGGGAATCTTATTTTGGAGTTCTCCCTTTATTCAGACTTTCCACACTCAGGCGCATTCGAGTGAATTTTTATTCAAATGCGTTGCGATTTATTGATCATTGAAGTGATCTGTTTGTTGTTTTGTTTGTCTGTTGGCATTTCTTCATTGCCTAATTATTAGAGCATAACTATTTTTCAATTTTTACCTGCCTTAAATGTTTAATCGTCTGAAAAGGTAGAGAGAGTTCCATGGAGATATATGTACATACAACTTCTAAATGTTTATTCGATCGTTTAACGACGACGACATCGCAATCTAGTGGATTGCTACCGAAAGTTGTTAAGTAGCCAGAGACCGGTTGTACCTTGACCAAATTTTTTGGATACATTTCTAGTTATTTGTTTTATTCGAGATGACTCAATAGTAGGCCATGCGATTTTTCATAAATCTACTCAAATGATTATGTATGTTTTTCGAACGCATCAAGAGAGGTGGGAATATTTTTTACTCGTTAATGTTTAACAAATGCCTTTTTAAATGTTTGTGGCTTTCACTAGCAACTTGTGTATTTCCAGACAGCGCATTGGGTAGTCATGCAGTCGATGTTTAAGACTCCACGATTGCAATAAGGTGTATTAGCTTCTACTCATCGAAATCACGAACTCTTGCCGCAACTTAAGATACCATGGAATCACCTAATACAAACCTGTATCTCTCGAACTTTGCATCCACGTTAAATTTTCCAAGGAGGTTGTCGAACTATGTAAGGACTTTCAAACCAGAAAGCAAAATTATCAAGAAAGAAAAGCAGGACGTAAAGAACGTATTGGGAGTTTACCGATTTCAATAAGTTTAGGGCTTAGTAACATTTGTACCCATTGAACAAGGAGGTTTTAGACTCGTACACAGCTGTTTAGATTATAGTTTGAGTTGTAATCAATTAGTTTAGATGGCTGCTTTACCCTATTTCTATAGGATTATGCAGGTTTGTGTATCTTTTTGTTTGGTTAGCACTTCAAGGCTAATGTAGGCGTGTCATCCTTTGATCGGGAAGATTTCTGCAAATAGAATTGCTAGTAAGGGCGATTTCGTAAACGTCTGACTAACCAAAATCTGCATTACTTGCGTTCATAAAGCGAAATACAAATCGAACTTACGCAGGCGACAGAAATCTAGTATGTTCGTAAACGTCAGAAATGTGCAGTAATCATGTTGGATTCGGGCAGATTGTGTAGACAACAAAAAAACATCTGCATGAACGCCTGCTTGTTTTCTGCGTTCAGACGAAAATTTTTTTTCGATTTGCAGACACAAAGCAAGCCATGTGATTGAACTTTCGCAGATTACTGCGTTTACGAATTCACCCTAATTTTCCTATAACGTCTATAAGGCACCATCGAGAAAATAAAGAGATGGTTTTGCAATAAGTAAAATGGACCTGTCAAGGCTACAGAACCCGAACAAGGGAACATCTTAGTAGAATCGCAGTCGATGCTGACGATATAGAAGAAAAACGTCTGCAGACAGGCAGGCAGAAAGAAGCATTAAATCTGGACGATGAAGACCTACAATTGCGTCCACCCGACTTGGACGAAGTGCAAATAGCCATATCTAAGCTTAAGCCCAACAAAGCTATTGGAGCTGACGACCTAGCTGCTGAGCCGTTCAAATCGGCAGGCGATGACTTGGTAGGGCACATGCAAAAACTCATCTGTAAAATATGTCCGATGAATGGAACCTCTGCATTGTTTGCCCGATTCTCAAGAAAAGTTATCCTCTGAACTGTGCCTACTAGTCTTCTTAATATCGCCTACAAGGTCTTATATGCTGTGTTGTGTGAACGCTTAAAGCTGCTTATCACCAACCTGATCGGTCCATATCAGGGAGGCTTCATGTAAGGAAAATCCGCGATCGACCAAATTTCACACGGCGACAGATCTTGGAGAAAACCCCAGGAACTTCTTATGTTTATCGACTTTAAGGCCGCCTATAACAGCGTCTGTAGAAATGAGCTATTCAGTTTTAGCATCCCTGCCAAATTTGTCCGTTTGTGCAGGATGGCGATGGAGAATTCATTATGCCCCTTCAAGGTGGGTCAAGACCTCACCGAGACCTTTGATGTCAAGAAAGGATTTAAGCAAGGCGATGCGCTGTCATGCGACTTCTTTAACATCGTTCTTGAAATAATAGGGCAAAACTCACGTGCCAACACCAAAGTCCGTCCAATTACTCGCATACGCCACCGATAGTGACAGCGTGATGTCACTGGCGCGTTTGAGAGTATTGAGACGGAGACGTCGAAGGTGGGTTAGCGGTCAATGAGGACAAGAGCAAGTATATGCTGTCAACAAGAAAGGACATTCAACACCGAAGTTTTGAACAGAACCTTATTAGAGACGACACCAGCACTGAGATCAAGCGAAGAATAACTCTCGCCAATCGCTGTTTCTTTGGGCTACGAAGGCAATTGAGTAGCAAAGCCCTCTCTCGAATACTAAAGTGACCCTTTATAAGACCTTAAGCATCCCTGCATCCTGCTGTACGGCTCAGAGGGAGACATGGTTCCCTTTTGATTTTGTCAGTCATCCTGAGTATTTGCACTGACCAATTTTTGCAGAGGTTTGAATGTTTTCCCGCCTGTTTGTCCTGGTTTAGAATCTTCTTGACAAACATAAGGTCCTTAAACAGCGAATTTTTACGAAAGTTACGAATTTTTACGAAATCCTGTTTGCGTACGCAAAAATTTCGTGTTTTTTCGTTAAAGAGAGCGCTCACGAGAGAGTAAGAAATTTCCCCATGCTACGAATTTTAGTGCAAGAAATTTCTTTGGGCTGATTTATGAAAACTGTCAAATCTGCCAAACAGCTGTTCGTCATTTTTGTGTGGCACTAAAATTGTCAGGTATTGGAGAATTCTCAAACATGCGCAAATCCAAGGAATTAAAAAACAAAAGTGTTGGAACAATAAAAAAAATGTTTTCCACACTTTTTTAAACTCTTCAAATGTGAACCGAAAAATTCTTTCCTGTATAGATACTTTTCTTAAATTTGACAGTTGAAGTTTGACGTTTAAAATTGGACTACTTTTCTTGTTCTTTACCTCTTTTACCTCTCTCTGAGAGAGTTTTACCCCCACTCTTCAAAATTTGACAATCTACGAAAGTACCCGAACAGACCTATATATGCGTTCTCCAAATGATACGCTACATGTAATCTTGCCGTCTGAAAGTTGCCTAAGAAGACATACATACTTTTGTGGTGCGATAGATCATCAAATGCCAAGGCCTAGCTGCTGGCAAGCATTCATTCTGTGCTCTTTATTTTTTTTGCGCAAATTAAGGGGAAAAGAGATCTGTAGTACGAAAAGCGTTTTCTTGACAAATTTGTGGTCTCGGAGGTTCATTATGTGTCAGCTCAGCACATTCAGCAGCCACAGTACCAAAAAAAAAATTGTTGAGCAATACTTAACGAATGAAATACTTGGCATGCACGGCAGGTATGCACATTAAAATATATGATTCACCTTTTTCTGTACTACGTGATGTAAAAGAAACTGTTAAATACGTTCCTGAATACGAGCCGACCCTTAAAAACCGTCCGGATAAGGTTTCGGTCAAACCTCTTATTACTGATATTTTTTGAAGCGAGTTTTTATGGCTACGCCGACGCACAATGCTTAATAAAACTCGTTTCATTAACACACCAATATCAGATTTTTTTACATAACGGAATCCATCAAACATCTCTTGACGCGCATCATCCAGCATTCTGTTTAAATTTCCTAATCAAACATGAATCTCCTCATTCTTTTGGTAATAAAATCGGCATAAGAAAGACCAGTCATGAAAAGACAAAAAAAAAAACAAAACAAAACAAGATTCCGGTTCGACATTAAGAGAACGATATGTGGTAATCGGGCAATGGTGTTGGAAGCAAAACACAATAACAAAAACCATACACATGAAAGCATTAAAGCAATGCAATTGCCTCAATTAACCTTGTCCGAGCATTCTAAGCCCCTAAGGTCATTAGAACAGTTGAGTAACGCACTATTTTTTAATTTTTCTTTTTCAGACACCGGAACAGCTCCACCGCAAAGACCATGGATACCATTAGCAAAGCCCAACAAAACTAGACCGTCCTGTAAGTGATTCTGTCTTTCATTCCGTTGTGATGCAACTGAATTAAAGTTTGTTTTTGTTTTTAACAGGTATCTTTACCGTGATGTGTTACAATGTTTTATGTGACAAGTATGCAACTAGACAGATGTACGGCTACTGCCCAAGTTGGGCTCTTAGCTGGGAATATAGAAAAAAGGTTTGGTCAAGTGTATGATGTCAAGTGTCAAACAACAACTAACTTGTATGAATTTCAGGCAATTCTTGACGAGATACGACATTACTCTGCTGACATTATAAGTCTGCAGGAGATCGAAACGGATCAATTCTATAACTATTTCCTGCCAGAGCTGAAGAGCGACGGGTTCGAGGGCATTTTTTCGCCGAAGTCTCGTGCAAAGACAATGTCTGAAGTGGAGCGCAAATACGTGGACGGTTGTGCTATCTTTTTTCGGTCATCAAAGTGGGTTCTTGTACACATTTGGGGCAAACGTGGATTTTATGTTAAATGATTTGAAATCTCGTTACAGATTTTCACTCATCAAGGAACATTTAGTTGAATTTAATCAATTGGCCATGGCCAATGCTGAAGGTTCTGACAACATGCTGAATCGCGTTATGCCAAAGGATAATATTGGGCTGGCGGCACTACTTAAGGTTAAGGAGAACGCTTGGGAACCAATGACCGAGGTCACACAAATATCACAGCCCCTGCTAGTTTGCACGGCGCATATCCACTGGGACCCGGAATTTTGTGATGTCAAACTGATTCAGACGCTAATGTTGAGCAACGAACTGAAGACCATAATCGATGAGGCCAGTCACAGCTTTAGGCCGGGTCATAAGTTCGACTCGAACAGTGTTCAGTTGCTTTTGTGTGGCGATTTTAATTCCCTTCCCGATTCGGGCGTAATCGAATTTCTCGGAAAGGGACGCGTCTCGATGGATCACCAGGACTTCAAAGAACTGGGCTATAAATCCTGCCTGCAGCGATTGCTCTCGAGTGACACCAGTGAATTTACTCATTCCTTTAAGTTGGCCTCGGCATACAGCGAAGACATTATGCTCCACACAAACTATACATTCGACTTTAAGGGAATCATCGATTATATTTTCTACACAAAGACCGGTATGGTGCCTCTGGGCCTGTTGGGTCCAATCTCTAACGACTGGTTGCGAGAGAACAAAGTCGTTGGCTGTCCGCATCCGCACATCCCGTCTGATCATTTTCCGCTCCTGGTCGAGCTGGAGCTCATGCATACGGCCAGTCAACAGCAACCTCCCAACGGCCTCATAAATCGGCGGTAGCAATAGAAACTCAACTGCCTTCTGGACGCCTACAAAGTTGTTGTGAACTGAAATCAAACTCATACCGCCTGTTTTCACCACACACACATCCCACAAACACACACACCACACGCTCACCATTCGCATATGAATACATGTTAGGTCGGGGGATACGACTTGTCCTCTCTCACCTTTATTTTAACATTTTTACGAAACAATCCTCATGTCCAAACACTTGTAACTTCTTTATCTCCTTCATTTCGTCGTCGTTCATTATTTCACACACTAGACAAGCAAATTTTAGTTGTCTCTTCCTTCTTATATAATATTTTACCCTAAGAAATGTGTAATTAATTAAAACCTTATTAGATAAATAGGAACTTCATTCAAATCAACCAAAACAATACAAACAAAATAGCATCAAAAGCAAATAAAAAAAAAAAAAAAAAAAAAACGTCTCTCCGGGTATAAGAATAACATTTTTACAAATTTACACAAATTTTAGAAGGGAAAAAAACAAAAACAAAAACAAAAACAAAATATAAAGTAATATTAAAGCAATGTAAAATATAATGAACAAAGCAAATAGTGTATTTTTATATAGACAAATCAATAAAAACAACTCATTAAGTAATAAACAAAACACCATAAGGATAACAAAAATAAAAGAACAAATGGACAAATAATATCATAATTACAAGTCAGACGTATTCCGTTGCGCTCCTTTCTTATTTTTTAAATACACTTTTTATTCGTAGGGTTTGTAGTAG
The DNA here is from genome assembly GCA_917880715.2 of Matsumyia berberina. Taxonomy (NCBI): domain Eukaryota; kingdom Metazoa; phylum Arthropoda; class Insecta; order Diptera; family Syrphidae; genus Matsumyia; species Matsumyia berberina. The sequence goes on from OU862872.1 coordinate 4,956,297, forward strand.
ACTTTATTCTTATTTCATTAAGTTCAAAGAAACATAAACAACAGAACATATGTAAATGTAGTTTTAAAAAAAAAAAAACCCCAACAATTCTTTCTAATTTCGCTAAAAACAAACAAGAAACAAGTTGACAAATTTGAAAAAAAAAAAAAAAACTAAATTTGTTTTGTTTTTCTTAAACAAAAAAAAAATATATTAAATCGTACGCTCTACTCTACCATGAAGAAAAACAGAGCAAATCAAAAATTGTAATATGTACTGTTAATAGTGGCAATTGAAAAAAAAAGAGTAAACAAAAGTCGTTAGAATTAAAAAAACAAAAATATATATATATTAAAGAAAAAAAGTAAATAAAATAAAATAATAAAATAAATTTAATTGATGCAATTTTTTTTTTTCTAGACGCGACATTTTAATTTATCTGTTTGATTATTTTCAGATTTAAATAAATTTAAATGAATTTTAATGGAAATTAGAACAAAAAAAAAAGAAACATGTTTCACGTAGCATGTTGCTAATTGCCAAACGAAGAGAAATGTTTGAGAACGGTTTATGAATGCTTAAATTTTTAATTAAATACACGATATTGTCTCGAATGTATCCTAACAGAAATTATTGCTCTAAAATTAAATCTTGTTTTGCCTGTGTAAATTCAGTTTGATTCAATTTAACACAAAGCTTTGGAAAATATGTTGCATGAGAAGCATACAAAAATTAATTAAAATTGAAACCGAAGAGTGTCATCTCACATTTGCTGGCGAAATCAGCTTTTAGACTTAATGGAATTTATATTTGTTTCTCGTATTTTTTTCTTTCTTTTTTAATTATTATTTGCAAGAAAATAAAACAAAAAGAAATGTATGAAAATTCAGGGAATGTGTCTTTGATTGAAGAGAAAATGGAAGAGAGTTTGGGTTTTCACCGCGCTGGTTCGTTCGAAGGAAGGAAAAGTTTTTTTTTGGTTAAAACACCATTTGAAAACGGCGGAGGCACTAAATTCGTTTTAGGGCCACGAGACGAAAAAGTGATTCCCAAAGGCAGTAAAATGTTCTGGTCTCTTTGTGAAATAATTAAAACCTTCGCCAAAACGACCCGTTCTCAGCTATTGTTAGCAACGATAAAACTATTGGGTTGTCGGAAAAGTCATGACGCATTTTTCTATGTTTTTCAAAGATTATTTATTTATATAAAGAACAGAAATCAATCAATAACATATTGACCGTTTTGTTCGATGACCTTTTGCCATCTTTCAGTAAGTTGCATAATTCCTCGTTCATAGAAGGACCTGTCTTGATCGGCGAAAAACTGAAGAAGGTGCTGTTTTACAGCCTCATCTGAATTTAACGTTTTTTCACGTAACGAGTTTTGAAGAGAACGAAACAAGTGGAAGTCCGATGGCGCAAGGTCAGGTGAGTATGGTGGGTGTGTCAACACATCCCATCCAAAGCCCAATAACTTTTGGCGGGTGGTTAGACTTGTGTGTGGTCTTGCATTGTCGTGATGGAACACAACTCCTTTACGATTACCGAGCTCTGGACGTTTCTGGATGATGCATTCGTTCAAACTGTCCAACTGCCGATAGTAAACATCAGAATTGATGGTTTGATTCCTTGGTAGGAGCTCAAAAAACACGATGCCTTTAAAATCCCACCACACTGACAACATAACCTTTCTCTGATGAATGTTGGCTTTCGCTCTCGTTTGAGGCGCTTTATCACGATGGGACCAAGACCGCTTGCGTGCAACATTGTCGTAAACAATCCACTTCTCATCACCTGTTATCAGTCGCTTCAAAAAAGGATCGTTTTCCTGACGTCTAATGGGCATATCACAGATGTTTATGCGGTTCGTCAATTTGACCTTGAGTTCATGAGGAACCCGAATATCGAGCTTGCTTACCTATCCCAGCTTCTTCAGGTGGTCATGAACGCTTGAATGATGGATGTTCAATGTCTCTGCAATCTCTCGTGTCGTGTAACGTGGGTTTGACTCGATCTGTGCCTTGATTTGGTCGTCGTCAACCTCGGTGGGCCTTCCTGACCGAGGAGCGTCATTGAGGTTAAAATCACCCGCGCTGAATTTTTGGAACCAGCGTTGACACTGACGTTTTTGTAGAGCATCGTCACCGTAAACTTGACGCAACTTTTCACAAGCTTCACTTGCATTCTTCCCTTTACGGAAATAAATATTTAAGCTGCTACAAAATCTTCAAAACACGATTAATCCCGATCAATTTTTTTTAGAATTACGCTTAAACCGTTAACTGTCAAATGGCTTCCCAATAATATAGACGGGCTTAATCCATTACTTTAAAAAAATTAACAAATGCCATCTGCTCGAGAAATGCGGCATGACTTTTCCGACAACCCAATATTAAAGACTACAAACAAATCAAATTTGTTAGCTGCTCTTTTGGCAGTGAATTCCAAGTTTTCAAACAGTTTTTAGTTTACGTACCGCATGGAATTAAATATTATTCGGGATAATTGAATCTTCAGGTCCAACTAAAATCCCTTGCAAAACATCTACGCCAGATCTACCTTTCTCACTACGCTTAAACCTGTCCTTCTAACTAACTTTTTCACAAATCGTTGGGCGTTGACATCATTGCAAGACGAAGCTAGCACTTGCGTCTTGCAATCGAGTTAGAAGTTGTCCTAGAACGCGGAAGTTATACCCGTTTCTCACTAGCACGAAAACTGAGTTTTCGCGGTAAATCACGAAGCCTTCATCCAAAACCGAAGTTTTGCCATACATTTTTCAGTTTTCGTAAACTGTCAGTTTACGCAGTCTTCGCCGAAAATTACTCGAAACTGTCTCGCAGCAGTAAGGCGGTGTTAAGGTCGTCGAAGCAAAAACATCTCTTAACACATTTAGCAACTGAGAGTTGAGCCGTCGAGCTGAGAGAAAGCTGTCAAAACCGGCTGCTTATTTTCCATAGATGTGTTGAAATATATTTTTTTATTTTGGGTATTCGTACGCTGAAAATATCTGAATTAATTTTTTTTATACAATGGTATGAGAAATGTACGAAACATTATCAAAGCCAAGGTCCTTAGCCTAAACGAATAAAATCACAGATAGTGGAAACAGACAATGGTAAACGACAAGAAGCGAAACCCAGTCAAAGTTCGGTGGGGATTGTTCAGCAAGTTTTCGTAAACTTTTTCCAAAACAGACGGATTTCACCATCCTACCACCATTATGTTTCTATGACATAACAAAATGCATTACAAATATTTACCATTTTTTTTACTGTTTACAATCACATTGTAAAATAAAAAGTTAAAGGCTATCAAAAGACAAATTTTAAAACGAGCTAATTTTTTCTGGAGATGCCATAAGACTTTTTTTTTAGGCCACACTGTGCATGTAGTTTCAACGAACCCAACGCTTGAACGAGTACTCGTTATACTTTTCTATAATACATATTTCCGTTCTCTTCTTTTCAAGATTGACGTGCTTATGTCATCCAAAAGAACTGTCAGTAGAGGGAAACAGTTTTTTTTTCTGCACAGATTCGTATTTTTATCTCCAATTTGTTCCGCGTTAGTACTCCCTCTCCCGCATTATTTCATAAAATTTCGAAAACGTATAAATTCATCACAACCCTACGTAAAAACTCAGTGAGCAATCGTATATCCCAAAGATGATTAGTAAACTGGTAGACTCCGCACGAAAATCTATCGTGATCAGCACAGGAAACATTCTGAACATTGATAAGAAACCTGGACGCAAGTCCACAGAGGAACTAATAGATGGCCTTAAATTAATATTTCAAAACACCGACGCTGAGCTGAATGAAGCTGGCGAGTTGCATCACAATGTGAACGAACTGAAGGAGAAGCTTACCGAGCACGAGCGACCAAATCTCAGTATTGGAGCGAAAATATTCCTAAACAACAATTCCACCGATAATCTCAATCAGGCAGTGACCTCACTGTTAAATGTGTTGCAAGCTAATTGCGTAGATAACGTGGTTCTGGCATATCACCCAAAACCCGCACAGACGGTAGAACAAGACAACTCGTACGGTGTCCTGAAGTGGAGTAGTAAGAACCAGAAATCTGTCCAAGAGCTAAAAGAACTGTGGACGCAACTGGAACAGTTCTCGCAGGAAAACAAAACTTGCCAATTGGGAGTGTCCGATTTAGATACGGAAACACTTACGGAGCTGTACTCCAACTCAAAGGTTCATCCGTCCATCGCGCAGATTAATCTGGCTTCATGCTGTGTTGTTCCGCCCGCCTTGCAAGAATTCTGCACCAATCACGACATTCAACTGTTGACCCACAGCGACCCAGAAATCATTCTGGACGACGACACCTGGAAGCAGTTCAAATTGGGCGACCTGAGCCTCGATTGGGTGGTGCGGTACCAGGTGCATGTACGCTGTCGAGGTGTGCTCACAGCCAAGGGCTACATCGTCGGCGCGTCAAGGTCTGGAAAGTGAGCGGCGTACATCAAACACCGCATTGCATAATGAGACGAGGAGGACGAATCTATTTTTACACATTCAGATGCATTTTACGACTTTTATAGGTTATTTGGGTTCCAGGAAATTAGTTCACTAATTGTTACCGTAATTCCGTTGTCTGTTTTGTATGATAATTTATATTTTACTTGTACATACGCAAGAAGAGGAAATAAATCAATTCTATGTATACTTCACAATCTGCTGTTTTCTTTCCGCAAAGTAACTTCTAGAACCAATGAGTGTGAGAACGACGACACATGACTTGCACAAAGCTCTCCACAATTAGATAATTAAATATCAATTTTCGATAGTGTAACGGTGACAACAGAACCAACCGAAACAGTGAGTCATCGGCGATGGAAATAGGAAACATGAATTGAGGGGTAAAAAAGAAAAAAGAGTTCGACGAGGATGGGATTCGAACCCACGCGTGCAGAGCACATTGGATTAGCAGTCCAACGCCTTAACCACTCGGCCACCTCGTCATGTCGAAACCTTTGACAGTAAATGTATAACAGCATCACCATGATGTACCTTCAATCGGATTATGTACCTCAAAAGCGGGTTAATATTCACGGTGTGGATTTCTAAAATTAATTCTTTGCGGAAAGGTCAAGGTGAATATGGAAATAGGAAATTGCCGTTCGAATGAAGATCTGTGGTAGGAGTTGAGACGAAAATAGTCCACAAACTCTGGGCGAGACATTTAAATGTATGTACCTAGCCGAAGACTTGTCTTAAAAACTGTTGTTTTCTAACATACTTTGTTATCAAAGGTTTTTTTTCCAATTGAACCTATTTCTTCAATGTTGCGGGTAAGAAATTGTTACACATTTGTTCCTGACGCAGATAAGGATAAATCGGTCTCTTTGTTTTTACAGCTTGTGGGTCTTCTTCGCTACAACGCCTGAGCACCATCGAGTGCGGTTTATGGTAGCTGAGCTTTTTCCTGAAGTTGCTCTGATCTTCATTTAACTATTTGGCCATCTTTAATGAAGAGGATTTTATAGTTATCTATGCAGCTGAAGTGTGTGGTCTATCCACAGTCATTCGTCGTTGAATGGTTGCTTCCAATCCGATCTGCATTTCTTGAAATGCGGTTATGCTAGAAGCCTAAAGGTCTTAAATGTTTCGCAAACGATTACAGCTTTCTCGTGATAATGGCGGTTACTTGCAATGTGCTGTATGCATGTTACAGCAAAAGGTGGTCGCATTGCTCCTCGATATCTTGGACGAATTCAGACTAAGCTTTGCCGATTCTGTGGACGGAGTCCACCGTCAAAAACTGAGATTCTCGGTTCTGCTTTCTTTCTAAACTTACGCACATTTTGCTAGAGATCTAACCATGATCCTTCAGCGACGGTAGCATAGTCTAGATTTTTAAGGTTGCAGATTACACCATGTGCTGAAATTTTATTCAGCGGGTAGCACTCTCTTGTTTGGGGCACATCACCAACAAATATGATTTAAAATCGTAGCTCCTTCATAAGAAGTGAGGGCTCTAATAATCTAGCAGCACTTTGATGATTCTTTAAACCGCTATGTTGCTTCAGTTGTGCGTTGCTTTTCTGTCTCTTGGAACAATTTATGGATTTGGCTAAAAGCATCAGAGGCGTGTCATTTCAATGCTCTCTTATTTGCACTGAAATATTTGTGTTTGTAAATACATATGTATATTACTCTCGTAGTTTGGAGGATTTTATCAATAACGGTGGCTCATAGCAGGGGTGAGGGTATTTGCTCACAGTTCTGTTTTCTGAGTGTGTATTTTCCCAACCAATTCCAGTTGTTTTGGTTAGATTTTGTGTACAGGTAGACCTCACTTAATACGTACTTCTTACAGCACGGCCTCGCTCTAACACGTCTCACTTTTTGCATGCCACACGAATTTATGTACATACATATTTACATCCAAAAAGGGACTTCCCCATATTCCCCATACAATTTACTCAGTTCCTTTTTTGTGCTGACAAGGCTCGTATGTATGTATGAAAATTTAGTAACATAGGTGACTTTTTTTTTCTGTTTTCTAAAATCATGGAACGTAACCACTATTTTTGCACTAGTTTCTTGTATCGTTTAACACGATTCCGTTTAACACGGCATTTTCCAGGAACGTAACCCCCGTGTTAAGTGAGGTCTACCTGTATTTGGAACTATTCACAATGATTTCTTACCTGTCTCACACGGACAGAGCATTTTCGCACGGACAGAGGCGATTAATTATTCTTACTCGCTCTAGATTGTCGCTGGTAGAACAATTAGATATTCATCTACATATGCTAGGTACTAGACCACAAAAAGGCTTGAAGAGCTAAATAAGGTATTATCCTAAGTATATGGCTGGAACGACAAGAACTGAGTGTAAATACCTTTACGTGTAAAAATTCTCGAGGGGGGCGGAATCAAGAAAATGAAGAAGTTAGATGGGAGAAAGGCACGCAATCCCAAATCTGCAGACAGATCTGACCTAGGATCGGAATGATACTAATGGATTGAAGGGATCAGTAACACTATCCTCATCGGCACTCCCTCCTTAAGGCTTTTATGTCCAAATTCTAGGCTTTTTTTCAAACCACTTTTGTAGAAGTTGTAGAGGCAATTAGGAGGCAATCCTGTTCTCCCTCTTGCATATAGTACTGGACCGTTGAAAAGACGATTGCTCCATCTAGGGGCTCCTTGTTTCCAGGTCGACCTTACGAATATCAGCGTCAGAAGCTCTAATTAGGTGTTCTGAGTTCTCAGAGATGTTCTGAATTAGTGAACTGTAGCCACATTAACCTAACCGAACTCATCGGCAGCTGTCCAGCGCTGACAGAAAAAACAGCTTATGATCCTAGAACTATCTAGTGTTAAACTTGTCGAAATATTACTTTAACTTATTTTTTTATTTAACTAAGATGGCGCTACAGTTCGGGGCGAACCAAGGATTCAAACAACAAGGCTTTCCCGGCAGTATAATTCTTAGCCAGTTGTATCGGGTCGCCTATGCCGAGTTGGTTGAATTAATCCCAGGACTGTGGCACCATTTATTTTAAAGGCTGTAAGACTTCTTAGTCCTTTGTCAAAAGAATTAAAGATTCTGCTCATCGACCATTCCGATTCTCGTTTATAAGAGTAAAAACATCACGGACCCTAATAAATAAAGCTACTCTGCTAGCTGCTCGCTTCGCAGCGAATTCCACCTTACCAGATAGCTCCCTCACTTCATCTATGCTGAACCGAGTTCAATATTCAGTAGCTCGAGTCCTTAAAGAGTTCAGTAGTAACAAATCTTCAGGTCCAGATGGAATTGTTTCCCATTGTTTCGAAGAGGTGTTCTTCTACCCTGGCCAAACCTTTACCTAGACCCTTCTACCTATCCTATTCTACAGGCATCTTTCTGGATAGGTGGAAACTTGCGCACTTCAGCCAATTCCTAAAAAGCCTTTTATAGAGTGTGTAGACGGATGTACTTCCACCCCGTTTTCAACTAATGCTGGTATTCAACACAGGTCTCTGTCCTTTTTCTAATATTTATCAATGACCTTCTCTCTCATACTCGCAATTTACTTCATTTCTTTGCGGACAATAGAACTCTTGACTTCGCTTATTCTTTAACGACTCCACGTTTAAAACCCCTTGTTCCAGACATGGTGTAAATCAACCGAACCTAACTCTGACATTGATGCAATCAGCAAATGAGGTGCCAAAGGCAGAGTTGAGTTCAACGAACCCAATACCCAATGCTGTCTCCTGCCACTGAAGTGGAATACTACCGTAGTCAAACTTAAAATGAAGGGAGTTGATTGCTCAAATCGAATAATCTTTCAATGCATGTTAATTCATAGCTTCACTGGAACCAACAAATCGTTCACGCTGCTAAAGGTGGTACTCGTCGCCTCGGTTTCTTCAAATGATGTAAACTATTTTTCACTCTAACAGACTTGGCTGCAATCTATAAAGCTTTTTTTCCTCCGAAATTGGAATATAAAGGGTGGTTAAATTTTAAGGGCCGATGTTGAATGTGAACCACACCTAAACTTCAAGTTTTTTTCTGCATTTCATTTGTCATTTCTCAATTTCAGACTAACTCAATTTGAACCATGGAAAGATACACAATCGAGCAACGCGTTAAAGTTATTCAGGCTTATTATGAAAATGGGCGTTCAAATCAAAATGCATATCGTGCACTTCGTGACTTTTTCGGTCAATTTAATCGTCCAAATGTGCGTACAATCGGAAAAATCGTGCAAAAATTTGAGCAAACCGGGTCTGTAGGAGATGTGAAAACACCAGTGCATGCTCGTACAGCTCGTACTGCAGAAAATATTGCTGCTGTTCGCGATAGTTTGGCTGAAGAGCCGTCCACCTCAACTCGTCGTCGTGCCCAACAATTGCACCTCTCACGCTCGTCGTTGATGAACATTATGCATAAAGACTTGCATTTACACGCTTACAAGGTGCAATTGACTCAAGAACTAAAGCCTCTTGACGAAACAATGGCTCTTTTGCGCGCAAAATTCAATGGCCGTGTTATCTCACGTGGTGGCGATGTCAATTGGCCGCCAAGATCATGTGATTTGACACCGTTGGATTTTTTTCTTTGGGGTTATTTGAAAGAAAATGTGTACGTCGATAAGCCAGCAACAATTCAAGAGCTAAAGGATGATATAATTCGGCACATTAACGGCATAGAACCTCAATTATGCTTCAGCGTCGTCGAAAATTTGGACCATCGGATGGAGGTGTGCCGCCGAGGTCGCGGCGGCCATTTGGCCGATATTTTGTTCCATACATAATTGAACCATACCAGTATTATCATAATAAAAAGAAATGACAATAATTTCCTAAATAATTTGTGTTTTATTCAAAATCATAATCTGCTCTTCACATATCAATCTGGGTTTAGACAGTTTCATAGCTGCACATCAGTGCTTTTAAAAGTCACCGATGATGTAAGAATAGCGCTGGATAATGGCTTGGTAACTTTTTTGACTCTGTTAGACTTTTCCAAAGCCTTCGACACAGTGGATCACATGCAACTAGTTTCAAAACTTAAAAGACTTTTCTGCTTCTCATCGTCAGCCACGAAGATCGTCAGTACGTATCTTGTTGGAAGAAAACAGGCAGTTGTGATAAATAATGAAACGTCAGAGTTCATTGCAACATCGGCAGGTGTGCCTCAGGGGTCTATTTTGGGCCCTCTATTATTTACAATCTTCATCAATGACCTTCAAACTGTAATTAAGAACTCATCGATACACATGTATGCGGATGACGTTCAATTATATATCAGTGCTGAACCCAATCTTATCGATGATGCGGCTTCTAAACTGAATGAAGATATTAAAAAAGTACTAGAGTGGTCCGAAGAGAACTCTCTGAGACTGAACCCAACTAAATCTAAATGCTTAGTTGTCAACAGAAGAAGCTTACATTCAAGTAATCTTCCAGGCATATATGTTGGTAATGAATTGGTTGAGTTCGTTGAAAAAACTAAAAATCTTGGTATGCTGTTCAACAAGACATTATGTTGGGATGACCATATCTCAACAATCATCGGTAGAATCTATGGTTTTCTCAGGAATCTCTCGATGTCACGGAGCTACACACCACTAAATACACGTTTATTACTAGTAAAGACGCTACTCATTCCGACTATAACATATGGCTGCGAAATTTTCTGTTGCAATAATGCATTCATCAAACGTAAACTGAACGTTGCATTCAACAATATAGTTCGCTACGTTTATGGCCTAAAACGCTATGACCATGTCTCACCCTATTCAAAAAACATTCTTGGGTGTACACTGAATAAGTACCTTGATTACTGCACAATTAAGTACCTTCACAAGATTATAACCACCAAACAGCCTCGATATTTACATGATAAACCTAAATTTTCACGCTCACACCGCTCCTTGTGTTTAACTCCGCCGCTTACATCGTATTTGAACTCAGAACGACAATTTTTCGTTCATGCCATTCGCCTTTGGAATTCACTCCCTCTTGGCATCAGGAGACTCTATGATAGGATTGATTTTGACAGCACTCTCTTTCGACACTTAGCAGGTGATACATGAATATAGATACACATATTGTATGCACTAAAGATTTTCTTTTATTTTGTATTTTTTTTGATAATCAAAACTAATTAATTAATTTACTTAATAACTTTGAATCTTAAATTGAATTAATTGATAGATAATGAATTCAAAATAATTTATGGAACATGTATTTATTACCACTGTCTCTTTTATACTTTAAAGATGATGTAAAGTCTATTATAAATGATGTTATCTGAAATAAATAAATAAATAAATAAATAAATAAATCAATATCGGCCCTTAAAATTTAACCACCCTTTAAATCACATGTCTAGGCAGGAGTTTCTGCAACATGTTTGAGCTTACTTGATCGAGTCCAGGGTCAAGCTTCCAGACTGATTGGTGATCAATCTGTAACCAATTTTTTTCGCTTGATCACGGTCGGTCGGAAAGTTGGATTGCGTTTCTGTACCGAGACTTCCACCATAACTGCTCGGGCGAATTAGTCGTGTTCCGCATGCCCGTCTGCTCAATCGTAGTACTCGTGTGGTACACCCATATATTTTAAAACCTAGTTTAGGACGAACGTTTAAATTCTGTAGTTTCCTTTTTAATCACACAACACGGATGTGGAATAACTTGCCTGCCTCAGTATTTCCTGAAAACTGTGAACTACATAGGTTCAAAATGAACGTAGAACGTCACCTAACCGTCCATCCACTCGACCCTACTCTTTAAATCTCTTCTACGTTTCTTACTATCTCTGTCTCCATCCATCACTGAGTTTAAGACAAACTTTAAAGTGCTAATTGCTGAAAAACTTAGAAAAATAAAAAATAAAAATAAAACAAATATATTTTCTTGTGTATTGCATTTTATTATTAGTCATTTTATTTCCCTCACGGAATTATTTATATATATAATACTAAACATACATTACATATATATATAAATTTACATAAAACTATTTTGGTTCGGTGTCTTTTCGAAATACACATCTAGTTCACACACATGTACACATTGAGTATAGTTATCGTCAATATAATGTATGTCATTGTTACTTAATAATAGTAATTGATTTATTAACAATCTCCTAGAACAGGTTTTTATTTAATTCATATTCCTTCAAATTCGAAACTACATAATTCCTTTGCATGCACATACACGTAATAGCTACATATCACTAACGCAATAAAATTCGTTTTGTATTTCTTTCTGTTTTGTTTGTTTACACATATTTTATGCATAGTTTCATAATTTTCTTTAAAATTAAATTAATCATAAGACTCAACGTTCGATTCAAGTAATAGTTTTTTTTTGTTTATAATATCTTGTGCACTCGAATCCAAAAATTGGCAAGAATACACTTCAATCGATCATTTTTTTGTTTTTGCTAATCGAAGATACATTTACATAATTTCTATTTTGGGGCTTTTACAATAAATCGGTTTGAAATTTTGTTTATAGATTATACAGACACACAATTACATTTTATTTATTATTATTTTTTTTTCCAGTTCTAATTGTAACATGAACAACAACAAGAATAACAAGACATTAGTTGAATATAATTAGCAGAGCAAATTTAATAGTTAGCATTAACAGCAACATTTTAACAACAATTTAATTTCTAACAACAGCAACAAGGGATGAGACGACAATTTGGAGGTGTGTCGTGGTCAAAATCTAGGACTGAAGAAATCGAGAAGTTCACTTCTTACCATTGAATTAGAGTGCATTGTCGATTATATTTTACATTTTATTACACATTATCTATTTAAAACAAAAATAAACTAAAAAATAAAAAAATACATACATACAAAAATAATTTTAGTAAACAACAATTGTTTTTTTTTTATTAATTATGCGTATTAGTAGTACAAGTTCATAGAACCGTGGAGAATCAGTAAATTTGATTTTTAAGGTTAAATATATTATACCCAACTAGGCGTGTGGCAGGTCTGCCCTTTTGTTTGTGTACCTAATTGACTTAATTTTGTTTTTAATATTTTTTTTTTGTCTTAACTAGTGGTGTTTTTGAGTGATTGGAAAGTCGAGTAGAGTATATGAGAGAGACCCAATTCTCTCACGCTAGATTCTATGAAAGTCAGTCTAGTTCTGGAGTTGGTCATAACTAACGCAGCAGAAGCTCATTAGCGTTTGTGGTAATATTTGACATTCAAATTTTTTAGTTGAGCTTAGTTATGTATGTATATAAAAATGTTAAGTGCTAATTTTGACTGAATACTTGATGGGGACGTTCGTACCAAAGGCGAGGCTCATGAGTTCATTCATTGAGTCTAAGTATATTGGGTACATTCTTACCCGCTCTGCAGTTTTATATTCACCTTTGTTGGGTGCTAGTGCACAGTGACATTCCAGGGCACCGTAAGCCTGATGAAGTCACTAGGCATGGAACAACATTTCCTATTAGGCCTTATAAGGGCACCTTAAGCTAAACTAAAGCTGAATGCTGTTTAAAGAACAAATCTTAGGTGGACAAGTATTTAATTTCTCTTAATAGGTAGCATATTAGGTTGAATCTCTGGACACTGTCAATAGGCAAGCATGCATTAAGGGTTAGCGTTTACTTAAATGACTTCTTCAGCCTTTGTATGGACAAAGAGGAGGAGGTTTAGTCCCCTCCCGCAAAAGAAATTTATACTTCTTCTTCTACAATCTACACAAACTGAGGTGACCTAATAAATAACGACGTTAGTAGCCTCCTACGCTCCATAAGAAGCTCAAATTGGTTCAATGAGTAGGCAGGAGATCTTTCCAAGATCCCTATGGTATACAACGGCCCCCTGACGTGTCTAAGTGTGTCTAACCTAATCTAACCTTCATACCGCTCGTTAACTCTACACGCAGTAAAGAAGAGATAAAAAGCACGTGCTCGGACAAAAGAAAAAGGAGCAAGAAAAACGTGAGATCGAGGAGATGCAGAAATGTTACGGCAGGAAAAAAATCCAAAATTTCTATCGAAAAGTAAAAACACCAAATACTTCTGTGGCGGGAAAACTTTGCAGAACGCGCCAATAAAATCCCTGGTAGCACTCTATGCATGCAAAAGAGCAGTAGACTCCAGATGGGGCCTTCAGCCGAAAATCATGCACTGGCTATATACGGTAGTTGTGAGACCGATTCTAAGGTATGGCATAATGGTTTGGTGGCCGGTTCTGGAAAAACAGACCAGCATCAAAGTTCTCGAGAAAATCCAACGTGTGGCTTGCCTCAGCATTACTGGTGCGCTGAGGACTTCTCCTACAGCTGCCGTTCAAACCATGCTCCACTTGTTGCCAATAGACATCTATGGCATGCAGCAGGCCATTAACGCGGCTTTAAAGCTGAGAGATACCCACCAATGGTGCGAAAAGAAGGTGGGACATAGCAGAATCCTATTAACTCACCGTAGCCTTCCCCAATCAACAGACACGTTGCCCACCGAAAACGACTTTAACATGGGCTACAAACACAAGCTACCGGACAGAAGCGCCTGGGGTCAGTGCGAAGTCCTTTTTAATGAGTCCATCTCTATCTTTACGGACGGCTCTAAAACAGCCGAAGGACTCGGTGCCGGTGTCTCCTCAGAAGACCTGGACATTCACCACTCCGTCAGTCTTCCCAACCACCGCAGTGTCATTCAAGACGAAGTCACAGCTATAAATCAAGCCGCCGCTTGGCTGAAGGCTAACCCAATATCACGCAGGGATATTGCGATCTACATCGACAGCTAGGCTGCGATCAGGTCCCTCGTATCCAACACTATAAAATCTAGGGCAGTGAAAGACTGCCGCGTGTCTCTAAACGAGATCGATAAACAGCATAACGTCACACTCTGTTGGGCCCCTGGTCACTGTGACATTCAAGGGAACTGTGCGGCTGACGAATTAGCTAGAATAGCCTCCCAATGTACAGACGGCAGGAAGCTCGACCATGTCAAAGCGCCAATGTCGTTTGTTAAACACCTGACCCACACCGACGCTCTGTCGAAAGCAAACCGTAGATGGCAACATCTCGTTTATTGCAATTATGCCAGGCTAATCTGGCCTGTCCTGGATCTGAAAAGATCGAAAGCATTAATACGACTCAGAAGAGACCAGCTCTCAAAACTCATCAACGTCCTCACGGGGCACTGCATCCTAGGAAGGCATGCTCAACACCTGGGGATAGAATGCAACGATTTCTGCAGGAGCTGCAGGGATGAGGAAGAGGAGGAGTCCACCGCACACTTCCTCTGCACGTGTCCCGCACTAGCCCATATCAGGAAGGTCACCAATACTTCTTTAACGATCTTAATGATCTGAACTCCGCCAGCATGGCCGACCTTAACAGCTACGTTAGGAAATCTAAATGGTTGCAGGAGTAAGCAGTGTACCCCACTACTCAGTAGCAACGCAATAAACCTACTTTCTGTTCTAAGTGTACCTCCTCTCTGAGGGCCACTTCTAACTAACTAAAAAACACCAAATAAAGGGCTTGTTTGAGTCCTCTACTGATCCTGAGCCGTTTTATAAGATCCTGAACACAGCCATCAATTCAACAATTAAAAGTTGAGAAAACCGTATGTGTAATGTGTATTTTCTATTGAGAAAGTACCCTGGGGTCCGTCAGACTAAAAGAACTATAAGACCCTTCTATAACAAAGAATCCCGGTACTACAAAAGGGATGATGTCAGGAGACGGGTGGGATTTCTGCCTCTCGACTCACACGCAAAAAAATACCGCACTATGCAGCGCAGTCATAATCAAAGAATCTGGGTGCTGGACTGCAAGGCACTACGGCCACAGCAATATCTCGGGCTCGTTACCAAACGGTATGGTCACGTCTCCAACCGACTACATCCCCCCAACTAAACGTCAGGAAAAACTTCCCCACCAAAGCACAGTGGAAGAAAGTTGAAGCGGTGAACGACTTCGAAACGATGATCTACATCGACGGATCAAAGAGCAACTGGTATTGATGCCGGTGTGTACTCGCAACCACTGAAGATACCGCCAGCCGGATTTTCCAGAGTCTTCCAGGCGGAACTACTGGCAATCTGAGAGGCTTGTACGCAACACGGGCTTGACACAACGCACAAACAATACTGCTATCCTCATAGATAGCTAAGCCACTACAAAAGCTATTGACTCGGCTACCATATCTTTCAAACTGGGGCAAGAGTGCCGGAATTAGCTTGCCCGTTTGGACGAACGGTTTATGGTCACTCTGGTCTGGGCTCCAGGACACAGTAACATAAAAGAAAACGAGCATGCAGATAAACTGGCCAGGCTCAGCTCTAAAGGCCTCACTCGCAGCAAGGGTCCACATCTCGCTAGGAGCTGTAAAAGGACAAACCAACTCACACTTCCTGCAAAAGGCTAACCGCCAATCTAGGGGGCTAACCAAATATGCCATTTAATGGAAGATATGACCGACCTACGACAAAGATCCCTTAAATAGAACCCGTCCAGATTTCGTCAGATCATCGGTAATAACCACGATGGAGTAGCCGTTTGGAGACCATGCAGCCAAGCTAGATATTCCATACAACCTCCATTTCCGCAGCTGCGCAAATGACAACGAGGAGGAAACTTTCTCCCACTTTCTCTGCAAATGTCCGGCACTAACAAGAGTCAGACTGCGTGCACTAAACCAAGGAAAATCGCGGTGTCAGGCAGTATGATAGTCTCGAGAAGGAGGAAACCTAATCACTACAACCACCGGACCAAAACGAGATTGAAGCTGTCACAGCTTGGTTTAAGACATACAAGGTCATTCTCAACAGTCAACAAGCCAGAGGTTCGAGCGATCTATACCCCGGGTATCAGTTACTCTGATATAAAAATGTATTAATTTTATTATGTGTCAGGCAAGACGTATACGTAACAGCAGCTTCTTGGAAAAGCCCTTGCAAAACGTATAGTTTTATACCAAACAAAAGTATGTAGAACCAGATTTGTTGAGCAACTACCATCTGAGACCTCTTACCTTTGATAACTTCCCACATCTTAAGCATTCATTTTCTTCAATCAAAATTCAAAAAACAATTCTTAAATTAAATGTGATTTCCGATTTGAGTGTTCGATTGCGGCTAATAGTTCGTGCTTCTGCCGGACGTACAAGCGTCCCTTCTTCCACGGATTCTGCAGCTGTAGCGGCTTAAAATCGTCTCGCAAACAACGTTCCCTAGCACCTATAACAGCTACCAAACAAAAGTTGTTTAACTTATCAGCGGTGTAAATTGGTCCATTGTTGCCTTTTAGAACAGCAGCCATGTTAATTTGCTTCACCACCAAGTTAATGACCTCCCTAGCCGTCGTCTTCGGAGTAACATGCAGTTTTAAGCTCGTCCCACTAGCCAAGCCAGTGTCATAAGCTGTATACACTTGTATGATTCCTGCCTGTTGAGTGGTGGCAGCATTGGAGGCAGTACTGATGGAGGCAGTTGTTGAACTAGCTACCGTACAGTCTTCTTCGCTGGCCTGACGTGGCACTGGACGTCTGTTCGATTTATTTGATACTGGTGAGGACGGTTCCGAGCAGTGTGACTTAGCATCACTGCCTTTGATTTCAGTTTGTAAAGCGTTTAAAGTTGATTTGAGGAAGAGACCGCCATCCTTTAGAGCGGCGGTGGTCTTGAGCTTGACCCTTTGAGCGATCGGGTAGGAAGCTGTTTCGGAGTCACTTGAGAGACTTTGTAGAGAATCAGTTACGTTTGATTGACAATTACTACTATGCGCACTAACCGATAGATACGGAGCTGAATTAGAAGTCGGGCCTCCCTGCACATTTGGCACAGTCGAACGTTTCCTGTAGTGGAAGTTGTTAAGTTTTTTACTGGCTGATAATGTATCTTCGGATCGAGACGGTGGCATGCGATATACTACTCCCTCACTGTTGTCAGCTCCAGTTGAGTAGTAGCTCTGCGTGTACTGCGAACATGTTGAATCTGCGCTGTTCTTCCTTAGAGATTCGTCGTTCTTGGAGTTCACCTTGGGATGCAAGAACTGTTGTGGTTGGACTGATCCTAGATTTTGCTCTGACTTTGAGTGCTCAGCTGCTAGATAGCATTCGGAGTTGAGATGCGAATTTGCCGCTGGGCCTGGCCATGATCCCCGGCCGGGACCACTTTTGCTGAATTTTGTGTCTCGAACCGGCAGTTGCAGCAGATGGCAGTTATTATTGTCACAGCCAGAGCTGTCTACGTTGTCCTCAACAATTTTCTCAAAATCCAAAATTTCCTTCATAGTCACTGTAGGATTGCAGCTGCGATCGCGGGCAAATGCGATCACATCCATTAGCCATCGGACGCTCTTCCAAACCGAATTCAGATTTGAGGTAAGCTCATGTAGCTTTGCAAGACGCTCCTTAGCTGTTTGCAGCTCACTCGTAGAGAAAGCCTCACGATGGGAGTGGTTGGCTAAAGCTGTATCCAACTCTAGGATACAAGAAAGTCGCGAGTACTTCTGGATAATTCCGTTTTGATACGTTCGCAAGTGAATCATTTCGAACGCTTGAATTGTTAAACTAAGCAAATCATCGCGCTGTAACAGCAGTTCGGTTTGACCAGGCACAGCACAAGACGACTCCACCGGTGGACATATTATAAGGAAACTAACATCCTTAGTCAGCTCAATGATTTCAACATCGTATAGCCTATGAGTCAGGGCATCCTCGGGCCGGATGTTCATGTGCTTAAAGAGTGTGTGTGCCGCTGCGGTGATATCATGTAAGAATATTCTCTGCACTTCCGTCATCACCTCTGGATTAGGACTAAATTCCAACGGCATTGCTTCGCACTTCGTTTGCTTGTTGAGTATTTCCCATTCATCGGCGGTAATGTGTGAATTATCTCGAACCTTGGCGTGTGGCAGAACATTGGGCGTTTTTACCGGCACAACCACTTGGATCTGATCGACTGAGCACTGCATTTTCAGATAACCCAAGTACAGACCTGGATTTATTTTCGTTGTCGAAGTCTGATGGTAGAGAATTTGATCGCTAATGGAAGATATTAGTATCTCGTTGATGTTGTAGTCTTCGTGTAAAGCTGTGATTTTCTTTTGAATTTTATTTACAGGCAACCAGCGTGAGTTTAAGACCGAAATCGACTTCTGGGTTTTTACTGAGTTGACACAACACAACACCACTGTGCCGTGCGAATCTCGCAGAGGCTTGTGATACAATTGACCAAGATCGGTTAGACAAAGGGCGGATTGCATGTGACAAGCAGCGGAGAGTAGTTTCGTTCGGAAGTGTACGGCAGATGTGAGATGGCGCTCCATGTCTGTGCGAAGAGATTTTACATCGTCCCAGGTACAGGCGACCTAAAAAAAAAAAAAAGAAATTAAATTTATTTTTAAGTGGACATTTATGTTTGCTTATAAAGGAATGGGATTAAGAGAGAGGATCCCAGGTATGGAAGATCCATCTTTCTAGCCAGTGTAGTGCCGGACATTCGAAAAGAATGTGCTCAGAGGTTTCCTCCTCCTCCAAACAGAAACGAAACTCTCTATCTGAACAAAAGTTTGGTTTGTTGAGATGGTATTTCTGGCCGCAAGGAAGCTCACTATTTTTATCATGTTTTTCCTGACAAGGTTTAGAATTTTTTTATAGGAAAAGGGTTTGATAAGTCTCTTGGATAGCCTAAGCCCAGGTACATTTTCCTAATGGCAAAGGGAAGTTGATGTTCCCACTTGTTTAACAAATCTGTGATGTTAGCTCAATTAGCGCCACAGAAGGGTTCCGGTCCTAAGAGCGCGGAAGTTGCGCCCTGGCCAGCTCATGGGGGGCACATGCCTATTGGTACTGAGACTTTAGTGTTGGTCCAATTACCAACTTCAGATACAATTTCTGATCCGTCGGTGAATCGTAACAGACATCCTGGGTACTTGTGTCCTAGCTGCAGCTCTATAGCACAACGGCCAGCGGTCTTCCTAGTGAAAATATGCAAAGGTGAGAGCACGATGACAGCCTCTATAGCCGAAATGGGGGAGGTGCGCATAGCATCTGTAATACCGAGACAGGTAATGCTCTGTAGCTTCTCAAGGTGCGTTTTTGCCATCCGTTTAAAAACTTTCGGGCACCAAAATATGGCCGCACATGTTTTTATGGGTCTAACAGCTATTAACAGCTTACAAGATCTTATCTGCCGTGTTATGTGAACGCCTGAAGCCGTTCGTCAACAACCTGATCGGTCCATATCAGTGTGGTTTCAGGGCAGGAAAGTCCACCATCGACCAAATATTCACACTGCGGCAGATCTTGGAAAAAACCCAGGAACTTTAAATCGATACCCACCACCTCTTCATCGATTTTAAGGCCGCGTATGACAGCATCTATAGAGACGAGCTATACAGAGCCATGTCTAGTTTTGGCATCCCTGCCAAACTCGTCCGTCTGTGCAGGATGACGATGGAGAATGCACGCTGCTACATCAAGGTCGGTCAAGACCTGACCGAGACCTTTGATGTCAAAAAAGGATTTAGACAAGGTGACGCGCTGTTATTCGACTTCTTCAACATCGTTCTTAAAAGAGTTGTGCAAAACTTACGCGCCAACATTAGAGGCACAATCTTTCAAAAGTCCGTCCAACTGCTCGCATACGCAGACGATATTGACATAATCGGAAGAACGCAGCGTGATGTCACTGGTGCGTTTGTGAGTATCGAGACGGAGGCGGCGAAGATGGGTTTAGCGGTCAATGAGGGCAAGACGAAGTATATGCTGTCAACAAGAAAGGACACCCAACACCGACGTCTCGGACAGAACGTCACTATAGACAGCTATAACTTTGAGGTAGTTAAGGACTTTGTCTACCTAGGCTCCGCGATAAATTCAGACAATGACACCGGCGCTGAGATTAAACGAAGAATAACTCTTGCCAATCGCTATTTCTTTGGGCTAAGAAGGCAATTGAGTAGCAAAGCCCTCTCTGACCCTTTATAAGTCCTTAATCGTCCCAGTCCTGTCTAAAGCGGATGAGGTTGCTCTTGGCGGGTGATTTTTGGTCCCGTCCGCATAGACGGGGAGTGGAGAAGGAGATACAACGACGAACTGTACGGGCTGTACGGGCTGTACGGCGGCATCGACTTAGTCAGAAGAGTGAAGGTCCAACGACTGAGGTGGCTGGGTCATGTAGAGTGGATGGACACCAATGCTCCGGCTCGGAAAATCTTCGAATCCACACCCGAGAGTCAGCGCACTAGAGGAAAACCGGGACTCAGGTGGCGCACGCAAGTTGAAGGGGACCTCTACCGACTTAGCGTGCGAAACTGGAGACAGCAGGCAAAAGATCGAGATCGCTGGCGACGCTTGTGGGTTGAGGCCCAGGACCACCCCAGTCTGTAGCGCCACCTTAAGTAAGTAGGTATGACGTTGGAGATCGTTGCGTCATGTTTACCACTTAAAGTAATGCGTAGGCCATCGGCATAACTATTGTAATAGTTTTGTAGCCCAATCTGTGAAGATGGACCAAAATATTGTTAATGACTAAAGACCACAGAAGAGGAGAGAGAACTCCTCCTTAGGGGCATCCTTTAACCGCGGTTACAGACACCGACACTCCTCCTGGAGAAGAACTTAATTAAAGACTTTCCAATACCGCCCTTATCAATTACTTGGTCGAGTCTTCGATTCCTCAACTACTGATGCTATCGAGTCGTAGTCGGTATTATCGAAAGCGCCTTCGATGTCTATGAAGGCACAGTGTACCTTTTCTATCTCTTTGATTAGGTAGTGAAGATTCGCCTTTCCTCGAGTCCAGAAGGGCAGACATCTCTAACCGGCCTCTGATATGAACATCTATTAGCCTTTCCATAGTTAAACTCTTCACTTTAACGGAATTGTTGCAGAATCCGATTCAAACCAGCTGTTAGTACAACTGTAAGTGACATTCAAGGACATTGGCCCGCAGTAGGTTTGACATAATTTCAAATAATTTTCCCATAAACTGTTGGGATGAAGAGTAATAAACACCAACGAAATCTCTTAGAAAAAATCTCCCTTTAGGATATTTTCTCTGTAGTAACCTTGGTGACCTGTCCAGCACAGATGACAGAAACTTCAACAGCTTCATTAGTCCCTGAGGGTGACAGTGACAGTACAGGTAAAACCTTTGATCCCATGGTACCACAATAGACCTACTTTTGGTCTAAGTGTACCGATAGACAGTCGTCTGAACCTTTGAAATCAATGCCAAAGTGAAAAAGGTTCAATTATTTTCACATGTAATTGGTTTGCCTTTTCAAGTGTATTTACTTTCATCTACATAGATCGCCATGGGCTTCACCAATGTACTTCAAGGACTCAGGCAGGGACAAAGCCAACGACAGCACGGCACTCGTTAAACTGTAAATACCTTGAACTATGTACTTTAAAATGTTGCTGTTCCATTGAAAATTGAAACAAGCTAAACAGCTAAAGTTCACAACAATAACTGCCTCAAAACCCTGTCACACAATGCATAGCCCACAACAAAAGAAACCTATAAACACACAGATTACAGTGAAGTTCTTAAAGTTTCTGGTGGGGTGGCGGCAGTGGGAGCATTTTCAATACAAATACCCTGTGATGAGAGGAATCCGCATTCAACCCCATTTTGTAGTCACTTGACATTCAGACACAATACTACTTGTCGTCATTATAACACAGCCGAACTCATTATCGACGCTCTTGACAAAAACCCCTAAAAGTGACACCCTCCCAGGCAGTCTGAAGAGTACTTACCTTCATAAGCCAATGATAGTCACTGTGCAACGAGCTTGGATACGTCTCATCAATCTCAATTACAGGTAGGAAATCTTCGCTGGTTACCAATACTTTGTCCTCGTAATACAATATGCACGCCAGATAGATGCCTCTGCAATCGGATGTGTAATTAAAATAATTGCATGCGATATTGTGTTTCAAAATACGAACCGCCTGAGGTGCTTTTGAAACTTTGACGTCACCGAGAATAGTTGCTTGATGGTCGTTTTCTTTTTGGGGTTCCTGCGATGTGCTGCTGATGATTCTAGGGTCAACTCAGAAGCATCCCCGGGTCTTGCCAAACGCACTGCGGTAAACAAATTATCCAGGATTCGAAGTCGCCCCGTGAAGCGATCGTCTCGGTCGGTTAAATCTCGCCAACCTGAAAAAAGAGGGATTGTTTTAAGCGAGAGCGACGTTATATAAGTACAATCAATCTCACTTGATGGAACCACACTCGCTGGTATGGACAATCTCGATGGACCCCAGCCCTTGACATTACCGCAGCAGGCGCGAATAAAATACCTTCGGCCCTGAGTTAAATCATTTATTCTGCAGTTGGCGCCCATTGTTCCCTGAAAGCTATTCCACTCGAGTATCTCTCGTTCGCCCACAATATTGCTGAAATCCGCTCTGGTCGACCATTGGACTGAAACAAATGAAATTAGTCAAGGCACGCAACAGGATAACAATGGCGTACCTTTGAATTTAGTCCCAATAGCACCCTCAATGGGCTCCAAAATTCGCACCATGATAGAAGTTATCCCGATGACATCCACACCAACTGCCGTTGGGGCGTCTGGGGGACGTGCCTGATCCCACCCGAGCAACATGCGTCGCAATCCTTTCACACGTCGTTCCCAAATTCCAATTTGTTTATCGGTTTCAGTCCCCGTGCAACCTGTCACCGACGGTCCACTATTACCTGGAATTGCAAACACCCCGCCACACGAACATGGTATAGGTATGTGGAGTTAGTCAAATTGAACGAGAATTGTCTAGAGCTACACCACACACATACACAAACTGAATGCCCAGAGGGAAGGCCATGGTCTGATAAGCTATTTGCAGTTTCACTGCAATTCCACCAGACGTCCTGCCAGCAATTTTGTTAAATTATTTCCAAAACAAAATCCCCTCGGGACACACTGAACATAGACACTCCGGTGTACACCCCAGAGGCGGAACTTACACAACTCACCGATAATAATACTCGATATGGATGAACGAGTGTTGCTAAACGCTGCCGTCTGCGGGAAGCCCTCACAGCCACTCAGGTCCTGTATCCGGCTCTCGGCATCTTGCAGCAGTCCGTTCAATTTAATGCCCAGCGACTCGGTGGAAACTGAAAAGAGAAAACGAATCGTTATTGAATTTCAAAACAATATCTCGGCTAATTTGTGCTGGAACGTGTAAACAAAACGAGTTGCCCTGGATTTGTTTTAGCTCCCCAATGGAAATGTGACAAAACAAAATGGGTTTTGTGTTCGGAACACGGTCAGTAATCAATGGCGCCCGGCATTAGGACCAAAAGTTCGCGGAATCACGAACGAAAATTACCTCGTTATAATTATAATAGCTACATTTATTCGGCCGGGAGCAATATGCTGTTGACATTCGTCAGGGAATAAATTTTGCACAGCTGCTGCCGCGGATTTGTTTTGGGCTGTGGTCGGTAAAAAACTTTTCGAAAACTTTTAGAGAGGTTCACTTTGGCTTGGTGTATATTTTAAGTGATGGTTTGGTTTGGGGACTTTCCATTCTATGTACATTAGCAAGTTATGCGAGGCTCCCTTGGAACTTTAATTAGTTTCGGTGGAATTGGGGTAATTTCATGAGGATTTCTGGGCGAATTCATGAGCGAAAAGTGAATACCTTAAATGGTATTAAATTGATTAGGTTCGGTTTTGTCGTTGAAGTGTTGAGGATGGATCTCGAAATGAACAATTGGCTTATGGCAAAAGGGAAACTTAATTAAGGACAGAGTGCCTCGTGCGGATGGATAATTGTGTATCAATGGAAAGAAGAATGTGGTTGAATTTGCTTCGAGGAGAGATTGATGTGTTCCGGAGTTTTCTGCATTCCGGATCTCTTTAAGGTAGGTTGTGGTCTGTCTCACCGCATTAATTTGTCAGGACAACGTGCTGGTATGCAAGGACCAGAGCTCCGTAGGCAATTTTTAAATCCTTAGAAGTTATAATATAAGTTTTATAAAAAGTCGTTTTTGCACGATCTCATCCATCAAAGTTGTCACTTTGATTTTCTAATGTTATTTGAAACAATAGAGAAGGTGAGCAGGAAGCACACCAGTCTTTCAGCACGAGGTCCTTGCACCTATCCTAACTCTTAAGCATTTTCGAAATAGGAAATGTGAATGAGATGCAGGCTTTCAGAGAGAGATGCGCCTTGATTTTTGCGTTAAAAATGAACACATAGCTGGCGAGACCATTCTTGCAATTCTTCATTTTGTGCGCGAGTGGAAAGGGTATACAATTTATTGCCGACGCCGAATGGCGAATTGAGAAGCTTCTCCATGATGAATTATACTTTCGAAAGTTTGTCATTGCCTGCTAAGGTTTGGTTATTATTATTATTATTAGTGGGGAGCGGTTTGTCCACTGCGGTCTCATATAGAG
Source organism: Matsumyia berberina (assembly GCA_917880715.2). Lineage (NCBI taxonomy): Eukaryota > Metazoa > Arthropoda > Insecta > Diptera > Syrphidae > Matsumyia > Matsumyia berberina. The sequence goes on from OU862872.1 coordinate 4,981,170, forward strand.
GCCCATTGTGATTTCCGTTGAGTTTAGAGCAGTTTGTCTACTCCAAAAGATGTCAGGAAGGTAATCAGCCTCTCGGGGTGGAGCGTGGCAAGCGCCGTTGGTGAAACGAGTCCGCTTTCCCGCATGGATAAGGGCGGGACATTCTGTGATGATGTGAAGAGAGCTTTCATCGCCCTCCAAGCACAGTCAGCAGGAAGGGTCCGGTGACAGGCCATGCTTGTGAAGGTTTGGTTGCTTTGAACTTACACAACTCGCAAAGCAGTCCAACAGACTAATTATTGAGCCGCGGTGACCACTGATTCAAAGTCAATTTTATTTTATATTCTAGTGTTTAGTAATGCCTCAGAGGCCTGTCTCTAAACTCCTATCCAACAGAACAGACAACGACTTTCGGATCTGCATTTAGCTTGTTTGGGACATTAACAGATCGAGCGGAGCCTAACCACATGTGGAGGCAACCGTATTATTTTTTGCATACAGTACTGCTGAGATGTTTCATTAGATTGGGTATGAGAAACTACATAGGTATGTGTGATAAAGACAATGCTTATTTAAATGTGATTTTGTAGTGATAGAAAGACTTGGACAAGTAGGTTTAATTTCACAACTCATCAATTGGACATACGAGAACTGTCTAAGTAAAGTTTAATAGAAATTAAAATTGCATATTTGGCAATTTTAACGGTAATTTGGAAGTAAAGACATGCAATGACACAACCTTCGGAAACAGCTGTAGGCGCGTCGACTTTGCAAAGTCTGACTTCTTGCGATCGACGCTAGCCACGCTTTTGAACAGATTTGGCGAACTACTTAGTAGTTGGATCCAAACTATGAGGTGCAACGGATACAGAAAATATCTCTGTAAAATCAATCAAACATTTGTCAACCCCACCTATTGGCAGGCAATTTGGAGTCGGCATTTGTAAAGGGTCTTCCAATAGGGACTTCCGAACTTTGACAGTTGATAGCGGCCATATTGTTGAAGCTACATCTGTCAAATTGGTTGTCATTTATTTAGTCTGTTTTTCCAAATCACCATGGATGGATATAGCGTTCAACAATGGGTGTTCTGTTCGGGCAACGTTCCGCGCGTTTCGCCCATTTTACGGTCGTTATAATCGACTTTCCGAGAGGACTTTTCGCAGTGTGGTGGATAAATTTGAGTCCACTGGTTCAGTAAACGTTCAACCAACACCCGTATGTACACGAAACGCAAGATCTGCCGAAAACATCAGGAGAATCCGAGGCAGTCGATTTCGCGTCACTCACAAGAACTCGGCCTTTCGCAGACCACAACTTGGCGAATTTTGCGTCGTGACTTGGGCCTGCACCTGAAGGTAAACGACAATAGACAATGACGTGTGTTCGCTGAATGGGCTCTGGCGCAGTTGGAAACTGACCCTAATTTTCATCGAAAAGTCATCTTCACCGATGATGCCCATTTCTGGATGAATGGGTACGTCAACAAACAAAACTGTCGAATTTGGGAGGATACCAGTCCACATGAGATCCAAGAGCGTCCAATGCATCAGGCATCCAGCCTGATTTATGCGCCAGAGTCATGGAAAATTGAAGATTTCGGATGCGCGCCACCCAGAGAAGCCGCGGAGGACATTTGAACTATGTTATATTCCATACATAATGGCATTGACAGGCCTTTCAGAAGAATAAAAATTTCGATGATATCTCACACAAACTTTGTTATATTTAAATTTAAAGAAAGGAAGCGCCTAATGAAAGACCCTTTATGTTCAACCACTAATTTGGGGAGTAAATTGCACACAGAGTCCTTGTCTTTCAAATTGATGACTGGAAGATCACTTGCCGAGACTATAAGTTTCTAAGATTGTTAGCATCATAGACTTTGCAAACGACATTGTCGTAGTGTATGGTACGTTAACCACTGAAAGGAAGCACTGTTCAACGCGACCATTAGAATCGTTGAAAGTTCTTTGACAAACAACCGTCGCAAAAAAGAAACTAACGAGAAAAGCTCATCAGAAACAGAGAAAAACTAAAAATCATTAAAGCAGGTCTACTCTTAGGGGCGGAATACACGATCATGCAAACGTGATTGTCATGCAAACATGACGGTTTATAGCGATGCTCCTGGATCTAAATAAGTCTAAAATATTAATATTTTGAAAATATTAATATTGATTGATATTATCCGTGACTGTGGATATATTTTATCAGATATACATTTTTTGATGAGTAAAGATGACAATTTTTAGAGAAACAAGTTAGAAAGTCTTATTGACCGGGAAATGTCGGGTTATAGTGAGTAGATCCCGGAGTTCATTCCTCTTTTTAATTTTGGACTCATCTGTGAAAATTAAAATTTTCTTCGCGTTGGTGGCCTTCCTATTAGCTCAGCCATCTCTTGACTATTCTGATGCTTAGACTAAAATGAGATGGTTCGGGATAGTCCATGTCAGTTTCTTGTTTTGTCGAACTCGCGGTCTTGTGGTAGTCCGTAAAACCGGCATTCTAAATGTTAGATTATTTTAAAGGCAGGGCACTTTAAGATACCTCAACGAGAAGTTCGTCAACCCTTTCTGGTTGGGACATACATATACGTTCCAGCGAATATTTAAATGCAGCTTATATGAAAAATTGTTTACTCTAAATAAGTCCCGCCTCGTAGTTCATAAAATTCTGTGTACGGAAGCTATCGAAAGGATTAAAGAACAAGAGAAGTCCCGCACGCTTAGCTCCCGGACTTTCTTACTTTACATTGTTTATTTAAGTACGGTCTTAAAAATCTGGCCATAAGACTTTCGGACATGTTCTGAGCTCGCTGTAGACAAAAACACTTCAGCAGTTAATTCAGCTCCCCAGAAATAATCAACAACGCTTCCACAGGGACTTACCTGATCTTTTCCTTACTCATCAAATTTTCCTCAGTGAAAGGAGAACTCTGTTTGACACAAAAACATCTTGAGGCCGCGCAGTGCATAAATGGCCATCGCCAGTTAGGTATAAAGCCCCACAGAGCTTAATTTTGATCTCGAATACCAGGTGTCTTCCGAAGTGACTGAGTCCGAGGTTTGCGACCTTTACTGTCATTCTCACCAGACTAATCAGCCATAAGTCAGAATGGGCTTACCAAGGGCTGTATACATCCAGTAGATTATCGCGGGTTTGGGAGAATACGTTAAGGTCCTCGCGTAAAAGGTTTTTGACGCCTATGCACCTTATGCAATTCGTTTTATTCAGTCGGCAGCGTTCTTTCATAAGGCCAAGCTGAGCGACACCGCTCTGCCGCTAAGAAACGTCGCTTGTCGCTTAGCGACTACGTGACCGCAAGTATACGATTCCATGACCCTGTTCACACAGGAGCAACGGACTGGATTTTTTTTGACGTTTACGGGCGAGGGGGGAAGCGGAGAGGTGACATGTTACGTCACTCCGGATTTTTAGATTTTTTAAAATTCTTAGATTTTTTTTGACGTTTGTACATGTCAATCGGCAGTCACTCGACAAACGTGTAAAAAAAAAATGAAGATAGCCATGAATAAAACAATGCGTCTTTTGGGCTGGTGGCTGATCGCATTTGTGTTATTTATTTAAATTGTTTTAAATTTCGTGAAATAAGCACGAAAGGTCGACACTGACAATAAATATGTCAAAAAAAGTCCGCGGAAGTGTTCAGACAGGACTATCAATCTGAACGAAACGTCAAAAAGAATGCAGTCCGTTGCTCCTTTTTGCCGCTATACCACTCTGCCGCTTGGAGCGTGGCCTTGGCCTAAGGGAACATAACTATGTACCTCTATTTCCTGGGAGTCAGAATTCAGTCGTATAATTTATCTTAAAGAAAACGATTCACTTCTGAAGGAATTACAGAAATCGGTCCGTGGGCTTATGAATTTATTGTGAACGTATAAATGAACTCATAAGCAATTCAGTAGAATTCAGAAGAATAAAAATAATCTTAAAAGCAACTTCAAAGCAACTGAAACTGCTTCAGGCGTCTTAAAAATAAAGTCGGAGAAGAAAGCAAGACACCTTTGGGTCATTAAAGAAAGCAGCAGTGTTACTTGTTCGCTTTAAATTTATGGGCTCAGTCTTGCAGTTCATTTCTCTATCGATTTCTGGGATACTGTTTCCTTTGTCTTTGGTTACAGCGTCCACATATTCTTCACTCATCAAGAGAAAAAATGAAAAGCCAGCTAAGATTTTCTTTGTTGACATCTAATTCATTACCAAAGAACATCTTAATCCTGTCAACATAATTGTGCTCTTTGCTTCCAAATTTAATTGTTAATTGCTGGAGCAGTAATTACTTCCGTCGAATCATGTGCACCATATAGCGGTCTTTTGCGCTTATTGTGAATTATTTTAAAATGTTGTCACTGCGTTTGTTCCATGGACAAAAGCAAATAATTCTCTTAATTAATTCCTCTGCAACAATTGAATGCAATAAGCGTACTAGCAATTAAATGTCGTTAATTGGTTTATCGCCAAGAGTGACCGACAGCGTGGGCAAATATAATAAAGTCGCAGTATCTGTTCGTGACTACGGCTAATGGCTCTGGAAGTCATTCTCTCATAAAAAAAAATATGCTAACCATAATTAAAGGTCAAATATATTGGACGGCTGATACCTTAAAATCCAAATGAGATGGGCGAATAATTTCGGCACGGTGTAGTCAGCCCAAATTCTTAGAACTACTCCGAGACATTGTTCATCTGTTTGGTTAAATACTCGTGCAAGCAAGGGGATATCACCTTACCAAGAAGAATACTCAAAACATTTGTAGGAGGAAAGTTATTTTTGTGTGTTGACTTACTTGGAACTTGAAAGGTGTCAATATCTTTCGGAGACATCGCTGTCACTGGTACATTTCTACTTTTTGGATCATATTCAACGAAAGCATCCATTCTTTCGACTTGAATTTCAACATTTATTTTTGTGTACCATTAAATGAGTTATGAGGGATGTTTTCTGGGGTAAACGAGAACAATACATGACAGTGAAAAACAATGAGAAGATTGAAACATACATATATGTAAGAAAGAAACCATTTAGGTAATTTGATAAACAGTTTACTGACGCATTCTAAATACATGTTTTGACAGAAAATGGGAAAACGAAGATGATGACGGTATATGGACAGGTAGTTTAATCTCGAACAGGTAGAGATAATCCTGAAATATCATCGGAATACACGTGCGACACAAGGAGGTAGGCTTTTGAATTTGTGTGCTTAGGGTTTCCTTCACTACGTGCAATCTATGAGGACCTTCATCTTGATCTACTTCGACATTTTGTCGTATTCCGTTGGATAATATTTTTTTTCTCTACCTAATCCAAAAGGGTTTTTTTTTCAATAATATCATTTTAATCCGATTTTAAAGGAGTATTGAACAAACTAATTTCGTCCAGGATATCTTCCGTATGCAGGACATACCAAATATTATTTAAAGCCTCAAATTGTACGAATAACATTTTGAAAATGATGAGACTTTTTATGTCAAACGTTTGCTGATTGCAGATCCAGTATATTGTGTTAGGTAAGGTTAGCTTAGGTTAAGGGAGAAGTCAAAACATAAAGAATTCTGCCTCGTCATCCATTCCAACACTCATTTTGAATGAAATTCCAGCTGTCAACTCCCTTGACAAGGCCAATCTGCTTGCTGCATACTTTGCGGCCATGTCAACGCTCCCTGATTGTGCCCTGCCTCCACCTGTACTGGAGAGCGTCGAATTCTCCATGGGGCAAATCCGCTTTCGCTCTCGTACAGTTGCAGGTGTATTAAAAGGTCTTAGCATCCACAAATCCGCTGGTCCAGATGGTATTCCACGCATAGTTCTGAAGAGGTGTTCTTCCACGCTGGCAAAACCACTGCGTAAGCTTTTCCATCTGTCCAACTCCTCTGGTCTCTTTCCGAGTAGATGGAAAACTGCATTTGGACGGCGAATCTTTCTCTCCCTTCAATTACCGACCCATTGCACTTACGTCCATTCTTTCCAAGGTCATGGAAACGCTGATAAATCGTCTTAAGGTGGCGCTACAGACCGGCGTGGTCCTGGGCACGCTGATAAATCATCAGCTTATGAAATATCTTGATTCACGGAAACTCCTCAATGAGCGGCAGTACGGTTTTCGTAGCAACAGGTCCACTGGTGATTTGATGGCATATCTCACCGAGAAGTGGAACCAATCTATCCATCACTTTGGTGAAAGTAAGATTGTTGCGCTTGATATTTCTAAAGCATTTGACAGAGTTTGGCATCAAGCTCTTTCGTCGAAAATGCGTGCATATGGCATTGATGTATCTCTTCTTCAATGGATTAGAAACTACCTTTCGAACCTTTCAATTCAAGTTGTTTTGGATGGTTTCAAGTCTGCAATTCACCATATAAATGCTGGTATTCCCCAAGGCTCTGTTTTGTCTCCGACTCTCTTTCTCATTTTTATAAATTATCTCTTGTCTGCTTCTAACCAATTCATTCCTTCGCTGATGACAGTACCCTCAGCTTCTCATATTCGTTCCCTAACTCACGTCCTTGCTCTTCGGACGTAGAAGAGGAACGGCAACGTATGGTAAGCTCATTAAACTCCGACCTTGACAGCATAATAAAATAGGGTTCAACCAAAAGAGTAGAATTTAAAGCGTCCAAAACCCAATGCTGTCTTCTGTCACTTAAGCGAAACCCTAACCTCCAGCCATTATCCATGAATGGTACCTGCATCGCCGAAACCGAAAGACTTTCCATTCTCGGTATGTGTGTCAGTGACAACCTTCGTTGGAACGACCACATATTCGAAATAGCCAAAAATCTTGCGAAATGTCTAAGGAAAACGGTGCGAAAAAAAACTTAACCCCTTCTGAACTGGCTTCAATTTATAAGGCGTTCATCCGTCCAAAGCTCGAGTATAACGCCCATATCTGGTCTTGTGCACCCAAAACCGCCTTACACATTCTGGATAGAATCCAAAATCGCGCGTTGAAAGGTATTGGTGACGGGGACATTGCGAAGTCAATAGACTCGCTTGAATATCGACGAAATAACTCCTGTCTCTCACTGTTTTATCATTTTTTCCACAAACAGTGCTCTAGCGAAATAGCCAGTTGCATTCCGCCCCTTCAACTCTTCACCCGCAATTCGCGTCACCCTTCGAATGCTCATCAGTTTACCCTTAAGCCTACCTTCGGACGTCAGTCAAATATAGAGATTCTTTCATAAGCCGTACATCACGTATGTGGAATAGCATTGGGTTTCCTCACCGCTACAACCCGCAAGCATTTAAGACCAACGTGCATCGGTATCTCCTTCGTCTCTCCCCTAATTTCCCTAATGCCCGTGCTCTAAGAGTGCACTTTAAGAGTGGTTTGACGATGAGTACCGGCAAGTATAGGGTTTTTCAATAAGGACCTAACAAATTGGAGCAAGCGCTCTTCAAGTTGTGACCAAAGACTAAGAATTATTAAATTTTAAATAATTTCTAAACGCTGCTCGTTTATGAACTTCACTGTGATAAAAATGTAAACCTTGACTGACGTTTTGAAATTGACAGATCATAAAAAACAGTTTAATGGTGCGTTTGTATTAAAAAACTAAATTGTTATGTCCCTATTGAAAAACCCTTTACATGCAACGAAACAAGAGGCGTATAAAGCGGCGCTGCATAGAAGGATCAGGGCTGTTCGTGAACTCTACGGGCAGAAGAGGAAAAACGAACATAGAGTTCATGCGATTGGAGAGATGTTGTTGCAGGAATGAGGTTCAGCAGTTCTACCAAGGAGTAAAGCGAGTCTGTCAGGGCTACAGAACCCGAACCGAAGCCTGAAAAGATGAACATGGAAACATCGTAGAAGAATCGCAGTCCATGCCGAGGATATGGAAGAACTACTTCTGCTGACTGTTTAACGACGACGACGAATCAAATCCCGCTGTCAGGCAGAATGAACTGTTCAACTTGGACGACGAAGATCAACAATTCCGCCCACCCGACCTGGATGAAGTGAAGATAGTCACATCTAAGCTTAAGTGTAACAAAGCTGCTGGTGACTTGGTAAGGAGCATACACCAACTCATCTGTAAAATATGGTCCGATGAATGGAATCTCAGCATTGTTTGCCCGGTCGTCAAGAAAAGAGACCCTCTGAACTGCGCCAACTACAGAGGCATCAGCCTTCTTAATGTCGCTTACAAAATCTTATCTGCCGTCTTGTGTAAACGCCTGAAGCCGTTCGTCAACAACCTGATCGGTCAGTGTGGCTTAAGGCCAGGAAAGTCCACCATCGACCAAATATTCACACTGCGGCAGATCTTGGAGAAAACCCGGGAACTTCAAAACGATACCCACGACGTTTTCATCGATTTTAGGACACCATCTGTAGAGATGGTGATGTCACTAGCGCCTCTGCGATTATTGAGAGGATCTGCAAAGATGGGTTTAGCGGTCAATGAGGTTGCTCTTGGCTGTTTCAGGAGAAAAATTCTTCGGCTAATTCTCGTTCTCGTCTGCATGGACAGTGAATGGAGAAGGAGATATAACGACGAACTGTACGGGCTGTACAGCGGCATCGACTTAGTCAGAAGAGTGAAGCTCCAACGACTGAGGTGGTTGGGTCATGTAGAGCGGATAAACACCCACGCTTAGGCCCGCAAAATTTCCAAAGTCCACACTCGAGAACCGGCGCAGTAGAGAAAGACCGCGACTCAGGTGACGCACGCAAGTGGAAAGGGACCTTAATCAACTTAGCGTGTGAAACTGGAGGCAGCTGGCTAAATATCGAGCTGGCTCGAAGCGCTTATGGCTATCGCTGGACGCTACAAGAGGAAATTTCTTTCTATGTATTACTTCCGGATCATCGGCGGCGCCATCTTAACTACCAACAAACTCCGATCAAGTTAAACAGTGCTAAGCCAATCAACTGTTTAGTATTGTATCTTTGAAGAGCTTCAAGTAAATCGTTCAATTACGATTGTAATAAGCATCTGATGGTTAATTGTACAGATTAAGGCCAACAGCAAGCAAAAGACTTAATGAAAGAAGGCAAAGCACTAAAAAAAAGTGTCTTATGTAACAAAAAAAAAGGTTTACTCCTGAATAAATTTGCACATAAAATTTTAAGCACCGCGTTACAGTCATATGACAAACATGTCGAAAGGAGGTATGATAATAAAACAAAATTAATTGTCGTGAAACTCGTCCCAACTGCCCACTTTACAAGTGTATGATGATATTTTCAATTTTACTGTCAGTTTGGGTAATAAAATTCATTCATAACAAAAAGAAGTGTCAAGCCGTGCTTGAATTTTACTGATTGTTTAACAATTTCCGGTACAAAAGCGGAAGAGGCTATCTTTTCTTGTAGATCTGACTCTAAAGAACGTGCTTTTGACACATTTTGTCGTATTTAGATTAAGTGAAACTTGATTGCAGTGAAATAATTATTTAAAAAAAAATTAAACCGCTGAAGGGTTGCATAATAAAATATTATTCTTCACGGAGCCGTCGGAACCTATCTAATGTAGAATGAAATTTAAATCTTCACAGGAGCTCCAATGGAGTTGAATAATTATTCGTGTTCGCGGAAGGCATTTTTCCTGTCACCCAACTACCAAAATCTGATAAAAAAATATTCGCAGATGTTCATCTAGTACAACTTTGACAGAGCCAGCAGATTAGGCAATGATGGATGAGGAAGTTCAGCATTCAGATGGAAAATAGGAGATGATAGCATCTTTAACATTTTCCTAAAACGAAATAAGGAATCATACATCTTCAGGGTAAACATTTTAAGGGAATCATCTGAGCATCACGTTGAAAAATTATTCTCCTAATAAGTTGGTACGAACATAGCCAAGAGCAAGTCCTGAGAATGCTTTTGGATTTCGTTTAATTCAATTAATTTTACACAGATATTTGACTGTCACAGTGTATCTTGAATTTCTAAACGAGTTCCCAATGCTATCGGCGAATGCATAACAGACAGTTGTCATTCATTTGATGAATTGCAGACATTTGGATGTTTAGAGATAGCTAGAGAGAGAGAGAGAGAGAGAAAAGTTTCTAATCCATTTGTTTTTACATTTCCCCCCTGTCCCCCCCGTCTATACATTCGCATTTTCAATAATTGTCATTGAGTGCCCAAGTGATGGATGGATTGGTTCTCTTTTTGAGTGAAAAATGCTTACGAAATCAGAGGGCAATGATTGGAATCAAGGTTCTAGATACGTTATACGTCACTGAAGTTGTCATTTCCCTTGGGAAATGGCTGTTCATGTCAGTCTACATGACCAGGCTCCCAGCATTGCAAGTTTCAATAAAATAAATTGTGGATATGAGTGACAGAGTGACGTGTTGTGTGGTGAATTTAATCCATCTGGAGCTTATCTTTCGATACCGTATCCCAAATTTTTTTTAATTTAATTTCTTATAATGGGCTACAGTTGGGAGTGAATCAGTGATTCAAGCAACAGTTAGCCAGATGTTTCTAGTTGAGTACACAAAGTTGCAGACACTACTCTAGAGGCGACACAAGCTTAAACGAAGCATTAACGGAAATTTTATACGTAAAACAAATACAACAACCAGCTGGCTACAACTCTTGATTTTATCCCCAGTCAAAAGCAACTGGGTAGGAATTTTACGATATCCCATGGCCAGGGGGCGCCGAAAGCGATGTTTTTCATTTATAGCGTTGGTATCACTGCCAAATTGTTCTGTTCTCTTGTCATTTGACCGACGTCTGAGTACTAAGATGGAAGATGTTATGATTTCATACCTGTAAATTATTCATTGAATAAATTCTCTAAATTATGGTTTTCACAACAAATTAAAAAAAGCAGTTTGGTTAAATGCCGAATACTTTGACAGTTTGACAGCCGATGTCATAGGAATAAAATCACACGTACCAACTTGACGGTATAAAAAATCGACTGGGTTTGGCTAATCGTCTAAATGAACGACTTGCTAGCCAGGTTTCAAAAAAACAAATCCGCATGCAATAAACAATGAAGAGTTGACCTTATTCATTAACAGATCCCAAATGTGTAACAAATGCCAGAGTGTCCTGTCAACTTCTACGTATAGACGACCTTAAAAGTGACGCATTACCTCGAAAACGTTTCGTTTCTAAGCAACAAAAACAAATCACAATTACAATCCTATACTCGTTCCAAGAACCAGAAAAGCGGACTACTTCAATAAGTATACAGCTTCGATTTCACTAGAAACTACCTTTTGAATCCATGACATCCTTCAATTTGAGAACATATCTGTATCATCGGCACCCCAGCAAGGGATCAAATTTACGATTTAACATTAATTAGGTCTTCGATGGCGATTAATTTGAAAGAGCGTAAGGAAGTCGGTAATTAGATATCTTTATATGTGCAGAGGATACCGCAGAGACTTTACCACGTGTATTGACATTGGCAAGGCAAGAAAAGTATATTTTTTGTTGTTCGGGAGTTAGGACGTGTTCTTATACAAAATTTCTAGCCACACCGTCTATAAAACCCAGTGGTGGGCCATTAGACTTCATCAACCTAGTAGCCTGCGTTAAAGAGGCCTGGGTAAAACGTGGCTTAGAGCTGAGACCTGGGGTTGTGGGATGGAATCGTTCAGTACGAAATTATGAAATAAAAGTTATTTTCTTGCCACATACTCGTAAGTGTTCTTGTTCCCCCGAATGAGAGTTTGTTAAAATAGCGAATGTCATCACTGGACAATGCATCCGATATGGATGTTTAGATAGTCCGCTTTTTATAGAACGGGTTCAACAAAAGTGTAGATATGAACCGTGACAAGAAGAATCACAAATGTGTTCACTTCGGAGACTATTCTTGGTGAATATTTCTAAAAGTGGTTTCAGGAACAGATAAGACAATCCAGCTTTCTCCTAGCAGCTTTAAAATTGGAAAACCAGTCAGCAATTTCGTGTCTTGGTATTCACCAGGACCAGAGATTTAATTTGATGTTGCAAGCTGAGTTGTGAAGGGGATTACTTTACATTGCCATAAGACTTTTCATTACACCACTTTAAAGCTATGAGGATTATTCGCGTCGAGAGGAACTAAGCAAGTTAGTAAGTTACATTAATGGATTAACGAGGTACAATTGTGGAGATGTGCGCATCTTTGCTAAATCGCTGGGCCTATTTAAGTCAGTCAGAGATCCAGACATGTGGTCATGGTGCAGTGGTTAGCATCATCGCTTGTGACGCTGAATGTCCGGGTTCAACTATTGACGTCAACTACGAAAAGCTGATGTCGACTCTACTGCGAAGGCATAACACTGGCAGTAGGGTGTCATGGCTTAAAGACTTGATTGAGCTGACCATGATAATGATATCAGGAGATTTGAAGAAATTCCCGTGAATTATATCAATGACAAACACCACAAAAGTCCCCATCTAGCGTGGACACAACCCTCGGACGCAGTTACAACCTAATACTAGCTGAGTTTCAAACCACTGCATCTCGCTCGCGTGTGAATTACACCATAAGCATAACCCCTTGAAGTTTGAGTGACATCCGGACCACAAATGCATCCCTTTAGCGAAGATCTTAGCAGTGACAATGGCCATTGACGAATTATTGACAAAATGAGACAGCGATTTTTTTCATAAAATAGTCAAATCGAAGCTAGTGAAATGTTGCTGAGATGGGCTTGGGGTTCTTGCAACATGGTATAATGATATTCTGATGAGGTATGCCTGGACATATGGGCATGACGGAATATGACAAAACTTGCGATATGGCGAGGAAAGGCTTGCACACTTAATTACTTACAGCTACAAAGTTATGGCCTCTGTCCGAGAAAGGGAGTACCGACAGACTCATATATTGTGATAAAAAATACCCATCTACTCAGGAGTGATTACAGGGTATAATGTACTGCAATGGCACTTGCAAAAAGTGCGGCCAAACGAAGAAGATATCTGTAGAGGTTGCGGTGACTTTTATGCATTTGACGATACAAAACATCTTCTTTGACATTCTAAGCCTGATGTGTAAAACTTTTATGGGTATCATGGATCCGTTTGGTGGTTCTGCGGTTTAAGGACACAATGAGCGGTATTGTTCTCCTTATCTTCGTCGATCAGACCATGAACGCGTATCTTTAGTTGGGTTTAGTTCTTAATAAACAAACTTTTGATCCCGGGTTTTGCCACACACGCGATTGCATCCCATTGGTCGTGGTCGTCGCTGCCCATTGGGCAGCACTTATAAAGAAATATCGCCATCGCGCAACCTGGCAGCACTTGCAGTTTTAAAATATCGCATAACAGAAAATATCCTATACAAAACGAATCCTGATTGGTTGAGGAGTCAATGCAGGACGCCAACAAATTCAGACATTCACACTTTAAACACTCGCAGACAATCGCGTAAAGGCATCATAGAAGATAAAGAATTTGAGTTGCATAAATGCAGTCCTTGAAACACATCCAAAATTTCGTTCTGTCTATCATAACTGTCCGATGAGATTTGCAAAGATTGTACTACTTAACACTTTAAATAACAAATGAAATCCAACAAGGATCTTATTTTCACATATTCCGCTTAAACCATTCACAGTAACCCCCAGACTTTGTTATATTCTCTTTCAGGACCTTTCCCTTTTGCTTTTTCTGATCAATTCTCCGATTATGTTCTGAAAAGAAGGGCAAATTTCTTTGCATTACACCCTAGTACTATTCACGACCCTTTTTTCGGGGTCGATTGTTGCTACAAATTTTTATTGCTGCAAAAAACTTGGCCCTTAGCATAGGAATGTATTTATTTCTACTGACAACACGCAATTACATCTCACAAAAAAGAAGTTCAATTGAAGGGAAGGGATCCAGAAATTGAATTGACTATGTATCTTTAAAGAGCCAATTTTATTTTTTTTCATTTCCTTATACATACTTATGTGCACTTCGCTAGTAGCTGTCAATTTAAATTAAAATCATGCACCGGGTGCAAAAACTACTTCACACCCACTCGCCTGCCTTTCAGGGATGTTATTCGATTTCAATTCATACTTAATGCCATAATACGCATCGAAAGTGCGTATAATGCTCGTGTGAGCGTGTCATACGTGCACCCTGTGAGTGCTGGGATTTATACAATAATTTCATATTTATTTTATCAATCGATCGATCATCCGCAGCAGCAGAACCTGGGGAGAGATGCGAAATTATAAATTTGGTTACGCAGAATTGTATAAATATTGCAGTGCACGTACACGGACCGGGGTGTGTAGATTTTAACCCTTTAAGTGAAATATCAGGTACATGGGAGTGTTTCCTGTGTATCCTCATATCTCACCCATCCCTGTTTAATGGATTCGAGGAATCCTCATTTCAAAGTGCGAGGAATACACTCTGTAAAAAGTCGTCTGTTATGGCGCCAGGTGTATCATAATGGAATTAAATAAATTTTGCTTTTATTTTTCCAGTTGAGTGGGAAGTGAGATGGTGTGGCATACCGCTAAATATCGCATGTAATTTCGAGTTCAGTTTGGTCTCCATGTGGCGGAAGTATCGATATAAAACGTTGAATTCAATAGAACTACAACAATAGTTGAATTTGTGAGGCACAGTCGTGAGCTTATTTTTAGAAAACAATGTCGGAATCGGAAATCATTGGTTTTGGTCTCGTTGGTTGTCGGTGGCAACATTAATATTTTTCCAGAGATGATACAAAATATACGCAAGAGTGTGTACATGCTCGTACGTACATTTGCTTATTGGATTTTCTGGGGCATGTACAGATTTTTTTTTTCTGTCACATGACGAACTTCAAATGAAAATAAAGGCGTGCCAACGAAAAAAATGAAATGTGTAATCCGCACGGAAGTAGGGGTTTTCTTGTGAAAAGGAATTTGATCCCTTTCTGGCATAATGGTCACCACGGCAATGTATGGGCAACCCCTTTTACAATTTTTGTTACAAGTGCCAACCACAGTTTAGAACGCATATTTGTCACTTCAGAGTACCTTGTGCGACCAAGGCAACAGGCTCAGACGTGAGTTATGCCGGGCAAATGAATAAAATAAGTTTTCGACATTTTGTAGAATAAAAGGTTGTCATACCCTTGGTTATGAAAGATGTATACACATGTGTCAGTTTCAGCATTAAATTTTAAATTTATAAATGTGTGATAAATCGGGCTTAAGGACCGCTGAGACACAATTGGAATAGAAAACTGTTAGAAGGAGGAATTCTTACTCTTTGTGACATGAGCTCCATTAGTTATGTTGACAGGATTGTTCTTGAAAAAGAATTTTCGGTGACATTGTTTATAGAGAAAGTTCTTCATAACAAGGGCCCTACTAACACCGCTATGATACTATTTACCAATAAAAGACATAAGACAAATCAGTTTGACAGTAGTATAAATGGAGAGGGAAATTAATTTCGGAAAAGTAAGGCTTGAACCTTTCAGAAACAATTGCCCTCTTTAGGAGATACTCCTTCGAAAGAAATTTAAATGCCAAAACGAGCAGCAAAGAGAACGGAGCAATGAAGGCGATGATAACTGCATCAACTGGTATACACACGGTTCAAGTACATCCACGGGAACTGAGAACAGCCTAGGACCAGACACTCGGAATCAAGCAGAGGTCTACGCGATTGAAAGATGCACTCAATTCAACCTTAACAGAAAGTCCCACCGAAAAAGTATTGCGATACTGTCGGTCAGCCAGGCAACCACCATCATCAAGGTTGCTGCCATAGAAAATCAATAATGAGACAGCAGATGAATTAGCAAGGAAATGGTCGTTAAGACAACTCATAGGTTAGGTTAGTTTGAAGGGGCTGCCAGCTAAAGCCAACACCCAACAAAGCCGACCCGTGGATGCTCGTTTTGATACCACATAGATCTCGGGAAGATCTCCTACCAAGTCATTAAACCAATTGGAGCTTCTTAAGAAGCGTAGGAGGCTACTAACATCAGTATTTATCAGGTCGCCTAAGTTAGAAGGCTCTTAAGTGGAGTTTTTTTTTGCGGGAGAGGGCTGGCCAGGTGCAAAGAAGATGGAAAATAATCTCCTCCTCCCCTTCGTCCATACAGCTTCTGCGGAAGTTGTTTGAGTAGACGCCAAGCCTTGTTGAATACTTGCATATTAGACAGTGTTCACAAATGACACCTATTGTAGTGCTAATATGCAATCTTTTGGCCAAAACTGATTTGTCTTTAGACATTTTGTAAAGACAACCCATAGGACCAGAACCCCTTTGGTGGGCTACGACCTCACAACTGAGCTAAGAGCAACAAAGAACAAGGTTATGGTTAGGCTAGGAAACTCCTCGATAGCTTAACATGGCCGAAAATAAACTGCATACACTCACAGGATTCCTAACTGCCCTAAATGAACATATGAGCAGACTTGAAGATAATGGGAACTGCAGATTCTGCGATGAAGATGAAGAAATTCCAATACATCTTTTTAAGGACTGTGGGGCTCTTACTCACAGCAGAAGCACTCGTCTAGAGACACATCCACTATCTGACGAAGCTCTTATAAATAAATAAAAATAAATAGCTGGCGCGACAGCTCGGGATGAGCCAAGGCCTAGCTTCTCGCAACCATTCATGTTGTGCGTGTTTGTATTGTTCGTACGAATGGAAGGGGCCTCCAATTTGTTGCCGACTCCGAACGGCAAAGTGAGAAGCTCTTTCATGACAGATTATACTCCCGGAGGCTTGTCATTCCCCAACGAGAGGTGGTGACGCGAAAAAATGATCGGTGTTCCTGGCTGGAGCTTGAACCCACGGCGCTCGGTCAGCAGTCCAACGCACTACCCACTGAACCTCGTTAAATCCACTTACGATATTTATCAGAGCCATTAGAATAGAGGATAAGCATACATTGACCACAGTCCGTAGGTAAGGATGTCACGATACATCTATCCTGGTCGCAGCGCTGGCTACACACCCCTCGTATACAATCTGTAATTTACAAAGACGAATCCTTCATACGAAATGCCATTAGCTGGTGCTTGGGGAGTTCAGGAACTCGGCTACTAAAGAAAAGGTAGTAGTCCTATAAGGCCAAATTGGTCGACCATCCCAGCGTTTGTTTACAATCATAAGAATATTACAGACCCTATTATAGCTGGTTGTTCTTGTCAACCTATGAGACAACCCATCTGCATAAAGTGAAACATATTCAATATTCTTCGACGCAAACATTTTTTCGAGCATGTTCAATAGCTTGCATCCTTAAGGATCTCAATATTAACAAACCTTCAGGTTCAGAGGAAATATTTTCCCCTGTTTTGAAGATGTCCTTCAACCCTGGCTCCTCCATTTATCATACTTTACGTGACTCTTTTACAAAAAAAAGCCATCAAAATTCAGAGAGAGGTCGGCAAAACTTTCAAACTGAGGATTTCTTCAGTGATATAAGCTACGGTTAATGCTGCCTCCCTAAATGCCAGTAGAATTGTTCATATAACTAGAGATTTTCAAGACTTATCTGAAAAGATAGATCTTCTAGAAGACGATACTCGCAGAATCTGCTTAAACGTTTACACTGATTGGAAACCCAAAAGATCCTTAAAGCAAATTCTAGCGATAATACAGGGAAACGTAGCCAGAAAGGCACCTTGTTGTTCGAAGAGGGTCCACTACGATTAGTAGAAGAAGTAGTAGAAATGCTTTGTTTAAATTTTAACAGTCTATGAACCTATGTCTTTGATGAGAATTGAAATTACGTAGAATGGAAAATACTTACACTGTGATCCTTCGATAGCACCATGCTGCAAAAGCATTTTCGTCATTGATCTGTTATTACTCAGTACAGCGACATCCAGTGGAGACAAACCATCTGCATTAATACTAAAAAGAAGAAAATATTAAACAAAATAATTACAGCATTAACATATTTCAAATTTCTTTGCAAATATACTAAGGATATGTCCCATTATTCATTTAAACAATTTCATTAAACATAATGAAATATAATTGTTCCCTGCCTACGTTACATCTTTTGTTTGGGATTTACACATCCGAAAACTTTATCTAATGAAACCAAATCAAGTCACTATGGAATTACCTATACGGAAGGAAGACGCTTAGGTTGCTTTGCAAATGAATTTGCACAATCTAAAGCAGTCAGGAAATCTAAAATGCAAATGCATTAAATATAGATGAGAAAATATATAACTTTTGGCTGAATAACTTTAAATTTTATAACAAGTTCAAAAGAATAAGAGTATGATAAACAAGACAAAATAATAATTTGGAGAAACTTTGCAGTTTGAAACTCCGATTAAAACGATTATTAACTCGTTAGCATCGGGCTACTACGAAGCACGACCTCCAGAAAGGGATTCAGGCTCATCGAATTTGCCACGCAGTGGGTACAGTGTAGCGCGTAATTCCAACATCTCAGCATTCCCAAGGAAACTTGGAAGTTAGCTGATCAATCTACCGCCAACCAAATTGATCAAGTTGCGATCGTGGAAGACATTATTCCAGTGAATTGGAAGTCCGAACGTTCCGAGGTGGAAATATCGCGATAAAAAACACCACTGTGAGGAAGCTCAACTTTGGCGATCGAGTTTCACTAGAGCTCTCGAGAAGTCGTCCCGCAGCAACATCAAGCGCTGAAGATCAGTGGCAGCAGTGCTATGAAGCCATCAGGAATGCCGCGACTGAGGTGCTAGGCTTCACCCAGCCAGCTGCATGAAACCGCTGGTTTAATGCTGAAGGCAACCCAAGGCTTCGCTACCCAAACCGGAGGCTGCAATGACGAAAACGGGAATACCATAGTGGAGAAGCAATTGGTACTAAAGACATGGAAAGTCTATTTCTGCAGACTGTTAAACGACGGACGCCATAATCCCGCTGTCAAGCAGTCTGAT